>CM066048.1:7482531-8682531 GCA_033557465.1 Ichthyophis bannanicus
CAACTCCCTTTCTTCAAGGTTCGGGCCACATGTAATCCCCCATTTTTATTATATTTTTAACTCCTCCAGGACCCGAACATACTCACTCCACTGTCCACTATTAAGAACGAGGCCTTCAGAACCTACCCAGACCCTCCAAAAGTTGTTGGATCTAGGACTGCCTCAACTATGTGTCACAACCATTTCTCTTTATAATTTTTTTAAGTAAACACCCAGCAGCCCAAGCTGCAGCCTGCTCTTTCAGCCCTGAGCCCTGCCCTCTGCATCTCCCAATATCCCCTATCTGAACATGCAGATGCAAGCCATCAGGACATTTAAAACTGCAGCACCGTAGGTGGATTTTGCAATAAGATCAAATGACAGATGGCAGAGAGTCAAAGTTCGAAACATAGAAACATGACAGCAGAAAAAGACCATAAGGCCTATTAAGTCTGCCCTTCCATACCAACTACTATAGTCCCTTTTTTCATTTTAGAGATGCTCTCTGTTTCTCCCATGCTTTCTTGAATTCTGATACTGGCCTGGTCTCTACTACCTCCACCAGAAGACTATTCCATGCATCTTTCATTCTTTCTGTAAAGAAATATTTCTGAATATTATTCCAGAGTCTTTCACCTTCATCCTATGCCCCCTTGTTGCATAGGTTCCTTTCAATTGAAAGAAGTTGTCATCCTGTTCATTTATGCCATGGAAGTATTTAAATGCCTCCATCATATCTCCTCACTCCTGCCTTTCCTCTTTACTGAGATTTTTAAGTCTGTCCCCTTATGCAGTATGACTGATCACTGAACCTGCTGCTGGGTTTCCATGCTGTATATACCAAGCCTGTGTGCAAATGGCTGTTCTGTGCAGATATAATGCGTAATGGCCAGCGGACTGCCTGTAGTTGGTTTTTCCATGTTTGGTACACCCAATGGTGGGCAGTAGGTACTTGCTGCAGATGAATGTTAGACCTAGGTAGTTGTGAAGTGAGGTGTTCCAGGCCTACTCCCAGTATTTCTGGTATGGCCAGCAGAACCCTAGTAACAACCCCATGCAAGTCTAGAGGCCCTTTTCCCCTGGTGATTGGCAGCCATTGCATCAGCATTGTAACACTGGGCAATACAATGCACTGTTCTAGGTGGGCCAGGATCCAACAGGCCCGCATGTGACTGGCGCATATGGCAGGACACAAGGTGACTTAGCATATCACACTACAGACAGTACATCATAGGGTTGCCAACCGGCTGGTTTTCAGCCGGCCAGCCAGTTTTTCCATGGTATAAAACCGGCCCTTGAAAAGCTGGTTTTTTGCTCTGGCCGCAAGATCAGGAGCGGCCAGAGCAAAAAAACGGCTTTTCTCCCACAGTCCGCAGCTCGATTGCGAACGCGATCCCCAATGTAGAGATCCCCAGTGGGCTGTGCAGCCGCTGCTTCTGCTTTTCACAGAGCAGTGGCTGCAATAAAGTTAATTTGAAAAGGAAGAAATCTGTGAGAAGCCCGCCCCCTCTGACATCACTTCCTCGGGCATTGCAGAAGGACAACTGGAGGGCTGGGCTCCTCACAGGTTGTCTTTCTTTTCAAATTATTTATTTATTTTATTTATTATTTACCATTTCTTATATACCGCATTATTCAGCATCAGCGCGGTTTACATGGAACAGAACAATCAGACAGGGTACATAAGTTTGAGTTTACAAATAATATGAGAACCAAACTTGGATAACAAAAGGTAACTATTTACACAACGGTGTCATAGAAAAAGAAAAACATAGCATGAGATTCAATGGTCAAGGACCCCTTGCATGGTGTGGTCGCCTGGCTGACAGGGTGTGTTGGTACAGATGTAAGTATTTGAGTGGGGATGTGATTCATTATTCTCTGGGAAGTATTTGAGGAAAAGGAAGTGTTTTAGGGCCTTCCTAAACTGGATTAGGTTAGTGATTGCCCTGATGTCTGTTGGTAAGGAGTTCCAGAATCGTGGGGCGCAGAGTCTGAAGGCCCTGTTTGCAGTTGTCGAGGTGCATCTTGTTAATTCTCTCGGCATTGTTAGCATATTTATCGCTGTGGATCTTCTTGGTCTATTAGGGGTTGCTGTTTGGATAAGTTCAGTTAGTGAAGAGGAGGAGAGATTTTTGACCGCTTTGAATGTCAGCAGCACGGTCTTGAAGAAGATCCTGGCTTGTATAGGAAGCCAGTGTAACTGCTTTAGAAGGGGCGTCACATGGTCTCTCTTAGATGAACCATGGAGAACTCTCGCTGCACTATTCATAGCGAGCTGTAAGGGGTTCAAGGTGGATTGAGAGAGACCTTGTAATATAGCATTGGCGTAATCAAAATGTGGTATGATCAGCGCCTGGTAAATTGTCCGAAAATCTTCTGGTTCAAGCAAGGGGTGTAGATGTCTTAGTGACCGGATCTTGTAATAGATTGCTCTTACAGTGTTAGCTATGTGTGCCTTCATGTCAAGGTTTTGATCCAGTGTAACTCCCAGGTACCGAATTGTGGGTTTTGCTTGTAAATCGGCTTCTTTCACCTTCACGTATTAGGGTGGGCTGAAGTTCGGGTTCCTCATAATGAAGAGCACCTCCATTTTCTTATGCTGAATTCGAAGGTTTTGTGACAGAAGCCATTCAGATATGGCATTGAAGCAGTTGGTCAAAGGGGAGAGGTCCACTTGATCTATGGAGAACGGCATATACAGCAGTAAGTAAGGGGTAGTTGAAACTGCTGAGATGGGCTACTTGAAACAGACAGTTTGCAGAAAGATACTGGGAATGAAACTGGGAGTGAAACTGTTTGCATGGCTGCAGAAAGATCGGGGAGGAGTTCTTCTTCTAGCAGATAAATGGAGGCCCATTAGAGAGGACAAAAGAAAAATCATCTAGGAGTCTTTCTTCTAGCAAACAAATGGCACTGTACTCCTGAAACCCATTAAAGAGGACAAAGAACCCCAATTCACCTAGCCACACCTAGCCTCCAAACAATCCTCTTGTCATCAATTTAGATTGTAGAGTTTTTAAGAAGATCTACTTATTCCAATCAGATAGGCTGCTAGCTGCTATACTTGGAGGACTGGTGGTCTTGTGTTTAAATGTTTTGGTCTACAGTGGATATTGTTTTTCTTTCATTGCTGGCTGTTCATTGCCAGGTGCCCATGAATGCTGGATCGGGCAGGCAGGGCATGAAACTAGGGAAGCTGTTTTTGTTTTACTTTGACCTTCAAGGTGGAGGTTGGGAGCTCTGGCAGGACGGTGTGGCATTTGTAAATAGTTACCCTTGTTATCCAAGTTATTTGCCTTGTTACCTGTGAACTCATACGTGTTAATCTGTACTGAGCATTTCTGTTCCATGTAAACCGCGCTGATGCCGAATAGTGCGGTATATAAGAGACTTTAAATAAATAAAATAAATAAATCAGCATATACCATACAACTGACATTGAAAGACTGGATGATATTGCAAATGGATTGCATGTATATGTTGAACATCAAGGCCGATAGGGAGGATCCCTGTGGAACTCCTTGACCTTGATGAAACGGTTCTGATGTTGTTCCACCTGATCGTACGTGCTGCCATCTACCGGACAAGTATGATCTGCACCATTCAAGTGCTGTTCCGCAGATGCCCTTCTCTTTTAACTGTCCTAGAAGAAGCTCATGGTTTACTGAGTCGAAGGCTACAGCAATGTCAAGGAAGATGAGTGCAAACCCCCGACGGATGCTGTCAACGCCAGTAATTATATTATTGAAAAGGGTGGTAAGGAGTGTTTCCACTCCATGTGACTCCCTGAATCCATGTTGGCATGGGTTATAGTGGAGCAGCAGAGTCGATGTGGTCTTGTAGCTGTCTTTGCACTTCTTTTTCGATTAACTTTGCGAGAAAAGGTATACTTGAAATGGGTCTGTAGGAGTCTACCTTTTGGGGGTCTAGCTTGCTATTTTTTAGCAGCGGTCTGATCGACGTGTGCTTGAGGGCCGATGGGAAGTAACTGCTTGTGAAGGATAGGTTCATTATCTTGGTTATTATCGGACTGAGGTTGCAGCACAGTTCCTTTATCCAGAAAGCTGGACAAGGATCTGTTTGCGCAGTAGTGGTATTGAGGGTCATGATAGTGTCTTCGATGCACTTCTTGGAAGGGGTAGAGAAAGACGTTAGAGGTGTTGTACACACTTGGTCTGTGGAGGAGACAACAATTGAAAATTCATTCGTCTGACATAACTTGGATTGTAGGTAAGTAGCAAACTCCTGCGGATGGATTTCACATTGGTGCTCAGGTGTTGGCTCTTTGGATAGAGACTTGACAAGGTTAAACAGATTGTGTGGTTTATTTAGCGAGCGTTTCAGGGTGTCTGTGTGGTACTGTTTCATCTTCTCTGTTATGGCTTGTGACATAGTGGGTCCTTCCAGCCCGTTAGAAGAAGCTAAAAAGCAGGGAACAGGAGAACTGCTGAGATGTAAACAAGAGCACATGGCTTCTGGTTACCACAGAAACCAAGCACAAGGGAAGGAGATACGCCCGTGCTACCACTTAGAGAATGAGTCACAAGTTGATTCAGCACACCTGCTAGGGGGAGGAGTTAAGCACTACCCTAGAATTCACTCTAATAAAGAGGACCCAGGTGAGTCGTGGAGTGAGTTAGGAGGTGAGGTGGTTAACGAAGGTAATGAGAGCTGCAGTGAAGAGAGCAGTGAAAGGAGAAGGACAGAGTCTCCGTGGAAGGGTGAAATGGAGCTTCCCTTCAGAAAGAGGACAGAAACCCCAAGGGAAGGATACAACAAAGGCAGTCTGGATTACCTGCCGTATTCTGGGGAGTACAGACAAGAGAGAAAGCCAGGAAGGCAATTGAAACCTTCTGTGCACAGCTCAGGTTGGGAACCTACAGCCAGTTCCAAGCCACAGAGAAAACCTCTGCCAGCTAGGTTTAAAGGTAAGCCTAAAGGCTGGGGTGCTAATAATTACAGTGATTTCATTTACCCAGAGGGCTGGGGCTATAAAGAGAAGGACTGTACTGAGAATGCTTACTTGAACCAGCACTTAATACAGGAGTATCAAGTGAAGCCTGGAGCAGTAAGGAAAGGCGTGGCACCAGGGTTGCTGTTACAAACATTTCCTGCTTCACAGGAAGAATTAATGGACATTGAGCCAGAGCCTGTAAATATTAAGTAAGATGTAATGGACTCTACGATAACTCTTTCTAATGAGATAATATCATTACGTTGAGTTCATGCTTTAAAGAGAAAAGGCAGCACTGCTGGGATTTTGAAAGCATACAGCTGTGAAGAAACAGAACTGTTACCTTGAAATGCTGGAAGCTAATGTGTTTATGCTGAAGTAAGCCTTTATGTTGAAAACCTTAATTTGTCCTTATACCAGAAAGTACCTGGTTTTGTGTTACCTTGTTTTCCTGGTTAAAAATTCAACCCCGGGAGGGGAAATAAATCCTTTGTTTGCTTGAACCACTTTTGAATCCACAACTGCTCCTCATTGGTCAGTGAAGGGACTACATCTCCCAAGAAGCTTTGCTTTAGGATTTGTGAAAGTAGCTGTTCAGTGGGGAAAACCACTTGCTTAAACCCTACCTACTATACTTGGGGTTTTAAAGAGGAGTTGGTCACAATTGGCGTAGTAGTTTGGATTTTTACCTGGACTAAAGGACACCGAAAGGACGAGGTTCCAGCAGCAAGAGCTGACACCCAGGAGCAAGAGGATCCGGAGCTCGGCTGACGATCGGTCAGACTAGGGAATTCCCTTTCTCAGTGCCAGACTCTGCACTGTGCCCAGGTAATGGTGGCTAGGCACGGGCGGAGAAGGATACAGAGGAGAAAGGGTAGTGCACAGGGATAGAGCACAGCATTGGGAAAAAAAAAAAGGAAATTTTTTTTTCTCTCTTTTTTTTTTGGGCCACACTTGGGTTTTTTTTGTGTGTTTTGCAGATACCAGGATATCCAAAATGGACCCTCAAGAAATGCTGAGGTGGATGTCTCTGCAATGGGACAAGCAGCTGGAGATGACGCGAAGGGTGCAGGATGAGATGATGACTGCCCTCCAGGAACAGCTGAGACCAGTCAACGCGCTCATAGAACATTTGGCAAAGCAGTAGCAGGAGCCAGCGAAGGACTTACCAGGGTATACCCAAGGGGTAGGACTACATGGTACCGGTGCACTTTTGCTGGGACAATTGTCTCCTACTGACAACTTAGATGACTATGTGGATGCGTTCGAACGTATCGCGGAGGCCACAAAGCTGCCTAGGGAGCTGTGGGCCATAAGGTTCGCAATGTCCTTATCAGGAGAAGCCTTGTCTGCGTACAAGTCTATGCCGGCTACCTTAGCGCTGGATTATGACGCAGTTAAAAATGCTGTAAGAGACAGGTTGGGGCTCACCCCTTTATTCTACAGGCGCAGGTTTAGGGAGGCAAAGTTAAGGCCTGGAGAAACCCCTAAAGCCCTGTATTATAGAATAAAAGGGTTAGCCTGGAAATGGCTCAAACCTGAGCAACAGACTGTAGAGTCTGTATTAGATAATGTAATGTTGGAACAACACATGGAAGCTGTACCAGCAGAAGTTAAAATGTTTCTCATGTTGCAGAACTGTAAGACAACTGATGAGGCAGCCAGCATGACAGAGCGGTATTTTGAGGCTGAATTTGCAAGGACCTCAAAATCAGGCGTTCTGGGCATGGCAAAAGCTGGTAATATGAATAGGAACATTCAATGCAAACCACCTTGTGAAAACATGAGTTTTTCTACTATGAAGGGAAAATGTTTTAAGTGTGGAAACTTTGGGCATTTCCAAAAGGACTGTAATGTACGTACTGCATTGGTGTCTGGTAATGGGGAAAAAATCCAAGCAGGGTTTTTACTCCCAGTCCAAGTAGAGGGCATAATGGCCCAAGCGCTACTTGACTCGGGCGCGGACCAGAGTATGGTGTCCCAACGGCTCTGGGAAGCCATACAAGCTCGAGTAGCGCTGAGTCAAGCAGTAGGGCAAGTTAGAGTACAGTGTGTACACGGGTCGGCCTCCTATTACCCTGTATATGACCTCACAATAAAAGGGTTAGGAACAGCTAAGAAAGTAAAGGTGGCAATAATCCCACGGCTGTTATATGATATCATTTTAGGAAATGATTGGCCCCCATTTTGCCAGGGAATAGAGAAGGGTATAGAAGAGAGGACAGGCTATGTCTCTACCCGCTCCCAGGCAAGAACCTCTCATAGGGAGGAGGACCCCGCTGAAGAAGTGGCAGGTCCATCCCAAGTTAGGGAGGATTTCCCTGAGCTAGAAAGGGAATGTGAGGAGGAAGCAATAGACCCATTGCCCACACAGACTGACCTTTTTGATACCTCATCCAAGGAGGTGATGAAAGGAAAAGCAAAGAAAAGACAAGAAAGGCAACACAGGACCCAAGGGAGGGCAGAATTGGGAACCGGGGAGGGGTTACTATGGGTACCCTCAGAGTTAGTGAAGAAATTCCCATCCTTCCCAGCGGAACAGAAAGCGGATCCCACTTTGAAAAGAGCCTTTAGTTATGTGCAAGAAGAAAGGGATACTCTGCCCCGATTCCTTTTAGAAAGGGATATTTTGTACAGGGAGAGTAATAACCCACTTACAGGTGAGGTAAGAAAGCAGCTGGTGGTACCGACCACATTCAAGGCCATAGTAATGCGCCTAGCTTATGACCACCCAATAGGAGCCCATAAGGGAATTCAAGGGACATTAGACCAGATCCTGGCCCATTTTTATTGGCCAGGGGTCTTTAAGGAAACCTCCCGCTACTGTGAAGCGTGTCCCATGTGCCAACAGGTCACTGCCTCGAAGCCGAAGGCAGTACCCATGATTCCCACACCTGCCATATCCACGCCAATCCGTCAAATGGCAATGGATATCATAGGGCCACTTGTTAGGACTCCCCGTGGCTTCCAGTATGTGTTGGTGATCATTGATCAGGCTACACGCTTCCCGTGGGCCATACCGCTTAGGAGTACCTCTGCCAGAACAATAGCCCTTGAACTGATAAAATTGTTCTGTGAGGTTGGCTTCCCACAAGAGATGCTCACCGACCAAGGGAGCAACTTTATGTCTAGGTATTTAGCCACTGTGTGGGATGCCTTTGGCATACACCATGTGCGTACTGCGGCCTATCACCCTCAGTCCAATGGGATGGTCGAGAGAATGAATCAGACTATCAAGCAAATGCTTAGGAGGGGATTAGATGGGCAAATGTCTGAATGGGATACATTGTTGCTCTTTGTATTGTATGCATGTAGGGAGCACGTACAGGCATCCCTAGGGGCATCCCCTTACAAGTTATTATTTGGTAGAGCCCCCAGAGGAGTTCTTGATATCCTTAGAGAACAATGGGTGGAACCGGATAAGGAGGAGACAGAAGTACCCCAATTCCTCAGAGACCTAAGGAGTCGTTTGAAGAGAACGTCTCAGGCTTCTTTAGAGAATTTACAGGCTAGCCAAAAGAGGCAGAAAAAATATTATGATCGGGGAACAAAACCCCGCCAATTAGCAGTGGGAGATAAAGTGGTGGTTATGGTGGCCGAGGTAGGACCTAAATTTGAGTCCAGATGGAAGGGGCCCTGTACGGTTGTGGAGAGGGTAGATCCCATCTCCTACCATATAGAAAATAATAAGGGCCGGTGCCAGGTATATCATATTAATGTTTTAAAACCCTGGCAAGAAAGGGTAGCCACAGTACGATTGGCCATGAAGGAACACCACAGGAACCCAGTACAGCGGATTACGTGCTGTCCGTCGCAAGCTCCAGCAGCCCGTAATATTTTAAGGGAGGGGATCTGTGACATAGTGGGTCCTTCCAGCCCGTTAGAAGAAGCTAAAAAGCAGGGAACAGGAGCAGTGCTGAGATGTAAACAAGAGCACATGGCTTCTGGTTACCACAGAAACTAAGCACAAGGGGAAGGAGATACGCCCGTGCTACCACTTAGAGAATGAGTCACAAGTTGATTCAGCACACCTGCTAGGGGGAGGAGTTAAGCACTACCCTAGAATTCACTCTAATAAAGAGGTCCCAGGTGAGTCGTGGAGTGAGTTAGGAGGTGAGGTGGTTAACGAAGGTAATGAGAGCTGCAGTGAAGAGAGCAGTGAAAGGAGAAGGACAGAGTCTCCGTGGAAGGGTGAAACGGAGCTTCCCTTCAGAAAGAGGACAGAAACCCCAAGGGAAGGATACAACAAAGGCAGTCTGGATTACCTGCCATATTCTGGGGAGTACAGACAAGAGAGAAAGCCAGGAAGGCAATTGAAACCTTCTGTGCACAGCTCAGGTTGGGAACCTACAGCCAGTTCCAAGCCACAGAGAAAACCTCTGCAGCTAGGTTTAAAGGTAAGCCTAAAGGCTGGGGTGCTAATAATTACAGTGATTTCATTTACCCAGAGGGCTGGGGCTGTAAAGAGAAGGACTGTACTGAGAATGCTTACTTGAACCAGTACTTAATACAGGAGTATCAAGTGAAGCCTGGAGCAGTAAGGAAAGGCGTGGCACCAGGGTTGCCATTACAAACATTTCCTGCTTCACAGGAAGAATTAATGGACATTGAGCCAGAGCCTGTAAATATTAAGGAAGATGTAAAGGACTGTACGATAACTCTTTCTAATGAGATAATATCATTACGTTGAGTTCATGCTTTAAAGAGAAAAGGCAGCACTGCTGGGATTTTGAAAGCATACAGCTGTGAAGAAACAGAACTGTTACCTTGAAATGCTGGAAGCTAATGTGTTTATGCTGAAGTAAGCCTTTATGTTGAAAACCTTAATTTGTCCTTATACCAGAAAGTACCTGGTTTTGTGTTACCTTGTTTTCCTGGTTAAAAATCCAACCCCGGGAGGGGAAATAAATCCTTTGTTTGCTTTAACCACTTTTGAATCCACAACTGCTCCTCATTGGTCAGCGAAGGGACTACATCTCCCAAGAAGCTTTGCTTTAGGATTTGTGAAAGTAGCTGTTCAGTCGGGAAAACCACTCGCTTAAACCCTACCTACTAATACTTGGGGTTTTAAAGAGGAGTTGGTCACAGGCTTTGCGGTGAACGGCTAGCTGATGGATGTATGCTGTCTGGTCTCGAATGGAGTGTGACCTTCGCCACCATTTCTCAAACTTCCATAGTAAGTTGAGTGATGCTTTCAGCTCAGCTGTGTACCATGGGGCTGTAGCTCTTTTCCTTGATGACCTGTTAGGTGGTGGACGAAGGGCGATAGCTCTGAGGTTATTGTTCCAGCAAGTGATCAGTTCTTCCAGGTTTAGGGTGGTCTCATTAAGGAGCAAACTGGTTTCTGCCAGGATAAGATCTCTAGTGAATGGGCAGAAGCTTTTAGCAGGTAGTTTAGAGGGCTTACTCGGTGCTCTGCTGATCTTTGATTGATTGTCATGAGTGGGAATCTGGAAAATGATGAGTTTGTGATCCGACCATGGTACAGTAGTTATGGACATCACGGTGTCATGGGATTGATCAGAAACTGTCTGCAGAGCAAATATAAGATCTAGTGTATTTCCCTTCACATGAGTGGGTTCATTTACTAATTGCTTGTATCCTAAGATATCAAGGGCTTCAAGAAAGGCAGAAGATTGGTTATCCTGAAGTGCTGGCAGGTTGAAATTACCTAGAATCCAATTTGGTGTATTTGGATTCTGGATATTGGATGCAAAGTTTATAATAGTTGGGAGGTCCTCTGGGGAGGCTGAAGGAGCTCTATAAAGCAGATTTATAGAGCAGATCTTGTTGGAAATGGAGACTATCTCCAAGTGGTTTGTACTAGTGGAGTTATCCAGCTGGAAATGGAGCTCTGTCCTGGTGAGGACGAGAACTCCACCTCCTCTTTTGTTTTGTCTATGGCTTGTATATGCTGAGAAATTAAAGGGGAGGAGCTGGTTGAGTATGACGTTGTCTTCAGGGGATAACCATGTTTCGGTGACCATGAGGATGTCGAGATTATGGAGGGATATTATGTCTGCGATCACTGACCACTTCTTACGGATTGAGCGGGCATTGATGAGGGCACATTTTAAGCTTCATGGGTAGGGGCTATTGTCCTGTTTAGCTTTCATAGATTGTTGGAGTGCAATGTGTAGAAGATGGGGGTGATGTGATCGTGTGTCCCAATTTACCTTATGATGGGATGTACCTGCCCATCTTCTCCCATGACTCTGTAGGATCGGGATCTGATTGTATGAAGGAGTTAGGGCTAGAGAGCTTGGGAGCCAACTAGTGAATAGGAAAACAAAGCCAAATATGGCAGGGATAGAGTGCACCATCTTGACAACGCTAGGCATTGTAAACAACTCACTAGTGGATTGTTTTCTAGGGCTAAGTTGGTTAGGTAGTCTAGCACAGATAGCGTACAGATAGCGTCTTGGGCAAGCCACTTAACCCTCCGTTGCCCATGTTCCCTGTAAGTATTAGCGTATGTGTCTCATATCCCCTCGTGTTAAATGTATCCCCCAATTGACCGCTTTGACCCGGTGAAAAGTGGGATATAAATACAGCTAAATAATATAAAATAAAATAAATAAAATAAACAGAATCTATTTGCAAGGAATACAGATCAGACAGGCAGCCTGTTAACAGGGTAGCTATCAGCTCAAGCAGCAGGGAGTAGGAGACAGGAATAGTATATTCAGGCTATCAGGCTAAACAGGGGAGTGCATAAGAGATAAACAAAGCCTTCAGAAAGGCTAGCTGGTTAATGGCAGTAATGGCTAGCTAGTTAATAGCAGTAATGATTCATTCAAAATAAACAATGCATACTGACATGCTGATTGTTAACATTGTAAGGCACAGTATCTAAACATTGTATTACAAAGTTGGTACTAGCTTCTTCAAACTTGTTCCCGGCAGGATGGTCCCGCTGGAACGGGAAGCGTGGTTGCACCTATTGGCGGTGCTTAGGAAGCGCTCTTGGTATGCCCATGATGGATTGGAGAGGCTGCACATGTGAGTTGGAGTGTCGGCTGTTTCGTAGGATTTTCTGTGTGGTGTCATGAGGCTGGTATCAATAAAGATGCAAAGTTGAAAAGAAACCCTGTTTCTAAGAGAGATCTAGATGTGCAATTACCACAAAGCACAGCTAGAGGGAACAGGAGTGATCATACAGGATCTAATGAGGCTAAGAGAGCTAACTACTTGCACCTGAAAATGAGCCCGGGAGATTCAAAGGAAAGATTCCTTTATAAGCAGAAGCTGAATGCTAGCAAAGGAGGAACAGCTCCAAGGGCAGGAGAGAGAGGAAAAGCTCCAAGGGCAGGAGAAAGAGGAACTGCTCTGAGGGAAGGAGCAACTCTAAGAGAAGGATAAGGACTTGGAGAAGGAACAAGGAATAAGGAAAGAAGGAGAGACCCGAGGGAAGGAATCCTCCATGAGCAAGCCCAAAGGAACAGAGTTCACAGAGGTGGAGTTCAGAGGGGCCAAGCTACGAGAGCAGCTGTTCAGAGGGAGTCTGCTGGGGAAAGCAGTCAGGCTGGAGAGTGTGCCACTCCCTGCTCAAGCAACGTTCCCGAGTCCAAAGCTGAGAGATGTATCTAGAGAACCAGAGAACCAGGTTTGGAGGAAGACCTACAGTCACTGGAACCTGCTAGATAAGTTTTACCAGGTACTCAAGGAAAAGGAGTTTTTAGCAAGGCTACTTTATCACTTAAGCATAGAGTTGAATCCATACCAGGTTTTACTAAGCTGCCGGAAAGCACAGCCCTGCCCAGAGGCTACCGGCAGAGAACCTGTTGCAAGAGAGACGTTCTTGGGAGAGAAAGCTCCAGGGATTCAAACTACAGAAACTCAAGGTATGAAAGCTTTATTCCTGATAAAGAATGCTTAACTCCTAGAAGCACTGCTAAAACAAGTATTCAGTTTGTAAGAAGGAAGAAACCAGAGTGGTTTCATAAAATACCAAGAGAATTTAAAACACAGTCTTATTGGGGGCAAGAGCCTAGAGACAGTCCATGTAGAGCTGTAACAGCCAGGGACAGTATTTACTCAGAGGGGGAATGTAGTGGAGCAGAATCTATGGAAATTGAAGATATAAATGCTATTCCCATTCCTCAAGAATCACTGTATCATCACCTCACAGTATTTATATTTTTTTGTCGAAGCTAAGCTGTAGGAGGAATAGCACTGTTATCTATCCCACACCAGACAGCTAGCTGCCTTTTTCTGGTCCTGTGTCACCAATCAATAATTTTTTAACAATATAAAATTTTCCACTTAGCTTAATTCTCTCAATGATATCCTTGTAGTTCCGTCACTCTAAAAGGAAAACCATTAGCATGACGCGCACGTTTCGAGCCATAGGCCCTGTATCAAATGCTGAATTTTTCTCTATTCAGGTAACGGAATCCCAAAAAACGCCGTCCTTGCGGCTGAGGTACACTTCTCTCCTCTACGGGTGCAGTAACCAAATTCGCGGATTTTAAACAGGAGCCCAACCAATGAGAAAAGGGGGTACCCCACGTGAAGGGGAATCCCTATTCTGATTGGTAACTTTGTAATAATGTCATACAATAGAATGCCATTCAACTTCTCGATTTTATCCCTCAGGTTCAACTGAATTTAATTGGAAAATCCATCTTTGTTCTAATAATTGTAATCGATGAAGTCGATCTCCCCCCTAGGGTCTTCTGGAATATGGTCTATTACTGACCACTGAAGATCTTCAAACTGATGATTCAACATTAAACAATGTGATACTATCGGCGCTGTCAACACTTTGTTACGTAAACGGGAGGCATGTTCCATTAAACGTATTTTAACTGATCGACTTGTCCTACCTATATAGAGCAAAGAGCATGGACATACTAATAAGTAGACTACATAACATGATAGACAGTTTGTATCCCATCTTCTCATAAAAATATGTTGTGTCTTCGGATGAATCCACTGCGTTCCCGTCATAGAAGTCACACAGAATTTACACGATCCACATATCGAATGACCAGTTGTCATAATTGGTCGATTAATTCTGTCAGACGTTAATGTAGTCTTCATTAGCATATCACCCAAATTTCGCCCTCTAGAAAACGCTATTCTTAGAGGTTTATTGAAACATTCTAATAGTTGTAATGTAGACCAATGTTGTTTTAAAATTCGTAAGACTGGGGGACCACGTGATGCGTGAGTGAGGGTGGACGTGTCCCGCTCGCTCTGGTGCAGCCCCGACGCTTAATCAGCTAATTTATCTTGAATTTTGGTAATTGCTTCCCTCCTCCTCCGGGGTCATATCCACGAGATCTGGTGCAGTTTGCAGTCCCCTTCTATCTCGTCTGACGATGCCTCTGGTACAGAAAAAAGACCGCGAAAGATCTGCACGAGCGGGGCCTTCATCTGCGGCCATGACACAGCCGGCCTCGCCGAGTGGGGACAGTGCCGACTCGGCGTCAGCGGAACTAGCTAAAGAGGTGGTCAAATTACTTGATCCCAAATTTGACCTCTTAATTAAAAAGCTGGACAGCATGGAAGAAGCTTTGACAGTTTTTGGGAACCGTATGGATGAAGTAGAGCTCCGCGTGGCGAGTGTGGAGGAAGGAGAGGGCGCCCGAGACAGAACAATTGCGGCCCAAAGGCAACAGCTGCAGGAGCTACAGCAGAAATTGGACGATCTAGAGAATAGATCCCGGCGCAACAACTTACGCATTGTGGGCATTGGCGAAGAAAAGCCAGAACGGGAGCTGTTGGCGTTTCTGGAACACTGGCTGCCGGAAGCTCTGGGCCTAACAGATCTAGTGGCAAACTTTAAAATTGAGCGGGCTCACCGGCTGGGTGCCCGCAGAGAGGCCTCTGACCGCCCCAGGGTTGTAATTCTGCGCGTTTTGAACTTCCAGCACAAAGTGCAAATCCTACAGGAATACCGGAAAAAAGGTGAGCTGTTGTTGGGGAACCGCAAGATCTTATTGTTCCAAGACTATTCAGCTCCCGTGGCGACACGGAGAAGGGAGTTTGGCCCGACATGTGCGGAACTGTTTCGACGCCGGGTTAAATTTACTTTGGCCTTCCCGGCTACGTTGCGTATTACCCATCAGGGACAGAATCACGTTTTCGACACTGTGAGTGCGGCGCAACAATTTCTCACGAAATGGCCGAAGCCGGACATGGCTGTTTGAGGCGCTGCTGGCTTTGGGTGCTTTGGAGAGCTAACATACTGGGATGACGTCCTCGCAGAGGCCCTCGGTTAGAGGCCCCTGCCTCCAGAGCTGATAAATGCTCTAATTCTGCGGTGAACTGTGAACAGTGGACTTCCCTTGTTCTCAATTAATGTTTACTGTTTTCTTTGTGGTTTTTTTTTTTTTTTATGATTACTTGTTCCTCTCTTGCTTCTTCATATGCCTTTTCTTATTTACTTTGCTTCTTTCCAGTCACTCGGATGCATCAGCTTGGTGGGCTGGCTGTCTAAGGTCTACTGTGGTTATGTTACCGAGTGGAGTTGATTGGGAGGGGGGGGAAGCTGCGGTTGGGGCTGCCCCACGGCATCACTTTAGGCTCCGACCTCAGTGTACTTAACTGAGAGCTAAGATGTGTTTGGTGGGTAGGGGACTTCGGGGGGGAAGGGGGGGGACTGGGGTAGGGGGTGGGGTAGGAGGGGTGGAGGAAGGCTGTAGGGGGTTTTGGGGGGGAAGGGTAGGGACTGGGGTAGGGAATGGGGTGGGGGAGATGGAGGGGGAGGGGGAAGTCGTACTGAGCCCTAGTGGGGGAGACCGAGACCATATGTTCATTGTGAGGGAAATCATACATAGCTCCTGGGGCGACATACTCCTGAGTTTGGCGCTATGGCTGGTTCAGTGCGGAGTGGAGGCTGGGCTGCCCCGCACACATAGTGGTACCACCAATGATGGCCAACTGGACACTCTGTTGCAGATTACTGCATGTCGTCTGATTTGAATTTTGTCACTTGGAATGTGGGGGGGGTTAGCACACCAGTGAAACGCACAAAAATCTTGCAAGCCCTTAAACGATGCAAGGCCCAAGTAGCATTGTTACAGGAAACCCACTTAACTGCCACAGAACATGCTAAATTGCAGCGGGACTGGGTGGGGTCGGTTTATTTCGCCTCGTCGAACACGCGGCGGAAGGGAGTTGCCATCTTAATTCATAAAGCCCTTTCTTGCGAAATTCTGGGACTGGAAGGGGATCCCCTGGGCAGATATCTTTTTTTACACGCCAAAATACAGGGAGAGGAAATTTTTATTGGAAATGTCTACACCCCCAATACTTATGACCATGGCTTTTTCCGGGATATTTTAACTAAAGTATTGGCTGCCCCAAAAATCCCGATCATCCTAGCCGGGGATTTTAACTGTCCCCACGATCCGCGTTTGGATAAGTCCCGGCCCTCCTCGGAGCGGAAGTGGGACACTAAGGGAGTAGGGTCTCTATGTGAACTGGGAGAGTTGGTGGACACATGGTGTGTTCTGCACCAAGACAGCAGAGACTTCACACACCTCTCGCGCGCCCATAACACCTGGTCAAGAATTGATTATATTCTGGTATCGCGACAGTGGTTTTGGAAGGTCTGTAGTGTGGAGATAGAGCCCATTGTTGTGTCGGATCATGCCATGGTTTGTCTGAGTTGGCGGGGGGAGAGACTGGGGAACAGCAAGTGGGCTTTTCCTGGTCATCTTTGGAAGAAGCCGGAATTTGGTGACTATCTGCGGAAGTGTTGGTCAGAATATGTGCTGTATAATGAGGGGACAGCGAGTTCAGTGGCAACCTTTTGGGAAGCGGGTAAGGCCGTCCTACGAGGACATATCATAGCCTATGTCGCCGCAGAGAAGCGTAGGGTTAATAATGATATTCTTAGACTGACTCGCGACCTACGCAAGGCAAAGGCCCAGGCAATTCGCCGGGCGAGCGGTGTCCCACCATATGTGGATATCCAGAAGCAATTGAATGCCTTGTTGCAAGAGAGAGCAATCCAATAGCATCAGTATTACTGCCATCAATTTTTCCGCTACGGAGATAGGTCGGGCAAACTGTTGGCGCGGTTAGTAAGGGATAGGGCGGGTCCTCGTGGAGTGACGGTCATTCGGGATGCTGAGGGCCGGCAGCATACGCGAGGTGATGAGGTGGCCCGTGTGTTCCACTCCTTCTATGCGCAGCTGTATAGACAAGAAGATGGGGATGCCGATCAAGTAGCAGCTTTTCTGCAACGACTTTCCCTCCCTCGGCTTTCGGACGAGCATAGGACAGCGTTGAATCAACCGGTCACAGGGGGGGAGGTACAAAAAGCGATTCGCGCTGGAACCCCACACAAGGCCCCTGGCCCTGACGGCTTTACCTATGAGGCCTATAAGCTGTTGGAGATTGCGTGGGTGCCCACGCTAGTGGCGGTCTATGAGGAGGCGGGAGCCTCAGGCACGTTTCCGCGTGATATGCGCACTGCTCGTATTAGTTTGATTCCCAAGGTCGGGAAGGACCTGGAGGACCCGGCCTCCTATCGACCTATCTCTCTGATTAATGTGGACTTGAAGCTGTTTGCTTCGGTCCTGGCAAACCGGCTTCAATTGTTTTTACCAGCCTTGATCGGGAGCCATCAGGCGGGCTTCGTCAAGGGGCGGGAGGCTTCGAATAATATTGGCAGGGTGCTCTTGGGAATTGAGAAGTGTCTGCTTCATTGCGAACCACTGATCCTCGCCAGTTTGGACTCGGAAAAGGCGTTTGATCGGGTCTCTTGGAACTATATGTTCGCAGCCCTACAGAATTTTGGTTTTCAGGGGCAGTTCCCACAATGGATCCGGGCACTCTACGCTGATCCCCGAGCAGTTGTTGACACAGGAGGGGGGTCCTCCCAACTGTTTACCTTACACAGGGGGACGCGGCAGGGGTGTCCTCTTTCCCCACTATTGTATGTTCTCCAGTTGGAACCCTTGTTAGTTGCCATAGCTGAGTCGCCCCTTATACAGGGTATCGAATGGCGTGGGGGGGGGGCATTAAGGTAAGTGCTTTTGCAGACGACCTTTTACTCTGCCTTACTGATCCTGAGAAGTCTTTGCCAGAGGCCCTACGCCTTATTGAGAGCTTTGGTAGTTTTTCGGGACTCCGCATTAATCGTTTGAAGTCCCTGGTTTTGGACGTGGATAATAGGTCGCGTCCAACGTGGTCGGGGGTCTTTCCACTAACTTGGGCATCTGGACCCATTCGGTACCTGGGTGTCCACATCCCGGCACATCCCCGGAGTCTCTATGAGGTCAATGTTCGGCCTCTCCTGCTGTCCACGATTGCTAATCTGCAGAAGTGGAAGGCTCTCCCACTATCTCTCATGGGCCGGATAGCCCTAGTGAAAATGGTGGAATGGCCGCGTTGGCTTTACCTCTTACGGCAACTGCCTTTGTGGGTAACTCGGAGAGATTTAATGGAGCTGCATAAACGGTTGGGTTGGTTTATTTGGTAGTCGAAGCGGCCTCGGATAGCGTTGGCAGCGCTTATGCACCCGGCAAGTGAGGGGGGTGTGGGTTGGACCTCCCTCAGGACTTATAATCTTAGCTATCTAGCGCGCAGGGTGAGCGATCTAGTCATGGGTAGCGAGGAGCGCCTCCCGATATCTCTTCTCGATCAGGTCTCCGAATCCTGGCATCGCGTGTACTTGCTGCACTGCGGGGGCTCGTCGCTACCGGCGTTTTGGATGGAGTCGACTTATTTACGGACGCTTCGATTGGTCTGGCGAATTGTCTGTCACTCTCGTGGGCAGCATTGGTCGACCACGGACTGCCTCCCTTTGCTTGGGAACCGTAGCTTTGTGCCTGGCAGAGGGGGGGGGAGTGGCTCGGGCCTGGCAGCATGCCGGAGTGGAATACTTGGGACAGCTGCGGATGGAGACCGCCGACCAATTAGATTCCTTCACGCAATTATGTGGGCGTTATCATTTGCAGAGGTCAACCTTCTATTTTTATTTGCAAGCTCGCCACTATGTGGCTAGCGTGGCAAGGGATGGATCGCCCTGGGCTAGAACAACTAGTCTTTGGCTACTGATGGGCCGGCTGCAGGAGTCTACGTCTGCCAGTGCGCTGCGGGCTGAGTTGGCTCTCCCGGCAACTTTGCAATGTTTGTCTCCTCTGGTGACCCGCTGGAGGAGCGATGGGCTAGAAGGCCTTACAGTGGAGACTCTGGGACAGGCTTTTCGGCAGCTCAAGGGTCTGGTGGAGGCTGTGCGCTACCGTGAATTGCAATTTTAAGTTGTTGTGGAGGGCTTATATCTCGGAGGTGCGGGCGAAACGGATGGGTATCGTGTCGGTGGATGTGTGCAGTCTCTGCAAGGCGGAGGTGGGAACCTTGTTACATAGATTTTGGTCCTGTCCCCTTATTCAATTATTTTGGGAGGGAGTTGGGAAAAACATTGGTCATTGGACAGGAGTACAGTTTCCCCTTCACCCGCTTTGGTGCTTGTTCCACCTGGCTTGCCCGGGGGCCCAGGGTGCGCAACCCCACCGCAAGCTTTATGAGAAAGGTTTCTTAGTGGCCAAGCGCTGTATTTTACGCCATTGGCTGTCTGAGTTGGGACCGAGTTTGGAGGAATGGGAACGCCAACTGCGAGACTTAATGCAGATGGAGTGTCGCACAGCCAAACTGCTTGGGCCTCAGCCCTGGGAACGATTCCAAGAAATTTGGGAGCCCCTGTTTGGCTCTGTTAAGGGGGTCTCGGATGAGCATTCAGAGGGCTGCCCTGGGAGTCTCGCCCTTTAGGGGCCTTGACAGGGGGGTGAGTATTGGATACGCCAGTATGACGAGCTGGGAGTGGTTCTCGTGGTCTCTCTCTTGGGGTAGGTGGTAGGGCTTGGGGAAGTTAGGGGTGGGGGGGCTCATAGGGGGGGTGGAGGGGAGATGGGGGGGGGGCCGGGGGAGTATGGGAGGGGTGGATTTGCTCTTATGTTTTATTATTGTTGTTTGGGTCAGACCCCTGTGAGTCTGCTTTTGCTTTGGGGTCCATCAGGGATCTCGAGTATATAGCTGCAACGGTTAGGGGTTACCCCCTTTTCTGACTGTTACTTTCCTGTACGGCGTTTCCCGAGCGGGGTGTACCCTGCAGTTGAGTACTTTTCTATATTTCTCTGTTAACCTTCTTACTTGTTCTGGTTTAGTAGCATGATGGACCTCCCTGGTTGGGAGGGACTCAGTCACTGTTTGTTTATATATGGAAACAACAATAAAAATGATTTTACATAAAATTCGTAAGACTGCTGAACTACCTTCAGTAAATGGGAGGACCCCTACAATTGGATCCTCTGAATTTTGACTGGTACCTACATAATGGGGATCTAACAACCATTCACAGTGTACAAATTGTGCTCTTCGCATTGCCTTTCGTATTATTGTGGAAGGATATCTCCGGTCTGCCAACCGGCGGCTTAATTCATTAGCATGGAACATATAATCCTCTAGCGTACACAGTTGCGTCGAAGTCGAAGAAATTGACCAAAGGGTAAACCTCTTTTCAGAGGTCCTGGATGGTAACTATGGAAATGCAATAAACTGTTCCATTGAACGGTTTTACGGTATAAAGTGGTATGAAGATGCCCATCAGATATAGTAATTTGAAGATCTAAAAATTCTATAGTAGTAGGATGAATATGTGCTGTAAATTGAATATTAGTCCTTAAAGTGTTAAGCCAGAGTAAAAACTCTGCAAGAGATGACGAATCCGAGGTCCAAATAAAAAATACATCATCCAAGAATCTTTTCCAAAAAAGAACATTAGAAAAACCTGGTGCCTGTTGTATTTGTGATGCTTCCATATGGCCCATGTATAAAGTGGCGATCGAGGGGGCACTAGTGGCCCCCATCACAATTCCAGAAATTTGCTGATAGTAAACTCCCCCCGATAAAAAATATCGGGGGTCATACAAAAACAGATAGATACGGCCCAAAATTCATTAAAAGAATCTTTAGGAGTAGATACATTTACTGTTAAACTTGAAGAAGTTAATAGACAAATCAAAAGTTTTTTTGATTATTTAAAATCATTAAAGACCAGGAAGTTTTCTAGAGATAAATCAGACTATGATTCTGAAAAAGTTTATTTTTGGATGTATGAGTCTATAGAAAAGGAGCAAGGGGGACGGAAGACAATAACATTTGATAGATCTTCAGAGGATACGGATGATAGCACGACTGAATCGAGTACAGGTTCCTCCAGGAGAGGCCGTCAGGATTTTCGATCAGGAAGGGGCCGCCGACCCCGAGGTACTTACCACGAAGATACCTGGGATCCTCCGAACACGCGGCAATGTTCCCGGCAGGCCCTTCAATAGTAGTGAACTTGACAAAAAAACCTCTCTTACCATCTCAAGAACAGGTGTTGAACTATGGTCTTTCCTTTGTACCTACAGCACGTTTCGATGCATTCTCGATGAGATTACATCTACAACGCTTTTTCCGCAAATTACAAATAATTCAATTTTTCCAAGGAAAAGCCTGTAGTCTTGATGATTCGGTAGTAAAGCCGATTTCTCATTGGATTCTGCCCGGATCACTTGACCCTATTTTGTCTACCTATCAATCTTTGGTATTGAGAGATGTTAAACAATTAGAAACTTCTTCACTGTATCATTCTTCAAATTTGGATAACAGTAGTTGGAAAGCTCTTACAGAATTGATGTCAGATCCCTCATTGGTGATACGGAGAGCTGACAAAGGGGGAGCTTTGGTGCTATGGACTTTAGATGATTATAAAACATCATTAAGTCAACATTTGGATGATGTTCATACATACCGAGTTTTAACGGAGGACCCCACTGCTGTTTTATTAACAGAGATTAAGTCAATAGTAGGAGGAGATTTACAAAAGGGTTGGATTACAACAAAAGAACATCGGTTTCTAATTAATTTACATCCTCGAGTTCCGACTTTATATATAGTGCCAAAAATTCATAAATCCCTCACAAGACCTCCGGGACATCCCATTGTGTCATGCAGAGACTCCGTGTTGGAACCTCTTTCAAAGTTCTGTGATGTTTTTTTGAAACAAGAAGCTAGTCAAGTAACCTCCTTCCTTCGTGATACTATTCATTTATTGCAACTATTTTCGACATTGGTTATTCCTCCAGGGGCAATTTTAGTTACACTAGATGTTGTCTCTTTATACACAAAAATAGATCAATTGGAGGCATTAACATTGTTAAGAGATTGTTTTCAGCTAGCCCCGACTCGTTTACCAAGGTCTTTCCTTTTACAGTTAATTGAGCTGGTATTAACAAAAAATTATTTTTTATCGGGGGGAGTTTACTATCAGCAAATTTCTGGAATTGCGATGGGAGCCACTAGTGCCCCCTCGATCGCCACTTTATACATGGGCCATATGGAAGCATCACAAATACAACAGGCACCAGGTTTTTCTAATGTTCTTTTTTGGAAAAGATTCTTGGATGATGTATTTTTTATTTGGACCTCGGATTCGTCATCTCTTGCAGAGTTTTTACTCTGGCTTAACACTTTAAGGACTAATATTCAATTTACAGCACATATTCATCCTACTACTATAGAATTTTTAGATCTTCAAATTACTATATCTGATGGGCATCTCCATACCACTTTATACCGTAAAACCGTTCAACGGAACAGTTTATTGCATTTCCATAGTTACCATCTAGGACCTCTGAAAAGAGGTTTACCCTTTGGTCAATTTCTTCGACTTCGACGCAACTGTGTTACGCTAGAGGATTATATGTTCCATGCTAATGAATTAAGCCGCCGGTTGGCAGACCGGGGATATCCTTCCACAATAATACGAAAGGCAATGCGAAGAGCACGATTTGTACACCGTGAATGGTTGTTAGATCCCCATTATGTAGGTACCAGTCAAAATTCAGAGGATCCAATTGTAGGGGTCCTCCCATTTACTGAAGGTAGTTCAGCAGTCTTACGAATTTTAAAACAACATTGGTCTACATTACAACTATTAGAATGTTTCAATAAACCTCTAAGAATAGCGTTTTCTAGAGGGCGAAATTTGGGTGATATGCTAATGAAGACTACATTAACGTCTGACAGAATTAATCGACCAATTATGACAACTGGTCATTCGATATGTGGATCGTGTAAATTCTGTGTGACTTCTATGACGGGAACTCAGTGGATTCATCCGAAGACACAACATATTTTTATGAGAAGATGGGATACGAACTGTCTATCATGTTATGTAGTCTACTTATTAGTATGTCCATGCTCTTTGCTCTATATAGGTAGGACAAGTCGATCAGTTAAAATACGTTTAATGGAACATGCCTCCCGTTTACGTAACTAAGGGGCATGTTTACTAAAAAGCGCTAATTTGCGCGCCGCAAAATAGCGCACTAAAAGCAGCATTTAAGTGCTCTTAAATGCCCCGCAAACGTGCGATGAAGCACCGCACACTTGCGCGTCACAGTAACGGGTGCCGCACAAGTACGGGCCTGCAAATGTCCGATAGAGGCGTGGAAAGGCTAACGGAGGCGGAGGAAGGCCCCGGAGGGGCGGAGAGAAGGGGTTAATGGGCGGGGAAGGGGAGGGGAGAGGCGCCCCGCACATTATCGGGGCTGAATTTCAAAAAAAAAATAGCGCGAGTGAATCACTCGCGGTAGAATGCATGTAAAGGGAAGAGAAACCATTTACGTCAGCAATGTACAGCAAAATCGGGGAAACCTGCAAAACGTAAGCAGTGTGATACATGTGTCCAGGCCAAAAGTGAGAAAAAAAATATAAAATGACCAGAACAAAAATATTAAAAAGAGTAAGTCAGCTGGGGAATAGTTATAGTAATGGGAAAATATAAAAATGACACCCAGGAAAGCTCCAGAAAAAGGAAATGAATTTTGGAAGGGTCTATGGAGCGGAGACTCCCACAAAAATACCTTTCATCTTTGGAGCTTTCCTGGGAGTGTACCTAATGGTTGCCCATTAATAGCACTGTTGCCCATCTTGGTTAAAAGTACAGTCCCTGTGTTACGTGGTCACCTCCGGGGCATATTTGCATGTTTGTCACCAGGCAAGGTGAATGAGCCCACAGTTCAAATGTGCACAGCAGTGTTTGGGACCCCATCCAGACAGATTTCCCACCTCCAGGTACTGCACTGTCTCTGTGGCCACAGTGTGGTGCAGTGGACAGAGCCAGTACCTCTAAGACCAGAGGGTAACAGTTTTAAATCCCAGCTGGGGCTCATGCCAGCCCAGTCCCAATATTCTAACAACCACCAAACAGAGATATTAAAGACCCACCTGAATTGCAGAGAACATAAGCATGTTGCAAACACCCATATTTTTCCCTACACCACACACACCCCAGAACAATGGGCATCACCCACAGACGAGCCGCCCAAATACAGTCCTTGAGTGGTTCAACTCAATCAGGCCATATGCTTTTGCCAAGATAAGGAAATGCCAGTATGTTGGCAGAACGGTACAGATGGTGGAGGGGGCAGTGGCTGCTAGCCACAGAAGACAGTGGCCAAGCCATGTGCAGGCTGGCACCGTCCACTGCAACAGACAGGCCCTGATGGATGTACAGTCATGGACCTCCCAGGGAACACAGCCAGTAAGTGGCTACACGGTGATGCAGTGCACACAGACAGTGTATACAAGAGCAGAAGGTCAGAAGTTCAAAGCTCAGCTGGTGCTCCTGCCAACCCAGTCCACATATTTAACCACCAGCAAACACAGATAGTGAAGACACCCCTTTATTGCAGGGAACATAAGCGTGTCTCAAACACCCATAATTTACCCTACACCGCACACACCCCATTACAATGGCCATTACTGACAGCCAAGTTGCAAAAATGCAGTCCTGGAGTGGCACAACTCTATCAGGTCACATGCATTTTCAAGATAGGGACATGCCAGCATGTTGGTGGAAGGGTACAGGTGGTGGTGGGGCCAGTGGCTGCTAGCCACAGCATACAGTTGTCTAGCCATGTGCATGCTGGCACCGTCCACTGCCACAGACAGGCCCTGTTGGATGTACAGTTATGGACGTCCCAGGGAACACAGCCAATCTGTGGCTCCACGGTGGTGCAGTGCACACAGACAGTGTATACAAGAATAGAAGGTCATGGGTTCCAAGCTCAGCTGGGGCTATTGCCAATCCTGTCCACATATTTTCTCCACAACTAAACTGTGCTAGTAAGCACAAACCTTTATTGCTGAGGACATAGGCATTGTTAAAACACCTATCATTTACCATCCCAAGCACAGACACCATGAACAGGGGCATCACCTAGAGCAGAGTATCCCAAAATCATTCCTGGAGGACCACACACCATTCAGGTCACATGCTGCCTCGAATACAAATGACTGTGCTGCATATCTATGCACCATCCCCATGTTATGCAGATGTAGCACATGCATATCCATGGGGACAGCATAAAACCTGAACAGTGTTTGCCACACCATGACTTGATGTTGTAAACCCTGATGAAAAGCAGCAGCAAACAGGCCCTGACACACCCACACCCACAGGCCCCATTGGACAATGCATCCTGGAGAGGCAGGACAGTGGGCCCTGCCTGGAACCCCCAATAGTAGCATTTGCATACCTTAGCAATGCCACCCTACACCTGGGTATATGGTGCACAGCTATCTAATGTTTCCATTGAAAACAGATAGATATTGATTTACACACTCAGCACATATTGGCCATTGAGCACCACCATAACAATCATTCAGATGTGTGTGTTGTATGCAGCAGGTCTGGCATCTGACAGTGTGTACTTCCCTGGGGAGTGACCCCCAACAGTCTTGTGTAATATATCCATGCCTGGAGTGTTCCCAGGAGTGGTGTGTTGGCCAGGGTTGCTGAAACTCAAGATTGTAGCACAAAAGAGGACCAACCTGGGTAATGGTCACAGCAATGTGAAACATCAACAGACACTCTCAAGAAAGGCAGGGCAAAAAAATATGAATGTCGGAAGGGTTCCCAGCTCCTGCAGCATAAAAGGTGAATGATCCCACATTGATGTAGTATAGAGCAGGGTGCCCCACACCAATGGACAGATCCCCTATGGCATGCACATGTTGCACAACAGCGTGTTTGAGTTGGGGGGAAGTGTGGAGGACTAGATAGGCACCCGAAAACCAGAAAGCGCAGCATAGGTAGTTGCCGACATGCACACTAGATGGTCTAAAACTGTGCGGCCCCAGCACCAGCAGCAGAAGGGCCTGCAGCATGTTGGCAGAGGTTTCCTGGTATCAGAGGGGGGCAGTGGCAGGTGGCCAGAGAAGATGGAGGTAGAGCCCCTAAAACGTGGGTGCAGTGGACTACAACAGAAAGGCCCCCTCTGACAAACAGACATTTTATTTATTTATTTATTTAACATGTTTTGTATCCCGCCTTTTCCTTCAATCAAAGCGGTTAATACAGCACAGAGTTAAACAAAGGTGAGGGAAACATACATTGCATTATCATTACATCACAACAAAACACTAGGAGTACAAACAGGGAACACAGTACATAACTTACATTACATTACCTTACATTAACTACAAACAGCATATCGCTGAACAGAATGAGCATATAGAATAAGCATATAGCAGCAGATAGTGGGTCCCGCACGGTCCACCGCCTAAGGGCCATGCCAAAGGGCCCTCTTGCGAGGCCCTCAGGCGTGGGCCCGCAAGGCACGGGCGCGCCATTGCTGAAGGGATTCTAAATGATTTGAAAAGTGCTCAGATTGGCTGCAGTTTTCTCTCACACACAGTTCCCAACTAAGTAGGCACAGCTGATTCTCACTCACTGCTCACAGGATCGTTGAAGCCTTTGCTGAAGGGATTCTAAATGATTTGAAAAATGCTCAGATTGGCTGCAGTTTTCTCTCACACACAGTTCCCAACTAAGTAGGCACAGCTGATTCTCACTCACTGCTCACAGGATCGTTGAAGCCTTTGCTGAAGGGATTCTAAATGATTTGAAAAGTGCTCAGATTGGCTGCAGTTTTCTCTCACACACAGTTCCCAACTAAGTAGGCACAGCTGATTCTCACTCACTGCTCACAGGATCGTTGAAGCCTTTGCTGAAGGGATTCTAAATGATTTGAAAAATGCTCAGATTGGCTGCAGTTTTCTCTCACACACAGTTCCCAACTAAGTAGGCACAACTGATTCTCACTCACTGCTCACAGGATCGTTGAAGCCTTTGCTGAAGGGATTCTAAATGATTTGAAAAGTGCTCAGATTGGCTGCAGTTTTCTCTCACACACAGTTCCCAACTAAGTAGGCACAGCTGATTCTCACTCACTGCTCACAGGATCGTTGAAGCCTTTGCTGAAGGGATTCTAAATGATTTGAAAAATGCTCAGATTGGCTGCAGTTTTCTCTCACACACAGTTCCCAACTAAGTAGGCACAGCTGATTCTCACTCACTGCTCACAGGATCGTTAAAGCCTTTGCTGAAGGGATTCTAAATGATTTGAAAAGTGCTCAGATTGGCTGCAGTTTTCTCTCACACACAGTTCCCAACTAAGTAGGCACAGCTGATTCTCACTCACTGCTCACAGGATCGTTGAAGCCTTTGCTGAAGGGATTCTAAATGATTTGAAAAATGCTCAGATTGGCTGCAGTTTTCTCTCACACACAGTTCCCAACTAAGTAGGCACAGCTGATTCTCACTCACTGCTCACAGGATCGTTGAAGCCTTTGCTGAAGGGATTCTAAATGATTTGAAAAGTGCTCAGATTGGCTGCAGTTTTCTCTCACACACAGTTCCCAACTAAGTAGGCACAGCTGATTCTCACTCACTGCTCACAGGATCGTTGAAGCCTTTGCTGAAGGGATTCTAAATGATTTGAAAAATGCTCAGATTGGCTGCAGTTTTCTCTCACACACAGTTCCCAACTAAGTAGGCACAGCTGATTCTCACTCACTGCTCACTGTGTCTTTTGGGGATATTGCTAGGTACGTATGACCTAGATTGGCCACTGTTGGAAACAGGATACTGGGCTTGATGGACCTCGGTATGGCTTCTCCTCTGGTCGGTTCATGCTATCTCCAGGGTCCACATTGACTCTGTGTCTGCAGGGTGGTGCAGGGAACTCAGCCAGTGTGTTGTGGAGCCAAAGATCAGCAGTTCAACTCCCAGCTGGGGCCACCAGCAACACAGTGCACATATTTTACCCACCAGTAAACCGTGATAGGAAATAAAAGCCCTCTTGTAGAGAACAAAAGCAGGTTCAGAGGACCTCTATGTTACCATAAGGAGCGCATACCCCTCAAAAACTGTACACCACCTACAACAGAGTCCACACAATGTAGTACTGGAGGGCCACATGTCATTTAGCTGTGATGCTGTCACCAATATAAGCCCATGTCAGCATGGTGGCGGACGCCTACTGCTGGCAGAGGGGGCAGTGGCTGCTGCAGCACAGCAGATGCTGGCCTAGCCACCCTCATGTGGCTGCAGTACAATCCAAAAGACACACCCTGTGTGACAAACAGCCATGGACTCCCCCGGGAATGTACTGTTGCTGTGCTAAGACGGTGGTGCAGTAGACGTAGCAAGTGCCTCCAAGAGCAGAAGGCCCCAGGTACAAATCCCAGCTGGGGCACCTGCCATCCCAGTCCCCATGTTTTACCCATGCACAAAACCTGGTAGTAAAGAATGGAAATACCCTGCTGAGGACATAAGCGTCGGTCAGGATACCATATTTTACCATAAACAGCACACAACACATAAACATATGCCTCACCCACAGCAGAGTCACCCAAATGCATCCATGTTGGGTCACACATCACTCAGGTTGGCTGATGTCTCCAATAAAGATGCCTGTGCTGCAGGTGAAGTGAACACCACCATGGTATGCAGTTGTATCAGAGGCATATTCATCACGGACATCATGAAAACGCGAGAGCAGTGGGCAACAGGGGCAGAAACACCTGCACCTGCAGGCACCGTTATGTGAAGACCAATGCAGCGGCTGGATGTCGGACCCTGTGTGTCCCCCCCAAAACTAGCATGTGCATACATTACCAATCCTACACTACACATGGGGAGACGTCGCACAGATATCCAAAGCCTGTTATGAGCACTGACTGATAGAAATGCCAATGCTAAGCACAAGCAGATCATTGAGCTGTAACATACCACCGTCTCTGATGTATGTGCAATGTGTGTCAGGTCATGTCTCCTCCAGAAACTAGCACCCTGGAAAATAACTCCAAAAGTACACCCTTACATTGCCATGGCCGCACTGTGCCTATTACTGGTGCGTTGGCAAGGGCTCCCAAACAACACAACATCTGCTCAATGCTGTCCTAGGTGTGGGGAGTGTGTGTCTGTCTATCCTGTGTGTGTTGGCTGCCAACACCTCCCACAGCCCACACTGATAGCACCGTTGGCAGTATTGGCCTGCCTATGTGCATAATGAGGAGAAAAGTCCTGTGGGTATAGAAGAGACAGGGCGGCAGGAGCAGGATGCAGCTACACAGGGCAAATGTGCATGCCTAGGACCATGTTGTTTCTTGCCATCACCTCCACCGGCATGGTGTCCATAGCATGGCCTGTGTGGAGGTCACTCTCACCCCGAACGATCAGTGACCACGGCATGGCTAGGTTCCAACATAGTGCCATATAATAGGTCTCTCATGTGATGTTTATGGGTTCTGTATATATGGGGCCCAATCACTGAGTTAACTGCGTGGTGGGTGTGCTCACATCCCAGATATGGGTGTACAGAGCTTCCCCGGTAGCATGCACCATGGACAGGCTATCTGCAGTTAGCATGGGTCTGTCTAGAACACCTTGCAGGGTCAGTAGATGGGCACACACTGTGCCTGCTGCTGGAAAATGTCAGATGGTGTTGGGTGAGCTGGGGGTCTCAGGCCCTACTGTCTGGTTCGTGCCCCTGAAATATGGATATGTTTGAAATGGCAGAGAGTGACCTGGAGGTTGTCTGTACCACAGCAGGACTGAGTCTGCTGGTGCTGGCAGCTGCTAGCACCACAGCTGGGATATAGAACGTGGATATCTTATTTTTGTGGAAACGGTGTTCCACACGAAAGGTTTGGTGGTCAGACATACTCTGCGTATGTGTCTGAAAATCTCCTTTCACCCCACACCCCCTGCACATATACCATGAAGGGCAGGGCACCCACACAGGATATGCACCCTTCTGTGAGCATTGTAGCCCCCACGGCCCAGATGGGTCTGGGAGATACAGATGGTCGAAGGTGGAGTTGAGGTGTGTCTGATGTGCCAACCTATCAGAGATCGGCAGACAGGTTTATATGATGTATAGGCCTTCTCATCCAGGACAGGTGCTGTGTGGTTCACCTCACCCTCAGAGTGAGCAGAAGCCACACACACTGTGATGGTCTGTACCCACTCTGTACCAGCAACACAGAAGGTGAGTGGGCCACAATAGACATAGGTGCTGTGGGGTTGCACACCCTATCGTTGGAAAATCAGTAGACTGCTGCTTTGCATGTGCAGTGCATCATGGGTGGGAGTGGATGGACCCTACCCTGTTAACCACAGCACAGAGTCTGCTGAGGTTATATTGCACCCAGCCAGACCTCACATAATAGCCACAGAGCTGTAGTCTACTGGTGACTGTAATGCCTCTGAAGCAAAAGGTTGGTGGTTCAAATCCAAAGTGTGGTTGTACAAGCAAAGTATTTTAGATATTGACATTGTCCCATATACTGCGTCAGTCAGCAGCACTGCTGGTTACATTGCAGAAAATTAACATACATTGAACAAGCCATTGTAACATAGGGCAAATACTCTTAAAGGTTCATGGGGTCTGTCAGGCCTGGACTGTGTGTAATGTCCTGTAGTACTGGCAACTCTAAAACCATCACAGTGCATTAACCCACGTCCACCCTATAAGGTGGCGTGTGGAGCACCTGATGCTGACAGCACTGTGAGGATCTCAGAACATCCACCACTATTTTACAGTCAGGGACCTGTCATTGGCTGCACTCACCAATAACCACACTGTGTATGGAAACACGCAAACTCTGGCTCCACATGCAGCAAGGTTAGGTGTGTGCCACAGCTCGATTGCTAAGAACATATGCCTGGCTGGCTAAAGAGGCAATCTTGCAGACTGTGTGCTGTGTTTACCAGGGGTGCGGTGCTCCATTATTGAAAATGGTGTACTGCACATGATGTATGCAGCAGTGCGAGGGTCTTGCCACTAGCAGCACCTCTGTAATAGAGAAAGGGGTCTGGGGCAGGTAACAATGTTGCAATGTCTGAGGAAATATGCCTGGAGCAGCATAGATGTACATGAAAAGCACCATGGACAATGTGGTACCAAAGTATGATAATGTGCGCTGCCTGAGACAGGCACTCCAGAGCACAACTGGAAGATGTAACCCATGACGCCTGGTTAAGCAGTCCATGTATCAGCCATTGTGCTATATCTCAGCCACCAGGACTGTATGCCAGCACACATACCAAGGCATATGGTCCAGTGTGGTGACATGCTGACCTTCATCGCCTTGTAATGTCCAACACGCAACCTTACCTTGTGTGTGCAATGCTCATATATGAAGCTCCCCCCAAACCCCTATGGCAGCCACCACATCATTGCTGTCCCAACATGGAGATACACCACAGAACATATTCCACTAGTAAACACAACCCCATATCACCAGGTTGATTGACACCTGATGCTGATGGTTTGTCTGCACCCATTGCTATCAGTGTCAGAGTAGTACTTGCTAGGTGGCACACATAGCACACCTCATCTGACAATGCACCCTGAATCAGTGGATATGTGTCCAGAGGTTCAAGACCACACTGTGTGAACAAGTGTAATCCATAATAATAAACATTTGTTATAGGGACATGAGAGGCACCTCTTAGCTATGTGAGTATGCAGAGAACAGTACACATATTTCTAGTAAAACCATAAACAATGTGTATGAATGCTGCGTGCCGGTAATAATTTCACTTTTCTGGCGTACACGAATGCGGAGCGCATGGGCGAGCACAGATTATTCGCGCAGCCATGCGACGTGCACATGCGTGATCCGCTACGCGCAAATGCGGAAGTTGCGTCGTTTTCGTTCGCGCGTATACACGGCCCGAAAAAAAAATGGCGTCCCGAACCCGGAAGCCCGCCTTCAGCCATCGGGAGCTGTGCCATCTGGCCTCCCTGATCGGCAGGAAGCAGAACAAGCTTTTCCCAGGGCCCTCCAGGCAAAGAGATATGGGGAAGGTCCTGAGGGCCTGGGAGAGGGTGACCAGGCGCTTCAACCATGAGGCAGACCACCCACGGGAGGTAAGTGAAGGCCACAGGTCACAATAAACATATACACACACAGGGATGATGTCAGATCTGCATGCTCTTGTGTGTAAGTAGTCTACATAAGTAAACTGTAGCACGTGAACCACACACCATATGCATTGTGTATCACATCTGAGTGGTTGGCCATGTAGCCAGGTGGTGACGGATATGGACACACAGGGCATGATGCCCCCCTGGCGTCATGACAGCTGCTGGTGTTGATGTAGTACAGCACACTGTAACACAGCTAGGCCCCTCATCTGCCTAAGGAGCGTCTTGATACATCATGTGGTGATGCCAGTATCTGCATCTTCAGGGTAACACATAGGGCCAATCATCAGGGGTTGTGGAACGTTCAGCACATGGGCCCTCAGCCACCCAGGTGCTCTGGGATTGTTTGACAATGTTGGATAATACATCCCCCCTATCCTCAGGGGTCCAGAGAGCCCATCCAAGTGGTTTCTCTGTCACCCTGGAGATATGGTTGTGTGGCCTAATGTAGTTTGAAACAGCCTCCTTACCTCCAGGAGTGCAGAGAGCCCATCCAAGTGGTTTCTCTGTCACCCTGTAGATATGGTTGTGTGGCCTAATGTAGTTTGAAACAGCCTCCTTACCTCCAGGAGTGCAGAGAGCCCATCCAAGTGGTTTCTCTGTCACCCTGGAGATATGGTTGTGTGGCCTAATGTAGTTTGAAACAGCCTCCTTACCTCCAGGAGTGCAGAGAGCCAATCCAAGTGGTTTCTCTGTCACCCTGGAGATATGGTTGTGTGGCCTAATGTAGTTTGAAACATCCTCCTCACCTCCAGGAGTGCAGAGAGCCCATCCAAGTGGTTTCTCTGTCACCCTGGAGATATGGTTGTGTGGCCTAATGTAGTTTGAAACATCCTCCTCACCTCCAGGAGTGCAGAGAGCCCATCCAAGTGGTTTCTCAGTCACCCTGGAGATATGGTTGTGTGGCCTAATGTAGTTTGAAACAGCCTCCTTACCTCCAGGAGTGCAGAGAGCCCATCCAAGAGGTTTCTCTGTCACCCTGGAGATATGGTTGTGTGGTCTAATGTAGTTTGAAACATCCTCCTTACCTCCAGGAGTGCAGAGAGCCCATCCAAGTGGTTTCTCAGTCACCCTGGAGATATGGTTGTGTGGCCTAATGTAGTTTGAAACATCCTCCTTACCTCCAGGAGTGCAGAGAGCCCATCCAAGTGGTTTCTCAGTCACCCTGGAGATATGGTTGTGTGGCCTAATATAGTTTGAAACAGCCTCCTTACCTCCAGGAGTGCAGAGAGCCCATCCAAGTGGTTTCTCTGTCACCCTGGAGATATGGTTGTGTGGCCTAATGTAGTTTGAAACATCCTCCTTACCTCCAGGAGTGCAGAGAGCCCATCCAAGTGGTTTCTCTGTCACCCTGCAGATATGGTTGTGTGGCCTAATGTAGTTTGAAACATCCTCCTTACCTCCAGGAGTGCAGAGAGCCCATCCAAGTGGTTTCTCAGTCACCCTGGAGATATGGTTGTGTGGCCTAATGTAGTTTGAAACAGCCTCCTTACCTCCAGGAGTGCAGAGAGCCCATCCAAGTGGTTTCTCTGTCACCCTGGAGATATGGTTGTGTGGCCTAATGTAGTTTGAAACATCCTCCTTACCTCCAGGAGTGCAGAGAGCCCATCCAAGTAGTTTCTCTGTCACCCTGGAGATATGGTTGTGTGGCCTAATGTAGTTTGAAACATCCTCCTTACCTCCAGGAGTGCAGAGAGCCCATCCAAGTGGTTTCTCAGTCACCCTGGAGATATGGTTGTGTGGCCTAATGTAGTTTGAAACAGCCTCCTTACCTCCAGGAGTGCAGAGAGCCCATCCAAGTGGTTTCTCTGTCACCCTGGAGATATGGTTGTGTGGCCTAATGTAGTTTGAAACAGCCTCCTCACCTCCAGGAGTGCAGAGAGCCCATCCAAGTGGTTTCTCAGTCACCCTGGAGATATGGTTGTGTGGCCTAATGCAGTTTGAAACATCCCCCCTACCTCCAGGCGTCGAGAGAGCCCATCCAAGCGTGGTTCTGGTCACTCTGGAGATATGTGTGGTTGTGCTAGTGTTTTGTGAGAAATCCCCAGAACCCCAAGAGTGCAGAGAGCCCCTCAAAGGGGGCCCTCAGTCACCCTGTGAATCTGTTTGGGTGTGCTAGTGTTGCCCAATACATCCCACAATCCCCAGGTGTCCGCAGAGACCATCAGAGTGTGCCCCAGTCACCCTGGTGATATGGTTCAGTGTGACAATGCTGTAGAGTAAATCATACCTATCTCATGCAGACCTGATACATGCATATGGTGGCCAGGGTGTGACCATGGTGCAATGCTGTATCTTGCTAATGACGTGCCCTAAGACACCCAAGACCCTGGTGGCTGAGAGCTGAATGTAACGGAGGGTATGTCAGTCTGATCTGTCCCACAGGGTACAGTGGTCTGGTTGCATCTCACCCACATAGCCCAAAACACACACTGCAGATGTATGGAGATGATAAGTTTGCTGCAGATATGGATTGCGTCAGCAACAACTAACACACAGTAGCCACGACATCCAGCTACACAGCCCTGTAAGAGGGACATGTCCACAGCTATGTATGCTGAGTCAGGTTGCACATCTCCACAGGCCCCCGGCATACTGCCCCTGTATGCAGATGTATCCCACAGATGCCCTTTAAAGGTTGCATGTACCCAATCAGATTGAACAAAACAGCCTATAACGCACACATGAACAGAGGTGGTAATAGCCCATACCTGTGTAATGGGTCCATGCCCCTAGTGTGTGCTGTTACACCCCCTATAGCCATCCAGGACACAGGTCTGAGGAACATAACACCACCCGATAGGCCTGAATGGGACAGATGCATGTCCACCAGGACAAGTATGCTGTGTACAACAGTTGCCAAGGTAGGTCTGACGTACCTATCAGTAGCCCTACCACATACAGGACACACAACCTCTGGAGTGGGTCAAGCAGTGAAACCAATGGCCCTGTAGAGATCCACGTGTCATGGACGTGTCCCCTGACAAGGTGCATAGGGCAACCCACCCAATTTCACATGTTTGGCAAAACACCCATGTGTGCTGGTATATCCTGTTGCTAGTGGGGTCCGATTGTATGACATGTGTAGATAATGTGACCACAAATGTATGGAAAGTAACACCTACAGGGCTAAAGGGCCTAGCATGGACATTATCATTGGCCAACCACATGTGGCATGGCACTGCCATGTCTGTGAAGGGTGCCTCAGGGAAACTGACCTATGCGTTCAGGGAGCAACACACAATGCACATAGGTGTCACTGCACACATGGTCACACACACAGCTAGGCATGTAGGTGGCATTGGGGACAGCTAATCAACAGGAACAAACAGGAATGAGTTGACACATGTTGTTACCTGATGCCCTGTTAAAGCCGGCATGGGTGCGGTCCCCAACAGCCAGTACGAACGCATATGGGGGTATCCCACAGCTCCTGTGGTCTGCCCTGATGCTACCCGCAAATGCTGCTCCCCAGTTCATCAGGTTATGGCAAACTGCCATCTCTGTGTCCCTGTAGGTGCAATACCCCTGTATGTCATAGCCACCCCTGTGTCTGCATGTGCCGATGTCACCAATACCGGTGACACTGTTGTATTGGAAACCCAATCACTACTTGCAGTGTGCACCGCACCAAAACACAATAACAGGGTAACATTGAGAATGACCCTCTCACGTCCCCCCACTATTTATGCATAGGCCCAAACCACACCACTAGCATGGATGACTCACCATGTGCCAGAGGACGAGAGCTACGAGTGTCGATACCTCCCTGGTCACTGTCAGACATGCATAGTGTGCTGAATGTATAGGACCCACACGTGCCATGTCACCATGATTGGCCAGTGGGATGGCATCCAGGGCTGGTAGGCTGAACCGAGAAGCCAAGCTCTGCGCCCAACACCCCACCAACGTGGCTGTGGTGCTAGCCATGTCCCCTGTGCAGGGCAATGCTTTATGTCGATCACATGTAACCCAACATACAGCGGCCTGGCTACAAACGGGTCACAAACCCTGAAACACCAAGATGCCCCGGCGGTGGCACTGAGGAATGCACTCTGTCCAAACAGCCCTGCTGGTATCACCAGCCCTAAAAAGCGGCTCTGTGTCCACAGCAAGGTATGGAGTCCACAAATGCGTCTGAACCCCCTTGTGCCGTGCATTGAGCTATGGACTGTGGCCGTGAAAAATACACAGACAGAGCAAGTGTCACTAGCACACTGGATGCTGGCCAACAGACACGGTCCTGCGGCTATCCGTGGCCCACCAGGGCGCCTGACACCACCCCCGACCACACGCATTGTGTCATTGCCATCCACAAAGGTTAGGGGCACAGCATGGGCATATGGACCATCAGTGCAGATGGTTAGCGTGTGTGACCCATTGGTACCAGGTTACCTCTGTTACTACGCACCTCTTCCATAACTGCACTAAGCCACATCCCCCAGGGACAATATACGTCCAATCCTCTGAGGTGGCCAGTGAATGCGACAGGTCAGAGGATATGAATGTAAATTGCAAGGGGGTGACTGCATGTCCCAAGAGGAAATTCCTCCCGCCCTAGAATCAGTCCCACCAGGGGCTGCCATGACCTGTAGCCAGGGCCCACTCAGTTGCTGTAACAGCTGAGGTACAGCACAGGACACATGAGGCTGACCATCACCAATATCCCGAGACGCCAAGGGAGGATGACACACTGCCAGGACATCCAAACGTACAGGATACACCTCAGAACAGGATGGGATACACCTCCCAACAACCCACCACATGGGCAAAAGCAAGAGAACAACTATGCAGTGTTTGACGTTGCCTGCGTTCACAACTCAAACTCACCCTGAGCACTCCATTGTGCTGTAGTCAGTTATACTGAGAGCACAATGTCTCCGGTGACATGCCGTATGATACACTGGTAGGGGCGTATGAACATTGATGCCTGGGTCCCCGTGTGTGCCATGCATCTCTGCTGTCACCCAGGATACTCTTCAAATCCCCTTTCCATGGGTTCGGATCGGATGGAGTTTGCTGAACATCTATAAGACCTAGATGCGCCCCTCCCATATGTCAAGGGTAAGGTATAGGCAGCGTCTGTCAGGCATGTTTGGTGTGACGGAAAATGATGCTAACAGGGTATCATTTGACTGGTGTAGGGACATTGGCTGAGTCCCCACCATTGCCATTGTGTCCTGGACACATGTTGGGCTAGCAGCCGCCTACATGCCCCACCTGTCACGCAATACGTTGTGAAACACCCCCTGTACGTTTGTCTAACTGTCAGGGACAAGGTGGCAGCTAATATCCATAAGGTGGATGCTGACAGGCCCGCCCTGGCCAGGAGGTCAATGAACTAAGATACGTCAAGTGGAAGACCGTCAATGACTGCGCACTGTGCAGCACGAACAGATGCTAGCAGGCATATGCCCATCATTAACCACCCCCAGCTTCAGCTGATAGAACTGTCAACGTGACCCAAAACACCACATTTGGGAGACACCCAGCTGTAGCTGGTCCAGCAGCGACAGCACCCACAGGACCTCAAGCTACCTGGTGAGGTACATCCCCACCCCCTGGCCAAACACGGAAACATATGTGGACCATCTCATTAGGTCCATGTCAGCACATGCATGTGTGGTGGGACAGACCATCGGGAGAATGGACTCGGCCCATCAGAGGTGGTGGCCCAGGCTAACCCCCCCAACACCTCCACCCCCCACAACACAATGGAGGAACAGTTTCCAGTAACCGAACCCAGCACGCTCCATGGGAAATGTGCAAACCAGATCAGCAGGGGTACAAGTGGGGCCACCTCCAGACCTGGGTTGTGTGCATCACAGACCCTATCTACGCATAACTGAAACTACAGGAGGGCACAGACACATCCGCGAGTGCACAGGCCTGGCCAGGCCTATCCCCCTGAGAGATGTACATATGTCCCCACAGACCATATGTAGCGCCATATCCCCACAGGCCTCAGTAAACCCCCTCCACAGATCACAAGGATGGCTACAACCATGTGCACAGCCACACATCAGCCCGTACGTCAAAAGTGTATCCGCTATCAGGGGGGTGCCATGTCAACACACAGCTCACACCCTTGGACCAGACACAGCACCCACAGTATGCACAGGGTGCATGTCTGTGGGACCTGCCTATCTGGCTGCCAGGGGGACATGTGTATAACCACACCTGGACGTACGGCCCATCTGGATGGAGCCCATGGCAGAGGTTTAGTTTGCTCCCCCTCCCACACACCAGGTGCATGGCACAATGTATGTTGTCACAGAGATATCATGGTAGTTGGTCCAGATCCTCACCAAATTGCCTCAGGTCATACGAGCAAGACAGGGTTGTCGACAGACAACAACACATCAGCTGCAGCATTGCTATCCTTGCATTGTGGAAATGTGAACATGGGCAGTGCAGGTTGCCCGCCCCTCGGACCAATACATGCACCAGCAGGTGGGGCACATGGAAGCCTCACGGGCCCCATGCTATGCTGTCTGTGTGAATGGCATCTGCCGAGCAGCTGCATGGTGTCGTGAGAGGCCCATCACGGGCCACTACTGCTCAGCTGGAGACCCACATTGGGATGCGATGTGTGTTGAGGATGCTGTGGAACCCCAATTACATGCATACCCTTCCCGGAGCCACACCCCATAGGGGATGACACAGATCCCTACTGTGTAGGTGAGCTGGTCCACAGGGGACACCCACTATGGGGTGCATACACTGCCAATGGTGCCGAGGGGGTCCCCACCAGTGGTGACTATGTCACACCTGTTTCACAGGACAACAGACACACACACCTTGGACAGCTGCTGTCATTGCACAGCAGGGATGTGTCTGGAAATGAACACCATGTCCCCTAGGTGATGTGTCAACCCCCTCATCCTCTGCGTCTCTGTCACGCCCCTTCTGTCCCCCTCTTCCTCCCCCCTCTGTCTGTCCCTGTCGCTCCCACCATTCAACCGTTGTGTTGTGGGCTGGTGGTGGTAGGGGGGGGCGCAGCATGCAGTGACCCTGTGATACTCCTGTCTGATGCCCTATGTGACAATGCATGTGTATGCCAGCTAGGATCCGTTGATTCTGCTGTGACACATATGTGCTAACCTATTCCCACATTTCAAAGGGATTGACTACTGGAGGTGCGTTACAATGCTGTATATGCCACAAACAGCAGGGGTGGGGGAGCAGCAAGATGCGGCCCACACAAGGCATTATCTGGTTTTACAAAGCCCCTGTGACAGTTGCTAGGTCGTGACACAGGACAATGTTTGCATATCCACAGGTGGAGGATCTGAGGAAGAAGGCGCGGGAGCTCAGACACTTCCACCCCGAGTTCCTGGAATGCTACAGCAGGCAGCAGGAGCCCCACCAAGATGGTGAGTATTGGCAGGGCTAAACCACAGCTTCAGGTGGACCATTGGACCACCAGCCTGTGTTTTGCCTGCATGTGTACATATGTCATGTGCCACACATGGACGTGCCCTGATGTCTGTAATCCTTCACAGACAGTGATGCCAGCGACCAGGCCCCACACCCCTCTGCCTACTGTCTGCGGAGGCCCACCACCCGCCGCCCAAGGGAGCGTGAGCAACATGTGGAGGAGGATGTGGAGGCAGAGCAGCAGCACACAGAGGAGGAGCGGATGGAGGTGGTCGTCATCAGCGACACAGACATGGGGGAGGAGGACGTGGATGTCCCCCCCATACCCCTAACCAGGGGGAGGACGACAATGGGACAATGGGGGGTGCAGGGGAGAGGGGTATCAGGGGTGGGGGTGGTGGGAGAGAGGGGGGACGGGGTGTCATTGTATGGGCAGGGAGGGTGGAGGGAGGGCATGCAGGGAGGGGTCAAGGGTGGGAGGGGGTGGTGGGGAACACAGCCCAGCACAGGGCCAAGGGGGCAGCAGTCAGACACTGCAGGCGTCAGCACAGCATGGGCATCAGGCAGATGGTGCGGCATCCAGGGCCACTGTCACACCACATACAGATGCCAGCACACAGACCGCAGCCACTGTGTGTCTGTGTGCTGGCAGGGGCATGCATGATGTGTTTGTGGCCCTGGATGCCGCACAACGTGACATCCATGTTGTGCTACACACGCTGCAGTGTCTGACTGGGGCTGTTCGGCAGGTGGCCACAGATGTGGTGCAGCTGGCATCCCTATGGCCACCTGCCGAAGAGCGTCACAGGTCCTAGCGATGGCACCTGTGACGCCCCATGTGCCCTGTGCTGTGCTGTGTTCCCCCCCACACACACATGTGCCATGGGATGTTGGGCATGTTGCCCATTGCAGATATGTTTTACAAATAAATGTTATGTTAATGACCTTGACGCAATGGTCACGTGTCTACCTTACACACACCCAATGTATGCAAGCATGGGATATGTCAATGTACCTGGCTAGGCTAGTAACATACACATGGGTACCATACGGGTACCAGCCCCACATGTGGACCTCTGTGAGACACATGTGTGCATGGCCATGGAACAAGGGTAGGCACAGGTGATGCTGCATGGCTGTATGTTTCCGAAATCCCATTGAAAGTCACAGGGATGGGTCTGTGATAACATAGGTTGCTAGTGGAGAGCAGCATTGTACATACGCATGGCACCCATGTGTGTCTGTGACACATGTATGCCATTGTGTGGCGGAACTGGCATGTCACCACTGCTAAGGATAGGGCCAATGGGCACAGATCTGCCCCCAATGTGTGCGGTTGAAGGGGATGGAAATGGTGACTGATCTGGATATTGTTGCTGTAACCGTGTAGCAGTCAGACAGGTGCAATTGGGCCCATGTCGAGACATGTCTGCTGCAGCCAAGGGGCAGTGAACACAACGTGTGCATGTGTGGAATGCCAGGTGATGCCATCTGTGCGGTAATACCTGACAGTCTGCACAATCCGGCAGCAACGGCCCTGGTCTAAGCTCATCTGGCCATGGTCAGAACATCCATGTGTACACAACATGGGGTCTAAGAGGGACACACACTGCACTGATACATGTTATGTGTGCAATGGTAATATGTTATTTGTAACCTTATGTGCGGCGGCGTGGCCTACCACGTCTGCCACGCCGCATTACAGGTCCCCCTTCTGCTGGCACCACCCCCTCTTCTGGTGCCTGTGGTGGTGGCGGAGGTGGTGCCATCCGCTGCAGCACACCGAGTATGCCCTCCAGGGCCACACACATCCTGGCACTGTTGTCCCATCTGTCCAGTCGTAGATTAATAGTCTCCTGTGTGTTTTGGTCAACTGATTGCCTGAGAGCTGCCAACTCCAGACGAATGACTGTGTGGGGAAGAAATGGTGGTGTGTGAAATACCTCTCCAGGGTCCAATGGTCAAACATTACACGGTGACAAATGACACATGATGTTCCCTGTCATGGTACAAACTGTAGCATTCAAAGGCATATGTTTATGAACATACATTCTGAAAAGGTGGGGTTTCTGACAACACACAGGGCATGCCCAATGTACGTGCTGTGAGGGGCACACACAGGGATACACGATCTGCGCAATAACAACAACTTCCTACAGATGTAGCAATAGGCCCTGAGACACATAGCAACAACATGTACACTGTGTGAGGGGCTGGAGGGTGTGCGCTTGACAGCAACGACACCTGGGGATACGCATTGATTATGAGAGTTTGAATGTGAACAGGCAGACCATGTTGGAGCAGAGTTTGGGGGATACACACAGCATGGCCAGGTGACCAGTGCAGCACTATTGACTATGAGGGATGGTGTTTGAACAGCAGATTGCAAACCCTCACCTGGGCTGGTCCACAAATGCCACATGTGTCTGACAGCAAAGGGGTTCACATCCCCCCAGGGGGGTACTCCAGGGGGTCAGATAACAGTGCATTTACACCTTTGGAACCATGTTGAGGGCTCACAATGTGCATGTTGATGACAGGATGGTGCAGCACAGGGAGACAGACTGCAGAATGCCATAGGCTGGGTGATGCAATGCATGCAACTGCTGGTGGCAAGCCTTAGGGAAGAGTGGGCAGTCACAGACATAGGGGGGGGGAGTGCATCCCTGTCTGTGCTGGGCAGCAGGGGTGTCAGCAGTGCGGTGTTCATAGTTTTAAGACACATCACGGGCCATATTGACAAACGGTGTTCCATGTTCGGATATCAGCAAACCAAGCAAACGTACACCTCATTGTCACATATTGTATTGATGCCGGTGAAGCACAGCCCTTGGAGGGGAGGGACACAAAGGGTTTACCCATAAATGGGGGGTGGCCTCACCTAAGCATAGATCACAAGGTGGACCTAAATCACAGACCCACCCTTGCAATGCTAGCCTACAGCCTCACCCAGTCTCCAGGGCATTTGTAGGGAGAGAGAAGGTGGGCCCGAGAGGGCAGCACAATGCCAGGCATTGAAACTGCGTCCCTATGAATGTGCGGGTAGCCAAGGGGGGATGCAAGATAAGAGACAAGGGAGGGCAGAGGGGAATGGCAAAAGAGCCCGTGGAGACAGGGAATCCAAGGAATCCAGTAGTGGCAGCAGCACTGCAGGGCTGAGACATCTGTGGATTCGGATAGGACTAACACCAACCTCGCAGCCATGTGCAAGGGCAAGAGGAGATAAAGGAACTGGGGAGAGATCAACAACTACAGTTGTGACTCGCAGACCACCAGTACTAACTGAGAGGAAGGGCCAAAACAACTCAGGAAGCCTGATAAAGGGATGAGGTCGGCAAACAAGGTAACACACACATTACCTCAGTATGATTCCGTAAGGGGAAGACGGCAAGTGTCTGTGACACAGTTCCAAAGGGAAGAGGTAATCTCCAGTGGGAGGAGCTGTCTAAACTCTCATTGACGGTGAAGCTGGGGATCCCTGAATGTGTCCCAGCCCCTGCGTCTTATAGCGCAGAGGAGGAAATAGCATGTGAATTGGGCCCCGATTATTCAGTGTCCACAGATTAATCCATGGAATGCGCTTTAGCCATGAGCAATGTTTACAAGCTGTCTAGATTGCTATTAAGCAACATATAAGCGGGTGTTCTGCCATGTAGACGCCATTGAGAAAAGCAGGTGAAAGGGAGCAAGACCTCAAGTGTCAAAACAGCCATTTCTCAAATGCTAGAGATGCATGACACTGCTGTTTACTTCCCTGGCTACGAAGCAGCCTGCGATCAGAAGCCTATTTGTAGCAGCTGACAGCAACTGGAGAAACCTGCTGGACTGAGCATGAAACAGTGAGTTGTAAGTGCTTAGTGTTAGTGCAAGGAACTGAATTGCAATGTCTACAGAGTGAACAAACCTGTTCTGATACAGCGTTGTGTCTGTTTACTTTGTAAATGTGTTTTGTAGGACATGTCCTTTGTCTGTTTGGGGTTACGGATACCTTTAACAAGGCATCCTGCGACATTGATGATGCCAAGCCATAAAATAGTTTTGACACATGTTACGTGTGTTAGCCCATACCGTTTGGACTGCTATTACTGTCCCCCACAACTACATTACCTACGGCCCTCGCCCACTACGCAGAAGCAAGGACACGTAATATGCCATGGCGCCCCTAATGGCCACCCGCCTCGGACGGGTGAGCCACAACAATATACATGTGCGGGACATCGTGAGCGCATGGTCGGCATGTCACACAACCAACCCTAGTTGTGGACAGAGACGTTGCCTCACGGACCTGTACATCCCAAACCACGTATACCTTACATCACACCCTGTCCTGTGTGGAAATAGTGATATATGTGTGTATAAAGGCATTGTGAACGATAATGTCATATATGATGCTTGTTGGATACCTGTTGATGCAGTGTGTGAGGGATGTGGGCTTTAGGACGTTGCATAGCATACGGAGGTTAGGCCTGTGTATGTCATCTCTGATTCCCCCTGCCCTAGGGGACAGTTGACACAACTGATCAATGGCACATGGCTGTGCTACTGCCATGAGGCCTACCTTGTCATATCCTATGTTACTTATATGTTTACTCGTCACAGAACTATGCGCCGTACACATCATGACGATTATGTCGGCATCCGTACGTGTCTATACCCCCTAGGTTGTCAGGGTGTGTGTTACATTGACATTAGGCAACATACATCCAAACAGTCCTTCACACAAATGTGTACTGTCTAACGGAGACACACATGTCACAGCTGCAAGGGTATGTTGTCACATACACCACAGACACACCCCTGAGATGGACTAGTGGTGTGTGTGTTGTGGCTGTGACGGGCACTACCTACCACACGTTCCTCTCAGCTGTGCACATGAGTGTGGCCTAACACATTGCACAGCAAACATTGGTAATGTATGCCCTGGGAAACAACAGTAGGTTAGTGATTCCGAGTAACCCCAACAATTATGGGTCACGCTATATAGGTTGTTGTGCATGTCAGGCTTACACATTGGTTTCACTGCAAACAATGTGTTCCACATACTGTACGCTGACGTGTCTCACAATGTTAGCTTTTGTAACCCCGAGGGCCTCTCTGTGTGGTGTTTCACAATGACATCCCTGCCATAGGCTGCACAGCTGATAGCTAATGTGCACACAGCATACTGATCATTGGGGGAGACAGTGTTCCTCACCCACCCTCTGTGTCTCGTTGTGCGGCGGTAGCATGGGCTCACAACTCCCTGATCAGGATGTCCTCCCCCACATTCTGTTGCCCTGGTGGTGGTCCTGCAGCTGTTACTGCACACAATATTGGTGGGGTGTGGCTTGGTGGAGGCTCCATGTCCCCCTCCCGGGTACAAGGGCTCACCCCCTGGAGCAGCGGCTCGGCATCCCCAATATTTTCCCGCACCTCACTTTCAGCTGCCTCCACCACCTCCTCCTCCACCTCCTCCTCCTCCTCCTCCTCCTCCTCCTCATGTGGGGGCAGTGTGCTGTAGTCACCTGTATTGTGTGCAAACACAGAGAAAACACATATGTTTGGGCTACACAGCTACGTATACATGTGTGATCCAGGCAACACATATGTGATGGTGTGGGGACCCTGCATGTGTGCTGTATACAGAGCCCCCTACATACTCACATACCTATCTCCGCAAAACATGTACCTGTGTCAGGGGAACTGGTCTGTGTTTCATCCCTGCACACCTCATGTGTCCTCCATGTGTCACTATCTGCCCACATGTGCATTCATCCCCCCATCCATCACTCACCCCATCTGGCCAATGGATGTGCACACAGGGCTGCAGCTCACCAACAGGTACATATTATTTGATAGTCCCTGTTTGAGTGTGCATGCCATTGCGTAGGGCATATTTCCATGGGACATACTGTCAGCACACTGCTACATGTGTTTGCCACTGACCTACAATGTGGGGAGCAACAACTGTAAATGATCCTGTGCCCATTGACAGGCACATGCAGCAGTGTGGGTATAGTATGTCAGATACACCTGAATCTCTCACAGGCCAATGCTAAATGACAGTTGCGGTGAGGCGAGCCAGTGTTGGGGGTATAGGCTACGACCCGCTATACCATAACATGTCTGGGACTGGTGTGCCAAATGATGGGATGTGTGACACATGTTGTATGTGTCCCAGAAACAGGACAGGGGACCACGGGGAAACAGGCCACTACAAAGATGTCTGCAGCTGTGAGGGTTCCCAACGTATCTCACTCAGGACATATGTCATCGTCCCAACACACGTCATGTATTGCTACATCCACAAGGTCATGGAGTGGTTGACACATCTGCCCTTAGCCCTTGGACATATGTGTTTGAACATACCTGGGCAATGGATTGTCTAAAACATGTGACAGGGAATCTCTACACACGCCATGCTGCACTTGGTGCCTGCTGTGATGCCAGGTGTAGCTACAATGCTACCCATGACGCACCTCCAGTCATACACTGCACTCTCCCCGTCCTCCACAGCAGTCACATATGTGCACATTGGATTGACCATGTACAGGAGTGCATGTGAGTTTGAGGAGGGTGATAGCACAGTTACAGATGTAACGCGTTTGGGGATGTGCATTACCTCTACGCATGCCATATCTGAAGTCCCCAACTGGTGCATAGTGTTGGGGAACCTACCCTTACAGGCGTTGCCTGAGATGTGTGGGAAAGGTGTAGGTTCGCCGATATGTTGAGGGAGGGGGAGCACCTTCAAGGGCCGCTCATTGCCCATGTGGCTGACAGCAACACTCAGCCTATGTTGGGTACGTGACATATGTGTTACACACAGCTATTTATCTGTCCCTCTGTGTCTTGCACCTCTGGTTTTTGGCTTGTTGTAACCTTGGGGGGGGGGATGTTGTCGCCCCCACATACACCATGTAAACAGATGGAGTACCAGTGGTAGGTATTGGTACTGCAGGTAGATGCAGACATTTCTGTGGTCAGAACAGGTAACACATGGCCAATCAGATAACACAGCTCACCTCGGGATAGGGGGACGGCTGGTACACTGATTGTACAGCCCTCAGCAGGAGTCTGGCTGCCCAATGCAGAGGCAGCTTGTTAGACAGAGAGTGAGACAGAGAGAGAGAGGGAGAGGGGAGACGGAGCAAAGGTAGGGGGAGGGTAGCAACGTGAAAGGCAGGACCTTGCCTTTGTTGCAGAAACACTTGACTTAGATGGAAATACACTGCCCAGCGGCATTCCTAGGGGAGTGCATTCACAACCAGGAAGTGGGTAGCAGGGATATTCAAGGCCTGACATAACCATCTGCGAACAAGAGATGTGTGAGGCACTGAGTGACCCAGTGATGACGCCTACGCCTCTGGAGGGGACAGCTGACCTGTGGAAAGGATAGCAACGTGGCCACAAATAGACAGACATTCCCCAGTACAGGGTACCCGGTGTCACCAATTTACGTTACAGGTTTTAAGTGCAGCCAGGGAGAGTGAATGCTTATTTTAAAACCAGCACAGACTCAGGCGTTATGAAGGCACTTGGCTACAGGCTGGATTGCGTTTACACAAACCCAGCTATGCGCACAGGACAGCTGGAAGATTTGGCAAGCACGCTAGTGTGAGGAACACACCTGATCTATATTGGAGAGATATTCCTTGGTAGTGATTAGAAGGTGTTACGTGTGAGGCAGACATTAGGGACACTCCTCATACACCTGACCTGTGTCACCCACCACTTGCTTACAGAGACTGGTGGGTGGGGGGTAGTACCAATGCATTTCATGGATGTTCATACAGAGACAACATCATCTGTTTCCCTGATGTAAAGTCTGCCAACAATCACCTTCCCAGGGAAGGGGTTAAACCGTCACACAGTCCAGCTGTACAGCAGGCCTAGTTACTCCTTAAGGTGTTCATATATCTCATAGATGAGGGAGCACGTCTTAACCAGAGGTTGGTGCAATCAGGGAAGAGTCCTGAGGTAGATATACCCCTGGCTTCCCCTTGGCCAATGATTGTCTTGAGCCAAACAAGGGACTGCGGGACCTGTCTGAATGTCAGAGATTGGTAGGCCAAGGCCTGACTGTTCATCCCCTATCCTAATATGTATGCTGTGTAGGTACCTGCCTGCAGAGCTTATGAGGATAGAAAACGAAGCTGTAGCATGATTGGTTTACCGTACAGGGACATTAGATTTCCTCATTGTGTAAAATGCATTTTACAAAAGAGGACACATGACGTAACGTGCAATACCATGTTGGAGGACATATCTGTATCCAGCATTTGCGGAGCCTGTTCCCCTTTGCCCCTACTTTGGCTAATATAGATTAGTTCACGCCCTTTTTCAAGTACACCATGAGATGTGAGACCTACATCATTATGTTCCTAATATTCCCCTGTGTGCCTCATCATTCCACCTTCACAGATACATCCCCAAACCCAAGGTGCACCCCACCTTGGACCCCCAAGGTTACAGAGCCAGTGGTGGCACTGTGTGTGTGTGTTTTACACATTAGGGTATGATGGGGTAGTGCACACACCTCTGACAGCAGCCTAGGTACATTATGGCCCTTTGGAGATAGTTATGGGTGTGCATTTGAAAATGTCAGCTGTATACACAATGGTAATATCAGGGAGGTAATAAGATGTGATGTATTTGCGTGACATACATACCTGCATGTGCATGTGATGTATCCAGCATTGCAGGGAGCCCATATGTGTAAACGGGACCCAGGCGTTTATTTATTTATTTATTTATTTATTTAACTGCATTTATATCCCGCTTTTCACCGGGTCAAAGCGGTGGAACACGTAACATAGGACGGGGTAATTTTTTGGGTGGGGCCATCACCAAGGTCAACAATTAATGATTTGGGTAGACATAGACATAATTTACTCCTGTTGAATCTAAGTATTAGGTCATGGTGGTAGAAAGATGTTCACGGAATAGGATTGTCTTCAGCTGTTTCCTAAATGATGTGATGTCAGCGTTGTTCTTGATGTGATTTGGTAGAGAGTTCCAGAGGGATGGAGCATAAAGTTTGAATGCTCTGTTGCAGGTCCGTTGTGTGGATTTGGTTCTTTTGTGGGGGACAACGATAGAGTTATTGGAGGAATGTCTGGTTGATCTGTTGTGGGATGGTCGAGGCAGTAAGGGGTATAGTGAGGTGTTCTGTGTGTGGTGGATTGTTTTGTGGATGAGTAAGATAGCTTTGTACTTGATTCTTGCTTGCACTGGAAGGAGGTGAAGGTCTCTTAGGATTGGGGTGATGTGGTCCCGTTTTTTTGCATTTTGAATAATCCTTGCTGTAGTGTTCAAGGCTGTACGGAGGGAGTTGGTGTGCGAGGCAGGAAGTCCATGATAGATTATGTTGCAGAAGTCCAGGTGAGGGAGTGTCACTGCTTGCATTACTGTCCTGAAGTCGTGATGTTCTAGGAGGGGCCAGAGGCGTTGAATAGTTTTGGCTTTGTGGAATATCATCCCGGTGGTTTTGTTGATTTGTTGTTTGAGGGTGAGAGCTTGGTCAATGATGACGCCTAGATATCTTATTTGAGGCTGGATTTGTATTTGTGTGGTACCCATGTTGAGGTGGGTAGGTGGTTTGAAGTCCGGTTCTTTTGTTACTATTAGGGCTTCGGTTTTCTTTATGTTGATGGATAGATTGTTCTCCTGTAGCCAGTTGGCCACGTCATTGAAGCAGGCTGATAGCTGTTCGTTTTTTTGGGTTGGTGGTTGTAATTGGTGCATAGAGCATTATGTTGTCCGCGTAGATGTGGAAGTTGATGTTGTGGGTGCGTATGATTGAGCATAGTGGACGGAGATAGATGTTGAACAACATGGCAGATAGGGTGGATCCTTGGGGTACTCCTTGTAGTTGTTGATAGGGGGACGAAGTTGCAGAGAGGGTGCGGATCCGTTGCTGTCTGTTAGTTAGGTAGGATTTGAACCATTGGAGTACAGTGTCTTTGATTCCAATTGTTTGTAGTCTGTGTATGAGGATTTCGTGTGAGATTGTGTCAAAGGCCGCTGATATGTCTAGGAAGATCAGGATGTATCCCGAATCTTTTTCTTGAGTTCCGATGATGAGTGTGTTCATTAGGATGGTCATGAGGGTCTCAACTCCATGTAGTGGTCGGAAACCGTGTTGCTGTGGGTCGAGTATGTCGTTGGTGTCTAGATGATCTTGAAGCTGGTGCTGGACTATCTTTTCTATTATTTTGGCGGTGAGGGGGAGGCTTGCCACTGGCCTGTAGGAGGTGGGGTCCATGGGGTCCAGGTTGTTCTTCTTTATGGTTGGTCGGATGATTGATGTTTTGAGGGCATCCGGTATGTATCCTTGTTTAAAGGATTCGTTTACGATGTGAGTTAGTGGAGCACTCAGGTCTTCCTTGGTTTTCTTTATCCATTCGGTAGGGCAGGGGTCTAGTGGAGAGGTGGTGGTGTTCAGACAGGAGATGGTGGAGGATATCTCTTCTTTTGAGGTTTCGTTGAATGTATCCCAGTCAGCGTTTATGGTGATTCCGGGGCACGTTTTTGTGGCTGTAGCACAGCGGTAAGGTTGCTGAGGTTGCTGAAATTGTTTGTATTGTCGGGCCAAGAGATCTGAGGGGATATCTGGGGGTTGATCGGACGTGGTTGGTGCCTTTGTCAGTTTTTTGGCAATTTGAAAGAGTTCTCAAGGTTTGTTCGCAGCAGACGTGATGATTTTGGTGTGGTAGTTTCTCTTTGCGTTGTCGGTTTCTGAGTGGTAGGCAGCGAGTTCATATAGGTATTGCTTTTTGTCTTTGTCATTTTTGGTTTTCCTCCATTTTCTTTCTGCTCTTCTAAGTTTTGTTTTCAGTTTCCGGTGGTCAGGGGTGAACCAGCGGGCCTTTGAGGAGATGAGTTTGTTGCTGGTCTTGTTTATATCTGCTTTGGATGCTGTGGAGATTGTGGTGTTCCAGTTGTCCATGAGGTCATCAAGGTTGTTTGAATTCATATGTAGATTAGGTAGGGTCAGTGTCAGGAAGTCTTCTTTGTTGAATGCTTTGAATCTCCGTGTTAGTTGAGCGTTTCCTCTGTTTGTTTTTGGTTGATATGCATGGGAGAAGTGGATGACGTAGTGGTCTGACCATGGGACTGGTGAGATTGTTGGACTGCTGCATGAGGTGGATGTTTGGGAGTTCAGAAATATGAGGTCCAGTGTGTTTCCTTTTTCGTGTGTTGGTTCGTTTATGATCTGCGATAGGTTCATTGCTGTCATGGCGTTCAGGAATGTTTCCGTTTGCGTGTCTTGGAGGGATGGGAGATTGAAGTCTCCTAGTATAATTGGTTCTTTTGTTGGGTTGATGCTCTCAGAGATCAGGTGCAGTATCTTTGGCAAGTCAGAGTTTGCGGCAGGTGTTCTGTAGACCAGACATATTGTGAGGTTTTTGTTAGTGAGGGTGAGGATGTCTGCTTCGTCGGAGGTTTCGGAGGTGATGGTCCGCAGGTGGAGGTTGTCCTTTGCGATGATGGCGTTCCGCAAGCTGCTGCTCCAGGGGCGTCAGCATGGCTGGTAGGGGGCCCCCGCCACCTGTGCCCCTGGCATGGTGTTCCTCAGCACACATGTGCTGCCGCACACCTCTTTTAATATCTGAGAAGCGCTTCTTCAGGCTCTCTATGTCCCGCAGGGGGCCCCCTACCTCGGCAACTCCTCGCCGGACCTCCTCCCACACCGCCTGACGTCCAGCTGTGGGTGTTCGTGTGCTGAGCCTGCCAAACAACACCTCATAGTTCTCAAGAACCATTGCAAGGAGGTTATGGTTCTCTGCATCAGAGAACCTGGTTGCCCTCCTCCTCAGGGTCTCAGGCACAGTGACCCTCTTCCTCTTCCCAGTGTGCCTGCTGGGAGCAGGCTGGCCAGGTACTGATGGCCCTGGTGCTGCCTCAACCTCCACAGGGCCTGCAGGCCCTGCAGGCCCTGCCTCCAGTGGCACTGATGGGACCACCTCACCCGTGCGCCCCGCACCCTCACCCTCCCCCACCCTCACCCTCCCTCCCTCCCTCTCTCTCTCTATCCCTCTGTATCTCTGTCCCTCCCTCCCTCTCTCTATCCCTCTCGCTATCCCTCCCTCTATCACTCTGTGTCTCCCTCTCTCTCCCCCTCTCCCTCTGGCTCCGACTCTGCCTCTCCATCACCCTCCTCACACCTCTCTGCTCACCACTCCCCACCTCACACCACCCCCTCTGCCTCTCCCACAACAAGCACTGGACAGACACAACAACTAGGACCTCAGCACAAAGGACAAAACGCAAGAAACGCAACAGTAAACACCACAATACACACACAACAGACCAAACTAAGGACTACAGATATGACTACAAGAAACAAATGACCACTGAAAACACACCTCTGACTAAACCACCTCTCACTGAACCACCTCTCACTCCTCAAACAACCCTCAACGTTTACCTGACGTTTAGGGTTTTTCTATAGCTTTTATGACGGCGCTTACGTTGCGCATGCGCCATTATGCGACGGCGCTGCTTGAGCACGGCGCCTATATGCTATTGCGCATGGGCGGGCGTTTGGCTATGTGTGTGTGTGCGACGCGCATGTGCAAATCTTAGCATATGTGCGTTTGTGTGTGCGTCATGACGTGCAAGCATCGCATACGCCCATGCGTAAGGAGATGCACATGGGCGACGTGCACAGACAAACGCTCTTGCGCCTCAATCGGCACATGCGCGTCACACACATACACACGCACACGCGTTCACATTTGCACATGCGCCCCACGCACAGACACGCCCATGCATAACGTTTTGCACATGCGCAAATGAATGGCGATGTGCGCCGCACACAAGCGACGTTATCGCACACCAGCGCATGCGCGGCGTACGGCAATACAAGTAACCTGTATAAAATGCTTCATTGAAGGTGTTTTTTTAGGCGCGTCGTGTGTTTGTTTGTAGACACTGAGAGGATCTTTTGAACATTATATTGTGGGAGTTGTTTGTTGTCTGCTATCTGTTGTCTCTGTTGTTTGTTGTGGTTTGTAAGGTGTCCAGTGTTTAGGGAAGTGTGTGTGTGTGTGTGTCTGTGTGTGTGTCTGTGTGTCTGTGTCTGTGTGTCTGTGCTTGTGTAGCCACACGGGAGTGTTTATGGCGGAAATATTTGTTGTTGCATGTGCCCGGCGACGTGGGCGGATGCTGCGGTTGCTGGACAGGGGAGATGCTGTCCATGGGGCTGCGGCACAGGGCATGGGTGTAGACCCGCAGCAACTCAGACCTGCAGCTGTGGAGGCAGTCCAGAGAGGTGCTGTGCGTGGACGGCGCAGACGGCGTGCTGAGGTGCAGGCTCGGCAGCCTCGCCTCTACAGGCCCAGGGCCCAGCTCCAGGGCATGCGTGAGGACCAGGTAATCTCCCTTTACCGACTGAGCACAAGGGCTATTAGGGGGCTCTATGAGGATCTGAGACCTGACCTCGAGCCCCTGACTGACCGGTCCCATGCCATACCAGGTTTAGTCAAGCTCCTTGCTGCATTACATTTAATTGCCTCTGGCTGTTTCCAGTCATCTGTGGCCGCAGTGGGTGGCATGAGCCGCCCCACCTTCTCACGCTGTCTCCACCAAGTACTGCGTGCCATGGTCAGCCGGGTGGGGAATTACATAGGCCTTCCCCACAGTAGGCAACAGTGGGTGACCCTGAACCAGGACTTTGAGGCATTAGCCGGGATACCACACGTGATGGGAGCTATTGATTGCACACATGTTGCCCTGGTCCCGCCCAGAGACAGGGAAGTGGTGTTCCGCAACCGCAAACACTACCATTCCCTGAATGTTCAGGTTGTATGTGATGCTAATCTGCATATTCTGAATGTGGTCCCACGGTTTCCAGGATCCACCCATGACTCCTATATCCTGCATCGCTCAGCACTATTTCATGCATTTGAGGAGGGACAGTATGGCGACTGTATATTGCTGGGTGAGTGTTTGCACATATATTATATTATAATGCATATATGTATGTCTTTCCGGAACATCTCTCATGTGGTGCGGTGTTTGCTCTCTGTGCATTACGAACAGGAACTGACATTCGGACAACTGATGCATGTTATGATTTTACATCATTGGAGGACTGTAAACGTGGTTTAACAGGGGACATGATCAGCCATGTAACATCAGGATTGCAGCCATATCTGAGCTAGAGATGCTGGTTGTGTTAGAGGAACTATGCACTTGTTCATATGTGTGTCCTGGGTGTGTATTGCTACTTGTGTGTCTATTGCAGCTGCCCACATGGGGGGGTTTGGCCTTCTCACCCACCTGGGCATGCATGGGTTTGGATTGCACCTGTGTTAGGTCCGGTAAGATGTATGTTATTGACAATCCATACACCTTGCGCTTGTCATGTGCATGTGAGGGCCCCACACTCACTGACTCCTGGTGTTGTTAGCCATTGATTGCGAGACAACATGGGGGGGGGGCCTTGGCTACGTATGATTGATGTTCCTTACCTTTGCAACTGGGAGTACATGTTTGCATAGCTATGGTACTGCTTTTGGCCTGTGCCATTACAGGGGTGTGAACACGTCTACAGGTAGCATTACCTTTGGCCACTGCAGATGTGCAGTGCCTAGGCCTCATTGTATGTGAGTATCCTGATGTGACTCAGCATTTCGGAGAGGTGACAGCAAGGGCAAGGGGTCAAGTTGTAGGCAAACAGAGAGGTATTGGTGGCACATACACAGGAACGTAGTCAGACCCACTAGTTGTGATATTTTAAGAGTCATGGGGCCTACAGTGTTATATTCTATGGATCGCAGCTTAACAAGGATGGAACCATGATGGGGACAGTGAACAGGGTGTCTAATGACATGGTTGGTGGGCAGCAGTCAACAGCATCTTGCGTCAGACTGCTATATGTTGATATGTAGAGCTTTGGGGACACTGGGTGTGGAGGTGATATTGTGTGGATCCTGGCTGGCCTCCACGTCAGACATGTTCTTTGTATGCGCCTACATTGGCTCAGCACACATTATTGTGGTGTGTGCTTTGCAAACATATATTGGTCATATGTTTCGTGTGTGTTGTTGGTGTGGTCTACCATTGGTGGTGATGGTGGTGGAGATGAGAACAGTAACTCCCTAGCAAGACACACGTGCTACACATAGCGGATGTGTGGAGGACAACATGGGATTATGTTGTTCTTTGGCATATCTTTACAGACTACAGAGGGCCTTTGTTCCATTTCTATCACCATAAATGTTATTTTGTCAGGTCGATATTTGTGATGTCATATATTTCTGTCCTGATATGTTATGCATTTGCTTCTCACGTCTATACCTGTGTCAATTGATGCTGGCATGCGCTCATTCATGGACATGCAAACGTTTTTTCTGCAGGTGATGCAGGGTATGGGTGTCGCCCCTGACTGCTGACCCCTGTGCGTCAGCCACGGACACGTGCAGAGCGGAGGTACAATGAGGCCCACGCCTCCAGCCGCTCTGTCATAGAGCGCACCTTTGGCGTGTTGAAAAGTCGCTTCAGGTGTCTGGATAGGACAGGTGGGGCCTTACAATATGCGCCAATGACTGTTGCAGAGATAATCGTAGCCTGTTGCATCCTGCACAACATTGCTCTCAGGCATGGTATTCCTGCATAGATTAATGAGGATGTGGAGGAGGATCCACCGTGCCCCCCTGTACGTGCCAGTGGTGACACGCAGGCGGGCACAGCGGTCAGGCGGAGGTTGATTGCAGAACTATTCACTGGTATGTATTGCACATCTTCCCACATATATGTGCTGTTGTGTGTGTGTGATGTTTATAAAGGATGATGTTTTTGAGCAGTTAGCATTCAAATCCAACACTGCATTGTCCTTCTGGTGAACAGCTGTCGTAACAGATAGTCAGGGGTGTGTGATGGACAATGTGGACAGGGCACAACAGCGGCTATTGGTATATTGTGTGGGTGTGTGCATAGACCTTTAGGGGCTTTTGGGGGGCACAGTACCAGTTAGTGGGTGTTTGTGATAGCACCTGCTGGGCAGACATAGTTATTTGTTCTTACTGTGTGTGTGTAGCATGGTGTCAGGCATATGGTACGGGGTTTACTGTGGTAGAGAGTCCCATGTTTGTGGAGAGCTGTCATGCGGGCTCTCTGTTTCTGTACTACTATCTGTGGGTGCTTGTGTGTGTGTTCTGCTCCTGTGTGCTGCCTATGTCTGCCTATTTTTGATGTGCAATGCAACATGTCAGACATAGCACCGTACACATGTGCCTGACTACATTGCCATGATGGGATTGATTACATGTGACAGGTGTTGCTAGGACACCACAGTGTGCGATAAGGTATAGGTCATCACATAGCACATACATGGATATGGTGAATCATGTGCACATGTGCATTGTGCAGCCAGGGGTCCATATCAATGCTACAGTTCGTTTGGGTAATAGTCATTCATTGCATTATGTTACATGTACATACATGCAGAGGTGCAATGGGTCAGTTCATGAACGGGTGGATTTAATTAGACCACTGTAACGCTGCATGTGTGGATGTCTTCAGGGTGTGGGGTTTGCCATTTTAAGCATGGCATATGTATGTGAGAGTATCTCAACATCAGCCTCATGGCTCTGGTACATGCTGTGTGTTGGGCAGGGTAGCACAGTACAGAGCCACAAATACCTTGGGGACACTAGCAAGGGATGTTATGTCCACATACACACACAGACCTAGATGGAAGTGATTTGGAGCAGGTGCACATATAGGCTAGCCGTAGTTTAACATTCTCACTGTTAAACAATGGGATGACATGCAACCATCGTGTTCAGGTGACAAACAGACATGGGGGTGTTGTTTGACAGACATGGTGTTGACTTTGCCATGTATTTGGTCACATGATCAGCACACTACTGTCAGTATTAGCGTTGTTATGGAAGGACAGACTAGATAGGCCATGTGGTCTTTTTCTGTCGTCATATTTCTATGTTTCTATGTTTCTATGCTGTGGCAGATGTACACTGCATAATATGCATCTACACAGTGTATACAGGAGGTGTTGATGCATATTTCCAGGTGTCACAGGTATCTACACTGTGATAAAGGACAACATTAGCAGGGTGCGACACACGTTGATGGGGTATTGGTGTCCACATGCGTGACCTAGACTAATAGTGTGACCTTGGGGTGCGTCCCCAACATGGTGGGTGCAGCCACCTCTTTAGACAAGTGTGTGGAACATCAGAGAGGGGGTAGGGCCAAATGAGGGGTATGGGGGACCATTCATTAGCATCAGACATGTACATGCTGCCTCTCCCATGTGCGATATCTGTGCAGTGTGAGGGTGAACAGTCAGTCGCTAGGTCATGTTGTGGTGTCTCACAGCTGGGGACACTGAGGTGCAGTGTGTGTTTCACAGCTAGAACGTGACAAAGTTTTGGTTGTTTTGTTTGTTTTTCCGCTACACAGGACATACATCATGAGGCTGCAGTTGCAGTGTCGCATCGGCACATGACGGAACATCAGCCCAGATGCTGGAGTCCAGGGTAGGTGGATCTACAGATACATTGTATGTGTGTGGGGTCAGGGGGACAACATTTAACCTGCTATGTGTCATATTAGGCAGCTGGTGTTGTTGAGTTATCTTCAGTAAGCCTCCCTTACCCATATCTTGCTGTGGCCACACATCTACCCATGTGTTTGTGTACATAATGTTTGCTGGAACAGCTTTTCTGCCATATTTACAGCACAGCTACTGGTCTGTGTGGATTAGCTTGTTTGACAGATCCTACACTTGCTGCCTCCACAATCTTACTTTGATCAGCCATCAACAGGGTATCAATGCATGTGACATGGCCATTATGTGACGTAAGCATACTGTGTGTGTGTGTGTTTATGGGTTGACTATGTGGTGCTGCATTGTACAGGCCTGATACATTATCATTGTGCTTTGATGTGTGTGGACACATGGGGGGCAGTGTGGGGTGTGGAACCTCTACGGTAATGCTGTTAACTTTCTCATCATGCCACACATTTGTTGTGAGCACAACTGTGTCTTGTGTTTTGAGGGACAAGTGTTCAGCAACATTTCTTTATCTCATATATAGGCATAATGTGGAGATCCATCAACAGTGAATTTACATGGTGATTCTACTTGTTTGCATGACCTTGTCTCCCTTCGCTGTGACCTGGTGTGGCTATGCAGTAGCTGAAGGAATTGATGAGGTACACATGCTGCACACATAGGTTAGGTTGCACCTTGGTTATTTTGTGCTTACATCTGGCTGTACCTGTTGTGGAGTTTCTATTAATCTCATGGTCATGTAATGTTGCATCTCTGTGGAAACACACAGATGCATATAGTGTGTAGCTGAGAGATGCCGGCGTGACATGGGATTGTACATAACTATATCCATGTCACACCCGTGTCTGCATTGACATGTACTGTTGGCTCTAATCTATGTTGTATTTGATGTGCATATCCTCAAATGTTTGCCTTTGCATTCCTTTGGTCTGTATTTTGTGTGGTGTGAATCTTGGCAATTCGTGCTTTTTTTGTAAGGTTTCTAACAGCACCATATCTATCCTCTTTTGACACAGGGCAGCGGACATAACAGACCCATTGCCTCCAGTGCATCTCATCTGGCCATCCAACACCTGTTGTGTGACAGTCCACCATGTGATTGTTTCTTGAGAGATCTGCCATTGGATGTTTGACTTCTGAGAGTGGAACACTGGCCTATGATGGACATTTTTCCTCTTGGACTGCTGGTTTGCCTATGACAGACCTGTACAACACACAGGTTGTGCCATGCTGTGGCTGTGAGTCCTGCTTATGGCAGGGACACAGATGAACTTTCATGGACTGGGTCATATTGGAATGTGACACTTTACTATGCATGGCCATGTTTGCTTGTGGTTTTTTGAAATGATGTTTTCGATGTCACAGACACTTTGCTTTTGGGACAGTGTGCGCATCAGGGACTGACATTATGTATGTATTTGGGACAGTCTTCCCCAGTTGGTTCGTGTATAGGTTTGGCCCATATGTGTGACATGGGACCCAGGATACACTATTATGTTCAGTTCAGAACTAGCATACAGCCATGTTTGTGGCATGGGCCAACAAATGCAGCTGTAAACCTGTCTATGTTCACCTGCCCCCCACCTGGACATAATACAGGTTTTGCCACAACCACACGTTCATTGCCACCACCATCCTTGATTGATGTGTGGAGGGGGCAAGGGTGTTTACATTCATGTGTGGCATCACTGTGACATGTTTGTGTCCGGCTGGTGCTTGTACTTCTGACTGCCTATGTTTGTGAGACACAGCATGTGAAACTATGGCCTCGGTGTGGTTCACTGTAAGCTGACTTTCCATGCTTTGCATATTAGCATGCTGGTTCTTGTGTTTGTTTCCTGTACAGACAAGACATTCTGAATGTGTGGCCACACCTTGCATTGCACGTCTGCACAGTCCTGTTTTAGCCCCTACATTGACGACACTCTCATTAGCCCATCATATTTGGTGTGTGTTGGTGTGGGAGTCCATTGTCCTCCTACACCTCTGCATTCCATGGACCATGCTATATGTGGCCAAAGACTGTCTAACCAACAATCAATGCAAGGGGGCCTCCTGCATGCTGTTATGTCTGCACCTTTCAGCAGGTTGTGTGTTTGGTATTCTCTCTGTGTTCATGTGTCCCTGCTACCTGTTAGCATATAGTCATTCAGCTTTAGATGAGAATTTCGGTGTACATTGATGCGTTTCTGCTGTGGGGATCAGCCATTATGTGGGAGGTGTGACATGACTTTATGAATATGTTTGTCACATTACAACTTTGTGGCAGAACATGTTCCTTTCATTTGTGGACCTCCTCTGTTGCATGAGGGCTATGTTTGGGGGTGACATGTGATGTGCTTGGGGTTGTAATCTTGCACCGCCTATAGTCTACATCCACTCATATGTGGGTCACACATTTGGGGCATGCAGCAGCTGCTGTGGTGTGTGGCCCTGCTACCCAGTGCATATCTTGCACCTGATGCACATCTTATCTGGTGCCATTCATGTTTGCTCAGGCAGTGACCTTTATGTAGCATGTGTTTTTTTACATTGCTGACTGTGTTCCCATCTTTCACCAGGGAGGGACTCACCTTGAGATTATGATTATACTGTGTACCGTATCTGTGAGACGTGATGAGAATAAATATGGCTATTTTACAGACATTTGTCTCTTTTGCTGCTTGATGTTGGTGACAAACATGCAGTACACTGTGTACCTTTGAATCACTCATGACTCCTTGTGACCTTGCGACTCCAGAGTTTCCTTGACCATGTCCCTCCAGTGACTTGCCCAGGGCCACATGGTGTGATTTTGTGATATGAGGCCTGGTTGCCTTGTGTGCCACACCTTTTTGAGAACACTAGGCTGCACTTACACTCGTGGAGCACATTTACAGTTGTGTCTACTGATTTGCTGGTAATGTCCATGGCCACCTGTTCTCACATCGGTGTACGGTGACAGCTGTGTATGTGTCCGCCTTTTGGCACCTCACTGTGTATTACAGGTTCCCGTACAGACCCTCCCTTTGGAATATTATGTGTGGCTTTGGCTCAGTGTGTTATTTGTGGGTGTGTCTGGGCCATGTGTTTTAAAATAGTGGTTAGCGGTTTGTCTCACAACATGTTTTATGGGTTGTTTAACATTTATGCTAACAGCTGGTTCATCACCTCTACACACACCCTTGGCTCTCATCATTGTACAGCAAGGTGTTGACTCTGTGCTGCCTAGCCATCAGATATTATCTGGTACATAGGTCCCTTTCTTAATGGTACTTACACTGCACTGCACCTGGGGGTGCGGTCGAGTTGAGGTTCAGCAGGTGTGTTTTCCGCCTTTTTTCTAGTGGATTTCTCTCCTGTGCTGACCGTGATTGCTGCCCAGCTCCACCACACATCCAGCGCTTCCCTTGGTGTTTTTTCCTTTCCTGTTGTTAGGTTCATATGTATGTATTTATTTATTTACCTGTATTTTTATCCCACTTTTCACCAGGTCAGAGCATCATTACATTAACAGGGGGGGTGGGGGGGGAATATTACATGTATGGCAGGGCCATCACCAGGGAGGCTACATTGACGGTTTCCACAGGGCACATAGGACACTATGGACATTGTCAGATTGTGGACATTGTCTGATTCGTATACGGTGGGTTAGGTGTAGGGGTTGAGGTGTTCCTGGAACTGGAGGGTTTTCAGCTGTTTTGTAGAAGATAATTGGTCTGGGTTGTTTCAAGGCCAGCTTGGTAGAGTGCTCCATAAAGATGGAGCATACATTTCAAAGACTCGATGTGAGGTTGAATGCGAGCATTTGTTTCATTTCTGACTACAGTGAGGGGGTTGGAGGAGGCTTGTCTGGTAGTTCTTCCGTGGGCTGTTCTCAGCAGTAGTGTGTGAATTTGGTGGTTCGGTGCTTGATGTATGGCTGTGTTGGTGAGTAGGATGGCTTTGTATTTACTCCTTGCTTAGAGTAGGAGTATGTGTAGGTCTTTCAAGATTGGGGTGATGTGGTCTGTATCTTTTGCATGCTCTACCCACTGCATAACGTGTCATTGTGTGTCTGTGCATGTGTCCCTGGTACCAAATACAGACTGCAATCTGATCTGTACACAGCAGATCAGCAGGTGCATTTGCTAATGGTTTCTCTTGTGGGTTTGCCTGTCTACAACCAGCATGCACCTGGTGTGAGGGCCTGGGCTATTTGTGAGTGCAGCCTTTGCTATGACGCAGACATTGCTGTTCTGTCCTACCAGTTGGTACATATTCATTTGTGGTAGTGGTCGTAGGTGTGATTCCTCTCTGTTCTCTTGGATGTATATGCTTGTCCTGCAGATGTGTCTTCAATTTGTTTGACGGTCATATGTTGGCAGGTTTGTGCTGTGAGCACATTGTACCCTCGTCTGAGTTGTGAGCCATGGTTCTGTCCATCTTCTGCCTGCCAGCTCCTGTGTCATCCTACCCTAATGTTCATGCTGCTACAACCCATCCTTCCCTCCTACACCTTCCGGCATTTCAACTCTCCATGGGTGCCTCTCGTGTGTGTACTCTGCATAGCAACGCTGTTCCACTATCATTATGAGATGTCACCTGTCCTGCCATTTCAGCCTCATCTGCTGGACACATCTTCACATCCTCTGTTGCACACTATCATTATGGCATAGTACATTGCCATCACTCTGTACATAGCTTCAGCTCGCCCCAATCTGTTTGTGCATTTGTGTAGCTGCCACCTGGCCTGGATGTCATTTTTCTACTACAGCACCTGTGATCTCTGTGGTTCTTTTCCTTCTGCTTTTCCTTTCCTTTCAGCTCTGTGCAGTGTTTGGGTTTCATGTGAACTCTCCTTTGATGACGTGGTTGTTTATGATGTGCATTCTGTTGCACCGTCAAAGGTGAAATACTCTACGGCACTGGGGTGGGCTTGTGTTTAGATGGCAGCACAGATTGCTGTACAATTGAATGCTGAGAGCAGATGTAAGTAAGCCAACCTTAGTCCCTGCTCATTTGGGGACATGAGCCTTGCACAGTCAGTCAGTGCCCTGAACATTCTGCTACACTGCTATTCCCTCTTGTATGTCTGCTCACCTACTTAGGATTTCCAGGAGTTGCAATGCACAATGATGGCAGCACTGACTGTGTTTGCACCATGCCCTGCCTCATACAGCAACCAATACAGTAAACCATTCTGCTATGGCTGTGTTTGTCTGCTGAGATATCAGCACAGTGCCTTATGCCTCTATAATATTATGTAGGGAATAAGTTAATGTACCTCCTCTGGCAATATTACCTATGACAGATGATGCATCACCCAGCCTTTGCTCGTTGTGCACAGCCATGGATTCAACCCCTGCTTGCTGCACCATTGGCCAGTGTCCTCACCATTGTGCTGTGGCTGTGTCCTTGGATTTCCACAACAGCACACCGCCTATACACTATTCAGATCCCTCGTAGAACATTGGCACCAGGCCTTCTGCTGGCCATTATTTGTTGGCCTCTTCAACAACTTACTCTGGGAGCCTTGTTCACTGGGCACTGTGGGGGATCAAAACCTTGATGCCTGCACCAGTGGTCAGTGTCGTGACCCTTGTGCTATGGCTCTGTTCCTTTCTTTGGACATCTCCGCACCACCTTAGGCCTTCCGCATTTAGCAGCACACCGCCTTCTGCTGCACAGACTGCTACATACTTTAACAGTGCAACGGCTAATGCCCAAAATTAATTGCCATACGCCTTATGATGGCAACACCTACCAGCGCACCACCTACTGCCGGCATAAGATAAACGTGTGCCACCTTATGCCGCAAAACTATTACTATGCCCCTCTACAGCACTTTTAATCATTAACATTAAAGCCTCAACCAAACATTTCCACGACGCACAATGGTGGCATGCAACCCTGGCCCATGCACCATTGGTCAGTGTCATAACCGTTGTGCTATGGCTCTGTTCCTGTGCGTGCCCATCAACGCGCAACTTCTGCCGGCCACTATTACAGTGCCCCCGAAAACATTACAGCACAGGCTTCTGCTGACCATTCATTCTATGACCCCTAAAATACTGCCTCAGTGAGCACAAACACTGTAGGGGATTGCACACCTGCTCCCTGCACTATTGGTCAGTGTCGTCACCATTGTGCTGTGGCTGTGTTCCTTTGTGTGGACATCAGCGTGCCACCTTATGAAGCGCAGAATAACTGTGCGTCGCAATCAATTATTATAGCTCATAATGCACATTTATCCGTTAAAGTTCATGCCTCATCCAGCCTTTTTCCATCTGCACACTGGGGGATTGAACCCATGGCCCCTGCACCATTGGTTAGTGTCTTCACCATTGTGCTACGGCTCTGTTCCTGTGCATGGACATTTGCGCAACGCCTTATGCCGTCCACAACTAACAGCGCACCGCCTAGTGCCGGCCCAAACGCAGAGGATGAACAGCGCGCCGCCTAATGGTGCCCACATTTGACCGCGCATCGCCTGATTCCGCCCACATTTTACAGCGCAACGCCTCATGCCGCGAAAATGGACTTACTGCTGGTCAAACGGAACAGCGCAACGCCTACAGCCGCACAAAAATAATATGCCTCCTAAAACAACTTCTTGACCAGTACTATTCAGGCCTCAGCCAGCCTTTTTGGTTTGCGCACACTGGAGGATTGAACCCGTGGCCCCTGCACCATTGGTTAGTGTCTTCACCATTGTGCTACGGCTCTGTTCCTGTGCATGGACATTTGCGCAACGCCTTATGCCGTCCACAACTAACAGCGCACCGCCTAGTGCCGGCCCAAGCGCAGAGGATGAACAGCACGCCGCCTAATGGCGCCCACATTTGACCGCGCATCGCCTGATTCCGCCCACATTTTACAGCGCAACGCCTCATGCCGCGAAAATGGACTTACTGCTGGTCAAACGGAACAGCGCAACGCCTACAGCCGCACAAAAATAATATGCCTCCTAAAACAACTTCTTGACCAGTACTATTCAGGCCTCAGCCGGCCTTTTTGGTTTGCGCACACTGGAGGATTGAAGCCGTGGCCCCTGCACCATTGGTTAGTGTCTTCACCATTGTGCTACGGCTCTGTTCCTGTGCATGGACATTTGCGCAACGCCTTATGCCGTCCACAACTAACAGCGCACCGCCTAGTGCCGGCCCAAGCACAGAGGATGAACAGCGCGCCGCCTAATGGCGCCCACATTTGACCGCGCATCGCCTGATTCCGCCCACATTTTACAGCGCAACGCCTCATGCCGCGAAAATTGACTTACTGCTGGTCAAACGGAACAGCGCAACGCCTACAGCCGCACAAAAATAATATGCCTCCTAAAACAACATCTTGACCAGTACTATTCAGGCCTCAGCCGGCCTTTTTGGTTTGCACACACTGGGGGATTGAACCTGTGGCCCCTGCACCATTGGTTAGTGTCTTCACCATTGTGCTACGGCTCTGTTCCTGTGCATGGACATTTGCGCAACGCCTTATGCCGTCCACAACTAACAGCGCACCGCCTAGTGCCGGCCCAAACGCACAAGATGAACAGCGAGCCGCCTAATCCCGCAGAAATTTGACAGCGCATCACCTGATGACCCCCAAATCTGCCAGAGAAACGCATGATGACGCACAAAATTAGTTACTGCCGCCCAAACGTTACAGCACGACACCTAAGCCCTCCCACTATTGGTGTGCCTCCTAAAACACTTGTTACCAATACTATTCATGCCTCAGCCAGCCTTTTTTTCTTGCGCACAATGGGGGACTGAACCCATGGCCCCTGCACTGTTGGGTAATGTCTTCACCTTTGTGCTAAGGCTCTGTTCCTATATTTGCCCAGCAGCGCCACGCTTAGCCTTCTCACGCGCTAATGTTGGCCCCGCACATTACCGCGCCGCGCACACTTACGGTCGTTTTTTTCCCTTTTTCTGCCTGACCCGCCCACTCCTTATATGGCAACCGCACACTAACGTGGACCCGCACATTTTCGGCGTTTAGTAAACATGCCCCTAAGTGTTGACAGCGCCGATAGTATCACATTGTTTAATATTGAATCATCAGTTTGAAGATCTTCAGTGGTCAGTAATAGACCATATTCCAGAAGACCCTAGAGGGGGAGATCGACTTCATCGATTACAATTATTAGAACAAAGATGGATTTTCCAATTAAATTCAGTTGAACCTGAGGGATTAAATCGAGAAGTTGAATGGCATTCTATTGTATGACGTTATTACAAAGTTACCAATCAGAATAGGGATTCCCCTTCACGTGGGGTACCCCCTTTTCTCATTGGTTGGGCTCCTGTTTAAAATCTGCAAATTTGGTTACTGCACCCGTAGAGGAGAGACGTGTACCTCAGCCGCAAGGACGGCGTTTTTTGGGATTCCGTTACCTGAATAGAGAAAAATTCAGCATTTGATACAGGGCCTATGGCTCGAAACGCGCGTGTCATGCTAATGGTTTTCCTTTTAGAGTGACGGAACTACAAGGATATCATTGAGAGAATTAAGCTAAGTGGAAAATTTTATATTGTTAAAAAATTATTGATTGGTGACACAGGACCACATATAGAAAAAAAGGCAGCTAGCTGTCTGGTGTGGGATAGATAACAGTGCTATTCCTCCTACAGCTTAGCTTCGACAAAAAAATATAAATACTGTGAGGTGATGATACAGTGATTCTTGATTTTTTGATATTTTAGTTGTTTCACTGTGGATTGGTGATATTTAGATTCCCATTCCTCAGGCAGAAGATATGGATTGTGGTTTGTGCATGGCCACCAGTCTAGAATCTATAGCCACTGTATAAATAAGAAGAAACTTGTTTAATTGATGTTGCTTTGGAATGAAGTGAATGCCTCCAGTTAACCTTGGCACTAATTGTGAAGATACTAACAATTAGTTAACCTGTTTAATACTGGCACCTTTACAAACAAAGGACATTCTTTAATTTTCTAGTGTCTTAATGAACCCTTGCACAGAGGGGAAATAAAAGCCTTGTTTCCCTACACTCTTGGCTTGATTATTGAGTTCACACCAGGAGCTGAAATACCTAAGGCCAATCTCCATTTTTGCCTACATAAACCCCACGCGCCTGGAAAATAAATATATCGTGGAGCATGCCCTTACCACCCTTGGCCACTAGGGGCTGCCACCATGACAGTGGTCATATACAGAGCGCGGATGCTGAGCTGGTTAAGGGGTTCTGTTTGATCCCGACCTGTCGTGCTCCGCCTAAGGTGCACCTGGCGGTGGCGCTTTAACAAGGTGAAGTTCTGGTGCAGTGACTTGATCACATGCCTGTTCGGTCTGTTTTGGGTCTGTGGACTTGCAGCTGAGATCCTCCCGTTTGTGGTGGAGTGATGTGGGCAATGAGAGTTGAGTGAGAAGTGGGTCATTCATAGGCCCATCCCGTCGGGCCCGCGCCTAAGGGCCAAGCCAAAGGGCCCTCTGGGGAGGCCCTCAGGTGTGGGCCCACCAGGCGCGGGCACGCTGGATGGCGCTTCCTTTTTAAACGGCCTGCCGGCTGCCCCGATTGGGCTGTCGGCACTGGAGGAGGCGGTTCCGGTGCCCCGGCTCACTCTATCCCCGCCAGGAGAGCTGAAGGAGAGCCGGGGTGCTGGAGAAGAGAGGGCCACGCTTATTAATTAAGCTTATTGCAGCCGCTACTCGTAAAAAGCAGAAGCAGCGGCTGCATGGGGTCCAAGCAGCACTAAGGGGGGCTGGGGAGGGGTTAAGCAGCATTAAGGGGGGGGGTGAAGCAGCACTAAGGGGGGGGGGTGAAACAGCATTAAGGGGTGGTGAAGTAGCACTAAGGGGGGATGAAGCAACACTAAGGAGGGGTGAAACAGCACTAAGGGGGACACTATGGGGTATGTTTACTAAGCAGTCTTAACGTGCGCCCGGCGCTAGTGTGCAGGCTGCCATAAAAGGAGTGGGCGTGTCAGTCTTAACGTAGCAAAACAGGATTATCATGCGATAACGTGCACTGCGCACATTATCGTGTGAGAAGCCGCGTGGAAAACTTAAATAGGCGCGCTGACATGCAAACACAGAAATAGAGCTGTAGCACAATGGTTAATACACTGACTGATGGTACAGAGGTCATGAGTTTGATCCACAGTGTGCCTAATGAATAAGGCCAGCTGAGGTGTTGCCCTTTACATTTAAGTTGTGCTTTTTGAGGCATTTTATTTTTATTTTAATTAGTGCTGCCAGCAAACACACCCTCACAGTGGCGTAACCTAAGGTGCCACATAAGGCACTCCATAGGGCACATTATAAAGTGCACTTTCTGCCAAGGCACCCTATAATGTCCCCTATAGGATGCCGTATAAGGCACTTTATGGGGCGCCTTATGAGGCACTTTAGGGTTACAGCACTGTGAGGGTGTTTTTGCTGGCAGCACTAATGTACATTAAAAACAGACAATTCCTTGGACAGCCCTATCAAATAACCCCATTGTGGGATCAAACCCATGACCTCTGGCTCCACAGGCAGTGAAGTAACAAGTGGGCTACAGCTGCTAACAAACCCCTGGCTGGCTACAGAAGGACTGCACGTCACCACACAAACATTCTGCTGTGGTTACCAGGATAGGGTCAACCCACCCGTACCCATGATGCACAGCACATGCAAATCAGCAGTCTACAGATGATCACAAGATGGGGTATGCACCCCATAGCACCTCATCCTGGTAGGGGGAACTGACCGAGTGCACCCCCACAGCACCTCAGCCTGGTAGGGGGTGCCAACGGTGTGTGTTAGTGACACAGAGAAGCTACAGACCATCACATTGTGTGGGTATTGTGCTCACCCTGAGGGTGAGATGGGGCGGCCAGCACCTTCCATGGCTGAAATAGGCCATGTTACAGGTACCCATTAGTGCCAGTGTGTGTGATAGTTAGTTCCTAGGATACATTAGTGTCCATCTGTAGTTGTCAATCAGGTCTAGCCCTTATGGGCCATGATTCACCCAGAATAAAGCATATTCTGTGTTGGTGCCATGTGTGGGGATAATTTGGTTTAGGTCTGGGATTCAGGTCTGCCTCCTGCTTTATGTGACTGCACCCTTTGTCTGCTTGAACTGTACACAGCTACATATGAATGGCACAGAAAGAACAATGCATGTGGGCTATAAAAGAGAGAATATGTGGCCTACTACAACAAAGACTAAAGAGCCATACTTTGGACAGAAGTGTGCAAGGATATAGGCCTAGGACTAGACAAGAAAATACAGGCCAAGCTAGGAATTCAAAACTAATGAACAAAGAAATTCTCTTAGCCCTGAAGACTACAGATGGTGCCAGGAAACTGGAATAACATGTACAGGACACAGGGAGGAGCAGAGGGTTGTGGTCACTACACAGATAAGGCAGACTTTGAAACACCAGCTGCAAGGAATGATTAGTATGGGAGGGTCCCGAGGAAAGAGCTCTGAAGAAGTTTTCAGGCTTTCCATGAGTTTTTGCAAAAGACGTCAGAATTTATGCAGAATTTGCTGGAACCAGAGACAAAGGAGTATATAAGGAGACATCAGCAGAGAGTCAGGGGGGCAGCTTTCTCCTCTTCATAAGGAAGGTGGAAACGCTGTCCTCACTAGGGCAACATCCTCTCTAACTCCTGTGCAGAGAGAACGTTGCCTGCCACCTCTCAGACAGGCACTTGCTATCTGCATTTACAATTGTACTGCTTTGCCATACCAAATAAAAGGTTTTTGCAGCCCAGCAACAGTTGTCTGAGCAATTTATTGGTAATTGGTAATATTTGGGGAACATTTGTAGGTGGACCCGGCCTACGATTTGTGCCCGAACAGGGACCCCCCCCCCCACCCCGAGCAATAGGCTCCTAAATTCTTTTTATCCAAATTGTCCAAAGATACCTCTAGCTGACGTGATCGATCAGCCAGGGATGAGTGCTTCCCACTGTCCTCCTAATTAGATACAGTGGATGAGAGTTTCCCTTGGGGTTATAGGACTCCAAGGACAGGATACCGTCGATGAGAGAAAAAGGATACCGTCCCAGTGGGGATGAGAGAAAAAGGATACCATCCCAGTGGGGACGAGAGAAAAAGGATACCGTTCCAGCACAAACGAGAGATTTGGATACCCTAGGAAGACTCCAGTGGTGAGTATTGCGTTTCCTGTCTGCTCATTCAAGGACAGAAGACTTACCCAGTTTGACTGGTGGGTGAGTAACAAATTTACACATATGCATATGTATTTTATGTAATTAATGTTGTTTTGTTGTGTAGAAAACTGTTAGAATGTCTCTGTATTTAGCTGTAATATTAGGGAAAGAAATTTTGAAAGTTTGCCCAGACCTTAGGTCTTTATAATTCCAGGATTGATTGGTGTATGCATGAGACTGTACATACCATTGGTGCGAAGCAACTGTAGAGTCCTTATCCATGGTTCCATACTCTCGTGAGAGGGACGCCGGGTCTGGACAAAATGCAAGGACTGCGTGTCTGTATGAGTCCTGGATTTGTAACTTTGCACCTCTATAGATAAAGAGGTTTGAATTTCCATCTGTAAAAGCGAATTTACCGCACCTCTGTAGATAAAGAGGTTTGATCTTATATTGGTAAAAGGTGAAGTTATTAACGGATTATCCCTGAAATTAAAGTGTCCCCAAACAGTGAAAACACCAGGTTTACAGATTATAGGAAGAGGGACAGGTAAGGAGAATGTTTAAGAAAAATCCAATAAGGGGGTAGATAATAAGAAAGGAGCTGAGCCTGGCCCCGATCCCATAGATTGCCTCATTAAACAAAACCCCCTGTTGGAATCCTCAAAATTGCCATGGAGGAGAGAGGTCACGTGACAGGAGAGCATCACCCTGGTGTGGCAGGAAGTGATCCTGTAACTAGGACCTGTCCTCCAGGTGATGTAAAACCCTCTCACACCGAGGAACTTTCTCCAGGGCCATGTGCCCATGAGGGAAGGGTTAGGACAGCCGTTATAGTTGGTGATTAGATAATTAGGCATGTAGATAGCTGGGTGCTGGTAGACGTGAGGATCACCTGGTAACATGCCTGCCTGGTGCGAAGGTAGCGGACCTCACACGCCACCTAGATAAGATCTTAGATAGTACTGGGGAGGAGTCTGCTGTCTTGGTACATGTCGGTACCAATGACATAGGAAAATGTGGTAGGGAGGCTCTGGAGGCTAAATTTAGGCTTTTAGGTAGGAAGTTGAAATCCAGAACTTCCAGGGTAGCATTCTCCGAAATGCTTCCGGTTCCACGCGCAGGACCGAAAAAGCAGGCAGAGCTCTGGAGTCTCAATGCGTGCAGAGATGAGGGTTTTGGATTTGTTAGAAACTGGGGAACATTCTGGGGAAAGGAGGGGCTCTTCCAAAGGGATGAGCTTCACCTTAACTGGGATGGAACCAGGCTGCTGGCATTAGCCTTTAAAAAGGAGACAGAGCAGCTTTTAAACTAGATAATAGGGGAAAGCCGACACTTGCCCAAGAGCGGATGGTTCGGAAGAATGTATCCTTGAAGGATACTACCAAAAGCAGAGAGGTACCAAAAAAGAGTGAAGTAGCCCAAATGCCCTCGAGTATGGAGCAGACATAGCTTAAATATCCCAAATTACCCATGTCTACCAATAGCCAAAATAATATGACTAATATACAGTCTATAAAATGCTTGTATGCAAAAGCTAGAAGTCCAAAAAATAAGATGGGAGAGTTAGAATATATAGCACTAAATGAGAAGTTAGATATGATTGGAATATCAGAGACATGGTTGAAGGAGGACAACCAGTGGGACACTGTGATACCTGGGTATAAACTATATCGTAATGATAGAGCTGATCAAATTGGTGGAGGGGTTGCACTCTATGTTAGAGAGGGCATTGACTCAGAAAGGATTAAAGTTTTGCAGGAAAAAAAATTTGCTGTAGAATCTCTATGGATCGAAATTCCATGTAAAAAGGGGAAGGCGATGGCAGTGGGGGTGTACTATCGACCGCCTGGCAAGAATCAACAAATGGATGATGAAATGCTCAAAGAAATCAAGGAACCTAACAAAAGTTACAGTGCAGTAATAATAATGGGTGATTTCAAATACCCTGGTATCGACTGGGTCAGTGTCACGGCAGGACATGCTATGGAGATAAAGTTCCTAGATGAAATAAATGACTGCTTCTTGGAGCAGCTGGTTCATGAACCGACCAGAGGGGAAGCCATATTAGACCTAGTCCTTAGTGGAACACCAGATCTAGAGCAAGAGATAAGGTTGATGGGGCCACTTGGCAATAGTGATCATAGCATGATCGCCTTTGATTTAATTAGTGGAGGAGGGATAGTAAGGAAATCCACAGTACTACCTTTTAACTTTTGAAAGGGAGATTATGATATGAAAAAACTAAAAGGAGCAGTTGCAAAGGTTAAAGACTTACATCAAGCTTGGGTACTGTTGAAAAATACTATCTTGGAAGCCCAAGCCAGCTTTATTCCACGCTTTAAGAAAAGTGGAAGGAAGTCCAAAAAACTGCCAGCATGGTTTAAAGGTAAGGCAGAGAGGCTGTTGTTGCCAAAAAAAATCATCTTTCAGGAAATGGAAAAAAGAGCCAAAGGACGAAACCTGGAAACAGCACAAGCACTGGCAAGCCAAATTCAAGGCATTGATAAAGCAGGCAAAGGGAGAATTTGAGAAGAAGCTTGCTGCAGAAGCAAAAACGCTAAATAAAGATTTTTTCAAGTACATTCGCAGCAAAAAACCTGTGAGAGAGTCAGTTGGTCCATTAGGTGATAGAGGAGTTAAAGGGTGTCAACGGATGCCTGGGTGAGAATGTCCACAGTCTTGGCAAAGGCAAATATTCATATGACTTGCAAGGGATTGTGGGAAATGTAGTCCATTCATACCAGACTCAGCCGTTCACAATAAATTAGTTGTGCTTGAGTGTAAAGCCAATAATATATTTATTTATGGGGTTATTTCTCCCAACACAGATATACTTGGTAGCGCATAAAACAGGATACTTGCTTTCAGTGTTATACTTAGAAAAACAAAATCAGGAAAACAACAGTTGAACTTGTCAGGCAATCAAATCAAAGAATAAAGACCTGGTTGGTAACAAACTGGTCTTTTCTGTAGGCTCTAGCTAATATTTTCTTAGCAGTGCTTCAATCAACAAACAAAACCCACAAAGTAGGGAAAAACTGTTCTTTTCAGGTTAACCTCTTATATCTTCACACACAGACTCAGAAATGTTCCCTCAGAGCTCCCAGGCAATTAGGTAAGGCTCAATTGCTAGCAGTTACCCAGCTGAAACCCCTTAGCTGGCTTACTTTCTACTGCGTGGCTCAAATCCTACTCAGGAGCTTTTCTGAGTAGATTAAAGAACAAGTTTGTATTTCTTTGTGATGGTTGTTGTATTTTTGCAACAGCAATTTACCACAGGAGTTTAGACAGAGAGCAATCCATGTATACACAACCTTCATCTACAACCTCTCCCCCTTCTTCAACAATCATGGGTTCAATATCATGAATTGGCACAGAGGAATTTCTCAATGGAGCACTCTCAGGACAATACTTGTTTCCCTGCTGTCTTTCAAGGGTATAGCTAGGGCATAGATCAGTGTTCATACCTGAGCTTCCATTGCTGTTAGAGTTCCTCTCTAAATAGCCTGGCCAGTATATAGTCCAGTTTTTATGTCCAGCCTTCCAATCCAGATCCCTGGACACTGGGTCTCTCTTCACATACCTTCTGGCACGGGTCTTAGGGTCCCTTCCAAGTGCAGCCGTCTCCCTCACAGGTACTGTCTGGAGATTCCTGGCTCTGCAGCACCCCTCCTTTGGCTTTCCCCAATCCAATGGTGTATGTTTGCCTCTGGAATGCCTCCCAGTATACGTACTGCTATGGACTCCTTTAGACCTCCCAAATGCTTTTCTCTTCTTTCTTCCAAAGTGTGTCTTGCTCTTTCTGTCCGTCCGCTCTGGCTTCTGCTTCTGATGATCCTCCAGATGATGAAGATGATCAAGCTGATTCTCTGTAGAATAAACTCTACCTTTATTCTGCTTAGATGAGTGCTCCACCCTAGCACAGCGCAGCTGTGCTGAATCAGGCCCTGCCCTTGGAGATGAGTGCTTGGGGATTACCTCATAGCCCTCCTGATTGAACACACGTTTCCCCACTTCAGCTCCTCTAATGGCTGTTGGAAACCTGTTGCATTCTGGGACTGGTAGTCTTTCATGGAAATATTCTGTTTTCTTATTTCTACCATAACAGACAGGTTGCTTGTTCAGAGTCACTTCCCCTCTACTATAGCTCCTTCCTGAGCTATGATAAGCTTCCTTATCACAAGGGGCACTAAGAGACGACAAGGCGATAGCAGAGAGACTGAATGAATTCTTTGCTTCAGTCTTTACTGAGGAAGATACAGGGATATTACCCATGACTGAAGTGGTATTTAAAGGTGCGGAAGAATTGAAGGAAATATCGATACATTGGGAAGATGTATTACAACTATTAGATAAATTGAAGAGTAGCAAATCACTTGGGCCGGATGGTATACATCCAAGGGTGTTGAAAGAACTGAAATATGAGATTGCAGATCTGCTATTAGTAATCTGTGAACTATATCATTAAAATCATCTCTAATAGCTGAAGATTGGAGGATCGCCAATGTAACACCAATTTTTAAAAAGGGTTCCAGGGGTGATCCGGGAAACTACAGACCAGTGAGCCTGACGTCAGTACCTGGAAAAATGGTAGAAACCATCATAAAGAATAAAATTACTCAGCATGTAGATAGTCATGGCCTAATGGGAGACAGCCAACATGGCTTTAGACAAGGAAGATCTTGTCTTACTAATCTGTTATGGGTTTTGAAGGTGTGAATAAACAGGTGGACAAAGGTGAGTCGGTTGATATGGTGTATCTGGACTTTCAGAAAGCCTTTGACAAGGTCCCTCATCAGAGACTTTTGGCAAAACAAAAGAGTCATGGGATAGGAGGCAGTGTACTACTGTGGATCAGGAATTGTTTAAAAGATAGAAAGCAGAGGGTTGGGCTAAATGGCCAATTTTCCCAATGGAGAAAGGTGAATAGGGGTGTACCCCAGGGATCTGTGCTGGGTCCGCTGCTTTTTGACATATTCATATATGACCTGGAAAGTGGAATAACGAGTGAGGTTATCAAATTTGCCGATGACACAAAACTATTTAAAGTTTTTAAAACCCATGAGGATTGTGGAAAATTGCAAGAGGATCTTGATAATTTGGAAGACGGCATCAAAATGGCTGATGAAATTTAATGTGGACAAGTGCAAAGTTATGCACCTAGCGAAGAACAACCCAAACTATGGTTACACGATGCAAGGTTCCACTTTAGGAACCAACACTCAGGAAAAAGATTTAGGCGTCATTGTGGATAACATTTTAAAACCCTTGGCCTGATGTGCAGCGGCGGCCAAGAGAGCAAATAGAATGCTAGGTATCATAAGGAAAGGAATGGAAAATAAAACAAAAGATATTATAATGCCTCTATATCGTTCCATGGTGTGACCACACCTTGAATATTGTGTGCAATTCTGGTCGCCTTATCTTAAAAAGGATATAGCGTTATTAGAAAAGGTTCAGAGAAGAGCCACCAAAATGGTAAAGGGGATTGAAGGATACTCATATGAAGAAAGGCTAAAAGGTCAGGGCTCTTTAATCTGGAAAAGAGACGGCTGAGGGGAGATATGATAGAAGTCTATAAATTAATGAACGGAGTGGAACGGGTAAACGTAGATCGATTATTTATGTTATCAGAATATAGAAAGACTAGGGGACATGCAATGAAGCTACAGGGTAAATTATTTAAGACTAATAAAAGAAAATAATTTTTTCACTCAACGTGTAATCAAACTCTGGAATTTAATACCGGAGGATGTAGTAAAGGCTGTTAGTGTAGCTTGGTTTAAAAAAGGTTTGGACAAGTTCCTGGAGGAAAAGTCCATTAACCATTATTAAGAAGGAACCCAGGATATCAATGCTTGACCCAGTACAAGCATTGTGGAACCTGTTTCTTTTGGGGAAACTGCTAGGTACTGTCACGCAGTGGGGGCTGATGAGAGCCCTGATGAAAGAAAAGAAACTGTTTTACATAGAAAAAAAGATGTGCACAACTTGCAATATTCCCAGGAACCAGCTAGAGGGAGCAAGAGTGTCTTTAGAGGGACTGAAGAGCCACGCCCGGCTGGTCACGAGGAAATGCTAACCAGCCCCCAACTCTCAAAGAAGGGAGTGCATTTTAAGGGGAGTGTGGATGGCAAAGACAGATCAGGTGGATCTGGCAGATTAGGTGGATCTGGCAGATTAGGTGGATCAGGTGGAATAGGTGGATCCAACAGAACCGGGAGAATAGTTGGAACTGGAGGCCGGTCAAGGATCACAGGCAACCCAGAGAGAGAAAGGTTGGAGAGGAAAACTTACTACTCTGGTGCCAATAAACCACCACGTGGGAGAGGTGATTTCCCAGAAGCTGAGGAAGGACCTGGAAAGGTCTCAGCTCAAGCAAGAGAGAAAGCTGTTTTTCCACAGAGGCAAAAGCACTGCTGCAACGATAACCAAAAGCCAAAGGAGAGACAGCTAGAGAAGCCAAGCCCTCCTGAGCAGGCAAGCCAGAAGCTAAGCTTGTATAAGACCAGACCGTCACTTGGAGAAAGGCTTCCAGGCCTACAAGGTAAACCATACTTTCCTAAGAAAGGGTTTCAGAAAGCTGCTGTCTGGGAGAGACAGGCAGTAGAAGAAGACCTTTTTCCAGATGTATCCTACAATACAAGGTATGAAAAATGTTTACCTAAGAAGAAACTTGTGAATGATAAATATTCATATAAGGCTGTTATAAAACCCCTGAAGAAGGAGGAGACTTTTAAGTATAACACAGCACATAGCCGACGCCCTAGGCTTGGCTCAGAACATTGGGAACTGGTACAGGAACTGTATAAAAAGCCTGAATATATTTTACCTGAAAGAAGCTACACAGAATCAGAGGCTTCGAACTGTGAGCCCATGCAAGTGGGACTGCTAGGGGATGTTTCAGACCAGGAAATGGATTGTACATACTGTGTTACAGGAAGCCTAGAATCTTTACCAGATGTATGAAATGTTTGAGTTGCTAACTAGAGCATTCCTGATTTGTTTAAGTGACAACATTCCTGTGAAGCACAACAGTTTTTGTCTTAAAACTTGAGTTTGTTTTTCTCACCTGAAGTAAGGACAATTTGCTTTATAGTTGTAGCCCAATAATTTGAACCTTTGTGAAGAAGGGAAATAAAAGCCTTTATTTTTCCCACCACTTTGCTCTGTTATTTCATTGGAGATTGGAACCCAAGGAAACTACAAGGACCAAGAGTCAATTGGGCCCTTGGAATACCTCCCAATCTCAACTTTATATTTTTATGTCCGACCTGCCCTGACCTCCACTGGCCACCAGGGTAGTACTCGCAACAGTACATATGACCTAGATTGGTCACTGTTGGAAACAGGATACTGGTCTTGATGGACCTTGGTCTGACCCAGTATGGCATATCTTATGTTCTTATGTTATGTAAGATTGTTCTAAAAAAAATGGGAGAAATGGGCGAAAAATAATCCTCCTCTCACCTGGCCAGCGGGAGGATCATTCGATCCGTTCATTTTAGCAAAAATTAGGGATCGTATTATTTTCCACAAATGTGGTCAGCCCCAATTTAGAACACTTAAGACATGTATCTTTGTGGATGCAGGCCAGTCCTGATCCTGCACCCTCGGCACCAAGTATTATTAGTTCTGACCCTGTGATACAAGAGCAGTTTCATCATGTTATTATGACTTTACAAATTCAAGATCAAATTGGTGACAGGGAAATGACTGCAGCTTGATTCTGCAGCCGAGGAAAAAAAGAGCTCTAAAAAATTAAGAAAAATTGTTTAGGAAAATATGTAACCTTGTGATGCAAAGATGTTTAATTCAGTGCTTTGAACAAAAATGACTATCCTGTAGAGCTAGTATTAATTGTTATGGAAAATCCTTATAAGATTATGAAGAACAGACTTTTTACTTGTTTTTTTAAGGTCCCTGGTTTTCCCAAACTGTTGTTAAGGCATGTTGCTTTTCAGAACTATCCAGGGGGGAGGGTTTAGTTCAGTTTTCAGTATGCAGGGTGAAATTTCTTAAAATAAATACCTTATTCTGATCAGATAGGCTGTTAGGCATAATGCACTTGTAAGCGTAGCTTTGTCTTGTGGTTAAATGTTTTAGTCTTCAGTAAACACTATTCTTCTTTTATTACTGGCTACTCCAGTAGATTTTATGTTCCCTGGTGCTGAACTGACTAGAATTCTTTACCAAAGCTAAATGAAACAAACAAAACAAAAAAGAAACCATAGAAACTTAAGGAAACTGCTTCTGTTTTTCCTTTGACCTTGTGATAAGGAAGCTTATCATAGCTCAGGAAGGGGCTATAGAAAAGGTGAAGTGTCTCTGAACAAGCAACCTGTCAGTGCTGGTAGAAATGAGAAAACAGAATTTTCCCATAAAAGACTACCAGTCCCAGAATGCACCAGGTTTCCAACAGTCATGAGAGGAGCTGAAGTGAGAAAACGTGTCTTCAATCAGGAGGGCTATGAGGTAATCCCTAAGCACTCATCTCAAAGGGCAGGGCCTGATTCAGCACAGCTGCGCTGTGTTAGAGAGAAGCACTCATCTAAGCAGAATAAGAGTAGAGTTTATTCTACAGATGACCATCTTCATGATCACCTCGGATATCCAGAGAATTGTCCTCAGTATCCTGAGAATCAGCTTGAGTTTGATCATCAGTTTCATCTGAAGGATCATCAGAAGCAGAAGCCAAACCGGACGGACAGAGAGGGACAGAGACCCTCTGGAAGAAGGAAGAGAAAAGCCTTTGAGAGGTCTAGAAGAGTCCAAAGCAGTACGTATACTGGGAGGTATTCCAAGGGCCAGCATACACCATTGGACTGGGGAAAGCCAGAGGAATGGTGCTGCAGAGCTAGGAATCACCAGAGGCTACCTGTGAGGGAGACAGCTGCACGTGGAAGGGACTCTAAGACCTGTGCCAGAAGGTATGTGAAGAGAGATCCAGGGTCCAGGGATCTGGATTGGAAGGCTGGACATAAGAACTGGACTACATACTGGCCAGGCTATATAGAGGGGAACTCTAGCAGCAATGGAAGCTCAGGTATGAACACAGATCTATGCCCTAGCTATAACCTTGAAAGACAGCAGGGAAACAAGTATTCTCCTGAAAGTGCTCCATTGAAAGATTCATCTGTGCCAATCCATGATATTGAACCCATGCTTGTTGAACAAGGGGGAATAATAGCAGATGAGAATCCTATTTATATGGACTGTTCTCTGTCTAAACTCCGTTGGTAACTTTCTGTTATAAAGTACAGCAACCATCATAAAGAAATACAAATTTGTTCTTTAAGCTACTCAGAAAAGCTCCTGAAGCAGGATTTGACCCACACAGTGGAAGGCAAACCAGCTAAGAGGTTTCAGCTGGTGACTGTTAGCAATTAAGCCTTACCTAATTGCTTGTGAGCTAGGAGAGAATCACTTCTGTATCTATGTGGGAAATAATCAGAAGTTAACCTGAAAAGAACAGTTTGTTTCTTGCTTTGTGACTTTTCATTTGTTGTTTTCCTGATTTTAACTTTGTTTTTCCAAGTTAACACTGAAAGCAAGTATCCTAATTTATGTGCTACCAAGCATATCTGTGTTGGGAGAAATAACCCCATAAATAAATATCTTATTGGCTTTAACCAAGAGCACAACTAAATTATTGTCAGCAGCTGTGTCGGGTGTGAATGAACTACATTGCCCACAATACCTTGCAAATCATATAGAGATGCACTTGCAAAGACTGTGAAGATTCTCACCCAGGCAGCCGTCTGACAAATGGCGTAGTTGGCAGGATTGCTTTTGCACAAAAGGGGATTTACTTGCTGAGGATTACAACTACAGTTCAAGTTTAAAGCTGAAAAAAAAGATTTTCTCTCAACTACACTTTGGAGGAAAAGGGGTTGTTCCAGGAAGCTGTCCAAGGAGGAAAAGACCCTGTGCAGAGCTGGATTCATCACTGAGACAAGGTAATAAGTACCTGGGCATGTCTAGTGGTGGATGGGAGTAAGCACAGGGGTAATTGAAAAAAAAAAAGAGTGTAGAAAAAAACACCTGTTTGGAAGGTGGTGCACTGTGTTTTTTTTCTTTGTATTTTCTTATAGGGTTCAAGATGGATTCAAAGGAACTATCTCAGTGGATGGCAGCCCAATTCAGCAGGCAGCAGGAGCTAGCACAGCAGGCTCAGGACACTGCTATGAGAGCCTTAATGGACCAGCAGAGGCCAGTGCTTGATCTGGTGCAAGCCCTAGTTGAGCTGAAGAACCAAAGTGGAACAGATGCAAGACCAGCAGTAAATACTGGTACACCACATGTGGACAGTGTGGGACTCAATCAAGGGATTGGTTCATTTAGTTTTGGGAAGCTAACTCCAGATGATAATGTTGATGATTTTCTAGAGTCTTTTGAAAGAGTGGCACAAGCATTAGCATGGCCAGAGACCCAGTGGGCAGTAAGGCTGGCAGCCTCATTAACTGGAGAGGCGCTTGCAGCTTACAGAGCAATGCCAGCAGCCCAGGCTTTGAATTATAAGGATGTAAAGGCTGCTATTAGAGATCGCCTAGGGTTCTCTATTTCAGAGTATAGGCGAATGTTTAGAGCTACTACATTGAGAGTGGGTGAAACACCCAGGGCTCTGAGTCAGAGAATCAGAAGTTTAGCTGTAAAATGGTTGGAGCCTGAGCAAAAGACGGTAGAAATGTTATTAGATATTATAATGCTTGAACAATTTATGTCTGGAGTGCCTAAAGATTTGCACACTTTCCTTATACAGCAAAATTGCCAAAATCTTGGAGAGGCAACCATGCTAGCAGAGAGATTCTTGGAAGCCACGCAGGTTTGCCATAGAATGGGTGGCCCTCTGAAGATAGGTGCTGAAGCAAGATGTGCTGTATCAGAAAAGAAAATAATTAAAAATGTTTCTGAAAATGAATGTACTGTATCAAACCAGATGACATAGTGGAATAGAAAGAAATGTTTCAAGTGTGGAAAGTGGGGACATTTAAAAAAGAGATGCCAGACACACACTAGCTTAATGGGTGTGGATTTAAAACAGCCCAAAGAAGGATTTCTTTTGATGGTTGATGTGCAAGGAATTACCACAAATGCTTTGTTAGACTCTGGGGCAGACCTGAGTATGATGTCAAAAAGGCTTTGGAAGAGGATAGAGGCCCAAGAAGGATTTGTGCCTAGAACCCCTGAAAGCCAAGTTCACATCAGATGCATTCATGGTGCTGCAACATCATATCCCACCTATAAGCTAAAGGTTAAGTGCCTGGGGAGACAAGAGGAAGTCCTGTTAGCAGTGGTGCCTAGGCTACCCTTTGATTTGGTTCTAGGAAGAGACTGGCCAAGATTTAAGCAGAGTCTAGTGGAAGGACTAGGAAAGAAGGAGGGAGAAGGTTTAATGGTAATAGCTCCCGGGCCTTTATTTGGAAGTCCTCAGACCCCAGCTAAAAAGATGGTTAAGCGTCCAGAAGACCAAGCTACCCCAAAGCAGACATTCGTCCTAAAGTACCATAGGGTCACAGAGAAGGCCCAAGCTCCTAAGCGGGCAACCCCTCAAGCTGCTGGGTTTGACCTATGCAGCATAGAAAATGTGACTGTACCTAGCCAAGGGAGAGCCCTGGTTGACACCGGTCTCCAAGTGGAAATACCTATTGGATGCTATGGGAGAGTAGCCCCAAGGTCCGGATTAGCCCTTAAATATTTCATCGATGTGGGTGCGGGAGTAATTGATCCCGATTACAGGGGCAATATTAAAGTTCTGTTGTTTAATTTTGGACAGAATGATTATCACGTGAAGACAGGAGACAGAATTGCCCAATTGATCTGTGAGAGGCTGGGTTTTCCACCTGTGGAGGAGGTCACATCCCTGGAGAATTCTGAACGTGGAACCAAAGGCTTTGGTTCTACTGATGTCAAAGGGGTTAAAAGCCTAGCTGCCACCTGTGCCCGAGAGAGGGAGGTGAATGGAAGATTTGGGACCCCAGGTATCTGATTGTAAAGAAAAATCAGAGCCCCAAATAGGTGAGGACCTGACAGTGGTACAACAGGAAGAAATTAGGAAATTGCTCAAAGAGTTTCCAGATGTGTTGACACCCATACCTGGGGAGACACATTTGGTTGCCCATGAAATAATAACTCCACCTGGGAAATTAGTTCGTCAAAGGCCATAACGCTTGCCTGAAGCCAAAAGACAGGAAGTAGTGGCACAAGTCCACGAGATGTTGGACATGGGAGTAATAGAGGAGTCAAAGAGTCCCTGGAATAGCCCCATAGTCCTGGTGCCGAAGCCTGATGGATCTTTAAGATTTTGTATTGACTTCCGGCAGGTAAACGCCATATCAGTTTTTGATGCATATCCAATGCCAAGAATTGAAGAGCTGTTGGACCAGCTGGGACAGGCTCAATACTTAACCACCCTTGATATGACAAAAGGATATTGGCAAATCCCTCTCACCAGGGAGTCGAAGCCGAAGACTGCGTTCAGCACCCCCGTTGGCCTTTTCCAGTTCAAGAGGATGCCTTTCGGACTGCATGGAGCAGCGGCTACCTGCCAAAGGTTAGTGGATCAGGTACTTCGACCCCACCAAAATTATGCTTTTGCATATATGGATGATGTCATAATCCATAGTAACACCTGGGCGGAGCATCTAAAGAGGATCAGGGCAGTCTAGTGCTCCATGAAGCAAGCGGGAATCACTTTAAACCCGAAGAAGTGTGCCTTTGCAAATAGGGAGGTAAAATACCTGGGCCACCTAGTGGGAAGAGGAAAAATTAAACCTCTAATGAGTAAAGTAGATAGCATAAGGAATTTTCCTCCTCCAACAACAAAGAAACAACTAAGAAGTTTCTTAGGACTTATTGGATACTACCGCAGGTTTGTACCGCAATTCACAGAGAAAAGTGAAATTTTCACGGATACGCTGCGGAAGAATTGTCCAAACCAGCTAAAATGGACACCTGAAGCTGAAAAAGCGTTTTCAGTCTTAAAAGGAAAATTGTGTACAGGACCGGTACTGAAAGGGGTGGACTTCAAGAAACCCTTTCTGGTTCAAACGGATGCATCGGACGTAGGGCTAGGAGCGGTTCTATCCCAGTGTCACGAAGGGGAGGAGCATCCTGTGATGTACCTGAGCAGGAAGTTGTCACCGGCTGAACAAAAGTATTCCACAATAGAAAAAGAATGTTTAGCTATCAAGTGGTCAGTGGAGGCATTAAGGTTTTTTTTTTTTTTGTTTTTTTTTTGGGTTTTATAAGTTTTTATTAGCAACTTTTTCACATACATTATCAACCTTACCATGTACAGTACTATCAACCGTTGCACTTACATCAGGCACATCCTTCCCATATACATTACTATCAACCTATCAACGTTTACACAAACAACAAACTATGCCTATCACTATTCACACCAGTGGGCTAGCTATCATCTTATACAGAGATCCATACCCGCATTCCCCCATTTTTATACCCCTGCGCAATCCTAGGGTCCAGAATTACACACGGGGTACTAGCCAATCTGAGAATTCACAATCAACTGGCACAGAATAGCATGGACCTGTCTCTTTTCTACTATCCCTTGCACCCCTTAAGCTGGCAAGGTGAAGTCCTCTCTAACCCCCTATTCTCCCTCCCCTCCACCCCCCCCCAAACCCCCCTCCCCCCACCCTCCCTCATGTAACCATTTCCAAACCCCCGCCCACCGCTTCTCAACTTGCTCCCCTCTCCCCCTCCTCTCCCCCGTCATTTTATACATTACATAGAGAAAAGATACTCGGCCAGCACAACTCGCTATGGAAGGCAAATTCGGCCGCGCTTCCAGTACCATGCTATTTCACACCTTGCTGCTGTCACGCAGTAAGTACCAAATGATTCTCCAGTCCCCTTCCCACCTCCCATCTGGTTTATGCAGAAGACACATTTCAGGACCCAACACAATACTCACCCCCACCATGTTATTTATGCACTCCCCTATTTTGCGCCAATATTCCCGCACTACTGGACACGTCCACCACATATGTAGCCAAGAGCCATGCTCCCCACACATCCGCCAACAATCATCCGTCTGACGCACTCCTGCCCTATACAATCTCTCCGGTGTGAGGTACCAGCGAGTCAATACCTTATAGGCATTCTCTCGCAGGGATGTGGCAATAGAGAACCTAGCTATGCCCATAACTATCCCCTCCCACTCTTCCACCCCCCACTCCACCTCCAAATCCTTTTCCCACTCTTCCATATACTTCAGCTTCTTTTCCCCTCTAGCAATCAGACCTCTATAAATCCTAGAGAGCATCCCTTGTTGCCCCACGGAGCCTAGACAGGCCCCTTCAAACCACTCCCCTCCTCCTCTCCCTCCCTGCTCCCTCCCCTTCTTCCGAATCACCGAACACATCTGCAGATACGCGAACCTATCCGACTCTCCTAAGCGGTATAAATCACGCATTCCCTCAAAGTCTCTACACTGCTGTCCAACCACCAGCTGGGAAGCCTGGGTCAGGCCCCGCGCCTCCCATCTCCGGAGTACTGCCGCCTTCGGGCCTATGCCTTCTGCACAACATGCCTGCAGGGACATGGTGGGCGACCATTTCTTTTCTCCCACCAACCGACCGCCTATATCGTCTCCACACCTGCAGTGTATGTTTCACTATCGGATTCTGACCTCTGTCTCCTCCCCCCTCCCATACTATTCGTTCTAGCTCCCCTGGTTGATACTCGTCCACCTCCATCCTTACCCACTGCTTATATGGTTCCCGCATCCACGCATAGACGGCTCGCAATTGCGCTGCCGCATAGTACAAACTAAAGTTAGGGATCCCCATCCCCCCCTCCCCCACCATCACTTGCGTAGTTCTGGCCGCCACCCGTGGCCTCTTCCCCCCCCAGATAAATCTCTCCACCTGCTGCTGTACCCGCCGTAGCGCTCTCCGGGGTATCGGTATGGGCAGTACTTGGAAGAGGAATAGAAACTGGGGAAGAAGCATCATCTTCACCGACGCCGTCCTCCCAAACCACGAATAATACCCTAGACTCCCACCCTGCAATCGCTCTCTTCCACCCGCCCCATCAGTTTATGATAGTTCAGCGCATATAAAGCCTCCAAGTTCCTCCCCAGCTGTACTCCAAGGTATCGAATCGACGTCTGCGCCCATTTAAATGGGAAACACCGTTGCCACTCCCGCTGCTCCCCCTCCTCCCCTACTATTCGTAATATCTCCGATTTCCCCCAATTAATCCAAAAACCCGCCTTCTCACCGTATTTCTGTATCTCACTCATCACTGTCTGTAGCGTTTCGCGGGGGTTCGTGATAGTCAATAAAATGTCATCTGCGAAAAGGGAGATTTTGTATTCCTGACCTCCCACCCGAACCCCCGCCACCCCAGGATTAGCCCTCAACCTTGCCGCTAAGGGCTCGAGGGAGAGCGCAAATAATAACGGGGATAACGGGCATCCCTGCCTAGTCCCCCGTTCCAGCGGAAAGAACTCAGAATAGCCTCCATTTACTCGTACACATGCTTTTGGGCTACAATATAGAGCCCCTATCCATTGCACAAACCCTGGCCCAAACCCTAATTGTCCCAATACGGAGTATAAAAACGACCAAGACACTTGGTCGAAGGCCTTTTCCGCATCCAAGGAGACCAATAAAGTCTCCCTCCCCTTCTTTTGGGCCGACCAAATCACATTCAGCACTTTCCGTATGTTTGTCTGCCACCTGTCGGCCCGGCACAAACCCCGCCTGGTCGGCATGCACCAGTTTCCCCAAATGCTTATTAAGTCGAGTCGCCAGTACTTTTGCCAACAACTTCGCATCTACATTTAATAAAGAAATGGGCCGGTATGACGCACACTCCTGAGGATCCTTCCCTTCCTTATGAATGAGGGTAATACCAGCCCATCCCATGGTCTCCGCCAATGTCTCCCCCCTGCGAGGACTATTAAACACCGTAGTCAGCGGTTGCACTACCTGGCTACTAAACTGTTTATAGAAGCGCGCCGTTAGGCCCGCGAGCCCCCGGGGCTTTGCCGGCCTTTAACGCCTTAATGGCCTGCAGGACTTCCTCCGGTTGGATTTCCCTATCTAGCCCTTCCTGCTCGTCCGCCGTCAATACCGGGAGTCCAGCACCTCTCACATACTCCATAATTTCCTCCCGTGACCCCCCCTCCTGAGCCTTATACAATTTGCTATAGTAGGCCACAAATGCCTCTCTGATGCGCCGAACATCCCGCACCCCTCCCCCCCTGCTCTTGATCTGGGAGATCCTGTTCCACTCCCTTCTCTTCTGCAGCTGCCTCGCGAGGTATTTCCCCACTTTGTTACCCCCTTCGAAGAATCTCTGCTTCATTAACTGTAGGCGAAACTGGATCCGTTCTGCCTCTATTGCATTAACTTTGGCTCTGAGCTCCAAGACTGTCCCCCTATGCCGTCCTCCCCCCTCCTGCATATCCCTCTCCTCCGCCTCTCGTAATTGCTGCCGCAACTGCTCCTCGTGCTCTGCCCTTTCCCTCTTAATACGTGCCCCCCACTTAATGAACACCCCCCTCACCACTGCCTTAAAAGCATCCCAGAGCACTCCCTCTTTTACTTCTCCTCCCCCATTCTGCCCAAAATACTCTGGAATTAGTCTCCGTAGTTCAGTTATCACCCTCGCATCCTCCAACAGACCCTCATTCAATTTCCAAAATTGTCGTCCCTTATCTTCCCCTGCCACCCGCACTATCACCACCACGGGGGCGTGATCGGACCAGGTAATCGGATCGATTTCCCCTCCCATGATCCTCCCCACTAACTCCTTCCCTACCCATATGGCATCTAATCTAGAATACGTCCCATGGGCCGCTGAGTAGAAGGTAAATTGCCTTCGGCCCGGATTAAGCATCCTCCACACATCAATCAGACCATTCTCCTGCACAAAGCGCTGATAACACTTCCTATCCTTCCCCCTCCCTGCTCGGTGGCCCGTCGGGTCCTCTCCCCACCTCCCAGGCCAGATTAAAATCCCCCCCACAGATTATCACACCCTCCCCCATTGTCGCCACCTGCTCACTCAAATCTTCCCAAAACTCGGTTTGAGCTCCCGTAGGGGCATACACATTCACCACACAGAACCATTCCGTCCCCTGCTTCACTCGCAGCAAGAGATATCGTCCCCCTTTATCCCGGGACAGCAACTGGACCTCAGTTTGTGCTTCCCCCTTAATGAGGACCGCGACCCCGCCTTTCTTTTTCTCTTTAAGATTAGAAGCGAATAGGCGATGCTTGTACCCCTTGGGTTGCAGCAGTGTCTCGTGCTTTTTCTGTAAATGTGTCTCCTGCAGCATTACTATATCAGCATTATGTCTCATTAATTCTTTATGCAATTTCTGTCTTTTCCATGGTGAATTTAAACCTTTAACATTCAACGTTAGTATTTTCAATTCCCCTCCTACTCCCCTACCCCCCCTTCCCTCCCGCTGGCTCTGTCTCTTACCCCCTCCCCTCTCCCCCTCCGCCTCCCCCCCTTCCCCCCTCCTCCCCTCCCCCCCTTCCCTCTTCCTTCCTCCCCCCTCCCCCCTCCCCCCTCTCAGAATTCTCCGCTGTGGAGACTCAACTTCCATATCAGCGACCCCCTTCCACCTCACCACCAAATCTTCCCCCATAGCCCCTCCTTCTCCCATCCCCCCCTACTCCTCCCTCTCTCCCCACTATCCCTTCCCCCTCCTCACCCCCACTGCTCCCCACCCCTCCGAGCACCTCTCTTCCCCCCTAAACATTGCCTATCTCTCCCTCCCTTCCCCCCGTAACCTATTATCCTATCTTTACCCCTCCCCCAAGCCCATCAACCAACATAGTTAAAGATACCAGTCCTTAGTGGAACAGCACCGCTTAGCCAGTCTCTTGCTCAGGTGCTGGACTTCGGTGACCACTTTTAGACGTCCTGGCTAATCTCCTGCCGCTCGCCCTCTGCCATTTCGCACTCTCCGTCTTCCCTGGTCTGGCTTCCGGACGTGATGAAGTAGCGGTACTATCAATCATCTCAGGTAGCTGCTCTGCTCCCAGCTCTTGCAAGGCTTTCCAAGCCTCCGCGCTGGATCGTACCGTCCGCGATCTCCCTTTCACCGTGATCAATAATCCAAATGGGAACAGCCACTTGTATCGCAGGTCTGCTCTCCGCAGGTAGGCCGTTACTTCTCTGATCTCCCTCCTGCGTTGCAGCGTGCCCTGGGACAGGTCTTGATATAACTCCACTTTGTGTCCCTCCCAATGGAAGTTCCTCAACTTGCGGTTGGCTCCTAGCAGCAGTTCCTTGTTCTTGTAGGAGCTCAGGCATACTACTATGTCTCTTGGCCGATTGTCTCGAATGGGCCCCAGTCCTCTATGTGCTCGTTCTATATTCAGGCGGGGAACCTCCGCGTCCTCCCCATATCCAGCTTCCACTAGGAGGCGTTGGAATATTTTGTAGGCCACTTCCTCACTATTCTTGTACTTAAGCTCTTCCGGCACTCCACGCACTCGGAGATTGCTTCGCCGAGAACGATCTTCGAGATCCTCTGCTTTGGCTTTAAGGGCCTCTTGCGCCGTCTGCAGTTCATCCCAGCTCTGCTGGAGCTGCGTCAGAGTCTCACCTTGACTATCCAACCTGGTTTCAGCTTCATCCACTCGTTCGCCCAGCTCCAAGATGTCCTGGCGCATCGTCCGCACGGCCTCCATGATCTCATTTTTCACCCCACACATCTCCTCCTTCAGTTCTTCTTTTAACTCGAGAAGCCACTGCTTAATCTGTTCCGCTGCAGTCAAGCACTCCTCCCCACCTTCACTCGCTCCCGGGCTATGTGGGGTTTCCTTCTCCGGTTTGCCGGTTTTCTCCCCTTCCTTCCCTCCTTTGGACATAGCATAGGGGGACCGAAACTCTGCTAATTTCTTTTTCATCAGGCCCTCTTTTTTGGCATTTATTTTCTCCATGATAGGTCTGAGCCCGTTACCCCCAGCCGGCTACCGGGCCTGCACTCTGGACTCACCTCCTTCTTTTTGCTCTTGGATGAGGGGAGTGGCCAGTTGTTACCCCCAAACCTCCACAGCGGCTGATGCCCTTCTCAGAGGGTCTCTGGTTTTTGAAGAGCCTCCCGGAGGGCCCCCTGCCACTCCTCACCTGGCTGGTGGCAACTCTCCCACTGCTTTCCTCTGTCAGCAGACTGCAGCCTGTCTCAGATTCTTGCCACTGCTCTGCTCCCACCACGTGGCTGGCTGCACTCCACCGGTAAGGTTAAGCACCACAGCGTCGTGCAGGGAGGTGTTATTGTACCCTTACGTTCAGCTTCCCCGGCTAAAGCGGGCTTCTCCCAGCAAGAAGTGCTCCTCTCTGCTGCCGCTCTCTCGGCCCACCTCCCGGCGTACTCGGCTCTCCCGTGGCCGGCTCCCCACCGTTAGGCCGCACTCCCACGCGGTGCTGAGCTGCCGCTCCGGCGGCGCGTACGGTTCCCTGCTCGCCTTTCCGCTCTCTCGGGTCACCGGTGGGGTTGGGCTGCTCTCCCTGGTTCGCTCCCGCTCTCCTTTCCGCCCTAAATACTGCCTGTAGGGGCTTTTGCAACTTCATTTAACGCATTGGTGGCGGAGCTCCCGCGCTACGCCGCCATTCAGGTGGATGACGTCACCGGAAGTGGCATTAAGGTTTTACCTTACAGGGAGAAAGTTCCAGTTGGTCACGGACCATGCCCCACTTAAGTGGTTGCAGCAAATGAAGAACCACAATGCCAGGTTGACACGCTGGTACATGGCCTTACAGGCATTTGATTTTCAAGTTGAACATCGTGCTGGGAAGTTATACAAGAATGCGGATGCACTTTCCCGGATTACGGACTGTAGAGAAGAAGTTTCACCAGTTAAACCAGTCCGTAATAACTTAAGCAGGGGGGTATGTGATAAGGAAGCTTATCATAGCTCAGGAAGGGGCTATAGAAAAGGTGAAGTGTCTCTGAACAAGCAACCTGTCAGTGCTGGTAGAAATGAGAAAACAGAATTTTGCCATAAAAGACTACCAGTCCCAGAATGCACCAGGTTTCCAACAGCCATGAGAGGAGCTGAAGTGAGAAAACGTGTCTTCAATCAGGAGGGCTATGAGGTAATCCCTAAGCACTCATCTCAAAGGGCAGGCCCTGATTCAGCACAGCTGCGCTGTGTTAGGGAGGAGCACTCATCTAAGCAGAATAAGAGTAGAGTTTATTCTACAGATGACCATCTTCATAATCACCTCGGATATCCAGAGAATTGTCCTCAGTATCCTGAGAATCAGCTTGAGTTTGATCATCAGTTTCATCTGAAGGATCATCAGAAGCAGAAGCCAAACCGGACGGACAGAGAGGGAAAGAGACCCTCTGGAAGAAGGAAGAGAAAAGCCTTTGAGAGGTCTAGAAGAGTCCAAAGCAGTACGTATACTGGGAGGTATTCCAAGGGCCAGCATACACCATTGGACTGGGGAAAGCCAGAGGAATGGTGCTGCAGAGCTAGGAATCACCAGAGGCTACCTGTGAGGGAGACAGCTGCACGTGGAAGGGACTCTAAGACCTGTGCCAGAAGGTATGTGAAGAGAGATCCAGGGTCCAGGGATCTGGATTGGAAGGCTGGACATAAGAACTGGACTACATACTGGCCAGGCTATATAGAGGGGAACTCTAGCAGCAATGGAAGCTCAGGTATGAACACTGATCTATGCCCTAACTATAACCTTGAAAGACAGCAGGGAAACAAGTATTCTCCTGAAAGTGCTCCATTGAAAGATTCATCTGTGCCAATCCATGATATTGAACCCATGCTTGTTGAACAAAGGGGAATAATAGCAGATGAGAATCCTATTTATATGGACTGTTCTCTGTCTAAACTCCGTTGGTAACTTTCTGTTATAAAGTACAGCAACCATCATAAAGAAATGCAAATTTGTTCTTTAAGCTACTCAGAAAAGCTCCTGAAGCAGGATTTGACCCACACAGTGGAAGGCAAGCCAGCTAAGAGGTTTCAGCTGGTGACTGTTAGCAATTAAGCCTTACCTAATTGCTTGTGAGCTAGGAGAGAATCACTTCTGTATCTATGTGGGAAATAATCAGAAGTTAACCTGAAAAGAACAGTTTGTTTCTTGCTTTGTGACTTTTCATTTGTTGTTTTCCTGATTTTAACTTTATTTTTCCAAGTTAACACTGAAAGCAAGTAACCTAATTTATGTGCTACCAAGCATATCTGTGTTGGGAGAAATAACCCCATAAATAAATATCTTATTGGCTTTAACCAAGAGCACAACTAAATTATTGTCAGCAGCTGTGTCGGGTGTGAATGAACTACATTGCCCACAATACCTTGCAAATCATATAGAGATGCACTTGCAAAGACTGTGAAGATTCTCACCCAGGCAGCCGTCTGACAACCTTCAAAGTAGAGGTTAAGAGCCCTGACAAGACAATGGGGTATTCTGAGCCAGTAGTTACCAGATTGCAATTTGAAAATGATTTAAATCCTGAGTGAATGAGAAGTTAATCGTGCTTGAATTTTATCTCTGGTATATATATTTGGTTTTGACTGCATATGCTATCGAACAAAATTAAAAGTTAAAAGGCTCTGTCTCTTGTCAGCTGCATGGTAATTTGCAGTTGCCTTGAAGGTCAGAAAAGAGACCTACTGTTTACTTTGCTATCTGTGTTTAAGATAACATAAAGGTTGGCTGTAACTCTAAGTAATTTGCTTTAAAATAAGCTCAAAGGGGAGTGTTTGCATTCCAGATATCCACCAACCTTTTCATGAAAAAGTTTCAGTTTCATGTCATTTGAATGCCTGTTTTCTGAACTGTAAGATTTAAGGTAATTACTTTGCATTGTTCAGCTCAGTGCTGATGACTACTGAACAGGACAGTAACACCATAGGCGTTACCTACACTGATCTTTCCAGTTTTATTTGTTACAATACCTGTTTTTTCTGTATTTGAATTTTACGTGTTGGTGTTGCTTGTCCGCAATGATCCAGGAGAGGTTTGAGAAAAATAATGAGAGAGAGAGAGGGGGGAGAAGATGAGGCCCAGCCACAAATGCCTTCTACCTTCTTAGGCCTCTCACTTCAAAAGGATCTCTTTTGACACCATGATTAATGAGTAGCTTACACAAATCCTTGTGGGCACTGCAGTTTCAAGATCAGTCCAAGTATTTTTAAGTTTCCTACAGCACTCTCACTGAGAACAGTATATACGATAGACTCTAGTCATATGTAAGAGATATGTGGCTGTCATGTTAGGAGCCATATTTTTTTTTATTGGGATTGATGTTATAACATGTTGCAAAATAATAGTTTTATATTTTAAGGACTTTACCTAAATTGTTCCTATTTAGAACTAGACCAATGTCCACTTAGAACTAGACCAATTAAGTTAGTGGGAAAGGGACACTGTTTACTTATACCGTGATGCTTATTGAGAAGAATCTAAATTTATATTTTCTACCTACCATTTGTTTACAACAATACTAAGTTTTTAACAATTGTTTGATGTTCTTCGCAACCTTGCCAAATAAGGATACATTAATGTAGTATAAAAAACCATGAAAAGGACCTATACATGTAGTTGGTGGAATGATGCAAATGATGAAGAAAATGTTATGAAGGATGAAGTGGGATATTAAGAGGAAGGACTCTAATGGACATTAAACTGATGAAGGTAATTTAAAGTGATATATCTGTCTAATGAATATGTAAACAAACTTTATTCATCTATGCTGTCTCCAGAATCTTTAATTTAGGAAGTCATATAAGCCTCAACACATATTCAACAATTGGAAATAGACACTTGGAGACAGGCTAGGTGAACCTTGCACTCTGATGAGCTTTGGAAAACCCACACTGGCCATGTGGTACTTCCAGATGCTTTTTTGCCTCATTTAGCCTCTGTATGTACTGGCCAGGCATGCATAGACAAAGGGAAATGATTTGATGACAAATTCTCACAAAATTGGTATAATTCTAAAACTTGCCAAAATTGCAGAACACGTGTGTGCAACTTGTTTGATCTGTAAACATGTAAAGATCAGTCAAGGGCATAATGGAGTATTTCCTACCAGTAAATGAATTTCCAGTGATAGACAAAGAGTTTACCAATCTGAGAGATATAGTTGACACCATATGAGATAGTTATGAACTTAAGTAAATATGGATGAAATTTAGTTTGTCGCATTGCATTGTCTCATTGTGAAATCTAATCTAGAATATTTAGTCTTTTCATTTAATATTGGTTGCTGCTCTTCTGAATGAGGCCTGGAGCCATGTCACCAATTGCAATCCAGAGATTCCAGCAGGGGGAATTGGCCATAATCCAGATGGAACAGACCATCCTAAGAACTCTGAACTAAACCAAACTTAAACTTCAGGGAAAGGTGAAGCACACTACGAAGTCCTGAAGAACTGCTGAGAGGCAGGACCAAATTATCTGAAAATAGGAAGAGATTTACTGGACTGATTGGGGCTTTTGTGAATGATTTTTGGAGAAAGTCTCAAAGCTTTCTTTATCACATTATTAAGCATTGCCGCTTTTGGCATATTTTCATGTTGTGTGTTTTCTATCTTCTTAAGTTGCTGTAAGAAAATGATGATACAAAGTACCAAAACAATGTATGTTGTCTCTAGGGAGCAGTATGAGAAGTTGCCCCTTGATGACCCCTCTCTGTCTCACATGGTTGTTGTCCATGCCCCTTAGTGGGATTACCTTTGCTTCCCTTCACAAGAAAAGAAAAAAAAAGTGGGGACTGTGGGGATAATTTTGTTTAGGTCTGCGATTCAGGTCTGCCTCTTGATTTATGTGACTGCACCCTTTGTCTGCTTGAACTGTACTGTGACGCCTCGTCTTACCAATTACACCAACTTGTGGCGCAGTTCATTTGGGAGACAGCGTCGTGTATGTTACTTTGTTATCGCTGTTCTCTGGTTGAGCAAAATTGTAGTTGTAGGCCCAGTGATCACAGCCAAAGCAATTTGAAGGTAAACAATAGGTTTATTGTTCCCAGCAGGTTTTCTTCACCCCAGAACAGATATTTAAGGATAACAACATGAATAAAGCAAATAAAGTCTTGTACAAATGTTCCCTGATACTTCTCAGGTTACTGTAGTCCAAACAACTGTAGACTCTTTAACAGCGATACTCATTCAAGGCATTTAATAAAGAACTTCCAACAAGCGTGGTTTTCCTGTTCCACCTTCACATGGATAATTCACTTCAAGCCTTAGAATTATGCACTTCACTAGTATCAGCAGTCAGACAACTTCCTGTCTGTACTTAAACTCTATTTTCTACATGCTTTTAAAACAGCCTTAAAACATGGCTTCTGTTTAAGCTGTACATTTAAAAGTCACACTGGCAAATCCCGCATTCCATTTCAGAGCTACTGTGATCAGACAATGGGATGTCAGTTTGCATGGATTCTTCGTCGCTGAGTTGAGCTCCTTGGCTCTCTGGCCTATTCGAGTCTAGGGCTCTTAAATGGTGGAGGAGATCTTGTATCTGCCTTTCTCCCCTCTCACTGCCTGTCCTGCAGTCTTGCAAGGATATCTGTTTATTCAGCCTCTTAAAGAGCTGGGCATAAGGATTTCTTCCTTCTTCCTTTTTCTTATACCTCATTCCCTGTTGAGGAACTACGTGTTTCTTGTAACTAGGCTTTTCAGGGACTCTACCAATCTCCCATTCCTCCAGCTCCGTATCTGTGCTTGAATCACGCTGCTGCCAATTATGAGCTAGCTGACGGGCACCTGTGCTGGCTTCTAGCTTACAAGTTCTACCACGTTCACTGCCAATATTGCAAGGTAAACTATCAGAGGAACTACTTCTGTCTCTTTCAGACACAGGCTCTATGTTCTGTTTAAAAGGCTTATAAGTTTTTCTGACCTGGTTCAGCTTTTCTTGAGGGCAATCCCTTCCTGGGAGGATTCTCGGCTGTTTCCCCAGAGACGTGGCTCTCTCTCTGCAAGGTGGCTGGCAATGGTCCAGGTAATTGGATCCCAGCTGGTCACGCTTGCTCTGAGCTCGGCCCCTCTTGGATAAGGATTCTGTTTCTGTTCCTCTGCCAAGAATGCCTGACTCCAAGGCTGTATCTGCATTCCTGGAGTCCCCTTTTTCTGGCTTTGCCAAAGGTAAGTTCCTACTTTGCCTTTTTCCTTCCTCCTGTAGCTCTCTGCGTTCCTCGTGTGATCTCCTCTCTGATCCAGCTGATCCTGCTGATCCTCCTGCTCGGGCTGATCTGGCTGCCCCCTTTGAACCTACCACTTCCTGGTTAAGTGGAGTGGTTTGTCCAATCAGGTGAGAGTCCACCCCTTTCCCTGGTTGGCTAGCTCTCCCTGTCAGCCTAGAGCTAGGGTGTGGCTCCCTTTCTTTTCTCTCCTGCCCTGCAACTCTGTGCGCTGAGGTTTTAACCCTCAGCTGCCCTGTATTCCTGGCAGGTTCAGAGGAAAAAGTTTGTTTAAAAGCCTTTTTCTTGTGCTCTGACAGCTCTGCCTTGTCACACAACCCCCCATTTAAGATATTCCGTGCTGTCTGAAAACTTTCAGAACAGCCCGGAATCCTTCTCTGGTGGCTGTAGCTAAATTCGTGATCAGGAACTGTAGCTAAACGAGCTAATGCTACCCGTTCGTGCCAGGGCCTTAAAACGTTCACATGGAAGTTTTGTTGCTTCCCCCTCCTGGTTTCTACTGTGTAAGTGGTGGGTCCTATTCGTTTGATAACCCGGCAGGGTCCCCTCCAGGTGCTTTCAAACTTTGGTTTGTGACCAGGCACCATTATTATGACCTTTTCCTCTATCTCTTCCGTAGCGGGTTCTACCCATCGATTTTTAGATCTCTGGGGTGGTTTTACTGGCCTATAGGGGGTGCCCTTCTGGCATGCGGGACACGCTCTACAATATTTTGCGGTCTCGCGATAAACGCCAGGCCAATAGAAACGACTCAAAAGTTGTTTCAAGGTGCCTTCTACTCCTTCGTGGCCCCCTAAGGGATGGATATGCGCTAAACGCAAAATCCAATTTTTAAAGGTATTGGGCACTACTAATTGCCTCCTGGTACCTTTAGAATGTGGATCCAAGGTTTCCCTATATAACACCTTTCTAACTAAGTGAAAATAGGGTAATGACCGTGCTCTCTTATTAGCCTTATCAAAAGCATAGGTCAAGGCTGGATCCTGCCTTTGTTCCTCGGGGAATGAAGGGAATTTTGCTACCAATTGGGCCGGAGCCCAGGGTAACTCCTGTCCTGCCCTTAGTTCCGTCCGAGTACGGGACCTGCACTGTTTCTCCCTGCGATTTTCCCCCTTCTTAAGTTTTGCATGCTCCCGAGAGGGAGTTATCAACCCACTATGTGAGGGTAATTCTGCTAAGGGATCTGTTACAGAATTTTGATCCTCGTGACTGTCTTTACTTTGGGCGCATGTAGATACTAGACCTATACCACCTCTTTCTTTAGAGGGAGATATGTCCTGATCCTCTTTACGTCCCCTTGGGTTTTTACCTTTTATAAGAAGGTCAGCTTCGTCCTTGACGGCTAACGCTTGTACTAGGCCTTCCTTAAACTGTGGACTATTCCTACCTAGAACTAAGGAATAGGGTAAGTTAGGCACCACCACTACTGGGATATCTTTCTTTACCCCTAGACCGTCCACCACTACTGTGTGCACCGGATAAGGCCTATCCGCACCGTGTACACAGCGAATTTTAATCTTTCCTTCAGGGTGTCTTTCTGGGCACTCATCCGGGGTTCCTATCTCATTCCAGAATTTCTCTGAGACCATTGACTGGTCAGCGCCAGAATCTAACAGCGCTTCAATCTGGACGTTGTTAACAGTGACTGCTAATAAGAATCCCTCCCCCACCTTCTTGGAAGGAGTAGTCACTAGTGCTAGCTTAGCCTCACAATTTCTTCTCAGGTGTCCCTGTTGACCGCAAGAAAAACATTTACGTTCTTCCCACCCAGTTTTAAACAAGGGCTTCTTAGATGGACACTCTCCCACCATAGTTCTTCCCTTTGTTACTGGCATTCTCAGGACTGACTGCTCTGAAACACACATCCCCCGCTGTCTTATTGCCTCTGCCGCAAAGAAGCGATCGGCTAGCGTGATGGCATCTTTAGTGCTTCTACAGTCCTGTAGAACCAAGAAAGATTGTACTTCTTTAGGGACTGCCTCCAGAAATTGTTCTAGTACAATATCATCCATAATAGTGTCAAGGCTCCTGTTACTTGGTGAAAGCCATTTATGCACTAACGCTTTAATTCTATGGCATAAAGCCTGTGGTGACTCGCCCGGGTTTAATTTGCACCCTCTTAAACGGCGATGGTACACCACCGGTGTTAGGCCCAGCCTTTCTCTTATGGCTTTGACCACAGCGTCATAATCAGTAGCCAGATCATTGGGCATCTCTCTGTATGTTGTTAATGCCTCTCCCGTTAGGGAAGTAGCGAATCTGATGACCCAATGCTCTTTTGGCCATCCGCTCATGATAGCAATGCGTTCAAAGACTTCGATATGGTCATCTATATCGACTTCTTTAGACATTGGTCCTAATGACCACATTCCTTGACCACACTGTCCAAGTCCTGCATTAGTTCCTAATGAACTAGAAACAGTTCTCAGTACTTGAGTCGTCTCCTTTTGTTCTCCAATCCATGAAGTCAGCAGATCCATCACCGGCTTCTGCTGCGCCTGGAACATCTCCGCCACGCGTTCCTGTGTCTGCGCTGCTCTCGCCTCCTGCTGTTGGAACCTCTCCGCTACCCACGACATCAGGTGTGCGGGCTCCATCCCGTTGTTGCTGAAATGACACACAAAAGAAAACACACCAAGTGCGGCACCAATACACTCGCACCTGCCTAGCTCCCGGCTTATGTCTGCTTTACCCTCCCCCCTTGTAGCAGTATCCTTATACAAGCCTTCCCAGCTACTGGTTACCTGCTACAAGTGGAGAGTCTCGCTCATCAGGAATACGCTGGTGCTGGCACAGGAACTCTGGTCCGGCTTCACCGCTCTTGCGCTCCTAACTGCTCTCGCAGATCCGGTCAGCTCTTCCTTCAGGCACTTTCCTTTTGTATTTGGTTTTTTTTTTTTTTTTTTTTTTCAAGCTTGCACGAGGTTTATTCTCTCCTCGGGACTTCAACTGTTGGGGTTGGTATATCCTCCTTTCTGGACGGAGTGTTGAAAAATCCTCAAAACTACGCCAATAATGTGACGCCTCGTCTTACCAATTACACCAACTTGTGGCGCAGTTCATTTGGGAGACAGCGTCGTGTATGTTACTTTGTTATCGCTGTTCTCTGGTTGAGCAAAATTGTAGTTGTAGGCCCAGTGATCACAGCCAAAGCAATTTGAAGGTAAACAATAGGTTTATTGTTCCCAGCAGGTTTTCTTCACCCCAGAACAGATATTTAAGGATAACAACATGAATAAAGCAAATAAAGTCTTGTACAAATGTTCCCTGATACTTCTCAGGTTACTGTAGTCCAAACAACTGTAGACTCTTTAACAGCGATACTCATTCAAGGCATTTAATAAAGAACTTCCAACAAGCGTGGTTTTCCTGTTCCACCTTCACATGGATAATTCACTTCAAGCCTTAGAATTATGCACTTCACTAGTATCAGCAGTCAGACAACTTCCTGTCTGTACTTAAACTCTATTTTCTACATGCTTTTAAAACAGCCTTAAAACATGGCTTCTGTTTAAGCTGTACATTTAAAAGTCACACTGGCAAATCCCGCATTCCATTTCAGAGCTACTGTGATCAGACAATGGGATGTCAGTTTGCATGGATTCTTCGTCGCTGAGTTGAGCTCCTTGGCTCTCTGGCCTATTCGAGTCTAGGGCTCTTAAATGGTGGAGGAGATCTTGTATCTGCCTTTCTCCCCTCTCACTGCCTGTCCTGCAGTCTTGCAAGGATATCTGTTTATTCAGCCTCTTAAAGAGCTGGGCATAAGGATTTCTTCCTTCTTCCTTTTTCTTATACCTCATTCCCTGTTGAGGAACTACGTGTTTCTTGTAACTAGGCTTTTCAGGGACTCTACCAATCTCCCATTCCTCCAGCTCCGTATCTGTGCTTGAATCACGCTGCTGCCAATTATGAGCTAGCTGACGGGCACCTGTGCTGGCTTCTAGCTTACAAGTTCTACCACGTTCACTGCCAATATTGCAAGGTAAACTATCAGAGGAACTACTTCTGTCTCTTTCAGACACAGGCTCTATGTTCTGTTTAAAAGGCTTATAAGTTTTTCTGACCTGGTTCAGCTTTTCTTGAGGGCAATCCCTTCCTGGGAGGATTCTCGGCTGTTTCCCCAGAGACGTGGCTCTCTCTCTGCAAGGTGGCTGGCAATGGTCCAGGTAATTGGATCCCAGCTGGTCACGCTTGCTCTGAGCTCGGCCCCTCTTGGATAAGGATTCTGTTTCTGTTCCTCTGCCAAGAATGCCTGACTCCAAGGCTGTATCTGCATTCCTGGAGTCCCCTTTTTCTGGCTTTGCCAAAGGTAAGTTCCTACTTTGCCTTTTTCCTTCCTCCTGTAGCTCTCTGCGTTCCTCGTGTGATCTCCTCTCTGATCCAGCTGATCCTGCTGATCCTGCTGATCCTCCTGCTCGGGCTGATCTGGCTGCCCCCTTTGAACCTACCACTTCCTGGTTAAGTGGAGTGGTTTGTCCAATCAGGTGAGAGTCCACCCCTTTCCCTGGTTGGCTAGCTCTCCCTGTCAGCCTAGAGCTAGGGTGTGGCTCCCTTTCTTTTCTCTCCTGCCCTGCAACTCTGTGCGCTGAGGTTTTAACCCTCAGCTGCCCTGTATTCCTGGCAGGTTCAGAGGAAAAAGTTTGTTTAAAAGCCTTTTTCTTGTGCTCTGACAGCTCTGCCTTGTCACAGTACACAGCTACATATGAATGGCACAGAAAGAACAACGCATGTGGGCTATAAAAGAGAGAATATGCAGCCTACTACAACAAAGCCTAAAGAGCCATACTTTGGACAGAAGTGTGGAAGGATATAGGCCTAGGCCCAGACAAGAAAATACAGGCCAAGTTGGGAAATTCAAAACTAATGAGCAAACAAATTATCTTAGCCCTGAAGACTACAGATGGTGCCAGGAAACTGGAATAACATGTACAGGACACAGAGAGGAGCAGACGGTTGCGGTCACTACACAGATAAGGCAGACCTTGAAACACCAGCTGCAAGGAATGATTAGTATGGGAGGGTCCCGAGGAAAGAGCTCTGCAGACGTTTTCAGGCTTTCCATGAGTTTTTGCAAAAGACATCAGAATTTATGCAGAATTTGCTGGAACCAGAGACAGAGGGGTATATAAGGAGACATCATCAGAGAGTCGGGGGACAGCTTTCTCCTCTTCATAAGGAAGGTGGGAACGCTGTCCTCACTAGGACAACATCCTTTCTAACTCCTGTGCAGAGAGAACATTGCCTGCCACCTCTCAGACAGACACTTGCTATCTGCATTTACAATTGTACTGCTTTGCCATACCAAATAAAAGGTTTTTGCAGCCAAGCAACAGTTGCCTGAGCAATGTATTGGTAATTGGTAATATCTGGGGAACCTTTGAAGGTGGACCCAGCCTACACATGGTAACATGATGTAAATGAAAGAGGGTGTTTGGACCCATAGGCAGATTATGTACCGCCACCCAACCCACCCTCTGTGGCTCAGGGTGGGAGACAGGATCCCCCACCAACAGATCCACATTCTACCTCCCTGCAATGGTGGCAGTAGAGGGGGCCATCAACCCCCATCTTGCTGGGGAACAGACACCCTACAGGGCAGCCAATGCAGAGCTGTATGCATCCATAAGGCAATGGCAGAAAGACAGTAGGCCTGGAAATGCTCAGCTGCCCCCCACCACCATCTGACATTCTCCAGCAGCAAGCACAGTGAGTCACCAGCCGCTGCACCCTGAAAGGTTTTCCAGCCATACACATATAACTGCAGACAGTCTGCTAGCTAGTGCATGTTCCTGGAAGAGATGTGTGCACCCAAAACTGGGATGTGAGCACACCCACCAAGCAGATAAGTCAGTGATTAGGCCCCAGAAAAGAAAACCCATACATTTTATTTGAAAGAAATACAATATAGCACTATGGGAGATCCCAGCCATGCCGTGGTCACTGCTCAGTCAGGGTGAGAGTGACCTCCCAGCAGGACATGCTGTGGCCACCCTGTCCATGCAGGTGGTGGCCGGACACTACAATGTCTGAGCCATTGCCCTATGCCCTGTGCAGATGCATCCAGGCCAGGCCACCCAGTCCAGGCTATACCCACAGTACCTTGCTCCTCATTATGCACATTGGCAGGCTAACACTGGCAACAGTGCAAGCAGTGTGGGCTGAGGAAGGTGTTGCCAGCCACCACACACTGGATAGACAGACAAACACTCCCACACCTAACCAGCATTGTGCAACTATAGAGGCTTTTGGCAGCCCTGGCCACCGCACTAGTCCTGGGCACAGTGCAGGCATGGCTATGGTATGCAATACTGTTGGGGTCACTCCCCAGGGTGGTGAACACTGTCAGACACCAGACCTTAAACACACTACACAGACATCAGAGAGGTTAGTATGATACAGTTTAATGAGCAGATTGTGCTTAACTTAGGAATTGCTATCTGCCAGTAATCATAGCAACCTTTTGATATATGTGTACCGTAGTCCCAGGTGTAGGGTGGCATTGCTAAGGTATGCAAGTGCTTGTATTGAGAGATGCACGCAGGGCCCAACATCCTGATTCTCCAGGAGGCTTTGGATAATGGAGCCTGTGGGTGCGGGTGTTTCTGCCCCTGTTGGCCGCTGCTCTAGGGCAGAGGTTCCCAACTCCAGTCCTGGTGGGCCAAACACTGTTCAGGTTTTCATGCTGTCCCTAATGAGTCGAAACCCTCCTGTTGTACCTCTTCAACAACATACTCAGTCTCATAGACAACTGCAAAGAAGGAATACTAATGATCTTCATCGACATTTCATCAGCATTTGACACAGTGGATCACAGAACTTTACTGGAAAGGCTACAGAATACTGGAATTCATGGATCCACGCTGAAATGGTTCCAATCATACCTAATGGACAGACAGATACAGGTCAAGGTCGGCCCCAACACGTCTCAACCCATAAAAGTCCTGCATACCATGGGGGCGGTGCATAGAAATGCAGCACAGCCATATTTATTAGAGGCAGCATGGAACCCGAACGGTGTTTGGCCCTCCAGGCCTGCATTTGGGAGACTCTGCTCTAGGTAATGCGCATGTTTATGGTGTCTGTGCTCTGCAGGGTACAGTGTAGGCATTTTGGGCATGTTTACGTTATCCACAATAACAGTTCTGTCTGTATTACCACGTTTTAGTAGTGGGTAAAATATGGGGACTGGGTTGGCAGGAACCACAGCTGGGACTTGAACCTGTGACCCTCTGCTCCTGAACACACTGGCTGTGTGTACTGCACCACCATGTTGCCACAGAGACAGTGCGTTCCCTGGGGATACCATGACTGATCATCAGACAGGGCCTGTCAGTTGCAGTGCATGGCAACCACCTACACAGGGCTAGGCCATGGACTGCTCTGGGCAGCTGCCACTGCCCCCTCTACCACCAGTACCCCTCTGCCACCATGCTGACATGCCCTTTTGCTGGTGGTGCTGGTGGTGTGCAGTCTCAGGCCATCCAGTGTGTGGGTAGGCGGATGCCTATGGTGCGGGTTCTGGGTTAGGGGTGCCTGCATAGCCGTCCACGCTTCCCCCCAGCACCGCCTGCCAATGTTCTGTGCCCTTGGGGGTACCTGCTGGGTACTATCCCCTGTGACACTGTGGGAAACACTCTCGTGCCTATGTTGGGCCTCATCAGTTGCTGTCTGGCTGCTCTACTGCTTCAGCATTCCTATGGGATACCTAGGCATCACCCTAGTCTGCACTGTGGCCCAGCTGCACCACAGCATGTGCCGCCTGCAGTCCTCTGTGTCCCCTCTTCCAGCATTTGTCCAGTTGCCCATTCCGACATGCCCTCCCTGCTGTTGTGGAACATGTGCATGCCATAGGAAACCTGTCCAATGGAAAGGGAAAACCCTGATCAGCGCTATTTCACTGTGGGATCATTCACCTCGTATGGGTACAGAGCATAGACCCTTCCAAAACTCATTTATTTTTTTTGGAGCTTTCTCAGTAATATTTTTTAATGTTTCCCATTAATATCACTATTGGCCAGCTTGGTTATGTTTTTTTTACATTTTGTTCAGGTCATTTTCAGTGTTTATTTGCCCTTTTGTTCCGTGCACATGTATCACACTTATCACTTTTTTCAGGTTTCCCTGGCCTTGCTGTACATTGCTGACGTAAATGGTTTCTCTTCCCTTTAATTCTGCTGTAACGCCAGGGTTTCACTGGCATTAGTTTTCAACCCCGGATTCCACAGCATTAGTATGCAGGGAGCCTCTCTCCTCCCACTCTCTGCCCATTGACCCTCTCTCTCTCTGCCCCTAGGGAGCCTTCCTCCGCCCTCCAGGAGCCTTTCTCCACCCTCAGCGCTCATTTGCGTCGCTGCGCACGTTATCGCATGCTAAGGTACCTTTGCACCTGATAAAGCGCCATTATTGCACGATAAGGTACCTTATTGCGCGATAATGCCGCCGGGCGCACATTAAGACGGTTTAGTAAACATACCCCTATGTGAAATACACTTTGAACGTCTGCATCCTGGCTCCACCTTGACTGTGCCCTAGAATGGCCTTGGACATGCCCATTTTGGAATCCTGATATTTGTGTGTGCCGTTCATGGGACGTCCTGCTTCTGAAATCTCATTTTCCAGAGCCCAATTTATAACACGTCCACCTCGCTCTTTATAAACTTCCAAACCACGTCCATCTCTTGCAAAATAACCCCAATTGAGTTTAACTGGGCTTAGAAAGGTTTGGACAAATTCTTGAAGAATAATCCATTACCATGATAAAAGTAGACTTGGAAAAAGCCACTGCTTATCCTTGGGGTAAGTACCATGAAATCTTGTTACTTTCTGAGATCATGTCAGCTACATATCACCTGGATTGTCTACTGATGGAAGCAATTATAGGCAGTACTGTACTTAGACATGTAAGAGACACTCCCTGTTCAATAAGACATAATTTAATCATGAGCAACAGTTTCCAGACCTTTGTTACAGAATCTATATATGTCTGTTTTACTAGTTCTTTTCTATGTGTCCAGGTTTCATCCATGTATGGTTCTGGGGTAACACTATTTCCCATTGCACTTGTGCATTCCTTAGAAACATAGAAACATGATGACAGAAAAAGACCACAAGGCCCATCAAGTCTGTCCTTCCATAACAACAACTACAACAGTCCACTTTTTACCTTTAGAGATCCTCTGTGTTGGTCCCATGCTTTTTTGAATTCTGTTACTGTCCTCATCTCTACCACCTCCACTGGGAGACTATTCCACGGATCCACTACTCTTTCCGTAAAGAAATATTTCCGCATATCACTCCTGAATCTATCTCCCTTCACCCTCATCCCATGTCCCCTCATAGCAGAACTTGCTTTCAATTGAAAGAGGCTCTCTCCCTGAACATTTATGCCACGGAGGTATTTAAACATCTCAATCATATCACCTCTATCCCGCCTTTCCTCTAAGGTGTATATATTAAGATCCTTAAGTCTGTCCTCATATGCTTTATAATGAAGCCCATTAATCATTTTAGTAGCAACCCTCTGCACCGACTCCATCCTGTTCACATCCTTTTGAAGGTGCGGTCTCCAGAACTGCACACCATACTCCAAATGAGGTCGCACCAAAGACTTATACAGAGGCATTATCACCTCCTTTTTTCTGCTAGCCATTCCTCTCCGTATGCACCCAAGCATCCTTCTAGCTTTTGCCGTTGCCTTTTCTACCTGTTTAGCTACTTTAAGATCATCAGACACAACCACGCCTAGGTCCCGCTCTTCTTTAGTGGACAAAAGTACTTCACCTCCTATACTGTATTGCTCCCTTGGATTGCTGCAGCCCAAATGCATGACCTTACATTTTTTAACATTAAATCCCAGCTGCCAAATTCTAGACCATTCTTCAAGCTTAGCTAGATCCCTCCTCATGTTATCTACACCTTCCTGGGTGTCTACTCTATTGCAGATTTTGGTATCATCCGCAAAGAGGCAAACCTTACCCGACAGCCCTTCCGCTTTATCACTAACAAAGATGTCTTCTGATCTAATGTTTCCCTTTGTTTTTCTAATTCTTTTACTTTTTGTACATTTGAATTTGGTGATGATACTAACTAGACTTGAAAATTTACAAAGGCAGCTTCATGAGCATAACTTTATAACAGAACACCTAGTTTAACACAGGTAAATGTGCCTATTTTAAGGCGCCTACATTGTTTTTATAACATAGTAACATAAGTGGCTAAAAATTTAAGGCACAATCATATATACTAGCCTTCAGCCTACATTTCGCAAATACATACATAAATATAGGGGTATGTTTACTAAATTGCGGTAAGGTAGCCATGGTAACGTTAACGCACGCTAAGTAACATTAACGTGCGTTAGATAATGTTAACGTGCGTTAGCGGTAACTAATGCACGCTAGCATTCCTGGCCGCGGTACATCCAGAAAAGGGTGGAGAGAGGGCGGAGAGAAGGGGTCAATGGGCGGGGAGTGGGTGGAGAGAGGCTCTCGTGACACCAACGCGGGGAACTGAAAAGCTGAAAACTAACACAAGTGAAAACCTGGCGTTAGAGGCACATTTGCAGGAGAGGGAAACCATTTCAGTATCAGCAATATACAGCATAGGCAGGGAGCCCAAGAAAGGTGATAGTAGTGCTCCATTTGCAGCAACAGTATAGTGCCCAGGTATGAAAGGCCACTATGGTGATGGCGCAAATGGGGCATGGGGGCTGCAGGCGGGTCATGCAGTGGGGGAGACTGGGGCATGGGGTGGACTAGGCGGTTGCCTAGGTGGCACATAGGAAGGTGGAAAATGGAAACCAGCAAGACAGCAACTGACCAGAGTCAAACATGCCCATGAGTCTGTGCCCCATCCAGGAGACATTACCCAGCAGGTACCCCAAGGGGCAATAACATTGACAGGCAGTGCTGGGGGAAGCGTGGACAGCTATGTAGGCACCCCTACCCCATAACCCACTCCTTAGGCAGCCGCCTACCTGCCCACTGGATGGCCTGGGACTGCGCACCACCGACACCGACAGCATATGGTCATGGCAGCATGGCAGGGGGAGGGGTGTTTGTGCTGGAGGGAGCAGTGGCACCCACCTGCAGTGGATCTAGGCCATGTCCTGTACCAGTATGTGATGTGCAGTGCAACAGAAGAGGTCTGGCTGGGGAGAGTAAGGGTAGCCCCAGGGACTACTATGCTGCTGTGGCAACAGTGTGATGCAGCACACTCAACCAGTGTGTCCAAAAGCAGAGGGTTAGAGGTTCAAGTCCCATCTGTGGATCCTGTAGAGCAGGGGTCTCCAACTCCAGTCCTGGAGGGCCGCAAACCAGTCAGGTTTTCAGGATATCCCTAATGAATATGCATGAGATATATATGCATTAGAAATAGCCTGCCATACTGACTGGTTTGTGGCCCTCCAGTGCTGGATTTGGGGACCCCTGCCGTACACCTCTGTCATGTATGATTGTGAGTGGGCAAGGTACAGATGACCTCGACATCAAAAGGGTAGATAGAATGTGTCACATCCCTCCTCGTTTCTCACCACCACCAAAAAGTTGTCTAATAGACAATATTTTGGTGGTGGTGAGAAGCGAGGAGGTATGTGACACATTCTATCTACTCTTTTGATGTCGAGGACATCTGTACCTTGCCCACTCACAATCTTAAATGACAGAGGTGTAAGGTGGGGGTCCCCAAATCCAGCACTGGAGGGCCACAAACCAGTCAGTTTGACAGGCTATTTCTAATGCATATATATCTCATGCATATTCATTAGGGATACCCTGAAAACCTGACTGGTTTGCGTCCCTCCAGGACTGGAGTTGGAGACCCCTGCTGTAGAGCATCATCTCATAGTTGTATCCCACAATGCAGCCACAACAACAACATGTGCAAACCCCAATGCAGCGGTGCACAGGGGTACAAACACCCACTCACACGGCTTCACTATCCACAGCCTCATGGAAGGTCAGGCTAGAGCAGGGATGGGCAACTCCGGTCCTGGAGGGCCGCAGACCAGTCAGGTTTTCGGGATATCCCTAATGAACATGCATGAGATATATATGCATTAGAGATATCCTGCCAACCTGACTGGTTTGTGGCCCTCCAGGGCTGGATTTGGAGACCCCTGCCTTACACCTCTGTCATTTAAGATCATGAGTGGGCAAGGTACAGATGTCCTAGACATCGAAAGGGTATATAGAATGTGTCACATTCCTCCTCGATTCTCACCACCACCAAAAAGTTGTCTAATAGACAATTTTTTGGTGGGGGTGAGAAGTGAGGAGGACTGTGACAAATTCTATCTAACCTTTTTGATGTCTTGGACATCTGCACCTTGTCCACTCACAATCTTAAATGACAGAGGTGTAAGGCTGGGGTCTCCAAATCCAGCCCTGGAGGGCCACAAACCAGTCAGGTTGGCAGGATATCTCTAATGCATATATATCTCATGCATATTCATTAGAGATATCCCGAAAACCTGACTGGTCTGCGGCCCTCCAGGACCAGGTTTGCCCACCCCTGGGCTAGAGGCTCCAGCACAGAGCTGTGGTTATCACCAGAGCACTACTACTACCCCGTGCACAGTTTAGCAACGTCAGCACTATGATCAAGACCAGTGTGGCAGGCAGGGGTGTCACGCACCACTATCTCTGCACAATGCTGAGATAGGTGTGGGAGTGTGCATATGTCTATCCATTGTTTTGTGTCTGCCAACACCTCACTGAGCCCACATTGCTCACACTGTTTCCAGCATTAGCCTGCAAATGTGCATAATGAGGAGCAAGGTATTCTGGCTATGGCCCAGACAGGGCGGATTGGCCAGGATACAGCTGCAAAGGGTGGAGGGCAATGGCTGGGACACTGTAGTGCTCGACCACCACCTGCATGGACAGGGTGGCCACAGCATGTCATGCTGGGAGGTCACTCTCACTTCGACCGAGCAGTGACCATGGCATGTCCATGTTCCCACATAGTGCCACACATTATTTGTCTCCAGTGATACCTGTGTGTTCCCAGTTTTGAGGCCCAATCGTGGAGATACCTGCTTGGTGCCTGTGCTGTGTATCCCACCTCTGGGTGCACAGGGTTTTCCTGTGAGCATGCACTATGGACTGGTTAGTGGGTTGTCTGCAGTTAGTCTGTACATGTTGATGTTGGGGGTGGGGGTGCCACAGGTGCAGTCTAATTGTGCTGTCTGCTGGTGGATGGCAGACTGTGGCATGTGGCAGTTAAACCTTCTCCTGCCCACCCCAAGTATCACTGCTGGTCTGTCACCGTCACAGGTATGGTTCTGGCCCATCAACCCTGGAGGGCTGTCATCTGCCAGCAGGATTGTGGTTGCTGGTACTACAGCCATTCTGCAGGGTGCAGGTACCTGTACCACCACACCCTCATCTACAAAAGGGGTGATTGTGGGCCCCTTGGGCAATGTGGTGCACACCATCTAGACCCATAAGAGACAGTACTACCTAAACCTCATGCAAGCCTAGACACCCCACTGCCCTGATAACAGGTACCCATGGCAGCCAGACCTTATCACCGCATGCACACTAATCTGGGTGGTGTTCAGTCCCACAGGGCCACATGTGACTGCAGGATACAGAGGTACTGTGAGTTGCACTGCTAGGAACACCTGTCACAAACTAGTAGTGATGAGGATGTGCAGCAGGACCTTGATCTAGTACCACATGTACTGTGGACCTAGTGCTGGGCGCCCATCCTATCCGTCAGGGTGAACACAGAACCTGTATAATAGCATGGTCTGTAGCTACTCTGTGCCAGTATCACGCACTGTCAGTCCATCTTACCACACTGCAGTACCAGAGAGGTGCAGACCCCAATTGGTGGTCAGCTGTAGGCCGCTGTTCTGCATATGCAATGCATCAAGGGTGCTGGTGGGTTACCCTATCCTGGCACCAGAGCAGACAGTTTGTGCGGTGACCTGCAGTCCTTCTGTACAAAGCCATTGCTATGCAGCAAGCCATAGAGGTATAGCCTACTGGTTAGTACACTGATGTTCTAAGCAGTGGTCATGGGTTTAATTCCTCATTGTTCTCTCCTGTTCAAGTCAGATATTTTGCATGCCTGTGACAGTCATATCTTTGCAGATCTATGCTGCCAGCCCATAATACCCTCACCACAGTTGCCATCACTGCTTATAAGGCGTTATAGGGAACCTTATTAGGCACGTTACAAGGCACCTTATTAGGCACAGTAAAAGGCACCTTATTAGGCACAGTAAAAGGCACCTTATAAGGCACGTGCCTTGTACTGTGCCTAATAAGGTGCCTTGTAATGTGCCTTATGAGGCGCCTTGTAACGCGCGTTACCTGACACGGCTTGCCATAATGCTGCACTGCCCATTCCCTTATATGGGCATCTAGAGAACCTAACGCAGGGAACGTTACCACAGTTTAGTAAACATACCCCATAGTATTCTATAATTAGGGTTTCCAGTTTTCAGTTAAAGCCAATAAACACCAATATAACACCCTCTAGGTCCAAATTACTATTATTGATTATAGCGATAAACCCATATTTCCAAGGCACTCAGATGATGTCATCCATATGTTCGGATTCATGCTGATTTGTCATCTGTGCTCCCTGCTTTCATTCAAAGCTCCCAATAATTTGCAATTCTTGCTCTGTGCCTCACTAGCAATATTTCAACTCCCCTTGATTCTCATAGCTCTGAGTGAGGTCACATGTTTTTTCATTTCATTTAATTTATTATCATTTGCATCCCATCTATCACTGATTCCTAGGACTACACCTATACATTATTAAAAACATTAAATAAATTCAAAAGATTAACAGAATAAGCAAATATAAATCTGGATTCACCAGAAGCAGGTCTTGTGAGACAAATCTGATAGATTTCTTTGATTGGATGACCAGAGAGATGAACTGAGGGAGAGCCCTAGATGTTGTGTATTTAGATTTCAGCAAAGCCTTTGACATTGTTCTGCACAGGCAACTTATAAACAAAATGAGCACCCTTGGGATTGACCCTAAAGTTTCTGCTTGAGTAAAAAATTGGTTGAGTGGGAGGTGACAAAGGTTACAGGTAAATAGAGTTCATTCTGAGGCGAAGGAGGTTACCAGTGGAGTGCCACAAGGTTCTGTCCTTGGTACGATTCTTTTTAACATCTTTGTTAGTGATATTGTTTAAGGGCTATCAGGTAAGGTTTGCCTCTTTGTAGATGATACCAAAATCTGCAATAGGGTAGACACTCAGGAAAGTATAGATAACATGAGAAGGGATCTAGCTAAGTTTGAAGAATGGTCTAGGATTTGGCAGCTGAGACTTAATGTTAAAAAATGCAGGGTCATGCATTTGGGCTGGAGTAATCCAGTGGAGCAATATAGTATAGGGGGTGATGTACTTCTATCCACAAAAGAAGAGCATGACCTAGACGTGAATGTGTCTGATGATCTTAAAGTAGCTAAACAGGTAGAAAAAGTGACGGTGAAAGTTTGAAGGATGCTTGGGTACATAGGGAGAAGAATGGCCAGCAGAAGAAAGGAGGTGATAGTACCTCTGTATAAGTCCTTAGTGCAACTTATTTGGAGTATTGTGTGCAGTTCTGGAGACTGCACCTTCAAAAAGGATATAAACAGGTTGAAATTGGTGCAGAGGGTGGTTACTAAAATGGTCTTTGTTATAAAGCATATGAGGACAGATTTAAGATCTTAATATGCATACTTTAGAGGAAAGGTGGGATAGAGGTGATATGATTGAGATGTTTAAATACCTCCCTGGTATAAATGCACAGGAGGAGAGCCCCTTTTGATTGAAAGGAAGTTCTGCTATGAGGGGACATGGGATGAGGGTGAAAGGGGATAGACTCAGGAGTAATATGCGGAAATATTTCTTTATGGAAAGAGTGGTAGATGCACGGAATAGCCTCCCAATGGAGGTGGTAGAGATGATGACAATATCTGAATTCAAAAAAGCATAGGACAAACACAGAGGATCTCTAAAGGGAAAAAGGAGACTGTTGTAGTGGTTGATATGGAAGGGCAAACTAAATAGGCCATGTGGTCTTTTTCTGTCGTAATGTTTCTATGTTTCTATAGGGGGCTATTCGTGCCTTCCCCACCAGTTGTATGGGGAAGTTAGACGGGGCGGGTAAGGGGCGGCTCAAGGGAGGAGTCTGGGAGGAAGGTGGGCAGTCGCCAGCCCTAGACATACAAGACTGATTCTAATGTTGGCCCTGTACGTCCAGGGCCGGCAAATTGTGCGGGAAAGTTATTCCACCTCCGAGGAATAACTTCCCTGGATGTTTTGTTTCTGCGGGCCCGAGGCACGGATGGGGCAGGGGGCCCTGAGGACATTCCCTGCTGCCTGACCTGGCCTTAGAAGGCCATATCAGGGTCAGGCTGTGGGGAATAATTTGTTTGTTCTGGTGGCCGGGATCACAGCTTGAAAATGGTGCCGCGGTGCCATGGCAACCAGATGCCATGGTGCCGTGGCTCCATTTAAAAACCCTGACTAAGTTAGTCAGGCTTTTCCAGTACGTGCAGGCCAGGCTGAATCACAGTCCCTGCCTGCACATACAGGATTGTTCACGATTCTGATCCTGTGGGGCTAGATGTGCCTCTTGAGATCAGAATCACGAGCCCCTCTGGACGTCTAGCTCAGACCGGACGTGCAAAGGGGCTGGATGTCCGGGATGGAATGAACCTGATATTGTCCATGCAAGACACATTATTTTACATCAATACATCCCAATGTTTTATGTAAAAGTTGAAATATTGATCTGTAAACCACTTTGATTATAAGCGAAGGCGGTATAGAAAACCTACCAAATAAAATAAATAAAACACTGAATTTTATACTGAAATTATTCATCTCAGCTTAGTGGCGAATCAAAACATTCCAAGTCTTTTCACATTTATAAAGTACCCCATCTGTTATGCAATGGTATAAATGAATGAAACAAATATTTTCCCCACCTGAGGGTACCTGTACATCCCTATGACTCCAGCCGATGAATAGGATGGAGAAGACATCAGATGTCCAATGAATGCCACCACTCTGTCCTTCTGAGAACAGCTATAATTGGGAACAGGGTCCTTGTTGACAGATAATATCCTCAATGTGTTTAGAACTGATAAACTTTCACTATGGCAGGAATCATACATCAGGAAACCCAGGGTGATGTTGGGCAAAAGGACTGTGCTATTATTGATCTCCTCAATGGCAAACGCAAAGGCCAGCAGGTGCCGTAAATATTGCACATAAAACCTAGAGCATTAGTATTAAGAAACTATAGTGAATATATTTGATTATAAATTATATTCAATAATAAGAATTTAATTTCATTTTACTTTCCCTGTATTTTCTGGAAATAATTATGAAGCTGTTTGAGCAGCAGGGATGTGCAGGCCAAACATTTTCAGTTCGTCCCTGGACTCTATCCAACTACTACTACTACTATTATTAATCATTTATATAGTGCTATAAGGCACCAATTAGTGTTTTGATGCCAAATCATTCATGTATTTGTCTCATTCATCCTCTATCAAGTCTTTGGAAAAGCTATTTTACAATGAAACAGTGAAGCTTACCATCCATTTTCAATCAAATTTCCTTTAAACTTGCTGTCAGGCTTCTGTAACAGAGGCAATAATATTGAAAGCCCTCAAGATTGTCACAAACACCCCTGAATGCCTGAGGAGGGGCAAAGGGCATGAAATAGGGGCAGGAAGGCTAGCAAAAGTCACTATCAGAAGGCAAAGTGGTACAAAGAGCAGAATGAACTTCTCAAGATAGTGGGAAAGGAGAAAACTGTATCAAAATTAGTGGAAGAACACCCAGGCAATTTGAAGAGGAAAATGGCACCAATTTTGGCAGGAAGACTCAAAAGCAGAGGTAGAGGTTTAAAGTGGAAAAAACACTTTCTGAATGATCCCAAAGCAGTATGAGTGGGTTAAAGTAGCAATAAGAATATCTGGAAGCCACAGGAACACTGGAAGGAGACCAATGTTTGTTTATGTTTATGTAATTTCTTGATATACTGCCCAGGCCGATGGGCATTAGAGTGGTTTGCAATCACTATAACCAGGTACTGGATACATTCCCTCACCCACAAAGGGGTACTGGATACATTCCCTCACCCCCAAAGGGCTCATAATCTACGTGTACCTGAAGCAACAGAGGGTTAAGTGTCTTGCCCAAGGCCACAAGGAATGCCTATAGGACTAGAAACCCCAGTCCCTCTGGTCCTTCAGACCTCACTCACCCAAGTCTACCTCCCACCTTCTCTTAAAAAAGCCTCCATGAGACCCCTCCTGAAGAAATCCAACCTAGATCCCAGTTCACCCACTTGATACAGACCCATAGCTAGCGTATCCTTCCTCACCAAAATAATCTAAAAAGCAGTTCAACTTCAACTCCAGGAACACATCGATAGACATGCCCCCCTAGACCACAACCAACATTGCTTCTGCCCCTTTCACAGTGCTGAGACACTGCTCACCTCCCTCATAACAACATTCATCTCTGGAACTGAGAAACCCTTCACTGGCTATGTGCTGCTATTCCTAGACATCTCTTCAGCATTCAACACTGTTTCACACCAGATCCTACTAGCCAGCTCAATAATATTGGTGCTCAAGACAAAACACTCAAATGGATCCACTCCTACCTTTCCTAGCACACCTAACTGATAAGAATTGCACACCAAACCTACATCCTTCCCCAAGGAGTCCCTCAGGGTTCTGCACTCTCCTCCCTACTTTTTAACATTTACATCAGGCCCCTCTGCTGCATCATACAAAGGTTCAACATCAGTTGACATCTTTATGCGGATGATATGATATTTATGCCACTTCAAACAACCGCTCCTGACTACACCAACTTAACCACCTGTTTTAAAGAGATCATCTCCTGGCTACAGCTTCACAATCTTTTGGTCAGCTTTACTAAGACTGAGGACCTTCACGTGACAAAAGACCCAACTTCAATCCACCTCCCATCATCAAAATTGAGGACACCAAAATTCAAGTAAAGTCTCAAGTCAAGTACCTTAGAGTCATCCTGGATAACCAACTCAATTTCCAACCACATATAATGAATATCAGCAAGAACATTTACTTCAGACTTCGAGTTCTCTGACAGCTTCTGAGCAGTCTGCCAAACCTCCATCACACCCTTGCTCAACTACTGCAATTCCATCCTTCAAGGACTTCTTAAAGCCACCATTGCCCCTCTACAGTTTGCCCAAAACACAGCAGCATGCACCATAGCTAGAGTCTCCAGATAATCCCATATCACTTCCATACTAAAATCCCTCCACTGGCTCCCTATCACATCCAGAATCAAATTCAAGGTCCTCACTATCACCAACTCCTCCTCTGAACATCTCCAAGCACTCATTAGACATCTAATCACCAACAGATTGAGTAGACAGAGTAAGCCCATTCTTCTTCCCCTACTGCCTCAGATACGCAAAAGCTCACAACGCACATGCCTGGGAGCCTTTGAATTTTATGCTCCCCACCCTTAGGAACCAACTTCCTCCTACCTTACGAAGCATTCATTCTCACAAAGTATTCAGAAAGCACCTCAAGACACACCTCTTTGAAGAGCACTATGGCACCTCCCCCCCCTTCCCCCCGGTACTAGATCCACCTCATTTGCACTTCACCACAACTTCATCTGTAAAAGCACCACTACATCATAAGCCTACCTTACCGCAGGCCTGTTCACAGGATTTTCAAACCCCCACTGGTTCACAGCATTACTGTACTAGAGGTTCTAAAGTTATTTTGTTCCTGTTTCCCCCTCCCCTTGTCATATGATGTTATATGGTGTTCCATTTTCTTAAGTTTTCTGTTTCATTATGTTACAAATTGTTCAGTGTAAACCATTTCTTGTGTTCTATGTAAACCGTTTTGACCAGTAAAAAAACGGTATATTAAAACCAGTTAAATAAATAAATAAATAAGAGGTCATAAAAATCTGAAGAGGACCAGCATAAGAACATAAGAACATAAGATATACCATACTGGGTCAGACAAAGGTCCATCAAGCCCAGTATCCTGTTTCCAACAGTGGCCAATCTAGGTCATAAGTACCTAGCAGTTTCCCCAAAAGACAGGGGAAGATTGCTTGTATTGGGTCAAGCAGCGATATCCTGGGTCCCTTTTAATAATGGTTTATGGACCTTTCCTCCAGGAACTCATCCAAACCTTTTTTAAACACAGCTACACTAACAGCTTTTAACTACATCCGCCGGTTACAAATTCCAGAGTCTGATTACACTGAGTGAAAAAATATTTTCTCTTAACAGTCTTAAATAGGTTACCCTGTAGCTTCATTGCATGTTCCCTAGTCTTTCTATATTCTGATGACAAACAACCGATCTACGTTTACCCGTTCCACTCCGTTCATTAATTTATAGACCTCTATCATACTCCCCTCAGCCGTCTTTTCCAGATTGAAGACCCCTAACCTTCCATCCCCTTTACCATTTTGGTGGCTCTTCTCTGTACCTTTTCTAATAACGCTATATCCTAAGATACGGGGCCTCAGAGTTTGTTCGAGGTACCTTATGAGGCCGCTCCTTATCTGACTCTTGGGAATGCCGAGGGGGGCTAAGCGACTGAGTGCGGGAGTGCTCGCATTGGTCGGGAGCCCCTGACATCGACTTCAAGGTCTTCTTCTTATCCTGCTCCACTTCAGGAGACCCATGGTTGGAGTGCCGTCTTGAGCATGGAGTCGAGGTGGGGGACCCCACTGGTGGAGGGATGACCAAGGGTGCCACCGGGGATTCCGAGGCAGCCTTTCGGAAAATGTCCCCAGACTTCAGCTTACAACTAAACAGGGCTTTGTAGGACATTTTCTTACAAAGAAAACAGAGCTCTGGATCATGGTCATCTCTAAGACACTGTAGATAACAGTCATGCGTGTCCGTAAGCGAAATGTTCTTGAAGCATCTATTGCATTTTTTTAAACCAATGGCCATCGAGGCGAAAGGGCCCCCACAAAGTCAAAGACCCACACAGCCAGCGGTTAGGGAAAAAAAGGGCTCAAAGCCAGTCAAAAATTAGGAACAAAATGTCCCGTTTGCTCAAAATAGATAGGAGCAAAGGGGAGAGGACTGGTGCAACTGGAAAACAGTAGGTCAGAGGCCGGAAAACAAAACACTTTTTCCAAGGGATGAGAACGTGCATCTGAAGGGCTCTGCGGAAAAAGACTGCACAAGATGGCACCCTTGGGCAGGAAGAGGACCACGCATGTGTGGCAGTAATCCCAAAGGCTTTCTTTGAAAACTGGGGAAATTGTTCCACCCGGGCTCCGTCCTTGCTGACATCACCCATAAGTGAGGACTGACTTCTTGCTTGTTCCTGGAGAACCAGTGCTACTGGACAACAGCACCCACTGCTGGTCCATGAAGGTAGGCAAAATGCTCTCCAGGGCTGCCATTCTGGACTCTAGGCCAGAAGGCTCCGCAGCTATCGGCAGGGGCACCGAGGGAATCAGGCCAGACACTGGTTCCCCTGAAGGGGAGTCCTTGACAAGGATGGTGTCAGGCAACCAAGGCCAGTCCAGGGTAGAGTCCTTCCGGGAGACCTTCACAGGCAGTTGAATTGGCTGTAAAGCCTTAAAACTCCCCAAGAGGACCAACAGAGCATCATTTTTGACTATAAAGCCCTAAAACACCTGAGGAGATACAACAGAACAGGAGCATAGCCCCCCCCCCCCCCCCGAAACACTAAGGAGGGCACTCCAGTCATTCAGAACAAGTTAAGTATTATATTTCTTTCTAAACCACTGCAATAGATATTTGCTTGTCAACAGTATATTAAGGGGTATGTTTACTAAGCAGTCGTAACGTGCGCTGGGCGATAGTGTGTAGGATGCCATAAAAGGAGTGAGCGTGTCGGCCAGAAAATAGCAAAACAGGATCATCACGTGATAACATGCGCTGCGCACATTATCGCACGAGGGGGCGCTAAGCACGTTAACGCGTGGTAATCTTAAGTAGGCGCGCTGACATGCAAACAGAGCAGCAGAGGTGTAGCACAATGGTAAATAGATGGACTGATGGTACAGGGATCATGAGTTTGATTTCTCAGTATCACTAGTGAATAAGGTTGACTGAGGCATTACCTTTTACGTTTATGTATTGCTTTTTGAGGCATTTTATTTTTATTTTAATTAGTGCTGCCAGCAAACACACCCTCACAGTGGCATAACCTAAGGTACCGCATAAGGCACCCTATGGGGAATCCATAGGGCACATTATAAAGTGCATTGTCTGCCAAGGCACCCCATAATGTCCCCATAGGACACCTTATAAGGCGCATTATAGGGCACCCTATAAGGTGCCTTATGGGGCGCCTTATGGCTACAGTACTGAGGGTGTTTTTGCTGGCAGCACTAATGTACATTAAAAATAAACAATGCCTCAGACAGCCCTATCAAATAGCCCCACTGTGGATTTGAACCCATGGCTCCACAGGCAGTGAAGTAACCAGTGGGCTACAGCTGTTAACAAACCTCTGCCTGGCTATAGAAGGACTGCAGGTCACCACACAACCATTCTACTGTGGTTACCAGGATAGGGTCAACCCAACCCTACCCATGATGCACAGCACATGCAAATCAGCAGTCTACAGATGATCACAAGATGGGGTATGCACCCCACAGCACCTCAGCCTGGTAGGGGGTGCCGACAGTGTGTATTAGTGGCACAGAGTAGCTACAGACCGTCACAGTGTGTGGGTATTGTGCTCACCCTGATGGTGAGGTGGGGGGTGTGTGTGTGTGTGTGTCCGTCCGTGTCCGTGTCCATCCATCAGGTCTAGCTCATAAGGCAGGGGTGTCCAACCTTGTCCTGGAGGGCTGCAATCCTGGCAGGATTTTGGGATAGCCCTATTGAATATGCATGAGATATACATGCATTAGAGATATCCTGCCAACCTGACTGGTTTGTGGCCCTCCAGGACTGGATTTGGAGACCCTTACCTTACACCTCTGTCATTTAAGATTGTGAGTGGACAAGGTACAGATGTTCTAGACATCAAAAGGGTAGATAGACTTTGTCACATGCCTCCTCGATTCCCACCACCACCAAAAAGTTGTCTAATAGACCACATTTTGGTGGTGGTGAGAAGTGAGGAGGACAGTGACAAAGTCTATCTACCCCGTTGATGTCTAGGACATCTGTACCAAGTCCACTCATAATCTTAAATGACAGAGGTTTAAGGCAGGGATCTCCAAATCCAGTCCTGGAGGGCCACAAACCAGTCAGGTTGGCAGGATATCTCTAATGCATGTATATCTCATGCATATTCAATAGGGCTATCCCAAAAACCTGCCAGGATTGCGGCCCTCCAGGACAGGGTTGGACACCCCTGCCTTATGGGCTATGATGCACCCAGAATAGTGCATATTCTCTGTTGGTGCTATGGCAGTGGTTCTTAACCAGTCCTCTTTGAACCCCTAGGCCAGTCGGGTGTTCAGGATAGCCTTAATGAATATGCATGAGATATATATGCATTAGAGATATCCTGCCAACCTGACTGGTTTGTGGCCCTCTAGGGCTGGATTCGGAGACCCCTGCCTTACATCTCTGTCATTTAAGAATGTGAGTGGGCAAGGTGAAGATCTCCAAGACATTCAAAAGGTTAGATAGAATTTGTCACATGCCTCTTTGCTTCTCACCACCACCAAAATATTGTCTATTAGACAACTTTTTGGTGGTGGTGAGAATTGAGGAGGAATGTGACACATTCTATCTACCTTTTGATGTATAGAACATCTGCACCTTGCCCACTCACAATCTTAAATGACAGAGGTATAAGGCAGGGGTCTCCAAATCCAGCCCTAGAGGGCCACAAACCACTCAGGTTGGGAGGATATCTCTAATGCATATGTATCTCATGCATATTCAATAGGGCTATCCCAAAAACCTACCAGGATTGTGGCCCTCCAGGACAGGTTTGGGGACCCCTGGGATAGACAGACACACACTCCCCACACCTATGCCAGCATTGTGCAACTATAGAGATGTTTGGCAGCCCTGGCCACCGCACCAGTCCTGGGCACAGTGCAGGCATGGCTATGGTACACAATACTGTAGGAGTCACTCCCCAGGGTGGTAAACACTGTCAGACACAAGACCTGTAGCACACTCCACAGACATCAGAAAGGTTGCTATGATGCAGCTCAATCAGCAAATTGTGCTTAACTTAGGAATTGCTATCTGCCAGTAATCATGTCAACCTTTTGATAGATGCGTACTGTATTCCCAGGTTTAGGGTGGCATTGCTAAGGTATGCAAGTGCTAGTATTGGGAGATGTACACAGGGCCCAAAATCCTGCCTCTCCAGGTGGCTTTGGATAATGGAGCCTGTGGGTGCGGGTGTGCTGCCCCTGTTGGCCGCTGCTCTAGGGCAGAGGTTCCCAACTCCGGTCCTGGTGGGCCAAACACTGTTCGGGTTTTCATGCTGTCCCTAATGAATATGCATGAGATACATCTGCATACCATGGGGGCGGTGCATAGAAATGCAGCACAGCCATATTTATTGGAGACAGCATGGAACCTGAATGGTGTTTGGCCCTCCAGGACTGCTTTTGGGAGACTCTGCTCTAGGTAATGTGCATGTTTATGGTGTCTGTGCTCTGCAGGGTAAAATGTAGGCGTTTTGGGCATGTTTACATTATCTGTAATAAAGGTTCTGTCTGTATTACCATGTTTTAGTAGTGGGTAAAATATGTGGACTGGGTTGGCAGGAACCATAGCTGGGACATGAATCTGTGACCGTCTGCTCATGAACACACTGGCTGTGTGCACTGCACCACCTTGTTGCCACAGAGACAGTGCACTCCCTGGAGATACCATGACTGTTTGTCAGACAGAGCCTGTCTGTTGCAGTGCACGGCACCCACCTAAACAGGGCTAGGCCATGGTCTGCTGTGGGCAGCTGCCACTGCCCCCTCCACCACCAGTACCTCTCTGCCACCATGCTGACATGCCACCATGCTGACATGCTGACTTCTGCCACCATGCTGACTTCTGCCACCATGCTGACATGCTGACATGCCACCATGCTGACATGCTGACTTCTGCTGGTCGTGCTGCTGGTGCGCAGTCTTGGGCCATCCAGTGTGCGGGTAGGCGGCTGCCTATGGTGCGGGTTCTGGGGTAGGGGTGCCTGCATAGCTGTCCACGCTTCCCCCCAGCACCGCTTGCCAATGTTCTGTGCCCTTTGGGGTACCTGATGGGTACTATCCCTTGTGACACTGTGGGAGACACACTCGTGCCCATGTTGGTCCCTCATCAGTTGCTGTCTGGCTGCTGTACTATTTCAGCATTCCTATGGGCCACCTAGGCATCACCCTAGTCTGCACTGTGGCCCAGCTGCACCACGCCTGCAGCCCTCTGTGTCCCCTTTTCCAGCATCTGTCCAGTTGCCCATTCTGACATGCCTGCCCTGCTGTTGCGGCACATGTGCACACCATAGGAAGCCTGTCCAATGGAAAGGGAAAACCCTGATCAGTGCTATTTCACTGTGGGATCATTCACCTTCTATGGGGACAGAACATAGACCCTTCCAAAATTAATATTATTTTTTGGAGCTTTCCCTGTAGTGTTTTTTGATATTTCCCATTAATATCACTATTGGCCAGCTTGGTTATGTTTTTTTTTACATTTTGTTGGGGTCATTTTCAATGTTTATTTGCCCTTTTGTTCCGTGCACATGTATCACACTTATCACTTTTTGTAGGTTTCCCTGGTTTTGCTGTACATTGCTGACGGAAATGGTTTCTTTTCCCTTTAAATCAGCTCTACGCCAGGGTTTTACTGGCGTTAGTTTTCAGCCTCGGATTTCACAGCATTAGTGTGCAGGGAGCCTCTCCCCTCCCACTCTCCACCCATTGAACCTCTCTCTCCGCTCCTGGGGAGCCTTCCTCCGGGCGCCTTTCTCCGCCCTCAGCACTCATTTGAGCCACTGCACGCGTTATCATGCGCTAAGGTACCTTTGCACCCAATAAAGCGCCATTATTGCGTGGTAAGGTACCTTATCACGTGATAACGTCGCCGGGCGCACATTAAGACGGTTTAGTAAACATACCCCTAAGTGTCTAAAATAAATAAACAAACTGAACCGAAAAACATACATTCTTGCAATGGGGCTAACTCAAGAAATACAGTAATTGAAATTTGAAAAGAACTTTGAAGAAAGAGCACAAGATTTAATACAGTGTTAGGCCAGTAATTTTCCTCGGCTGCACTAGGTTACGTTTTTTCTGCACTCAGGTTTTTTCTGTGAAAAGTTTTATTGAGCAACCACAAGAAATACACAGCATGTAATATAACAAGTAATAAGTGTACATATTCCATTGACAATCAATCTATCAGATATGCAACCCAATCCGATCTGAACCGCAGTAAACACAAGAGAGAGATAGGTATCATCTCCAACAATGGAAAGAAACTTCTGCTATACAGAAGCTCAATTAGACCCCCCCACTCCACCTCCAAATCTTCACCCTCCTCCCACCCTAATTCATAACCCCACCCATCCCATTCTTGCTGATCCAACATTCAAGTGGGAGCTAGAAGAGTGTCCAGATAATGAATAAAAATGGAAAGTAAATGTAAAGTATGGTTAAAATAATATTCAAGACAAGAGGGTCAAATTCAGTTTCCCATGTGGAAAATTATCGCCAATTAGTTATATTATGTGGTAGTGTGTTTTTAGTGTAAAGTGGCACAATGAAATACTCTATTCCACAAATAGTCTCCTCTGTAGGGAACTCTACAGGCTGTTGCTGTTAAGTTTGTTGAGGCAGTAAATTTCCCAAATCTTAACCATCCATTCCATAACAGACGGCGCTAGGGCTCATTTCCAGAATCAGGCAATAACTGACCTTGTTGCAAGAAGGAGACTAGCAGAGACTCGGCCAAGGGGTTCCTCTCGCCACCCATAAGGCAAAGCACCCAACACACCAGCTTCAAGAGTAAATTTAATTGACACCTCCAAGACCTGGGTAATATGCACATGTACTGCAAACCAAAATACCTGCAGATGAGGGCATGACCACCACATATGTTTGAAGGTTTCTTTCTGTCCACAAAGCCTCCTGAAGAGTGGATCATCAGCCCTGTGCCACTTAAACAAAGCGGTCAAGAGAAATGACATACAGAATAGGATCTGCAACTGCATATTCACTAGAGAAAGAGAACTTGAACAGGAATGAGCATATTGATAAATGTCAGTCCAGATTTCCTCTGGATTGTCAGGCTGAAGCAAATTCCAACGCTTATTGGGAAGGCAAACTCTTGAGTGACATGGAAGACCAGACGTGATTGCTTGTTAAAGTCTCGTGAGGAAAGATTTGAGGCGTGTTGAATCAAAGAGGACACGCTCCCAGCTCTTTAGAGGCCGCAACACTTTGTCCCAAATGCCTGAAGTATTAAAGCAATGGCAAAGTTGCAAATATTGGAATTGCAAAAGCAAGGTCCCCCACAAACATTCTAACTGTGCTTTCATACACATAACTGAATTCTTATAGAATGTCTCAAGAGGCATAGAGGCAAGGCAAACTAGGGACTGCCTCCCAAAATCTCTTACAAAATTAAAGGAAGCTAGAGAGGAAAGGAGGAGATATGAGCTGACAGACTAAATTGAGAGCATATGTTATGCCAAGCACTCCGTCTTCCGCAACTCAACGAGGTCTGCAGAAAAGGAACCGCCACAAGTGTTCAAGGACAGAAAAAGCCACATTCATATTTATACAGAATATGTAAATAATTTTTAAATCCACTGTTTAAATTTTTGTTAATGTTATTCGCTCCTCCATCCCCAAGCAGGGGCGGCCCAAGGAGGGTGCGGGGCCATGTGCGGAGGCTCATTGCAAGGCATCATTTGCATAAGAAGTCTCATTTGCATAAATATTAGCAAAATGTTAACATACCTCTTAATGAGTGTCTGGATAAAGAAAGACTACCAGATTTCTACATTACTATACTCCAGTGCACATTAGGAAGTACTATAACACTGACCATTTAGAACCCATAGCAAACCCGCCGTATCATAACAGCACTACCAGGACTCACAAAACACCATATCCTAATATCCTACCTATCAAAAAGCAACACTGCAAATATTAAACCAATACATCTCAGAGAATACCAATACATCTCCTACTGGGGAAAGAGAACAAGTGGCACTGTCAAACAGAAACTACAAGAACAGAGTATCTCAGCTCGGTTACACATGCAGAACATAGACTGTCACCAAACAAAGAACAAGGAATCACAATTTAGAAATCGGAGGACAATAATTAAATTGGGAACCTCTAAAGCCAAACTTGGAATGTACAACAACACTATAAATTAATTACCTTTTGTACTAAACAAAAATGCAAAGACATTAGTGATACACATTTCCCAGAACTGACATATATATTCCAGTTAATAAATTCAAAATAAAAGAGTATTTTTCTACCTTTTGTTGTTTGGGCATTTTATTTTTCAATTGCAATTGCTCCAGTCACTTTCTTCTGGTCTCTTCTGTCTTCTGCTAATTCTCCATTGTCTGTTGTCCATTTTTCCTTTCTTCTCTCTTCTAAATTTTTTTCCATTCTATCTTTATCTGCTTTAACATACTGATCTTTCCCCTTTTCCTCTTTCCCCAATTTCTTTTTTATTCCTTTATCATCCACTCAAATTTCATCCTTTCATCCTCAATCCCCACTTACTATGCCAATACCCAGCAACTTGTAGATTTTTCTTCCCTCCCACACAAAATATCTTCCCCCTCCATCCTCATTCTCCCAGCCCCATCCCCTTCTAGTTCTCCCCAGAATCAGCTCCCTTCTAGTTCCAGTCACACTCAGCATATACTCCCTTCTAATTGCATTCTCCCCACCCCCCATATCAGCCCATTTCCAGTCCTAGCCCCCCCAATCAGCTCATTTCCAGTCCTATCCCACCTCCCATCAGCCCATTTCCAGTCTAAACCCCCCCCCCCATCAGCTCATTTGCAATCCTAGGCCCCCCATCAGCCATTTCCAATATTAGCCCCCCCATAAACCAATTCCAATCCTATTCCAGTGAGCTGATGGGAGGGCTTGGACTGGAAATTGGGCCAAGTGTGGGGGAGCTTCAGCCCATTTCCAGTCCAAGCTCCCCCACACTTAGTCCATTTCTAGTCCAAGCACCCCCATCAGCTCATTTCCAGTCCGAGCCCCCCCCCCATCAGCTCAGTCCAGTCCTAGCCCCCCCCCCCCAATCAACTCATTTCCAGTCCAAGCTGCACCTATCAGCCTTTTCTAAAAGTAGCCTCCCCCATCGGACATTTCCAATCCTATTCCGGAACTGCATCAGTCCATTTCCAATCCAACCCCCCCCCCCAAAAAGCCCCTTTGCTGTCCTAGTCCTCCCCATCAGCTCATTTGCAGTCCTAGCCACACCCCCCCCCCCCCACTACCTCAGCCCATTTTCAATTTTAGACCCCTCCACTCAGCCCATTTCAAGCCCAAGCCCCCCCCTCCCCGAAGAGCCCCGCGGCAGGCGTTCGAGGCTCCCGGCAGGCTCAGCACAGCTTGTTACAGCCGCCGAAGTGAAGAGCATTGTTCCCTTCACTTCGGCAGCTGTATTGTAATGAAGATCACAGGCGTGCTGAGAGCCGGGACACAGGAAGTGTCCTTTGACCTCCTGTGCACCTCCGATCTTCATTACAATACAGCTGCCAAAGTGAAGGGAACAATGCTCTTCACTTCGGCAACTGTAACAAGCTGTGTTGAGCCTGCTGGGAGCCTCTAAAGCCTGCCACGGGGCTCTGTGGGGAGGGGGGCAGGCTTGTGCTTGGGCTTGAGCTTGAAATGAGCTGAGTGGAGGGGTCTAAAATTGGAAATGGGCTGTGGGAGGGGGCTAGGAATGGAAATGGACTGAGTAGGGGGGGTGGCTAGGACTACAAATGAGTTGATAGGTAGGACTAGGACAGCAGGCACACTGAGAGCCGGGACATAAGATATGCCATACTGGGTCAGACCAAGGTCCATCAAGCCCAGTATCCTGTTTCCAACAGTGGCCAATCTAGGTCATACGTACCTAGCAGTATCCCCAAAAGACATAGGTTCCACAATGCTTGTATTGGGTCAAGCATTGATATCCTGGGTCCCTTTTTAATAATGATTTATGGACTTTTCATCCAAGAACTTGTCCAAACCTTTTTTAAACCCAGCTACACTAACAGCCTTTACTACATCCTCCAGTAACTAATTCCAGAGTTTGATTACACATTGAATGAAAAAATATCTTCTCTTATTTGTCTTAAATAGTTTACCCTGTAGCTTCATTGCATGTCCCCTAGTCTTTCTATATTCTGATAACGTAAAGTCAGTCTATGTTTACCTGTTCCACTCCGTTCATTAATTTATAGACTTCTATCATATCTCCCCTCAGCCATCTCTTTTCAAGGTTAAAGAGCCCTAACCTTTTTAGCCTTTCTTCATAGGGGTATCCTTCCATCCCCTATACCATTTTGATGGCTCTTCTCTGAACCTTTTCTAATAATGCTATATCCTTTTTAAGGTCCTTTGACCTCCGGTGTGCCCGCGATCTTCATTACAATACAGCTGCCGAAATGAAGGGAACAACGCTCTTCACTTCAGCGGCTGTAATGAGCTATGCTGAACCTGCCGGGTGCCGCTAAAGAAGGTGAGCAGAGTGCAGGATGTTGTTGGTGCAGGGCCCCCTGAAGTGCGAGGTCCTGTGCCAACAACATTCTTGCTCAATGGACGGGCTGGCCCTGTCCCCTAGCACACCTTGATATCTCTGTTCCATTTAATTTTGTTGGATGTAATATTTTATTGAATTGTTGAATTCATTGTAAACCACTTCAATTCTGGAAAGGCAGTATATAAGTGCACATAAATAAATATTAAATAAATAAATAAAAAGTGGTATTAGAGCCATCTAGTCTCTTTCCAGGGTGACCCAATCAGTCTCCGATGTGAAATGCTAGGACAGCATAGCCCATAGGCAAGCACAGCGATAGTAGAGCTGAGGATCTGAAACCCCCAGGCCATCCAAGAGCTTAGGGTGGCTCATAACCATCCAGGTAAGCCATGGTTTACGACCTTGCCATAGAAAGTGTGCGAGCGCATGATGTGGTGTCTTGAAAAAGGTTTTGGGAATGGCAATGAAGTAAATAAGGGGTTTTTTTTAGTGCTGTCAAGTCAGTGCTGACTCCTAGTGACCCAGCTGCCTCTGGGTTTTCTTAGCAATGTATCACTGGAAGTAGATTGCCAGCCTTTTCTCCTGAGGCAATGGAGGGTGAAGTGACTTGCCTAAGGTCACAAGGAGTGCCAGTAGGAAGTGAACCCTTGTTCTTCTGGGTACTAGGCAGTTGCTCTAACTATTAGGCTACTCCTCCACTTGAAAACAGAAATATAAGTTTAGATAATAATAGCATTTTAATAGTATTGACCCTACTCAGCCATGAAACAGAGAAGGAGTGCCACGACTCCAAATCTCATTGAAGATTCTTAAGGAGTGGGTCATAATTATGAGAATATAGTCTTGAGAGGTCTCGGTGAATGACAATACCTAGGTATCAAAACTGCTGCACTACCTGATATCCCCCTCCCCCCACCCTCCAAGCTTCACCAGCAGCATCAGCATAGGTTCTCGAAATACAAAGGAGAAACATAGATTTCTGCCTCTTAACAATGAACCCCTATACATACGAGAATTGGTCTAGGATGTCTGTAACTACAAGGAGAGACTTTGAGGGTTCTTTTAAGTATATTAGAATGTCATCCACATCTAAGGAAATTGCATGTGTCTCGGCTCCTAAGGGAACGCCAATCTCCGAAGTGTGCTTTCTAATATAAATCACCAGGGGCTCGATGGATAGGGCAAAGAGCATTACAGAAGCCTATGGACAGGCATACATGGCTGCTATCCAACCCTGGAAGGATGGTCCAAATCTGAAGGAGTCAAGGACTTCTAATAAGTATGACCACTACACCTTAACAAAAGCTTTTTCTGCATCTAATGATAAGACTGTGTACTGGCCGTTCATCTTCCGGAGACCATGCATCATATGGACACGATGGCGCACATTTTCAAAACTGTAGCATTGTTTGATAAAGCCAGTTTGATTTGGGTGCGCTATTTCCAGAATTTTAGATTCTAAGCAATTCACAATTAGTTTGGTGAAAATTGTGCAACCTGTATTCAGAAGAGAGATGGGGCAGTAATTATTACAAATCAATGAGTCTTTATCCTCTTTTGTGATAACAGTAATGGTGTCTTTGTAAAAGGATGTAGGTAAACTCTTCCTCGGCAGTATGTCTTAAAGAAACGAACCAAGACTGGAGTGAAACTATCTGAGAGAGTTTTATAAGCCTCCGCAGGTTGGATGTTTCCCATTAAGCCATGGCTATCTAAATGTTCAGTAATTTTGCTTTATGATGGTTTTTACCAGTTTTTCCGGTACTGACATCAGACTCACCAGTCTGTAGTTTTCCGGATCACCCCTGGAACCCTTCTTAAAAATTAGCATTATATTAGCCATCGTAAATCGTCAAGTATTGCAGATGGTTTTAATGATAATTCACAGATTAATAAAAGTAGGTCTGCAATCTCATATTTCAGTTCTTTCAGCACATTTGTTCATTCTGGCCAGGTGGTTGATAGTACATCCCCACTGCTATTGCCTTTCCCTTCCTCTTCCCCTTTGCGTGTGGAATTTCAGTCCATAGAGATTGTACAGCAAATTTTGTTTCCTGCAAAATTTTAATCCTTTGTGACTCAGTGCCCAAAGATCATCGTGCTTTTCTTGTAAAGCTTTGGTAAATTGATCTAGTTTCTTCAGTTTGGTTTGGAATAAGGCTGTTGAGTCAATTTGTTCACCAATATTGATTTCATTTTGCGTTACCCTATTGTCAAGTGATTTAAGATGCACTCTGATATCACTCACTGCTTTGGAAAAGTCCAGCTGGAGAAGTCATAATTCTTGATGAATTTCCACTAGATCCGCTTTGGTCACTGGAGAAGCTGATCCTGACGATATCCCCTGTACTATTTGCTCCCAGAATTTGAGTTGATGAGGAGGCTGAATTAGGAGCACAAGCATATTTGGAGAGGGCAGTGCCATATGATTTAGAGTTGGACATGCCTGTAACAGAGAGGTTACTACACACATACAATTGAAGATGATCTGAAACATTTGCTTCTCACGATCAAAGAACTATAGTCTCAAAATGGGCCTGCACCTTAATGTAAAGAAGACAAAGATCATGACAAATGGCAAAATCAACAAATTCATCGTTGAAGGTGAAGAAATTGAAATCGTGGACAACTTTAAATTACTTGGATTGACTATCAATAAAGAAGCAACAAGCTGTCAAGAAATCCAACGACGCATTGCTCTTGGCAGAATGGCTGTGAAAGACCTAGACAAGATTCTCAAGAGCAGAGATGTCTCTCTACATACAAATATTCAACTCTTTCAAGCCATGGTATTTTCAATAACATCATATGGATGTGAAAGCTGGACAGTGAAAAAGATAGGAAGAAAACTGATGCCTTTGAATTATGGTGCTGGCTGTGAATACTGCATATACCATGGACTGCCTGAAGAACAAACCAGTCAGTACTAGAGGAGGTCAAACCTAAACTTTCTTTAGATGCTCAGATGACAAGACTTCGACTTTCATACTTTGGACACATCATGCGAAGAGAAAGATGATTAGAGAAAGACATCCTGCTTGGCAAGATAGAAGGCATACGCAAAAGAAGAAGGTCAGCAATGAGATGGATCAATACAATAACAGCAGCTACGGGTATCAGTCTGTCAACAATGAGCCGCCTGACTGAAGACCGAACACTATTTAGGACAATTATCTAGAGGGTCGCCATGAGTCGACACTGACTCGACGGCACTTAACATGCTTCGCTGCACTACTGAAGTATGTCCACTGGAGGGAAGTCCAAATACATGATAGAGCTACCTGTAATGAGAAAGTCCTGGAGGTTAATGAAAATTCCTTCAAAGTCTGGAAAGATCCAGCTTCTTAGAGCTGATCCGGGCTGATGGGACTCAAATTGTCTCTCAGAAAAGAAAACAGGTCACCACCATATAGCTATATGAACTTGTTTATCAGATGATTTAAACTTGATAAGATGATAAAACTGAGGAGATTTAGGCTGGATCTTGTGTGCCTGGCATTACAACTTAGCAAAGAGATCAGTGAGCAGCAGCATTCTTTTTCCCAAGTTGCAGTCTCCCTCTATGACCTGTGTTATCCTTTCACAGCTCAGTATATGCCGTCTGCCCGGGGAATTCAAATGTTGCAGAGCAGCGGCTCAAACCAGCTTTCACTGAAGACCTGCATTCCAACGAGGACTGCAAAGTTAGGTGCTGAGAATGTTTCTCTTCCAGGCAAACAACAGGGATAGATCTGATCCTCTATTTGTCATTTGCCAAACTTGTTTGGCCCTCTAGGCTATCATATACTAGTGATTATTGTCAGATGTGAGAGACCTTGAAATGGCTGACTTCCCTGCGAAGACTAATGCCATCTGCGCTCCACCCATGCATTCCAGGGTGGCACCACAGGGAAAGCTTCACTCTAAACTGGCCACAGCAGGGTGTAAAACTGGCTTGTCTGTCCAGAAGGTGATATGAACATTCATAAAGCTCCCAGTAATGCAGCCGCCTTCTGAGGGTTATTTAATGGGATGGCACGGTATTCGCCAATAGCCCTGTATCGCGGTGTGAGAATGAAGTCATAATGGCAACGGACAGCTTGCGCCAGGGATTTTCTTTAAAAGAAAAAAAAACAGCTCTCATACCCCTCAGCAACGCCACAAATATCTTTTCCTATAGAGATCAGATGGGTCTTGCAGTCATCTGTGGTTAGCGTTGAATAGTAGATTGAACAGACAGGGCAGCGCAGACCTCTGACCGTCCCTGTTTAAGGGATTGAAAAGTTGTTAGAGCCCATTCATGGGGCAGCATGGCACACACAGGTAGGTTGGAACATGAGGCACTTACTTCCCTCAGGGCATGTCAATGGTACTATTAACCATTGTATTCTACAGTCCAAGCCTCTGTTACACCCCTGGGAAAGTTCTAGCCTGCAATTTGGGTTGCAGAATAGAGAGAGCCATGCTAGGTTGCGGCCATCTTCATCAGGCTAGCTAGTGCCCCGCACAGTCACATTTTTTTAGAATACCTAAAACAAACCAACACAGCAACAAGAGTGGCTGGAGTAGGACCCAAACAGAAATTCCTGAACATGCTGTATTAGGGGGAAAACCTCTTGTATCTCTTCATAAGGCACTTTAAAAAGATAAGAAAAAGTCTTTGTTGTAGGAATGGAAGAAATCTGCAGGAACAGTTGCAGGAACAACCCTACTAGCAGAAAAGTGTCACAGCCACAATAGCAACAGTGTAAATATCAGACTCCAGGCAATAGGTACTAAGAAAGTTGCAAAAAAAGAAAATGAGGGAGGCTTATTGCATCAACCCACTAAGACATTGATTGCAGAGCACTGAGTTCCAAAGTTACCCAGTTCCACTAGTGAGATTTTTGGCCAGTTATGGTTTAAATTTGTCTTGCAATGTAGTGCGGTATTTGTAGTTCCTGATTTTACCCATTGAAATCAGTCCTTCAAGTCCCATTAGGCACCAGGATGAGATTGACAAAAATCCAGAACTGGCTTAAAATTGCACTCATGGAACTGAGTAACTTGGCAACTCTGAGAAAAATGCAGCAAGAAGAGGGACAACAAGCCCCCAAGGCATAAAAAGAGGGTGACAGTGGTAGTGCTTCAGGTGTTCCTATTGGGGGTAGGGCCTTCCAGTCTATTTAGAAACATAGAAACATCAATGGTCTTACAGGGTCTTCATTGCAAGCAAGGTAATACTGTGGGGCTCTTGAATACAAACTCTCTGTCTGACAGCTCTTAAAGGAGGCCTTTTTCATTTCTGATAGCTAATTTTTTTCTGCTGTATTGCAAAATGGGAATTGTTTGTGTTCTTGTGCAAAGCTTTTTTTCAGCTTCTAGAGTTCTTTTCCATCTCTTCTAACCTACAAGGTCAAAGAGGTAGGCAAGCTCTTTGAAATCACTGAATTCCTCAAGTGTTAGATCCCTCCCTTCCCACCCCAGTTCCCACCCAGCCCATGTGAGAATTCTTGCTATTGTGATGAGGAGAGCCCTGCTGAACCGATGGAAATAGGAAAAGATAGTGAATATACCTTTAAGGAAAGAGACATTCCTGAAATTCACAGTCAGAGAAAGAAAGCACGGAGTTGATAGAGCCAGTTTGCCACACCCAAGCTCTGCTGACGTAAGTGCAAGCTTAGGCAGTAATGGCAAACACCTGTGCAGAGACAGAGAAAGGCTAGCTAAGAAGCAGCCTTATAAACCCTGCTCAGAAGGGGAGAAGTGGATTCAGGATCAGGTTGCCGTTCAAACTGTTTGTGTTCCAGTTCCAGTCCAGAATCATGGGCAAGTTCAGAGAGTTCAGCATGTTTCAGCTATTCCAGGAGTTCAGAAAGAGCTAAGAGTTCAGAAAGGCTAGCCAAAATTTGTGTTAAAGTATTGTAGAATGTCCCCAAAAGCGCAGAGTCCGAGGAGAGCTTCATCCCAAGCAGCTGGCTATGACTTGTTTAGCGCAGTTGAGCAAGTAATTCCAAGACATGGAAAGGCCTTGGTGGACACGGGTCTCCAAATGGAAATGCCGTTGGGGTGTTATGGGCGTATCACCCCACGCTCTGGTCTGGCTTTAAAACATTTTTTAGATGTGGGGGCAGGTGTCATTGACCCCGACTATAGGGGAGCAATAAAAGTACTACTCTTCAATTTCGGGAAGGAAGACTTCGAGGTAAAGGTGGGAGATCGCATAGCCCAACTCATTTGTGAGAGAGTAGATTTTCCTCCCCTAGAAGAAGTGCCCATGATGACCTCTACAACCCGAGGAACTGGAGGATTTGGATCTACCGGGAGGACAGTTGTGAAAGGACTGTCGGCTATCTTGGAAGAAAGAATAGAAGAAGACTTGGGTCCGCAATTGGCAGACTGTAAAACAACCCAGAGCCTAGGGTCGGAGAATAACTTTCCCTGTCGCAAAAACAAGAATTAGCCAGAGTACTGGGAAGGTTTATGGATGTTTTGACACCGATTCCCGGGGAGACAAAGCTAGTAACCCATGAAATTGTCACCCCACCTGGTGAGGTCGTTAGGCAAAGGCCCTATATGCTCCCGGAGGCCAAAAAGCAAGAGGTAGTGGCTCAGGTACAAGAGATGCTAGACATGGGAGTTATTGAAGAGTCCAAAAGTCCTTGGAGTAGCCCCATTGTGCTAGTACCAAAACCTGACAGCACGCAAAGGTTCTGCATAGACTTTAGGCAAGTGAATGCCATCTCTACCTTTGAACAAAAATAGAGAACTGTGAAAAACAATTTAAAGGCTGACGTGTATATGAAAATGTCGGAAGTATAGCCGTGAGGTTTTTAAACGTTTAAAAACCTCACGGCTATACTTCCGACATTTCATATACACGTCAGCCTTTAAATTGTTTTTCACAGTTCTCTATTTTTGTTTTTGGGTATTTATTGTATAGAGACTTTTTAGTTAGGTTGGGTATTGGACATCTCTACCTTTGATGCATACCCAATGCCGCATATTGAAGAATTATTGGATCGATTGGGGCAAGCCAAGTTCCTTACTACCTTAGATATGACTAAGGGTTATTGGCAGATTCCCTTAACATGGGAGTCCCGTCTGAAGACTGCGTTTAGCACGCCAATTGGACTCTTCCAGTTTAGAAGGATGCCCTTCGGCCTGCACGGTGCAGCAGCAGCCTGTCAGAGGTTGGTGGACCTTGTCCTACGGCCACACCAGGAATATGCCGTCACCTACATGGATGATATTATCATACACAGTTCCAGTTGGGATCAGAATTTGCCTAGGGTGGAAGCAGTGCTACAGGCAATGAGATGAGCAGGCCTGACCTTGAACCCGGGAAAGTGCATGTTTGCCAGACAAGAGGTGAAATATCTTGGTCATATGGTCGGGCGAGGTACAGTCAGACCTCTAGTAAACAAGGTGGAGAGTGTCAAAAATTTTCCGAGGCCAGTCACTAAAAAACAGTTAAGTTGTTTTCTGGGCCTAATAGGATATTATCGTCGCTTCATTCCGCATTTTGCCGAAGAAAGTGCATTATTGACGGACATGTTGAAGAAGAACGCTCCAAACCAACTGAAGTGGACCATTGAGGCTGACAAGGCTTTCACTTTATTGAAGGAGAGGCTCTGTAGAGCACCTTTGTTACGGGGCATAGACTTTGGGCAACCGTTTATTGTACAAACGGATGCCTCGGAGACTGGTTTAGGCACAGTGTTATCACAGAAACATGAGGGCGCGGAGCATCCAATAATGTTTCTCAGCAGTAAACTTTCCCCAGCAGAAAAGAATTACTCAACTATAGAAAGAGAGTGTTTAGCTATCAAATGGGCAGTGGACGCTCTCAAATTCTATCTCACAGGATGAAGATTCTTGTCGGTTACGGACCATGCACCCCTGAAATGGCTAAATCAGATGAAAAATCATAATGCCCGGCTGACACGATGGTACATGGCTTTACAGGCCTTCAACTTTCGGGTTGAACACAGAGCGGGGAAGATGCATTAAAATGCGGACGCCCTATCAAGAATTACGAGCTGTGCGGGTGAAATCTCGCCAGCCCGTAATATCTTAAGGGGGGGGGGGATATGTGATGAGGAGAGCCCTGCTGAACCAATGGAAATAGGAAAAGATAGTGAATATACCTTTAAGGAAAGAGACATTCCTGAAATTCACAGGTTCCAGACTGCAGTCAAAGAAGGAAAGCACGGAGTTGATAGAGCCAGTTTGCCACACCCAAGCTCTGCTGACATGTGCAAGCTTAGGGAGTAATGGCAAACACCTGTGCAGAGACAGAGAAAGGCTAGCTAAGAAGCAGCCTTATAAACCCTGCTCAGAAGGGGAGAAGAGGGTTCAGGATCAGGTTGCCGTTCAAACTGTTTGTGTTCCAGTTCCAGTCCAGAATCGTGGGCAAGTTCAGAGAGTTCAGCGTGTTTCAGCTAGTCCAGGAGTTCAGAGAGAGGAACTCAGAGGAGGAAACATCAGGGGAAGGAGAAGGACATGGACGGAGCCTGAGAGCCAAGAAACCACGTGTGCTTTGCTTAGAGAAAGAAAGCAGGGAAGTCTTCTACCTCGGGTCTCAGACCGAAGGGTTCAAGCTGCTCAAAGGTGGGTGAACAAGGCTATAGCTAGAAGTAACCAGAACCCAGCCTGGAGCAAGGAACCGTGGCTGAACAGTGGAGAGGAACCAAGGCAACTGAACCAGGGAGAGATATCCCATACTAGAGGTACAGACATTCCTTACCGGGGAAAACAGTGCTGGAGGGAGGTTCAGGGATTTCCCCAGAGCATTCACCGAGGAGCAGATTGTGGGAGTTCAGAGCCAGACGTATATGCTTTAGAACAAGAGGATATGCAAGTGGACTGTGTGGAGCAAAACTCCATATCAGGTGAATTGCCAATGGATTGTACATTATGCCAGACAGAAGCTACGAAAGTCTGTTGATAAGAAATGCTTGATAAAGAAAGGTCTTGAGAAGCAGTGTGAATGAACCTAGTTTTATTTTGCTAAGAAATACCTACTAACACAAGAGAACATTGCCAGCTTCTACATTTTGTGTTTAAAGAAGCAGAAAGTAAATGAGAACATTTAACTTTGCTTAAACAGAGAAGCTGAGAGGGGGGCGGAGCCCGATGTCCAGCGGGATGGTCGCATAACGCTGAGGCTCCCGAGAGGCCTACTCAGAATCCTGAATTAACACCGGACAAACTTGAAATTCTGCTCTGATCTTGCCGGGGCACATTGGTGAGATGGCGGGGACCAAACCCACGCGCCTGGAATTTGGATCTCCAGCGGCTTCTCACGGTAAACGCTCCAAAACTGAACCCCCGTCCCCGCAGAAGGGGCTGGCTTTGCGCGAGGGCCCCGAAATGCAGCAGGAAATCCTCGCAGAAATTAGAGGGGTTAAGGACCTCGTGCAGTCAAACGGTGAAGCACTTCGAGCGCTGAGGGAAGATCTTGGTGTACTGCAAGGCAGGCTAGAGGGGCTCTCTTCGCGTCAGGACAAAATGGAGAGTATATTAGACTCCCATGCGGTCCGGCTGTCCAAACTCGACAAAGTTGAACGTCAGGTGCGGGCCTTGCAGAAAGAAGTGGAAGATGGCAATAATAGAGCGCGCCGCAACAACCTACGACTCGTGGGCATACCGGAGGGAGCGGAATTGGGAGACATGAAGGAGTTTTTAAGTAAAATCCTCCCTTCCCTGCTCCAAATCACCTTTACCAAAGAATTGGAGATCGATCGCGCTCATCGTGTACCCACAAACATAACGCTCAATAGGAAGACCCCGCGGCCTATCATCTTTCGACTTTTGAGATATCAACATGTGGAACAAATTCTCAGTGCCTCCCGGGCAAAGGGCCATATGGAGTTTGAGAGCCACAAGGTCTCCTTCTATCCTGACTTGGCTAAAACCACGGTCGACCGCCGAAAGCGCTTTCTGGAATTTCGGCCGAGGCTTCAACAACTACAAGCACGCTATGGCCTGATGTACCCGGCCAAGCTCCGAGTCACGCTTCACAATCAGACAAGAACATTTGAGGACCCTGATCTACTAGCGGAGTTTTTGGACTCTAAAGAAGCCGACTTGATGCGCTGACTTCCAGAATATTCCTGCCAGTACTCTCACATCCGCTGTACCTGCCATATTGGATTTACCGCGGCTCAGCGAAGAGTCTGTTGAAGGCGGTTTGTTGCCTTATTTTGAAGATATCTGGGACCCGACTCCATCTACCCATAGTAGCCTCGACGAGTATCAGAGACAGTGTTTCTTATGGACTCTGGTGTTTCTTTTCTTTTTTTTTTTTTTTTAAACTTTTATTTTCATTTTACAACAAACAAAAAAGAAACAACACACCAAAGGAAACAAATACAAGCATACAATAAGGAAAAAGCAACCCCAATTACCCCCCACCCCTATGCTTCTTCTCTAAGCTGATAAGTATCATCATATAAGCGCTTACAAACAACAGTTATTGTACATCAAAACAAACAGAAATAGTATCTACGATACAGAATGATCATGTGACAGAGATTAACACAGATTTAAACAGTCAAATGAGAGCATTTAGCAGTTTGAACATAATCGTTGAGCATCTTCCATTTAGACAAGTGGTGGGGGGTCTGAGCGGAAGAGGCTGACATACGAGGTATTTGCTCATATTTACTGTAGAGACAGACATGATTCCACCATTCATTGGGGCTCAGATGGGAGCTATTTTTCCAGTATTTCGTAATTAGGGAAATAGCTATGCCCAGCATAAAGTCTAAAAGGAAGTAAGCCGATTTGGGAAGAGAGGGGATCCCCGCAGCTGAGCGGAGTCCCACTATCTTCCAAGAGAGGGGCTCCTGAAAGTGCAAAATAGATTGAATACGACCCCAGACCCGACTCCAGTAATACTGTAGTGCGGGGCATTCATACATAACATGAGTTAGTGAACCAATGGCCGCATGGCATGTCCAGCATCTATTGCTCTGGGTGGCGTTCCATTTGGCTAACCTGTCAGGAGTATAGAAACAGCGGTGGGCTAGAAAGAAAAGTGTCTGAGTGAGTGAGGCGGATCGAGAGACCCGTGTCACCTTGCTCCAGACTAGGCTCCATTGCTCCGGGGTCAAAGTTACATGCATTTCCCGCTCCCAGGATTTCTGTGCTGTAGGAGTGCCTCTATTTACAGTATTACATAAAGTTTTGTAAAAGTTAGATGCCACACCCGATGAGCTCCCGATAGATCGGATTATCTCCGACAATCCTTGGGTATGGGTTTCCGATGGCGGGAGCACCTTAGCACTCCGAAGACAATGCTGAAGTTGCACCAACTGAAAGTAGTGTTTCGCTGGGAGACCAAATTCAAGTTGTAATTCGCTAAAAGTTTTCCAGCGACCATCATAGAACAGTTGGTTAGGGATCCAAATGCCCCTAGTGTACCAGGGGCTCCACGCCATCGGTTTATGTTGTATTTGAAATCGAGCATTGTGCCAAAGCGGGAGTCTATCTAACGGACAAAGTCGGGGGTCTAGAGACTGCTCAAGGGTATTAAAGGCACCTAAAGTGTCTAAGAGCATTGGTGGATAGTGGGAGTCTGATGGGAGAGTCATACCAGGGAGATAAGTAAGAGGAATTGGTTTGCAAAGGTCCTCCTCTATATCTAGCCACACAGGTCTACTCGGTGTGAGGTCTACCAGCCAACGAGTGCCTTGTTTGAGAAGAAAAGAATGGTGGTATTTCAGGAAATCAGGGAATCTGACACCACCATTTTCTTTATCTGCTTGTAACTTATGTTTCGCTATCCTAGGTGTCTTGTTTTGCCATAAGTATCTAGTCAGAAGACCCTCTAAATCTTTATATGTACGTCGAGGTAGGAGACATGGCAGCATTTCTAGAATGTAGTTCACTTTGGGAACAATCATCATTTTAATGGTTTCTAGGCGGCCCCACCAAGTAAGTGTTAAAGGAGTCCAGCGTTGAGTAAGCGCCCGGACCTTAGAGGTTAAGTCTTTAGCATTAATGGTGATGGTGTCTTCCAAAGGAGAGCAGTAGTGCACCCCAAGGTATTTGACCATGCGAGGTTGCCATAAAAAGGGAAAGGATTGCATATCTGCCTGATGGATCAGAGGATTTAGTGGAAAGGCTACCGATTTGGTCCAATTTATCTTATAGCCCGAGAGTTGTGAATAGTTACCAATTTGCTCTAGGACAGCCGGCACTGAGTCTAGGGAGACAAAGAGCATAAGGTCATCAGCATATGCTGAAATTTTGATTTCCCTATGAGAGAAGGGGACTCCATGAATATCATTGGATTGCCGGATTAGTAAAGCTAAGGGTTCGAGTGCGAGATCGAAAGAAGTGGAGACAGTGGGCATCCCTGGCGAGTACCGCGTTGCAGGGGAAATGGCTGAGACTTTAAAGCATTAGCACAGATACTAGCTGTAGGCTGTGCATACATGATTCGGAGACAATGGAGAAAGCCTTCTCCGAATCCGTACCAGCGGAGAGTTGCAAACAAGAAGGGCCATTCTAAGCGGTCGAAGGCCTTCTCAGCATCAAGTGAGAGGCCAACCAATGGTCGATCAAGATTAACTGCGGCAGTCAGTACATGACATAGAGTCCTAGCATTATCAGCAGTTGATCTACTGGGAATGAAACCGCATTGATCTGGGTGTATTAAAGTAGACATCTTGTCGGAGAGTCGGGTGGAGAGAATAGTGGCAAATATTTTATAGTCTGCGTTTAGTAGGGAAATTGGACGATAATTAGCCGTGAGTTGCGGATCTCTCCCCTCTTTCTCAAAAACTACTACATTTGCCATTGAGAAGGATCCAGAAGGAGATCCCTCCTCGGCCAGAGCAGAAAAATAAAGTTTCAAAAACGGAGCTAAGTCAGCGTTAAAAGTTTTGTAGAATTCAGCTGGGAGACCGTCCGGGCCTGCGGCTCGACCTGTGGCACATCTCTTGAGTGCAGATTGAATTTCTGATAAAGTGAATGGTTTGTCCATGGCCTCTCTATCTTCGTCAGATAGGGTCGGCCGTTGTACCCCTGATAGTAGTCGTTCAAATGCTTCTGGCTCGAAGTCACATTCAGATTGATAAAGCCGAGTATAAAAATCACGAAAGAGTTCTAAAATTTCTGTATCTTTAGTGACCAGGCTCCCCCCCGATGGATTGCGGAGAGCGGTAACGCGCTTGGCTTCTTTTTGACCTTTCAGAGCATTGGCTAACAATTTGCCAGCACGGTTATTTTCCCGATAGTACATCCCTTGTTGTGATTCAATATTTTTAGCAGCAGCGGTATATAAAAGCTGATTGTATTGAAAACGAAGGCGTTGTAAGCGAAGTAAAATACATGGGTCAGTACGGGACGTGAGGAGACGCTCTCCAGCTTGTATCTGTTGTTCTAGAATCAGTAAATGTTGCTTTCTTTGTTTCCCCTGTCGAATTTGATAGCTAGTTATAGTTGCACGGATGGACGCCTTGAAACCCTCCCACCAAGCCCAGCTCGCAGTGTCATGGGGTGAATTAAAATGAAAGTAGTCTTGGATAGCGGCCTTTATGTCAACCTGAAAATCTTTTTGGTCTAGTAGGGATCTATCAAAAACCAAGCACGGGGATGTTCACCTTGCGTAGTGACATGTAATGAGAAAGATATGGCAGCATGATCTGAAATATGGAGAGGATGAATCCTAGCCATGTCCACTTGGGATATCAGTGCTTTGGAGATAAGAAAAAAATCTATTCTAGATTGTGAGTGATGGGGGGCTGAGAAAAAGGTGAACTCTAAGTCGGAGGGGTGAAGCAGCCTCCATATATCTACTAACGCTAGATCTTTCATCAGAGCTGTAAGGGTATCGAGACTCTTGGGTGGACCACTCGTTCTAGGCGGCAGTCTATCTATCAAAGGATCAAGTACTTGGTTGAAATCGCCGCCAAGTATTAATGGAGTATTGGCAGAGGCCTGTGCCAACTGCGCAATACTTGCATAGTAAGCAGGGTTATCCACATTCGGAGCATAAATACAAATACACGTGAATTCACTATCTCCCACCTTAAGGTGTGCACGGGCCCATCTACCCTCCTTATCAGAACTAGTATCCATTACAGTAGCTTGCAAAGACTTCTTAACCAAGATGGCCACCCCACACCGTTTGGAAATGGCGGGAGAGTAGGCAGCCACCATGTAAGGCTTAGCATTAAGTTTCAGTGTTTCAACGGAGTTTAAATGCGTTTCCTGAAGAAACACTAAATCAGCATGTTCATGATTAAGATAGCTAAGGATTTTCTTTCTTTTGATTGGACTATTGATGCCTTTTACGTTCAGTGATAAGATCTTACATAAGGCCATTCAGAAGGGTTAAAAATTCTGAGAAAGAACATGATAACGCACATAATTGCACAGTGTCCCTCATATTAACTGTATATGGCTGTACACATGACATGATAGAAAATAAGCTAATGCAAAACAATGAAGCGCCCCATATAAAAAAATAAGCACCGAAGTGCATTAGAGAAGAAGCAGAACCCCAGAAATTACTGGCGACCATATGTATGCGGGGAGAAACCCCAGAGAAGGCCTGAATTGAAACATATAACCTGTATAGCTGTGCGTGCTCCAAATCCAACCGAGGTGCACATCATGGAGGGAAAGGAGACCAAGAAAGTCATATATAGAAAGAAAGAAAAGTCCAGGCAGTCTCTGTTCCAGGCTGTGATCACCGCGTCGGGCCATTCAAAATGGCGGGCAGATCCGGCGGATTACAGATCCAAGTTGTTGGATTAGCGCATCTGGTCTGCTTCTTTGGAATCTAAAAATGTTGCTAGCAGGTCAGGATCTTCGAAGGTTCTAGTTTGGTTATGGAGAGTCACTCTGAGCTTCGCTGGATACAATAGGCCAAAGCGAGCCTGTAGCTGTTGAAGTCTAGGTCGAAAAGCAAGGAGTCTCTTCCGACGGTCAACTGTGGGCTTTGCCAAGTCAGGGAAGAAGGAGACTTTATGACTTTCAAACTCCAGATGATGATTCGCCCGGGCAGCATTTAGAATTTGCTCAACTTGCTGATATCTCAGTAAGCGAAAGATGATAGGCCGGGGGGTCGTCCGATTGAGCGCCATGTTGGTAGGAACACGATGTGCTCGGTCAATTTCCAGATCTCTGTGAAAAGTGATCTTCAGCAAGGAGGGAAGAGTTTTGACCAGGAATTCTCTTATATCTCCTGCTTCCGCCGCCTCCGGTACTCCAATGAGCCTTACATTGTTGCGACGGGCTCGATTATTGCTATCCTCTAACTCTTTTTGAAGATTCTGTATCTGACGCTCAGCCTTGTCCAGTTTCACCAAGCGCACCGCGTGCGAGTCGAGGACCCCCGCCATGTTGTCCTGCCGTAGTGAAAGACCTTCAAGCCGGTCCTGAAGCATACCGAAATCTTCTCGCATGGCTCGGAGCGCTTCTCCGTTGGACTGTACCAGTTCCTTCACACCGCGTATTTCCTCCAAGATCTCCTGTTGCATTTCGGGGTTTTCCCGAAGTGGAACCATCTTTTGTGGGGAAGACAACTCTGTTTTGGAGCGTTTTCCGTGTGAAGAAGAGGGAGACCCGAAGTCTAAGCGCGCTGGTTTGTGGGCCGCCATCCCCCCCGAGGCACCCCGGTAAGTTCGGAGCAAAATATTAAGTTTATGTAGGTATTAAGTCAGGATTCTGAGTAGGCCTCTCGGGAGCTTCAGCGCGAAGCGTCTAACCCGCTGGACATCAGGCTCCGCCCCCCGTGTTTCTTTTCTTTTATTATGTCTCTATCTTCCTCTCTAGGGCCTCCTCCCGCAGACATCTGGTCGCCATATTCATTGGGGGTTTTGCTTCTTCTCTAAGTTACTTTGGTACATACTTTTCAATGTGGGTGTATTGGCCAGCATACTTGGTGCTTATGTCATTATTGTACAGATTCTGATTATGTTGTAAGTTTTCAAGCGCCCTTACCTAAAATGTCTATTATCGATTGATGGCACCATGTAAGATTTTCTCATTGAACGTACAAGGAATCAATAATCCGATAAAACGGAGGAAACTCCTAAGCTATCTAAGTCATGAAGCTGCGGACCTGATTTTCCTCCAAGAAACACATTTCAATTCGAAGGAAACTCTCAACCTCAATACTAAACCTTACATGGTGGCCGCCTATTCCCCAGCCGTTTCTAGGAAATGTGGGGTTGCCATATTGGATAGGAAATCTCTGCATGCTACTATTGTTGCGACTTGCTCAGATACAGCGGGTAGATGGTCCAGAGTTCACCTCAAGATAGGTAACTTTAAAGTTACATGTATATGCCTTCATGCTCCTAATGTGGATGATCCTGCCCTTTTGCTATTATTGCTCAGGTTGCGCAGGCCTCTGCTAATATTTCATTGATATTGGGGGGGATTTCAATTTAGTTCTTGATCCCCTGATTGACAAATAGTCGCCTAGGACAAGTGGTCCCCCCAAGAGTCACATCGCGCTTACCTCTGTGATCAAAGATATTGTTCTAGTCGATCTATGGAGGTTACTACACCCCAATGAGCTTGACTTTACCTTCTTCTCTTCCCCTCACAAATCCCAGTTTCGCATAGATTTCTTTCTAATATCAACACTGTTAGTTCCTCAGGTGGATGCTGCAAAGATTCACTCCCAGCATATTTCAGATCATGCTGCTATTTCTTTTCAATACCACACTACTGCACTTCAAGGGAATCCGGGGCCTGGTTCTGTGATAGAGCCCTATTAACTCAGCCAGAGTTCCGGTTAGAAATTCGAGTAGCCATACATGATTACTTCCAGACCCTGGTACTCCAGGGGGATCAGGACACCCCAACAGCTCTTCTCTGCAGCTCGTTGGAAAACCTTTTCTGATCTATACAGGGAATTTGCGTTACTAGCGAAACATTACTTTCAATTGATGCAGCTTCCATGCTGCCTCAAAAGTGCTCCAATCATGCCGCCCTCTGTTCCTACTAAGGATGGGCTATTAGAACTAATTTACTCTATTAGTAGTACACATGGGGTAGCCTCTAACTTTTATAAACTATTATGTCAGGGTACAGATACTGCCACTTGTAGAGTCCAACAAGCCTGGGATCGCTAACCGCAAACCACTTTAACCCCTGTGCATTGGAGCGTTTTCTGGAGCACAATAATGCGGGTTTCCCGATCTGCCTCAGTTACCCAAACTCAACTCTCGTCTTTTTGCACATAGGTGTTCTTATATTCCAGGAAAATAGCCAAATGGAACACAACTGCCAGGGGCCAGTGTAGGTCTTGCCATACTGATGTGGGAACCCTCGTTCATGTTCTTTATGAATGTCCTTAACTACAGGTTTACTGGGGGCGGGTCTGGGGTCGTATTTCATTTATCTTACACCTTCACGAGCCTCTTTCTTGGAAGACTGTGGGACTCCGCTCAGTGGCGGAGGTCCCCTCTCTTCCTAAGAAGGGTCGCTTTCTCCTGATTTCATGCTGGGTATAGCCATATGTTTAATCACGAGGACTTGGAAGGATAGCTCTCGACTTACTGTCAATGAATAGTGGAACCTTGTCTGCTTATATAGTAAATATGAGCAGATATCTCGGAGAGCTATTTTCCATACCAAAATTCATTCTCGCTTGTCTAAATGGCAGATGCTCAATGATCATGTACAATCTGCTCATTGCTTCGACATGTCTGTTTAATGTACACTCATCATGTTTCAGATTGCCGTTAGGTTTTGTAACACAATAATGTCAGTACACGCCCGCTTCGAGAATGCTTTAGTTTTCTAGAGAAGAAGCAGGGGGAGGGGGGTGGTAGGGGTTTACTTTGGTGTATGTATCACATTCCATGTATGTATTTGTCTTTTAGTTGTATGTCTTCCTTTCCTTTGTTGTTGTAAAACGAAAATAAAGAATTAAAAAAAAAAACAGAGAAGCTGTATTTTGTTTTGCTGATTGCCTTATGAAAACAACTGCACATGTTTTAAAAGCTTATGAAGCTTCCTCAGTTCCAGCTTATGTATAATTTCTGAAGTATTGCTTGGAGAAGAATATCCTGATGTGTGTTTGAACCTTAGTGTTTTTGGGGAAAAATAAACTTTTGTCTTTGCCTTTAATCCTTGGCTTACAAGACTGTCCTTGAATGAGAAAAACTACAAGTCCCAGAATGCCTCTCTGTGGAAAAGAATAGTGTTTAATTCCTTTATTAGAGGACTAAAATTGGCAGCCCTATGCCTCTAGGCCCTTGGCCGGGGCTGGGGTCACGACACTATACATAGGGCAACTCCAATTAGCTTGTTGACTTAGACAGCAGATTTTTATTGGTTGGTAAGGAAAATCTAGGAAGCATATAGCTCTACATTTGAATAGCTACTAATTGTAAATAATTTGATATTTTTGAAGGAGTTTTGATTAATTAATTTTACAAAGGGAATGGTGTCGAGATTCTACTTACTTCCTTATTTAACAACCTGATCTTAGGCTTAAATGATACTAAAAAGGGCTTTATCTTAATATTCATGGATAATGCTTCAGCATTCGATACAGTCAGTCACATCCAATTAATCAATCTGCTTAAACTTAAGGGCATTCAGAACTCAGCCCTAGATTGGTGTCGCTCATACTTAACAGATCGACAACAACAAGTCTGTATTGGCGACCAAAGATCAAATTTGTTCCTGCAAACACAAGGAGTACCACAAGGCTCTTCACTTTCTGCCTTGCTATTTAACATATATTTACAACCAATTTGTGCAATCATACAGTTCTTTGGCATCCTTTATCACATCTATGCAGATGATGTTATCCTCTACACTTCCTTCTCAACAAAGAATCCAAGTTTCACTAGAATCATCAAATGTTTCAATGCTGTCTCCAACTGGCTAGCTTTACACAATCTGAAAGTGAATTATAAAAAGACTGAAGTCCATTTTATCACGAAAGCCCTAACATTCAAACCACCAACATCTCTGCAGGTTAATAATGCTGAGCTGAAATCTAATAATGAAATTAGATACTTGGCCGTCACACTTGACCAGTCCCTAAACTTGGAGCCTCATATAATCAATATTACAAAGTCAGTTTATCATAAAATACGTTCCCTCCGTCATCTCCGACCATTACTTGAACCAACAGACTTCTGCACAGTCTTCCAAGCCCTGATCTCTCCACTCTTTGACTATGCAAATATCATACTGCAAGGACTCCCTGGATATTCAATCCATCCTTTACCATTAGCATTAAACACTGCGGCATGAACCATCTACGGAGCATCTAGATTTGATCATGCATCTCCTCTACTAGTCCAACTTCTCTGGCTCCCAATAAACAGTCGACTCAAATACAAAACACTCCTGATAACATTCAAGATTCTTCATCACATATCAGCACCCTCACTTGAAGATCTTCTACATTGGAATCCTGACAATAGATTGAGGCGAACAAATATGGTAAACACTCTTACCATCCCATCTACAGCAAGAAAAAGCTCTCAATTCACCATTAACAGAGCCTTTTCTCTCTATACCCCCCAACTATGGAACTCCCTACCTCCTACTATTCGCCTAATATTAGAATTGGCCACCTTTCGCAAAGCAATTAAAACTCACTTGTTCCACCTTGCTTTCGACCATATAACTTAAAATGTCTCATCAGCATCATAATAAAGATGCTTTCAGCGTGTAAATAGTTCACCAATATGATAAGACACCTTGTTTGATCTATTGAAATCTCAATGTAAATAGTTAACAGTATACACCTTGTTCACGTTAATATGTTTAATGTAATATGCTTAAATGTAAACAGTTCCTTGTATGATGTTACCTTGTAAACCGTGCTGATCTTGAATAGCGCGGTATAAAACCAAATAAATAAATTAGCCTATATACCTCAGACATATAAGATCAGAATTTACTAGTGTAAATTAGTAACTGTTTACCAGGGATATTTAACACTGTTAGAATACACATAAAAGAGATTACTGCTTTTTTTTCTTAAAGGACAGCAGAAGAAAAGTTAGGGACTTTGGTAGGTCTCTCTCATTTATTCAATATGTACCAAAGCTCCACCTACTGAACAATGGCTGGAAAAATTCATATTACCAAAGCTGTTGCCCTGTTACAGCTTCGCCTTTGTCCAGACGGCTAGCCCGATCCCAGTCAAGGGACCAGTTCCATGTGCAAGATGCCTACAAGCCAAAGATCTCATGAAGCAAGTGAAGGATCACAGTGAAGAGATGGAGAGGCTGAGAAGCATCTGAGATAGTGAGACGTGCATTGCTGAGATGCTTCTGGAAGCATGCAAGCTCTATGACAGAGGTGAAGATGGTATGCTATAGAATGAAGAGAGTTGGACACAAGTCACCACAGCCTGCAGAATCAACAATCCAACACTCCCAGCCCTCAAAATTAAAAAAACAGTATACAACCTTGGAAGTGAAGGAGGTGAAAACATCCCAAGAAAGGGAAGAACTAGAGCTCAAGCACCCCAAAGTTGCAGAATCAGTAACCACAAGGAAGTGAAAAGTAGTGGTGGTTGGTGACTCTTTTCTGAGGGATACTGAGACCAGACCTAATGTCCAGGGAGGTGTGCTGTCTGCCAAGTGCCAAAATCTGAGCTATTATGGAGAGTTTGCCGAGGCTCATCAAGCCTACTGACTATTATCCGATATTGCTTATTCATGTCAGCACAAATGATACTCCTAGGTATCCCTCCAAGCATATCAAGAGTGACTTCATGGCTCTGGGACAGAGGGTAAAGCAGAAAGGTGTGCAGGTGATGTTCTCTTCAGGCCCAATATTCAAATGCATTTACATGGTTTACAGACTTGTAAATTATGTAAATGCTGCTTAGAGGGATATTCAATGACACTAACATGGTTAGTGCTGCTGAATATCCCCAATTAATGCATTGGGGCATTTTGGGGGCATTCCAGGGTGGGGCAGAGTGGAGGCGGCACCAGTTGCTAGCTGGGCAGTGATGATGTTGCACCGCTGTCCAGTTAGCAAACCGTAGGTAAAAATAGGTGCAGCAATATGGCCGCTGCCCAGTTAGCTTCTGCAGTGTCTTTGGCTATGCAGCAACCCCAGATATTCAATGCCAGGGCCTCTTATAACCCAAGCAGTCAATATTCAAGGTTAAAGTTCAGCAGTGGTGGCTATGTGCTGTAGAGGCGCATAGCCATTGCAAATGAATATTGGACTCTTCAATCCTTCCTGTTGAGGGTAAAGGCCAAGGCCAGAGAAGCTCGCATCCTGGAGATGAATGCATGACTGCGTGCATTTTGGTTTCCTGGATCATGGGATTATTGCAGAGCAGAGACTGTGCCCACCTATCCAAGAAGCATCAAAGTCTCTTCCGCAGCAGACTGGCTAACTTACTGAAGAGGGCTTTAAACTAGATTCATTGGGGGTGGGCAAGGAAAGTAACTAAAAGCCCTCAGGTAAGCAAAACATTAAATACCTTGGTAGAAATGGGAAAAAGGAGCAATATCTGGAAAGTGGTGTGCATAAATGTCCATAGTATGGGATATAAGATCCCAGACGTTGAGGCTTGTGATAAGGAAGCTTATCATAGCTCAGGAAGGAGCTATAGAAAAGGTGAAGTGACTCTGAACAAGCAACCTGTTAGTTCTGGTAGAAATAAGAAAACAGAATTTTCCCATAAAAGACTACCAGTCCCAGAATGCACCAGGTTTCCAACAGCCATTAGAGGAGCTGAAGTGGGGAAACGTGTGTTCAATCAGGAGGGCTATGAGGTAATCCCTAAGCACTCATCTCAAAGGGCAGGGCCTGATTCAGCACAGCTGCGCTGTGTTAGGGAGGAGCACTCATCTAAGCAGAATAAGAGTAGAGTTTATTCTATAGATGACCATCTTCATGATCACCTTGGATATCCAGAGAAGGATCATCAGTTTCATCTGAAGGATCATCAGAAGCAGAAGCCAAACCGGACGGACAGAGAGGGAAAGAGACCCTCTGGAAGAAAGAGGAGAAAAGCCTTTGAGAGGTCTAGAAGAGTCCAAAGCAGTACGTATACTGGGAGGTATTCCAAGGGCCAGCATACACCATTGGACTGGGGAAAGCCAGAGGAATGGTGCTGCAGAGCTAGGAATCACCAGAGGCTACCTGTGAGGGAGACGGCTGCACGTGGAAGGGATCCTAAGACCCGTGCCAGAAGGTATGTGAAGAAAGATCCAGTGTCCAGGGATCTGGATTGGAAGGCTGGACATAAGAACTGGACTACATACTGGCCAGGCTATATAGAGAGAAACTCTAACAGCAATGGAAGCTCAGGTATGAACACTGATCTATGCCCTAGCTATAACCTTGAAAGACAGCAGGGAAACAAGTATTCTTCTGAAAGTGCTCCTTTGAGAGATCCATCTGTACCAATCCATGATATTGAACCCATGCTTGTTGAACAAGGGGGAATAATAGCAGATGAAGATCCTGTTTATATGGACTGCTCTCTATCTAAACTCCGTTGGTAACTTTCTGTTATAAAGTACAGCAACCATCACAAAGAAATACAAATTTGTTCTTTAATCTACTCAGAAAAGCTCCTGAAGCAGGATTTGACCCACACAGTAGAAAGCAAGCCAGCTAAGGGGTTTCAGCTGGTAACCGCTAGCAATCGAGCCTCACCTAATTGCTTGTGAGCTAGGAGAGAATCACTTCTGAACCTGTGTGGGAAGTAATCAGAAGTTAATCTGAAAAGAACAGTTTGTTTCTTGCTTTGTGGCTTTTCATTTGTTGTTTTCCTGATTTTGACTTTGTTTTTCCAAGTTAACACTGAAAGCAAGTTACCTGATTTTATGTGCTACCAAGCATATCTGTGTTGGGAGAAATAACCCCATAAATAAATATCTTATTGGCTTTACCCAAGAGCACAACTAAATTATTGTCAGCAGCTGTGTCTGGTGTGAATGAACTACATTGTCCACAATACCTTGCAAATCATATAGAGATATGCACTTGTCAAGACTGTGAAGATTCTCACCCAGGCAGCCGTCTGACAGGCTTTAATGGTGGAGACTGACTTGGATTTAGTGGCAATTATGGAGACATGGTTCATGGACAATCATGACTGGGATGTAATTATATCACAACATCCTTTATTTAGGAAGGACAGGGTAGGAAGAGTGGCACTATACGTAAAACATAATATTAAGCTACAGAATTACGGGACTTTCAAGGGAGGGAGAAGGCACTGTGGGATAAACTAAAAAGAGGGAATTGGAAATCCATTTGCATTGGTGTGATAGACACATCTTCACAGGCAGAAGTTGGCCACTATTAATAGACCATGACTTCAGGACCATTCTAATGAACCAAAGGAACTTTATCCTATCTAAGACAACTACCTCAATCAATGCCCAACCTTAGTTAACTCGCTATCACATATTTGATCAGTCACATATATTGACATCACCTTGTATATCTGTATATTTGTATAACTGTGTATAAGTTGCTCTGAATATTAGTAACCCTGTAAATAAGCTCTACTACCATCTATATAATCAATATCCTACTTATAGTTATGTTGTATATGTAATATATAAGTTACACAGTATATAAATTACTCTGTAGATCATCTTACTTATAGGTATGTTATAATGTATCAGCTTCTGTTATAATTAATGTTCTTGTTATACTGTACCATTTTGTTATACTGCAAACTGCTTTGATTTCTTGAAAAGGCGGTATAGGAAATCCATAAATAAATAAATAAATGACATGTGCAGTATTGCCATAAAAGGAGAAATTTTACAATAGGTGATTTCAATATGCTGGATACTGACTGGCACATCTGTGCTTCAGTGTCATCTAGATTTTGGATTCTCTACAAGGCAAACTATTCTTGCAACTGGTAACAGAATCCAAACATAAAGGGGCCATACTGGACCTGGTGCTTACCAACGGGGAAGTGTTTCTGATGCTATAGTGAGAGATCATCTCACATCCAGTGATCACTAGATGGCGTGGTTCAGTATTAGAACTAGGGCTGATAAGGTCCATTCAAAAGTGAAGGTCTTAGACTTTAGGAAAACTAACTTTGCCAAAATGGGACAATACCTCAGGGAGTCATTTGTGGATTGGGAACAGCTGGGGGATGTACAAAAACAGTGGGCAAAACTGAAAGGGGATATTTTAAGGGCAACAAACCTTTTGGTTAGAAAGGTAAATAAATGTAAAAACAAAAGGTAGACACTATAGTTCTCAAAAAGAAGTAGCTGAAAAGGTGAAGAAAAATGGATCTTTTAGCCTGTGCCTACTTCTAACTAGGCAGCAAAACATAACCTCAATCCTTGGAATTCAGTTCTCTAAATTCAGCTGTAAATAAAGAAGTACACAGACATAGGGTACAACTTTGCTTAAGTGAGGAATTCACAGGTGTGTACATGATTCCCCCTCCAAGATAGGCAATCGGACCTCATATGGAAAAAAAAAACGATTACATGGTACACATTCAGCTTTACATCAAGCTTTGTATATCTAGGTCAGAGCACAGACATTTCTCAGCTCCAGTATTCTAAAAATAAAAGCATTCCCTCTCGTTCTCACAATGTCATCTGAATCACAACCTTGGCTTTATAACATCTCTCTCTCTCCAGGCTGCTAGGCTTCAGACTGCAACATTTCAAGACATTCTTCATATTAACCCTTTCAGTGGGCCCTGTACCCCACTTCAAGTTACTTTCAATAGTCCCACCTCTGATTCTGGACAGAATCACTACAAATGAATGATAACTCAAACATATCCAAGTCCAAAATAAATCTTCGGTCATAGTTGGGAATGCCTTTCTATTCACTTGCTTCAGAGTCTTATCCACCACATCTGGTTCATAGGTGAACTTCATCTTGCTGGTTGGAAAAAGTCTTTATACATATGCTCCATTTGACAATATAGAAAAAAAGATTAGAAGCATCCTGCAAATTAACCAAAACTATGTGATGCTGCCTTTTTTAGGTCTCAGTAAGAATATGTACAGAGAATAAGGCTCTACCAATTATTCTTGCAAACACAATATGCTGACAGTGGCCTTCTATTCTTCATTGATCTTTCAGTAGTTCAGAAGTTTGCACCCATATCATCTACCACCAGTGATAACTCCAAGTTCTTCAGCAGTTTCTCTTTTCAATCTGGGCTGCACTATGCACATCTTGGACTGTTTCAATGGTTGTCTATCCAGCTTCATGGCTGCATATATATCTTTCTGTAGCAGTGCTAGAATCGCTGATCTTTGCTCTAATCTGGCTTTCAGTAGCATTGCAGACTTCCTTTCATTCACAGTAGTCATCATCTTCAGCCCATAAGGCTCAGTGCATGAAATATATAATTTGCAGAACCACAACTCACCACTACAACATTCCTCTGATTCCTCACAATGGCAAACATGCACAACTACTAATGGCAATATAGAATTACTGAACAGGATTATCTTATCTAATGCTAATTAATTACTTACAGTTACAATACATCTACTGCTAGCACTAAATTATTACAAATTATTTAACTATATGGAGACCAAACAACATACTTCTAGTTTGCATCCACATTCCATAATTTTTCTCTTTATCTATCAACTTAAAATTAGCATATGACCTAATAGACACACCTCTCTTATCAGGTGCACAACTTACATATGCATGTCATTAATCATGTTTGTAATTTATTCTCCAACTGTGACAATTCACAAAGTATAGTTAATCTTATTACTTAAGGGGTAACAAACTTTATTGATTTATTTTGAAAACATTTCTGTACTGCAATTTCCAAGGATCAATTGTGGTCTTCCAGGTAATGTAAAACTCTCTCACACCGAGGAAGTTTCTCCAGGTCATGTGCCCATGAAGGAAAGGTTAGGACAGCTGTTACAGTTGGTGATTCAATCATTAGGCATGTAGATAGCCGGGTGGCAGGTGGCCATGAGGATCGCCTGGTCCCATTCCTGCCTGCTGCGAAGGTAGCGGCCCTCACGTGCCACCTAGACAAGGTCTTAGATAGTGCTGGGGAGGAGGCTGCTGTATTGGTACATGTCGGTACCAATGACATAGGAAAATGTGGCAGGGAGGTTCTGGAGGCTAAATTTTGGCTTTTAGGTAGGAAGTTGAAATCCAGAAATTCCAGGGTAGCATTCTCCGAAATGCTTCCCGTTCCATATGCAGGACCAAAAAGGCAGGCAGAGCTCTAGAGTCTCAATGTTTGGATGAGACAATGGTGCAATGATGAGGGTTTTGGATTTTTTAGGAACTGGGGAACATTCTGAGGAAAGGAGGGGCTCTTACGAAGGGATGGGCTTCAACTTAACCGGGATGGAACCAGGCTGCTGGCATTACCCTTTAAAAAGGAGATAGAGCAGCTTTTAAACTAGATAATAGGGGAAAGCCGACAGTCACACAAGAGCGCATGGTTTGGAAGAATGTATCCTTGAAGGATACTACCAAAAGCAGAGAGGTTCTAAAAAAAGAGTAAAGTAGCCCAAATGCCCTTGAGTATGGAGCAGACTGAGCTTAAAGATTCCAAATTACCCATGCCTACCAATAGCCAAATTAATATGAATAAAATACAGTTTTTAAAATGCTTCTATGCAAATGCTAGAAGTCTAAAATTAAGATGGGAGAATTAGAATATATAGCACTAAATGAGAGGTTAGATATGATTGGAATCTCAGAGACATGGTAGAAGGAGGACAACCAGTGGGACACTGTGATACCTGGGTACAAACTATATTGTAATGATAGAGCTGATCAAATTGGTGGAGGGGTTGCACTCTATGTTAGAGAGGGCATTGAATCACAAAGGATTAAACAAAATTTGCTGTAGAATCTCTGTGGATTGAAATTCCATGTAAAAAAGGCAAGGCAATGGCAGTGGGGGTGTACTATTGACTGCCTGGCCAGAATGAACAAATCGATGATGAAATGCTCAAAGAAATCAAGGAAGCTAACAAAAGTTACAGCACAGTAATAATAATGGATGATTTCAATTACCCTGATATCGACTGGGTCAGTGTCACAGCAGGACATGCTAGGGAGATAAAGTTCCTAGATGAAATAAATGACTGCTCTTTGGAGCAGCTGGTTCATGAACCAACCAGAGGGGAAGCCATATTGGACCTAGTCCTTAGTGGAGCACCAGATCTGGTGTAAGAGATAAGAGTGTTGGGGCCACTTGGCAATAGTGATCATAGCATGATCGCTTTTGATTTAATTAGTGGAGGAGAGATAGTAAGAAAATGCACAGTACTACCTTTTAACTTTCGAAAGGGAGACTATGATAAAATGAGGAAAACAGTTAAGAAAAAACTGAATTCAATGTGTTGCATACTTAACCATGACAGGAACATAATCAAACTCAAATTAACTATTTACAATTCAGTTGTAGAGTGGGGTATCTTGGATTAGGGGTGGGAAAGGGAGGAGAAAGTTAAACTGGCAGTTTATAGCAATTAAGCTTAACTCATTTCAATTGTTCACCAAAATTCTTATCTTAGGAAGGCTCTCACATTATTTTGAATATTGTCTACAATATAACTATCTGATTAACATAGACATCACAGGATGCAAAGGAAATGCAAAACAAAAGGAAACAGATACTTCATGGATCATTACATAGAATTCCAAGATTATGCTCAACAAAAGGTAATGCATTTCTAACCACAAAACTTTCAAAAATATTAGAGTTTAAACCAATTAGACATTCAATTACCAGTGTTTATTCAGCACAAAACAGCATAATAATAAAGGATCAATTAATCTCTTGCACAGGGTAATCTATTTACACCTTGAATCTATCTTAATCGGTGATACAAATTTAATATCTATTCCACTAACAATAAAACATCAGTTCTGCAGGGGTCATTCCATAATAACAAAACTGAAACACACAACATAAGAATTGAATTAGGAGGGCCATGTGCCCCTTGGGCAAATAGCCTCCACGCCGACCTCTAACCCCAGATATTCAATGCCGGGGTCATATACAGTCCCGACATTAAGTATCCAGGATTGCCACACTGCCTTGCTGTCATAGTTGATAACTGGGCAGTAGTGATATTGCATGCAGCCTGGTTAGTTCCTGCACATAGATAGGTGAGCTGGTGTCTCGTCTATCTTTTAGGCCCAGGTCACTAAATGGTCAGTATGCAACATTGCTGCTGCTTGGTTATCGATTGTCAGCACCTCTGCTCCTCCCTAGAAGCCCCCAAGATGCCCCAATGCTAAGCGGTCAGCATGAGGGCGTATAAGGGGGAGAGAGGGCATAGTCAGAGGCATGTTAGTGCCATTGAATTTCCCAAATAGCAGCATTTACATGGTTTACAGTGCTGTAAGGCAAGCATATGAAAAAAATAGATGGAGAATACTGAATAAGAGGAAAAGATACCTCAGTTTGTCTCCCAGAGTTGAATTCAACTCAGTATTAGAGAAGCCAGCCCTACATCCACAAAAATGCCTCTCCAGCCACCAAGAGAGTGATCGGCATCGGGGAGGCAAGTGGGAAGGCAAACCCCTCCTCGATCGCTTCCACAAGGCCAATCAGGCCCACTGGAACCCCCGTACACAGCTGCAGTTAAAAGGAAGTGCTTTCAGGTGCTGCTCATCATCGCTCCAGCCACCAAGAACCTGATCGGCATCAGGGAGGCAAGTGGGAAGGCAAGCCCCTCCCCAATCGCTTCCACCGAATCCCCAGACACAACTGCAGTTAAAAAGAAGTGCCTCCAGGCACTGCTCATTATCGCTCCAGCCACCAAGAGCCTGATTGGGGTTGGAAAGGTGAGCGGGAAGGCAATCCCCTCCCTGATAGCTTTCATGAGGCCAATTAGGCCCACTGGAACCCTCGGGCACAGCAGCAGTTAAAAGGAAGTGCTGCTCATAAGAACATAAGAACTTAAGATATGCCATACTGGGTCAGACCAAGGTCCATCAAGCCCAGTATCCTGTTTCCAACAGTGGCCAATTTATTTATTTAACTGCATTTATATACCGCTTTTCACCGGGTCAAAGCGGTGTAACATATAACAAAAGGGGGGGGGGCAATACTTTAAAGGGTGGGGCCATCACCAGGGGGGCAACATTTATTGATTTGGGGTGGACATAGACATGTACACTTCTGCTGTATCTAAGTATTAGTTCATGCGGATAGGGTGGTTTTTCTGTTCAGAGATGTTCACGAAATAGGATTGTTTTCAGCTGTTTCTTGAATGATGTGATGTCAGCGTTGTTCCTGATGTGGTTTGGCAGAGAGTTTCAGAGGGATGGAGCATAAAGTTCGAAGGCTCTGTTGCAGGTCTGTTGTGTGGATTTAGTTCTTTTGTGGGGGACGACGATGGAGTTATTGGAGGATTGTTTGGTTGGTCTGCTGTGGGATGGGCGAGGCAGTAGGGGTGGAGTGAGGTGTTCCGTGTTTGGTGGATAGTCTTATGGGTGAGTAGGATAGCTTTGTACTTGATTCTTGCTTCAATTGGAAGGATCTGGAGGTCTCATAGGATTGGGGTGATGTGATCCCGTTTTTTCGCATTCTGAATAATCCTTGCTGTAGTATTTAAGGCAGTTCAGAGGGGGTTGGTTTGTGAGGCGGGAAGTCCATGGTAGATTATGTTGCAGAAGTCCAGATGAGGGACTGTCACAGCTTGCATTACTGTCCTGAAGTCGTGAGGTTCTAGGAGGGGTCGGAGGCATTGTACAGTTTTAGCTTTGTGGAATATCGTCCCGGCGGTCTTGTTGATTTGATGTTTAAAGGTGAGAGCTTGGTCAATGATAACGCCTAGATACCTTATTTGAGGCTGGATTTGAATTTACGTGGTTCCCATGTTGAGGTGGGTAGGTGGTTTGAAGTCTGGTTCTTTTGTCAATATAGGTCATACGTACCTAGCACTTTCCCCAAAAGACACAGGTTCAACAATGCTTGTATTGGGTCAAGCAGCGATATCCAGTGTCCCTTTTTAATAATCGTTTACGGACCTTTCCTCCAGGAACTTGTCCAAACCTTTTTTAAACCCAGCTACACTGATAGCCTTTACTACATCCTCCGGTAACAAATTCCAGAGTTTGATTACACGTTGAGTGAAAAAAATATTTTCTTTTATTAGTCTTAAATAGTTTACCCTGTAGCTTCATTGCATGTCCCCTAGTCTTTCTATATTCTGATAACATAAACAATCGATCTACGTTTACCTGTTCCACTCAGTTCATTAATTTATAGACTTCTATCATATCTCCCCTCAGCCTTCTCTTTTCCAGGTTAAAGAGCCCTAACCTTTTTAGCCTTTCTTCGTAGGGGTATCCTTCCATCCCCTTTACCATTTTGGTGGCTCTTCTCTGAAACTTTTCTAATAACGCTATATCCTTTTTAAGATATGGAAACCAGAATTGCAAACAATATTCAAGGTGCGGTCGATACAGAGGCATTATAATATCCTTTAGTTTTGCCAAACGTCTCTGATGAGGGACCTTGTCAAAGGCTTTCTGTAAATACAAATACACTATATCAACCAACTCACCTTTGTCCACCTGTTTATTCACACCTTCAAAAAAACATAACAGATTAGTAAAACAAGATCTTCCTTGTCTAAAGCCATGTTTGCTGTCTCCCTTTAAGCCATGACTATCTACATGTTTAGCAATTTTGTTCTTTATCATGTTTTCTATCATTTTTCCCAGTACTGTCAATGTTTCCCGGATGACACCTGAAGCCCTTTTTAAAAATTGGCGTTACATTCACCATCCTCCAATCTTCAGGTATTACAGATGATTTTAATGATAGTTCACAGATTACCAATAGCAGGTCTGCAATCTCATATTTCAGTTCTTTCAACACCCTTGGATGTATATCATCCGGTCCAGGTGATTTGCTATGCTTCAGTTTATTGAATAGTTGTAATACATCTTCTCGATGTATCGATAATTCCTTCATTTCTTCCGCACCTTTAAAAACCACTTCAGTCATGGGTAACATCCCTACATCTTCCTCAGTAAAGACCGAAGCAAAGAATTCAATCAGTCTCTCCGCAATCGCCTTGTTGCCTCTTAGGGCCCCTTTAACCCCTCTCTCACAGGTTTTTTACTACGCATGTACTTGAAAAAGTCTTTATTACGCATTTTTGCTTCGGCAGCAAGCTTCTTCTCAAATTCTCCCTTTGCCTGCCTTATCAATGCCTTGCATTTGTCTTGCCAGTGCTCGTGCTGTTTCCAGGTTTCGTTGTTTGGCTCTTTTTCCATTTCCTGAAAGATGCTTTTTTGGCAACAACAGCCTCTCTGACCTCACTTTTAAACCATGCTGGTAGTTTTTTGGACTTCCTTCCACTTTTCTTAAAGCGTGGAATACAGCTGGTCTGGGCTTCCAAGATAGTATTTTTCAAAAACACCCAAGCTTGATGTAAGTCTTTAACCTTTGCAACTGCTCCTTTCAGTTTTTGCTTAACTATTTTCCTCATTTTATCATAGTCTCCCTTTCGAAAGTTAAAAGGTAGTACTGTGCATTTTCTTACTATCTCTCCTCCACTAATTAAATCAAAAGCGATCATGCTATGATCACTATTGCCAAGTGGCCCCAACACTCTTATCTCTTGCACCAGATCTGGTGCTCCACTAAGGACTAGGTCCAATATGGCTTCCCCTCTGGTTGGTTCATGAACCAGCTGCTCCAAAGAGCAGTCATTTATTTCATCTAGGAACTTTATCTCCCTAGCATGTCCTGCTGTGACACTGACCCAGTCGATATCAGGGTAATTGAAATCATCCATTATTATTACTGTGCTGTAACTTTTGTTAGCTTCCTTGATTTCTTTGAGCATTTCATCATCGATTTGTTCATTCTGGCCAGGCAGTCAATAGTACACCCCCACTGCCATTGCCTTGCCTTTTTTACATGGAATTTCAATCCACAGAGATTCTACAGCAAATTTTGTTTAATCCTTTCTGACTCAATGCCCTCTCTAACATAGAGTGCAACCCCTCCACCAATTTGATCAGCTCTATCATTACAATATAGTTTGTACCCAGGTATCACAGTGTCCCACTGGTTGTCCTCCTTCTACCATGTCTCTGAGATTCCAATCATATCTAACCTCTCATTTAGTGCTATATATTCTAATTCTCCCATCTTAATTTTTAGACTTCTAGCATTTGCATAGAAGCATTTTAAAAACTGTATTTTATTCATATTAATTTGGCTATTGGTAGGCATGGGTAATTTGGAATCTTTAAGCTCAGTCTGCTCCATACTCAAGGGCATTTGGGCTACTTTACTCTTTTTTTAGAACCTCTCTGCTTTTGGTAGTATCCTTCAAGGATACATTCTTCCAAACCATGCGCTCTTGTGTGACTGTCGGCTTTCCCCTATTATCTAGTTTAAAAGCTGCTCTATCTCCTTTTTAAAGGGTAATGCCAGCAGCCTGGTTCCATCCCGGTTAAGTTGAAGCCCATCCCTTCGTAAGAGCCCCTCCTTTCCTCAGAATGTTCCCCAGTTCCTAAAAAATCCAAAACCCTCATCATTGCACCATTGTCTCATCCAAACATTGAGACTCTAGAGCTCTGCCTGCCTTTTTGGTCCTGCATATGGAACGGGAAGCATTTCGGAGAATGCTACCCTGGAATTTCTGGATTTCAACTTCCTACCTAAAAGCCAAAATTTAGCCTCCAGAACCTCCCTGCCACATTTTCCTATGTCATTGGTACCGACATGTACCAATACAGCAGCCTCCTCCCCAGCACTATCTAAGACCTTGTCTAGGTGGCACGTGAGGGCCGCTACCTTCGCAGCAGGCAGGAATGGGACCAGGCGATCCTCATGGCCACCTGCCACCCGGCTATCTACATGCCTAATGATTGAATCACCAACTGTAACAGCTGTCCTAACCTTTCCTTCATGGGCACATGACCTGGAGAAACTTCCTCGGTGTGAGAGAGTTTTACATTACCTGGAAGACAGGTCCTAGTTACAAGATTACTTCCTGCCACACCAGGGTGATCCTCTCCTGTCACGTGACCTCTCTCCTCCATGGCAACAGGGATGCTGCCAGACTGGAGGTGGGGCTTCAGGACTATGGGTTATGTTTACTAAACTGCGATAACATAGCAGTGGCTACGTTAACGCACGTTAAGTAATATTAATGCACGTTAACGCAACATTAATGCACGTTAACATTACCTAACGTGTGTTAACGTTACATAATGTGCGGTAACGTTTCCGGCTGCGGTAAGGACCTTTGAGGCGTGGAGAGAGGGCAGAGAGAAGGGGTCATTAGGCGGGGAGTGGGCGGGGAGAGGCCCCTGTTACACTAACGCATTGATCATACGACTAGAAAATTAACGCGAGTGAAAACCTCGCGTTAGAGACACTTTTGCAGGAGAGAGAAACCATTTCAGTCAGCAATGTACAGCATAGGCAGGGAGCCCAAGAAAGGTGATAGTAGTGCTACATGTGCAGCAACAGCATAGTGGCCACTATTGTGATGCCGCAAATGGGGCATAGGGGGCTGCATGCAGGACAGGCAGTGGGTGCAGCCGGGGTGCAGAGGGGATGAGACAGCTGCCTAGGTGGCACATAGGAACACAGAAACAAACTAGCAGTGAGACAGCATCTGACCATGGCCAAACATGCACAGCAGTCTGTGCTCTACAGTGCCGCATCCAGGGGATGCATGGCCATTAGCTACCCCAAACGTCACACAGGAACCACAATGCCTATAATGGGGCAAGCAATGCACATCTGGGGATCACGCCAACAAGGGTCTCTGCACCTTCCCCGGGTATGTCCAAAATAGACCAGACACCCAACTAAACAAACACCCCTTACTACAGCTCCTGGTAAGGCAGTGCAGAGTGTGACCACACGTCATCTGAAACAGATGTACACCCAGTAGTCCAAACGGGGTATACCATACCCGCACTGCCTGCCCTAGCCAGTCCATATTCTGTTGGCATAACACCAGCTATCTACCAGGTCCACCCTATCCAATAGCTGCGGGATCACCAACCTGACTCCAAAAGCCATCACCTGCCCATGTGGAAGGGACATAACAGTGGCAGGCAGAGATGGATGGGATGTGTGGATGTCCATGTAGGCCCCCCCCCCACCCCAGAACCCGTACCCTAGGTACCCGCCTACCTGCACAGTGGATGGCCTGGGACAGTGAACCACCAGCATCAACAGCATATGGGCATGTCAGCATGGTGGGGGGAGGGTGCTGGTGGTGACTGGGGCAGTGACACCTGCCCTCAGCGGACTAAGCCCATGCCCTGTCCCAGTGTGTGGTGGACAGTGCAACAGACAAGGTCTGCCTGATGAAAAGCATAGGCAGCCCCAGGAACTACTGTGCTTCTGTGGCAGTGGTGTGGTGCAGACAATGTGTCGTGGAACAGAAGACCACAGGTTCATGTCTCAGCTGTGGCTCCTACAGAGCACATCCCTATGTTTTACCATTCAATGCAGATACAACATCAGAATGTGCAATCCCCCAACCAGCGGCCAACAGGGGTACAAACACCCACTCACACAGGCTCCACTATCCAAAGCTTCATGGAGAGTCAGGCTGTTGGCCCCAGCACGGGGCTGCAGTTATCACCAGAGCACTACTACCACCTCCTGTACAGAGTAGCAATGTTTGCACTGTAATCAGGACCAGTGTTCGGGCAGGGTGGTCACCCATCCCCATCATTGCACAATGCTGCAATAGGACTGTGTGCGTGTGAATGTCCATCCATTGTTTTGTGGCTGACTACACTGCTCTGGGCCAGCAATGTCCAACTGTTAGCAGCGTTAGCCTTCAAATGTGCAGAATGGAACAGGGTATTGTGGGTATGAGCCGGACAGGGCAGATTGGCCAGGTTGCATCTGCACAGGGTGCAGGGCACTGGCTGGGACACTGTAGTGCCCAAGCACCACCTGCATGAACAGGATGGCCAACGTATGTCATGCGGTGAGGTCACTCTCACTCTGATCGAGCAGTGACCATGGTATGTTTATGTTCCCACATAGTGCTCTGTACTATTTGTTCCTTGTGATACCTGTGTGTTCCCAGTTCTGGGGCCCATTCGCTACAATATCAGTGTCTGTCCTGGTTGGAACACCTTGTAGGGTGCTCCAGGTGCCGTCTGCTGGTCAATGGCAGACTGTGGGGTGAAGTAGTTGGGCTTCCCACTCTACTCCCAGCTATACTGCTGGTCTGCCACTGCCCCAGTCATAGGTATGGCCCTGGCCCACCAGCGCTGGAGGGCTATATTTCTCTAGCAGGACTGGGGTTGCTGGTCCTACAGCCATCCCATGGGCCCAAGCACCTGTCACTCACCTACGGAATGGGTGATTGTGGACCCTTTGGGGTATATGATACATACCACTGTGACCCATAGAAGCAGTAATAGGTAAACCTCAGGCAGGTCTAGATGTCCCCCTGGCCTGATAACTGGGGTGCTTGGCAGCCAGACCTTACCACAGTGTACACACTAATCTGGGTGGTGTCAGGTCCCAGATGGACACAGAATTACCTTCAGTTGCACTGCTGGGAACACTGGCCACACACTGGTAGTGGTGGGGATGTGCAGCAGGGCATATCTCTAGGTCCACAGATACTGTGGACCTAGTGCTGAGCAGCCACTCTAACACTCAGGGTGAATGCAGAACCTGCACAATGGCATGGTCTGTGGCTACTCTGTGCCCGTATCATGCACTGTCAGTCCATCCTACCAAGCTGCGGTGATGGAGAGGCGCAGGCCCCATTTGTTGATCAGCTGCAGACCGCTGTTCTACATGTGCAGTGCATCATGGGTGCTGGTGGGGTTACCCTATCCAGGCACACAGAGCAGACGGTTTGTGCGGTGACCTGCAGTACCTCTCTACCCAGCCATTGCTGTGTAACAGGCCTTAGAGGTATAGCCTACTGGTTAGTACAATGACATTCCCTGCAGTGGTCATGGGTTCAATTCTTCATTGTTCCCTCCTTTCATGCCTGTCCAACTCAGATATTTTGCTGCCAGCCCATAATACTCTCCCCACAGTTGCCAACAATCCTTCAGTCCATCTATCTGCGTCTGTCAGCTGTGTAGAGTCCTGTCTTCCTCTGCAGGCTGCCACCCCATGTCCTGCGCTGGTACCCTTTCCTGCATTGTGCCTCTTTGTGCTTGCCTCGCCTGTGCCTGATCTGCATGGCACCACCACTCCTCTGTCCACCCATCATTGTGACTATCATGCCACCTCTGTCTCCACTGGGGGACACGTATTCCCATCATCTGCCACCCACTGTCTTTCCAGTACTTTACATTGCCAACACCCTGTGCTGTGGTGCAGTTGCCCCCAACATATTTGTCAACAGTACTGGCAGCCACATGGGATGCCCACAGATATGGCAGGTCCAGCAGCTCCCAGTTCTCCCTCCTTTAAACACCTGTTCATTGCCTTTCCTCGGTGATCTATCCAGTGTTAGGGTTACACCTGTTTCTATGCCTCACAGGTCTTGCATGTCAACCCTAAGCACCATGCAGCCCTTGGGCACACTCACCTAGGGCACTGTGACATTGTTAGGGTACCTTACCCTATGGTCCCATAACCCAGGGTGCCTTCTAAGGTGCCTTGTCCAGGGGTGCCTAATATGGCGCCTAGCCTAAGGGGCACCTTACAAGACACCTTACAAGACACCTTGTAGGGCACCTTACAAGGCACCTTACAAGGCACCTTACAGGGCACCTTATGAGGCGCCTTGTATGGTGCTTTGTCAGGTGCCTTATAAGGTGCCTTATTTATTTTGTTTATTTATTTTAGGTTTTTCTATACCACGCTTTTTAAAATCAGCTCAGTTAACAGTTAAAACAAATTTGTACCGTGCAGGCGGCATCTGCATTGTACTTACATGGAACAGGGTTTACAACTTGGCTAACTGGGGAAACAATGTACAGGCTACTCAGTACAAGCTGCTCAGATAAGAAACTATATACACAGGCGATACATTTGGGTCCGTGGGAGTAGGCGGCAACATGCCTGCTTAATGGTTATTTACAAGAAATTGAATGTTGTATACAAATTGTAAGCTATATACAAATTGTGTGCTATCTACAAATTGTGTGTTATCTGCGGTTGCATAACGTGTGTCTGGGGACATTAGTGGGCAGGGCTGGGACTGCGTGTTGTAACGTGCATTAGCTTAAGGCGCCTTGTAACGTGCGTTACCTGTCATGGCTTGCTTTAACGATGCGCCACCCATTCCCTTATATGGACATCCGTAGCAGTACCATGGAAACTAACGCAGGTAACATTACTGGTGTTTAGTAAATATACCCCTATATCCCTGTAGGTCTCGTCTATGTACCTCTCTGTCTTTCTTATGTCTTCCAAGTCTCCTATTCTAGCCTCTAGAGAATGGACTCGTTCCCTGAGAGCAAAAAGCTTCCTGCACCTAGTGCACAGGTAAGACCTCTCACCAACTGGGAGAAAATCATACATGTGACACTCAATGCAAAAGACTGGAAAGCCCCCATCTCATAAGAACATAAGAACATAAGATATGCCATACTGGGTCAGACCAAGGTCCATCAAGCCCAGTATCCTGTTTCCAACAGTGGCCAATCTAGGTCATACGTACCTAGCAGTTTCCCCAAAAGACACAGGTTCCGCAATGCTTGTACTGGGTCAAGCATTGATATCATGGGTCCCTTCTTAATAATGGTTTATGGACCTTTCCTCCAGGAACTTGTCCAAACCTTTTTTAAACCCAGCTACACTAACAGCCTTTACTACATCCTCCGGTAACAAATTCCAGACTTTGATTACACATTGAGTGAAAAAATATTTTCTTTTATTAGTCTTAAATAGTTTACCCTGTAGCTTCATTGTATGTCCCCTAGTCTTTCTATATTCTGATAACGTAAACAATGATCTACGTTTACCCGTTCCACTCCGTTCATTAATTTATAGACTTCTATCATATCTCCCCTCAGCCGTCTCTTTTCCAGGTTAAAGAGCCCTAACCTTTTTAGCCTTTCTTCATAGGAGTATCCTTCCATCCCCTTTACCATTTTGGTGGCTCTTCTCTGAACCTTTTCTAATAACGCTATATCCTTTTTAAGATACGGTGACCAGAATTGCACACAATATTCAAGGTGCGGTCTCACCATGGAACGGTATAGAGGCATTATAATATCTTTTGTTTTATTTTCCATTCCTTTCCTTATGATACCTAGCATTCTATTTGCTCTCTTGACTGCTGCTGCACACTGGGCTGAGGGTTTTAACATGTTATCCACAATGACGCCTAAATCTTTTTCCAAGGTGGCGATTCCTAATGTGGAACCTTGCATTGTGTAACCATAGTTATTCCTCTTTTCAAGTCATTTATGAATATGTCAAAAAGCAGCAGACCCAGCACAGATCCCTGGGGTACCCCCCTATTCACCTTTCTCCATTGGGAAAATTGGCCATTTAGCCCAACCCTCTGCTTTCTATCTTTTAACCATGTAAGCACACCCACACCCACTCAATCAAATGTAAATTCCAATGACCTGTTTGCTGTGTTGTGTGCGAATCCTTTCAATCAAAATGTATTTCATGCAAATTACTGTACTGTACAGTCCCTCCTGATCTGTAAAGTAAACCGCTGCTGATCGTAGGAAGTAGCGGTATACAAATGTATACTAAATAAATAAAAATAAATAAAAAACAGTTCCTGATCCACAGTAGTACACTGCCTCCTATCCCATGATTCTTTAGTTTTGCCAAAGGTCTCTGATGAGGGACCTTGTCAAAGGCTTTCTGAAAGTCTAGATACCCTATATCAACTGACTCACCTTTGTCCACCAGTTTATTCACACTTTCAAAACAACTCCTCTATCATCTAATGGACCAACTGACTCTCTCACAGGTTTTTTGCTACGAATGTACTTGAAAAAATCTTTATTTCGCGTTTTTGCTTCCGTAGCAAGCTTTTTCTCAAATTCTCCCTTTGCCTGCTTTATCAGTGCCTTGCATTTGACCTGCCAGTGCTTCTACTGTTTCCAGGTTTCGTCGTTTGGCTCTTTTTTTCCATTTCCTGAAAGATGCTTTTTTGGCAACAACAGCCTCTCTGACCTCACCTTTAAACCATGCTGGCAGTTTTTTGGACTTCCTTCCACTTTTCTTAAAGCGTGGAATACAGGTGGTCTGGGCTTCCAAGATAGTATTTTTCAACAACACCCAAGCTTGATGTTAGTCTTTAACCTTTGCAACTGCTCCTTTTAGTTTTTTCTTAACTGTTTTCCTCATTTTATCATAGTCTCCCTTTCGAAAGTTAAAAGGTAGTACTGTGGATTTCCTTACTATCCCTCCTCCACTAATTAAATCAAAGGCGATCATGCTATGATCACTATTGCCAAGTGGTCCCAACACCCTTATCTCTTGCACTAGATCTGGTGTTCCACTAAGGACTAGGTCTAATATGGCTTCCCCTGTGGTCGGTTCATGAACCAGCTGCTCCAAGAAGCAGTCATTTATTTCATCTAGGAACTTTATCTCCCTAGCATGTCCTGCCGTGACACTGACCCAGTCGATACCGGGGTAATTGAAATCACCCATTATTATTACCATGCTGTAACGTTTGTTAGCTTCCTTGATTTCTTTGAGCATTTCATCATCCATTTGTTCATTCTGGCCAGGCGGTCGATAGTACACCCCCACTGCCATCGCCTTCCCCTTTTTACATGGAATTTCAATCCATAGAGATTCTACAGCAAATTTTGTTTCCTGCAAAACTTTAATCCTTTCTGACTCAGTGCCCTCTCTAACATAGAGCGCAACCCCTCCACCAATTTGATCAGCTCTATCATTACGATATAGTTTGGTAGTAGACTGGCTAATCTACTGAAGAGGGCTTTAAACTAGATTCGTTGGGGATGGGTGAAGAAAGCCCCCAGATAAGTGAAAGCCCCCAGGTAGGTGGTACATTAAGTGCCTTTATGGAAATGGGTAACAGGGGTAACATATGGAAAGCAGTGTGCATAAATGCCCGTAGCATGGGAAATAAGATCCCTGATGTTGAAGCTTTGGTGGGAGTGGCTGACTTGGATTTAGTGGCAGTTACAGAAACATGGTTCACAGAAAACCATGACTGGGATGTAACTATACCTGGCTATACTTTATTCAGAAAGGACAGGGTAGGAAGAAGTGGAGGAGGAGTGGCACTATATGTAAAAACTACTATTAAAGGGGGGGCGGAGCCTGATGTCCAGCGGGATGGTCGCATAACGCTGAGGCTCCCGAGAGGCCTACTCAGAATCCTGAATTAACACCATATATACTTGGAACTTCTACTCTGATCTTGCAGGGGCACATTGGTGAGATGGCGGGGACCAAACCCACGCGCCTGGAATTTGGATCTCCAGCGGCTTCTCACGGCAAACGTTCCAAAACTGAACCCCCATCCCCGCAGAAGGGGCTGGCCTTGCGTGAGGGCCCCGAAATGCAGCAGGAAATCCTCGCAGAGATTAGAGGGGTCAAGGACCTCGTGCAGTCAAACGGTGAAGCACTCCGAGCCCTGCGGGAAGATCTTGGTGTACTGCAGGGCAAGCTCGAGGGGCTCTCTTCGCGTCAGGACAAAATGGAGAGCATATTGGACTCCCATGCGGCCCAGTTGTCCAAACTCGACAAAGTTGAACGTCAGGTACGGGCCTTGCAGAAAGAAGTGGAAGATGGCAATAATAGAGCGCGCCGCAACAACATACGACTCGTGGGCATACCGGAGGGAGCGGAATCGGGAGACATGAAAGAGTTTTTATGTAAAATCCTCCCTTCCCTGCTCCAAATCACCTTTACCAAAGATTTGGAGATCGATCGCGCTCATCGTGTACCCTCAAGCATAACGCTCAACAGGAAGACCCCGCGGCCTATCATTTTTCGACTTTTGAGATATCAACACGTGGAGCAAATTCTCAGTGCCTCTCGGGCAAAGGGCCATATGGAGTTTGAGAGCCACAAGATCTCCTTCTATCCTGACTTGGCTAAACCCACGGTCGACCGCCGAAAGCGCTTTCTGGAATTCCGACCGAGGCTTCAACAACTACAAGCACGCTATGGCCTGATGTACCCGGCCAAGCTCCGAGTCACGCTTCACAATCAGACAAGAACATTTGAGGACCCTGATCTACTAGCGGAGTTTTTGGATTCCAAAGAAGCCGACTTGATGCGCTGACTTCCAGAATATTCCTGCCAGCATTCCCATATCCGCTGTACCTTCCATACTGGATCTGCCGCAGCCCAGCACAGAGTCAGGCGTGGGCAGTTTGTTTGCCTTACTTTTGATGATATCTGTGACCCGACTCCATCTACCCACAGTAGCCTCGATGAGTATCAGAGACAGTGTTAATTATGGACTCTGGTGTTTCTTTTCTTTTTTTTTCATGTCTTTCTATCGCCTCTCTAGGGCCTCCTCCCGCAGACACATGGTCGCCATATTCATTGGGGGTTTTGCTTCTTCTCTAAGATACGTTGGTACATGCTTTTCAATATGGGGTGTATTAGCCAGCATACTCGGTGATTATGTCATTGTTGCACAGATTCTGATTATGTTGTATGTTTTCAAGTGCCCTTACCTAAAATGTCTATTACCGATTGATGGCACCATGTAAGCTTTTCTCATTGAACGTAAAAGGAATCAATAATCCGATAAAACGGAAGAAAATCCTAAGCTACCTAAGTCAGGAAGCTGCTGATCTGATTTTTCTCCAAGAAACGCATTTAAATTCGAAGGAAACTCTTAAACTCAATATTAAACCTTACATGGTGGCCGCCTATTCCCCAGCCGTTTCTAAGAAATGTGGGGTTGCCATACTGGTTAGGAAATCTTTGCATGCTACTATTATTGCGACTAGCTCAGATACAGAAGGTAGATGGTCCAGAGTTCACCTCAAGATAGGTAGCCTTGAAGTTACATGTATATGCCTTTACGCTCCTAATGTGGATGATCCTGCCTTTTTTGCTACCATTGCTCAGGTTGCGCAGGCCTCTGCTAATACTTCATTGATAATTGGGGGGGATTTCAATTTAGTCCTTGATCCCCTGATTGACAAACAGCCGCCTAGGACAAGTGGTCCCCCCAAGAGTCACACCACGCTTACCTCTTTGATCAAAGATCTTGCTTTAGTTGATCTATGGAGGTTACTACACCCCAATGAGCTTGACTTCACCTTCTTCTCTTCCCCTCACAAATCCCAGTCTCGCATAGATTTCTTTCTAATATCAAAACTGTTAGTTCCTCAGGTGGACACTGCAAAGATTCACTCCCAACATATTTCAGATCATGCTGCTATTTCCTTTCAATTACACACTACTGCACCCCAAGGGAATTCGGGGGCCTGGTTCTTTGATAGAGCCCTGTTAACTCAGCCAGAGTTCCAGTTAGAAATTCGAGCAGCCATACAGGATTACTTCCATTTTAATCTACCCCAGGATACTGCGAATTGGGCTTGGTGGGAGGGCTTCAAAGCGGCCATTCGAGCAACGATCACTAGCTATCAAATCCGCCTGCGGAAACAACGCAAGCAGCAGCTACTCATACTAGACCAACAAATTAAAGCAGGCGAACGAGTTCTAACTTCACGTACTGATCCATGTGTATTAATTCGATTACAGCGTCTCCGTTTTCAATATAATTCAATCCTCTCAACTGCAGCTTCTAAGAGTATTGAGCTTTAACGAGGGACATATTATCGTGAAAATAACCGAGCCGGTCGACTCTTAGCCAACGCCTTGAAAGGTCAAAAAGAAGCCAAACGTGTAGCGGCCCTTCGAGCCCCACAGGGAGGGGGCATATTGACCACAGACTCCGACATTGTAGAACTCTTTCGGGATTTCTATACCCGCCTATATCAATCTGAATGTGAGTTCTCGTCAGAGACATTCGAGCGACTGCTTTCTGGCATTCAGCGGCCGACCCTCTCTGAAGATGATAGGGATGCGATGGATGAACCCTTCTCTACTTCAGAGATCCAATCTGCCCTAAAACGAACAGCCTCGGGCCGTGCCGCAGGGCCCGATGGTCTCCCGACCGAATTCTACAGAACGTTTAGTGCAGATTTAGTTCCCTATTTAAAACTCTATTTTTCTGCCCTTGCGGTAGATACATCCTCTTTGGGATCCTTTTCTGCAGCTAATGTGGTAGTATTTGAGAAAGAAGGCAGAGACCCGCTGTCAACCGCCAACTACCGTCCAATCTCCCTACTTAATGCCGATTATAAGATCTTCGCAACGATCTTGGCCACCCGGCTATCTGACAGGATGGCCACCCTAATCCACCCCGACCAATGCGGTTTTATACCCGGCCGATCCACCGCTGACAATGCTCGGACCTTGTGCCATGTGCTATCCAGTGCTGCCAATCTAGATCATCCATGGGTGGGTCTTTCCCTAGATGCCGAAAAAGCCTTTGATCGCCTAGAATGGCCCTTCTTATTTGCAGTTCTCCGATGGTATGGCTTTGGGGAGGGCTTCCACCGATATCTCCAAGTCATGTATACTCAACCCGTCGCCAGTATTTGTGTAAATGCCATCAAGTCTCAGCCATTTAATCTCCAAAGAGGCACGCGTCAAGGTTGCCCCCTATCACCAATGCTCTTTGATCTAGCTCTTGAACCCCTAGTCCGCACGTATTCGAGGTGTCCCCTTCAGTCATAGAGAGATTAAACTCTCTGCATATGCAGATGACCTTATGCTTTTCGTATCCCTTGATTCGGTTCCAGCTGTCTTGGATCTGATTGACGGATACTCGCAATTATCGGGCTATAAAATTAACTGGACCAAATCTGTAGCATTCCCACTGAACCGCTGGGTACATGAGGCTGACATGCAGGCCTTTCCCTTCCTTTGGCAATCCCGCATGGTGAAGTATCTCGGGGTCCATTACTGTTCTCCTTTAGAAGACACTATCAGTTTTAATGCCAAAGAGGTAGTCTCCAAAGTCCGTGAGCTTACAAATCGTTGGTCTCCCTTATCTCTTACATGGTGGGGTCGCCTAGAAACTGTGAAAATGATGATAGTCCCCAAAGTGAACTACATTTTAGAAATGCTGCCATGCTTACTCCCGTTACATACTTATAAAGATATTGAGGGCCTTCTCGTCCGTTATCTCTGGCAGGGCAAGCCACCAAGGATAGCTAAACAAAAACTACAGTCTGCAAAGGAAATAGGGGGTGCCAGATTTCCTGATTTTCTTAGATATCATCAAGCCTTCCTACTTAAGCAAGGTGCCCGATGGCTAGATGCCCCAACAGACAGCAGACCAGTTTGGCTTGACATAGAAGAGGAGCTTAGTAGCCCAATTCCGTTGACCCATCTCCCCGGTATGTCCTATCAAGTAGACACTCGCCATCCACCAATGATTGTCGATACTCTTGCGGCCTTTAACACTCTCATTCTATCACTGGGTCCGAACGTATGTCCTCAGGACGGACTCCCGCTATGGAATAACCCCAGAATTCAAGTCCTAAATAGAACGATAGCATGGAAACCCTGGTACTCAAGGGGGATCTGGACACCCCAACAGCTTTTTTCTGCAGCTCGTTGGAAAACCTTTTCTGATTTACAAAAGGAATTTGCGTTACCAGCGAAACACTACTTTCAATTGATGCAGCTTCAACACTGCCTCAAAAGTGCTCAAATCATGCCGCCCTCTGCCCCTACTGAGGACGGGCTATCAGAGATAGTTCACTCTATTAGTAGTACACATGGGGTAGCCTCTAACTTTTATAAAACATTATGTCAGGGTACAGACACTGCCACTTTTAGAGCTCAACAAGCCTGGGAGCGCGAACTGCAAACCACTTTAACCCCTGTGCAATGGAGCGTTTTCTGGAGCAAAGTAGTGCGGGTTTCCCGGTCCGCCTCTGTTACCCAAACTCTCTTCTTCTTTGCACACAGATGCTTTTATACCCCAGAAAAATAGCCAAATGGAACACAACTGCTAGGGACCACTGTTGGTCTTGCCATGCTGCTGTGCGAACCCTTGCTCATGTTATTTATGAATGCCCTCAACTACAGGTTTATTGGAGGCGGGTTTGGGGTTGTATTCAATTTATCTTACACCTTCACGAACCTCTCTCTTGGAAGATCGTGGGACTCCGCTCTGTGGCGGAGGTCCCCTCTCTTCCTAAGAAGGGTCGCTTTCTCCTTGATTTCATGCTGGGTATAGCCATATGCTTAATCACGAGGAATTGGAAGGATAGCTCTCGACTTACTGTCAATGAATGGTGGAACCTCGTCTGCTTATATAGTAAATATGAGCAGATACCTCGGAGAGCTATTCCCCATGCCCAAACTCACTCTCGCTTGTCTAAATGGCAGATGCTCAATGATTATGTACAATCTGCTCATTGTTCCGACATACCTGTTTAATGTGCGCTGATCATGTTTCAGATCACCGTTAGGTTTTGTAACACAATAATGTAAGTACACGCCCGCTTCGGGAATTATTAGTTTTCTAGAGAAGAAGCAGGGGGGAGGGGGGTGGCAGGGGTTTACTTTGATGTATGTATCACACTTTATGTATCTGTCTCTTAGCTGTATGTCTTCCTTTTCCTTTGTTGTTATAAAACGAAAATAAAGAATTTAAAAAAAAAAAAAAAACTACTATTAAAGCTTTGGAATTACAGAGCTTAAAAGGGAGAGAGGAGGAATTGTGGGTTAAACTAGAAAGAGGGAAAGAGAAATCTATTTGCATTGGTGTGATATACAGACCTCCCTCACAAGAGGAAGAGGTGGACAGAGAGTTAATTGAAGACATATGCAGCATTGCTAGGAAAGGGGAAGTGCTACTGATAGGAGATTTCAATATGCCAGATGTTGATTGGCACATTCCTGCTGCAGTATCATCTAGAAGTAAGGAGATCCTGGATTCTCTACAGGGAGAACTATTCAGGCAATTGGTAACAGACCCCACACGTGAAGGGGCCATACTGGACTTGGTGCTTACCAATGGTGAAAGTGTTTCTGATGTTGTAGTGGGAGATCATTTTGCATCCAGTGATCACCAGATGGTGTGGTTCAGTATTAGGACTAGGGCTGTTAGAATCCATTCCAATCCATTCCTTGCACCTAGTGCACACGTAAGACCTCTCACCAACTGGGAGAAAATCATACATGTGACACTCAATGCAAAAGAGTGCATCTTAGTTTTAAGCTTTTTTTTTAGATCTTTAAGTTCTTTACTTACTAAGGGTTGCTGTGGATACTTATACTAATAAAAGTGTACCTAATACGTTTAATATACCTTGTTCGAGGACTTCCGGTGACGTCACCCACCTGAATGGCGGCGTAGTGAAGGAGCTCCGCCACCAGAAAGCCCATAAATGCAGTGAGAATCCCTATGAGCAAAGCTAGAGGCGGACAGCAGCGGGAAAAAGAATCGAGAGGCTCGGGCTTACCCCTCCGGTGCGTCGGGAGCAAGGCGTGATAGTGCGGACTGGTGAGCAAGTGCCTGGAGAGGAGGCCAGATCACCCGGGTGACCCGCGGGACGCACAGGGCGCGAAGAGGCTGGGCGCATCTGTGAGAAGGCCGCGGGAGAGCGGAAGCCTCGAGGCGGAGGACCGGCGTTGAGAGTGCCAGTGGGGGAAGCCCTTGGACTGCAGCAGACCGGTCAGCAACCATTAAAAAAAAAAAAAAAAAAAACCAGCCCTGATTAAAGGAGCGGAGCGGGCCGAGATTGACCAGCCATGTGGTCTGCACAGATCGTAGCAACTCTTGCAGGCTGGAAGTGGAGGAGCAGAGAGCGGGAACAGCGAGAGTGTTGGCAGCTGCAGTGGTGGAAGGAAGGCTGTGAACTGAGGTGAGCTCCTAAAGACATCCTTAGGGGCAAGTGTTGAGACTGGAGGCTGAGAATGCCGGAGCACAGGGCCTCGCGATCTAAGAGGGGGAGGAGAGGAGAGTGGGCAGTCGGCCCCGGGTGCAGGCCGGGAAGAAGGCTGAGGCAAGAGAGGACCAGCACTGCAATGGAGAAGGCTAAGAAAGAGGGACTGATGAAAAAAAAGTTGGCTGAATTCCGCTCCCCCAATGTGACGCCTAAAGGCGGGAAAGATGGGGAGAAATCAGGTAAAACGTCTGCGGAGTCCCCGCACAGCCCAGGGGGGAGCGAAGGTGGAGAGGACGGCTTGAGTGCAGCGGAACAGATCAAACAGTGGCTCCTCGAGTTAAAGGAGGAACTGAAGGTGGAGATGTGCGGGGTGAAAAATGAGATCAAGGAGGCCGTATAGACTCTATGCTAAGACATCTCAGATCTGGGAGAGCGAGTTGACGAGGCTGAATCCAGGTTGGAAAGTCAAGCGGGCATAGTGACGCAAATCCAGAAAGGCTGCGAAGAGTTGCGGTCAGAACAGGAGGTAATTAAAGCTAAACTAGAGGATCTAGAAGACCGCTCACGAAGATGTAATCTCCGGGTACGAGGCGTGCCCGAAGAGCCCAAGAACAGGGACTGTGAGGAGGTAGTCCAAAAGGTATTTAGGGACCTCCTGGCAGCAGCAGGTCAAGGTGTAGATATGGAAGACAATTTTCTGAGAATAGAAAGAGCGCACAGAGGATTAGGACCTATCCGAGAAAATAGGCCAAGAGACATAGTAGTATGCCTTAGCTACTATAAAACCAAGGAACTACTGCTGGGCGCCAATCGAAAACTAAAAAGCTTCCACTGGGAGGGCCATAAAGTGGAGTTGTACCAAGACCTGTCACAGGGAACGTTGCAGCGCAGGAGAGAGATAAGAGAGGTAACAGCATTTCTGCGGAGAGAAGACCTGAGATACAAGTGGCTATACCCATTCGGTTTGATGCTCACGGTGAAAGGGAGATCATGGACAGTGAGATCCAGTGCGGAGGCTTGGAAGGCCTTGAGAGAACTTGGAACAGAGCATCTTCCGGAGGCGGCTGATAGTACGTCTACTCTGCAGAGACCGGAGACCAGGGCAGGGAGGATGGAGAGTGCGAAGTGGCAGAGGGCGAGCGGTCGGCGACTGGCCAGGTCAGCCAAGGAAGGCCACCAGAGTCCGGAGTCGGGGCAAGAGACCAGATGAGCGGTGGAGAGCAAATAAAGGACTGGTAACTGTGAATAAACAAATAAACAATGCTGGAAGGCTGGTGGGGGGGGGACATAGAGGTAGGCGAGTGAGGGGGTGTTAGGGTGAGGTCGGAGTAGAGAGGAGGGGGAGGAGATATCCAGTGGTGAGGGGAAGGGAGGGGGCATGAGTGGTGGGAGGCAGTAGGGGGGGTGGTGGGTCGAGAAGGGGGGGAAGGGGTATGGGGATCATGAAAAGGAGTAGACTGGGAGGTGGGGTGTGTCACTGAAATGGAAGTCGCGTCTCCTCTAAGGAGAGCACTGATAGGGGAAGGAGGGGGGAGGGGGGAAGGATGGGGGAGGGGGGAAGGAGGGGGGAGGAGGGGGGGAAGGGGGGAGGGGACGAGCAGAAGGGATTGCGGGTGGGGGGGAGGAGAAGAAGGGGTATTGAAAATTGTTTCGCTGAACGTCAAGGGATTAAACTCCCCATGGAAGAGGCAGAAATTATATAAAGAATTAACAAGGCAGAAGGCAGATATAGTAATGTTGCAGGAGACACATTTGCAGAAAAAGCACAAGGCAGTGGTGCGGCCCAAGGGATATGGGACCAGTATGTTTGCTTCCAATACCAGGGAAAAAAAGAAAGGAGGTGTGGCGGTGCTGTTTAGGGGGGAAGTTAAAACAGAGGTGCAGACGGTGATCCAGGATAAGGGGGGAAGATATTTACTGCTGAGGGTAAAATTGGGGGAGGAGTGGTTCTGTGTTGTAAATGTTTACGCTCCCACGGATTCCCAAAAAGAGTTCTGGGAGGAGCTGGGTGTGCAGGTGGCGGCAATGGGGGATGGAGTGCTGATTTGTGGTGGAGACTTCAACTTGGCCTGGGAGGTTGGGAGGGACACGACGGGGAGGGGAGAAGGGCAGGGAAAGGATAGGAAGCGTTATCAAAGGTTTGTGAAGGAGAATGGCCTAATTGATGCGTGGTGGATGTTGAATCCGGGAAGGAGACAATTTTCCTTCTTCTCGGCTGTTCATGGAACCTATTCTCGATTGGACGCCATATGGGTAGGGAAGGAACTCACAGGGAGAATTAAGGGGGGAGAAATAGAACCTATAACATGGTCAGATCATGCACCGGTGGTGGTTCAAGTGCGGGTGGTAGGGGAGGACAAGAGGCGCCAATTTTGGAAGTTAAATGAAGGCTTGTTGGAGGATAGCAGGGTGGTGAAAGAGATCGAAGTCTTGATCCCGGAGTTCTTCGAGAAGAATGGGGCAGGAGGGGTAAAAGAGGGGGTGGTCTGGGACGCCTTTCAGGCAGTGGTAAGGGGGGTGTTTATCAAGTGGGGAGCGCGCATAAAGCGGGAGAGGGAGGAGCGTGAAGTGCAACTACGACAGCAATTGCGAGAGATGGAGGAGAAGGATATGCGGGGGGGGGGTGGGCAGTTTCGCGGCACAGTGTTGGAACTGAGGGCAAAATTGAATGCTATTGAGGCTGAGAGGATTCAGTTTCATTTGCAGCTGTTGAAACGGCGGTTCTTTGAGGGGGTAACAAAGCAGGGAAATTTCTTGCAAGACAGTTGAAAAGGCGGAAGGAGTGGAATAGGATCGTGCAGGTTAAAAGTAGGGGAGCAGTGGTGTGGGAGAATCATAGAATTAGAGAGGAATTTGTATCTTTCTATAGTACCTTGTATGCGGCACAAGAGGAGAGGTCGGAGGAGGATGTCCACGAGTATGTGAGGGAAGCAGGACTCCCTTGCCTGTCAGAGGAGGAACAGAGAGGGCTGGATAGGGAGATCGCTGCAGAGGAGGTATTGCGGGCAATTAAGGCTTTAAAGATAGGTAAAGCCCCAGGGCTCGATGGCCTGACAGCGCGGTTTTATAAACAATTTGGGAGCCTCTTAGTGTACCCATTAACAAGGGGTTTTAATGGGCCACGGGTAGGGGAGAAATTGGTGGACACAATGGGCTGGGCGGGTATCACTTTTATCCCTAAGGAAGGGAAAGACCCGCAGGACTGTGCGTCATATCGGCCAATTTCGTTGTTGAATGTTGATGCGAAATTATTGACCAAAGTGTTAGCGACTAGACTCAATGCGTTGTTGGGGAAATTGGTGCATGTAGACCAAGCTGGGTTTGTGCCAGGCCGGCAAGTGGCGGATAATATAAGGAAAGTGTTGAATGTGATTTGGTCGGCGCAAAAAAAGGGGCAGGAGACACTGTTGGTATCACTGGATGCTGAAAAGGCCTTTGATCAAGTGTCCTGGAAATTTTTGTACTCGGTACTGGAGATTTTGGGGTTCGGGCTCAGTTTTGTGAAGTGGATTAGGGCACTGTATTTTAAGACCAAAAGCCTGTGTGCGGGTTAATGGGGGCTATTCTGAGTTTTTCCCGCTGGAACAAGGGACTCGACAAGGATGCCCGTTGTCCCCTTTATTGTTTGCGCTGTCCCTCGAGCCTCTGGCAGCGAGATTGAGGGCCAACCCATTGGTCGCGGGAGTCAGGGTGGGGCGACAAGAATATAAAGTGTCCCTATTTGCGGACGATATACTCTTGACAATTATGAACCCCAGAGTAACATTAACAGCGGTGATGAGTGAGATTCAAGAGTATGGACAGAGGGCGGGCTTCCGGATTAATTGGGGGAAATCAGAGATTTTAAGTATAGTAGGGGAGGAGAAAGGGCAGCGGGAGCTACGGCAGAGCTTCCCGTTTAAATGGGCAAAGAAGTCGATTCGATATTTAGGAGTGTAGCTGGGGAGGGGCTTGGAGGATCTGTTCCCCTTAAATTATAATAAATTGGTGGGGCAGGTGGAGGGGCGGTTGCAGGGCTGGGGCAGAGGGTATTATTCGTGGTTTGGGCGAATGGCCTCGGTGAAAATGATGCTCCTTCCCCAGTTCTTATTCCTGTTCCAAGTCCTGCCCATACAAGTGCCCCGGAGAGTATTGAGGAGGGTGCAACAGCAAGTGGAGAGATTCATCTGGGGGTAGGTGTTGGTAGGGGAGGGCGGGATGGGTGTCCCAAACTTGAGTTTGTATTATGCGGTGGCACAATTGAGAGCAGTTTATGCGTGGCTACGGGAGCCCAATAAACAATGGGTGAGGATGGAGGTGGATGAATATGGGCCGGGAGAATTAGAACGCATTGTGTGGGAGGGGAAGGGGGGGAAGGGAAGGAATCCCTAGTGGGGCATACTCTTCAGGTGTGGCAGCAGTATAGGAAGCGGTTGGTGGGGGACAAGAGGTGGTCACCTACTATGTCCTTGCAGGCGTGCAGTACGGAGGGACTGGGTCCGAGTGCAGCGGTACTTAGACGGTGGGAGGAGCATGGGCTGACTCAGGTGTCCCAGATAATGGTGGGGATTCAGATTAGAGGCTTTGAGGGAGTGAGAGATCTGTACCGGTTGGGAGAGCAGGATAGGTTTGCGTAATGCAGATGGGTTCGGTGGTCCGACAAAGGGGGAGAGAGCAGAGGGGTAGGGGGGAAGGGGAGTGGTTTGAAGGAGCGTGCCTAGGATCCCTGGGGCAGCAGGGGATGCTTTCTCGGATATATAGAGGATTAGTAGCGAGGGGGGAAGGGAAGTTAAAATATATGGAAGCATGGGAAAAGGATTTAGGGGTAACGTGGGGGGTGGAAGAGTGGGAGGCAATAGCTTTGGGTATGGCACGATTCTCCATAGCCACAACGTTACGTGAGAATGGTTTTAAGGTGTTGAGTCGATGGTATCTTACACCAGAGAGATTGTGTAGGGCGGGGGTGAGGCAGACGGATGATTGTTGGCGGTTGTGTGGAGAGCAAGGGTCCTGACTGCATATGTGGTGGTCATGCCCAGTGGTTAGGGAATATTGGGACAAAATAGAGGAGAATATTAATAAAATTGTGGGTGCGAATATCAGGCTTGGACCGGCGATGTGTCTTCTGCATAGACCAGATGGGCCCTGGGAAGGAGATTGGAGAATCATTTGGTACTGTGTAACCGCGGCACGGTGCGAAATAGCGTGGTACTGGAATAGACCGCATTTGCCGTCTATAGCTAGCTTCGCACGCAGAGTGTCGCATTATTATGCCATGTGCAAAATGACGGGGGAACAAATGGGAAAAGGGGAGCAAACAGCAAAACGGTGGGCGGGGGTTTGGGAGTGGCTACGGGAAGGGTCGTGAAAGGAAGGGGGAGGAGTGGGGGATAGGGGGGAGGAGGGGGAGTAGGGGGAGGGGAACAAGCAATAGGGGGAGGGAGAGGGAGGTTAGGAGTGTGCACGGGGGGTTGAGAGGGTATGGGGGGCCTTAGGGACGTGGGATTAAAAGGCGAGTGACTTCTTTCTATATTGTTTACAGTGTACTGTATCTAAATCATTGCTTATTAGGTAGAATAATGGAATGAGGGATATTAGGGGAATGAGGAGCAAAATGTTTGGTAAGGGGTGGGAAATGTTAGTAATATGTTGCTAATATTGACTGTAAGATGTATTGCATTTAAGTTATTGTTTATATTGTAGAACAATGGAATCCGAGTGGCCAGGGGGCAGCGGGGCAGAAAGTGTAATAAACAAAAGTTACCTGTTGACTTTATTGATTGTAGGATGTTAGTTAACCATTGTACAGTATGAGAAGGTGATTGAAAAATGTACATGGTTGTCTGTTTGGCACTGTAAGTGTAAGTGTGAAGGTTGATAATAAAAAAATTATAAAATAAAAAAAATATATATATATATACCTTGTTCACCTGAAGCTTAATTAATCTCAGGTCCTTAGTGTATGACTGATTTGGATAATGAGCTACACCTGAGAGCACCTCCTTTCCTTTAAGATGTATAAGTACCTATTAAGCTACGATTATCCCAGGGGTGGATGGGTGCTGGGGAGGGAGGGTGGAAAAGAAGACTTATTAAAAGAGGGCTGCTACAAAGTACCCTGTTCTGTGCTTCTGAGGTAAGCTGTGACCAACTTCCTGGGTGATTAACAATCCTTGTTTGGTTAGAAGGAGTCTTTCAAAATGGCCTTTTGACCTGTCACCTGCTTTAACACCTATTGAAAAAGTTTCACAGGTCTCTTGCCCCTTAGGTAGAAGGCCTCTTTGTAAAGGTCTCTAGAAGACTTTATTTGTTGCTCAAAGAATACTGACCTTGTTTTGCCTTTTATGCTAAGTTATATTCTGATTTGATTTAAATTAAAGCTCTTTGCTGCTGCTAGGCTATGACCTATTATGAAATTTAAACTAAAAGCTCTCTGCTGGGTTCTAAATTTAACCAGAAAGCTCTCTTCTGTGTTTTAAATTTAAACTGCTGCTAATAGGCCCTGACTGATTTAACAAATACACTGGGTTCACAGATTAATTAGCTTTAATCCAAAGAAGTCCCTTCAGAAAAATTCCCAGAAGTATATACTCACAATTGCAGATCTCTCTCCAGAAGTAGCAGTTCCCTTTTCTAGTCATTACCGGTCCAGCCACTAAGAGCCTGATCAGCATCAGGGAAGCGAGCGGAAAGGCAAGCCCTACCCCCCCCCCCCCCCACCGATTGCTTCCAGAAGGCCAGTCAGGCCCACTAGAACCCACCAGCAAGAGATATACCTCAAGCTAACCAAACAACAACAGAGAATCATAGAAGCAACATCAATCATTTCCTTCTTGGTAAGCCTTCACACATAAAATGAACATGATGTCACAATTAATCACACCCTACATTGTGATGTTACTCATTCTGCTCTTTCCGCTAACATCCACACATTCTATAGCCACTCACAGCACCAGCATCTCAATTATCTACTTGCCAAAACCTCTCCACTTAAGCCCATGCCTCAAAGTTCAGCACACGAAACCAACACACAGACTGTTACTAATCAACATGGCGCAGCCTCTCAACCCAAGCATCAGTAATAAAGGCCCTCGCTATCCAATCAAATGCTCCCTCACAAACACCCACTCAATCTGTAACAAGATTCAAGCAATAGCAGACAACATATAACTCACCCATACTGACCTCATGTGAATTACAGAAATCTGTATTTCAAACACCGACAACACCCTCCTCGGTTGCTACCACCCAATTACAAGCTATTCAACTGCCTCAGAACTAACAAGAGGAGGGAGCATCTTATTGTTGGCAAAGGAACACCTGAATTTCACCATGGTTAACGCACAATCCTTACAAACTCTCGACTTCCTCACTATCTCCAGTCATGAACATGCTATCTGTTTAACATACTGCACACCATCCTCTAATATAGATGAGCTATCAGATCTACTTGAGGAAGTCTGCACACACATAACATCCAATAAACTCTTCTACCTAATGAGTGACTTCAACCTCCCATCCACATCCATGAAGCAAGCAAGCACGTTCATGAATGCCATGGAAACACTACAACTAATTCAGGTCATTGATGCGCCTGCCCATCCACTCTAATGCTCTCCTAGGATTTCGCTTTGCACCTAAAAATCTACCATCAACTAATCTAAACACCCACATTGACCCAGTGCCCTAGTCGAATTATGCCATTATCACACTTGTACTGCCGAATAGTACACAGATTCCACACCTCCCTCGGCAACAGCACCAGATACGCTGATTCAAAGCATTAGACTCGAAATCCTTTCTCAGTAATGTTTCCCTGCTTATTGAAACAGATGTAACCGACCTTATAGTTTCATTCATTTCTGGAACACAGTGATTAACAAAGCTGCAGTATTTGCATCACAACATGCTATGAAGCCCCCCCAATTCAATTCACCCACCCTGGTATTCTTGCATCCTCATTACCATCAGATGAGAGCTCAGACTGCTGGAAAGAATATGAAAATATTCACAAGATGCAACCATCAAGCAATAATTCCTCTCCAAACAACTCAAATACAATAAGCTGACAAATAATTACTAAAAAGAATATTATATTAACATCCTTACAAAATCACTCAGCTGTCCCAGGGAATTATTCTCTATTGTGTCCCCCATTACCAATGACCCCATTTCAGCTCACCACTCAAACTCAAAAAAACAACTACACCCACAGATCATGGCCGACTTCCTCTGCAACAAGCAATCCATGATGCATCCAATACCCCACAAGCCCATATTCCAACAAGATAATCCACCCCAAGCTCACCTCTGGAACACCTTTAGAATAATAACTATGAGAGAACTCACATACATCAATACAACAACTTCTCCACTCGACCCATGTCCAGTTTCATGAGTTCACGCCGTATATATTAAAGATGCTACACACCTCCTTCTCTCAAGGGTACCTACCCTCCACCCTGAAACAGACCTCACTAAGACCCATCCTGAAAAAATCATCATTGGACCCAACAGACCCAAGTTCATATTGATCGAAAGCCAGCATCCAATTCCTGTCCAAAATAATCGAAAAGACGATACAACATCAGCTCCAAGAACATGTTGATTTCCATGCTCCCTTGGACCTACAGCAACATGGTTTCTGCCCTCAGCATGCTCTATTTGACATCCTAATCAGAAGTTTAGATAAACCTCATCAAGGATTCATTATGATCTTCCTGGACATCAGTGCTGCCTTTGACTCTGTATTATACCACACGCTGCTAACTAGACTGAGTAATATAGGCATTCTCAACACCACTTTAAACTGATTCACATCCTACCTCTTGGATGGAATGCTACAATTAAAAGTTGGACCCCTCAAATCCAAACATTTCAACCTAAAACAAGACATACCTCAGAGATCAGCCCTATCTGCCCTTTTATTTAACATCTACATGCAGCCTATTTACAATCTTCTAAGACAATGGAATATGCACTTTCATCTATATGCAGATGACATCATGTTCTACATGCCCTTCCACACACTCACTCCTGACTTTTCAGTCTTATCCGTCTGCTTTCAGGCAGTCACAAAACAACTTGCAGAACTAAATTTAGTAATGAACAACAAGAAGACAGAAGCACTACTAATCTACAGAGACCCATCTTTCATTTTGACAGAGAAACGCATACTCCAACATACTGAGATTAACATAAAAAAAAGAAGTTAAATACCTCAGTATAACTCTTGACCACAACTTTAATATGTTCTCTCACATCAAGAGATCAGCCAATATCACATACCTGAAACTTAAATCCCTCCAACAATTATGTCCTATTCTCTAAGACAATGATTACAGAGTGGTTTTTCAGGCCATCATCATACCCCACTTCGATTATAGCAACATACTCTATCAAGGACTACTGAAGCAGGCACTATATTCACTCGTTAGGATTCTAGTAGCAGTGTTTTGCACTAACAGACACATCTGAATGTCAACACATAACCCCAACTCTCAAAAGTTTACACTGGCTCCACAAGACCGCAACCACCATCTACAAAATTCTCCATAACCTATCCGCTTCATGTCTCAAGGACCTAATCAGAAGAACAACCACAACAAGGCCCAGAAGATCATCAAACCGGAATCTTCTTACCATCCCTCCCTCAGGACCAAATGTATGCATCAAACAAGTACCAGAGCCTTCTCTCTATATGCACCTACGATTTGGAGCTCACTACTAGAAACCATCAGATCTGCACAGTCGCCAAATGCGCTAAAAACGCATTTCTTCATTGAACATTTTGGTCCCAAAGACATTACTTAACACTCTATACCCTACCCTTCCCCTCACTGTTGATTATTGTTAAGCCCCCTATATTTAACTCCAAGTTTATCCTCCCATGTCTATATAACACAATTCCCTCAATATTGTACACTGTTGTTTGATGTAAACCGCCTTGGCTTAAAGACAGTATATAAAAGCTGGCTAAATACATAAATAAACACAAAGGACAGAGAAGGCAGCACAAACATCAAGGGTAAAAAAAAAATATCTTATCTTATACAGCATACTACAGATTGCAAATCTCCAAGAAAAAGCAAAAGACAACTTAGCTGGTGGAGATCAGCTTCCTCAGGGAGCAGGATTGATTCACCACTACAGCGGTACGAACTGCTTAATGGCACTGAATATCCTGGTTAGCATGATTAATGCTGCTAGCATGATAAATGTTGTTAATTTGGCAGTAAGAGCAAAATAAATGCACAAATATAAAACCACCCACTGTCCTTATAAAGCATCACTCATTCCCCTCCCTAAATACAGCACCTGAACAAACAACTTTCCCTTAATCATCTCATGAAAAACTAAATAATCGTTTTCTGTTTGCACAGCGACAGAACTGAATTATATAAGGTAAGGCCACATATACTCCAATGCACTGCAGCCTCACGTTACTTGGTAGCAGAGAAATGCTTGCTGAGAAGAGCAGAGCTGCCTAAGGGGAGCATAAGAGACCACAAGCATTCACCATTTAGAGCGTCTACAGCTAAAAATAACAGGCAGCATGATCAAACCTCGTTTTCCCCACGATAAGCCGAGCAATATATTCGAACCAACTGCAATTCTTGAGACTGCTGTTTGTCAGCCCACAGCAGAGTCTATTACAGTAATCAGCCCTGGCCATAAGCAAATCAACCCACCTCAAAAATAGCAAGCTCACTAGAAACTTGGAAATCTGTTCTTCCAATGATAACCCTTTATCCAGCAAAGACAGACATAAAAAGGCACGTCTGATCTTTGCCCAAACTTACCTTAAGAAACCACAATCCTTCTGGAAAAATGTTCTGTGGACAGATGAAACCCAACTTGAGCTCTTTGGCAGTGCAGATCAGCGATACATTTACAGGCAAAGAAATGAAGCTTATAAGGAAAAACACCCTTCCAACAGTTAAATAAGGTGGAGGTTCCATAATGTTGTGGGGCTGTTTTGCTGCCTCAAGAACTGAAGGCCTGGAACATATTTGCATAGTTGCATTAGCTTAGGATATTTGAGCGCATATCTTTTTATATAATTTTTTAATGAGTTTCTCCCCGTTTATTTCTCTAGTATGCTATTGCCATATTTAACAACTAAATCCAAACGTTTGCAGGGTACTATGACTTCATTTTCCTTCCAGTGGTAGCATTATGAGTAAGAAAAGATTTTGGTATACTATTCCATATAAAGCAGCTGAATTTTGGTTTAGGTTACAAAAAGATCTGAAGGAAAGTAATCGGTTTTAGTGTTTCGAAAGAAACTTAAAACTTGGTTATTCTCTGATAGAACAATTTTTATTGTAATTGATTGATGAATTTTACTTGTAAATCACACTGATCCAATGAGAGTGTTTAATCAACCAACTAGCTGTCCCCCAACTATAATATATTCCACTGCTCCAAATCCGGCAAACGCAGAGGTAGCGTTCTAATCCTAGCTAAAAAAAGATCTGAAATTCTTCCTTCATCTAAGTAACAATGTGGAAAGCATGGATGTTTTAATCATTGAAAACAAAAACATAAAAATCAGTTTATTTTACAGACCCCTCTCTTCTAATCCTCTATCTTCCATTTTGGAAACAGCCTGCACATCAACATCAAACAAACTACACATAATCCTTGGAAACTTCAATCTGCCATCTCTTCATTCCTCACATACTTTCCATGTTATAAATGCTATGACTGACCTAGGATTTCAGCAAATAGTCCAATCCCCCACCCACAAAAAATGCAACACCCTGGATCTCATCTTCCTCCACATTTTTATTTTACAAGACAAACATTTCTCCCCCCCCCCCCCCCCACCACCACTACCTTTCCCCTCCCTTGGATAGATCATTTCCTATTAGACTTCACTATCCCTGCCATTCCTATACCTCCCGAAAACAATGAAACTACCCATTTCAAAAACAAGTTCAAAATATTGAACAAAGAATCATTCCTGAATGATACCGTCGCTCACATAGATTCAACTACTACAAACCTAAATGATATAAATAGCTGGAATCCCAGTATAATGAAACATAAGAACATAAGAACATAAAATATGCCATACTGGGTCAGACCAAGGTCCATCAAGCCCAGTATCCTGTTTCCAACAGTGGCCAATCTAGGTCATGCATACCTAGCAGTTTCCCCAAAAGACACAGGTTCCACAATGCTTGTACTGGGTCAAGCATTGATATCCTGGGCCCCTTCTTAATAATGGTTTATGGACCTTTCCTCCAGGAACTTGTCCAAACCTTTTTTTAAACCCAGCTACACTAACAGCCTGGCGACCAGAATTGCACACAATATTCAAGGTGCAGTCTCACCATGGAATGATATAGAGGCATTATAATATCTTTTGTTTTATTTTCTATTCCTTTCCTTATGATACCTAGTATTCTATTTGCTCTCTTGGCCGCCACTGCACACTGGGCCAAGGGTTTTAACATGTTATCCACAATGACACCTAAATCTTTTTCCTGGGTGGTGGCTCCTAAAGTGGAACCTTGCATTGTGTAACCTTGCATCGTGAAAGCTGCACAAGCCACCACAACACAAAATAAAACGAGGCAAAAGGAATCTAAAAGTTGGTACACAACTGGACTAAGGAAATTAAAGTAAAAACTTAGAAAGTTGGAGAACAAATGGAGAGTTACAAGAACAGATGCTGACAATCAACTCTACATGTCCATGCTTAAGTCATACAACGAAGCCGTTAACAATAGGAAAAAAGAATACCATACTAATCTCCTAATCCGATCCATCAACAGACCTAGAGAGCTATTCTCCAACATCAAATACCTAACTAAATCACCTAACCCTGATACTGATCTTCACCCCCATAGACCCACAAACTTTAGCTAATTACTATATGGAAAAACTCACCCCAATACATAATGGTGACAATACACCTAACTCACTCTGCCCTCCACTTAACGAGACTAAACCTCGCGACCAAGCCACCTCGACCACATTCCACCATATTGACATCAAGCAACTCAAAAACACAATCACAAACATCAACACAACTACCTCCCCAACTGATCCTTGTCCATTCAGCTGGCTCAAAGCCACAAAAGATGAGTTTTCCCCCATCATACTAGAAATAGTAAATCAAACCTTAGAGACAGGACAAATGCCTTCTACCCTGAAATAGGAAATCATATGCCCTATCTTTAAATCTAATGTGATAGACAACACTCTTCCTAACTCCTACCGACTCATATCCAGCCTGCCGTTCTTAGCAAAAATCATTGAAAAAATACTGCAAATACAACTGCAAGACTTTGTAGACTTAAATGACCACTGAACGACCAACAACACAGTTTTAGACCTCATCACAGCATTGAGACACTGATGTTATCGCTCATAAGCAGACTTTTCTGTGGCTTAAATAATAATAAACAAACTTTTATACTTGTATTTCTTGACCTTGCTTCTGCCTTTGACAACATTAGCCATAAAATACTAATCTCAGGATTGCAACAGATTGGCATTCAAGACACAGCGTTACGATGGTTTAAGTCTTACCTCACTGACCACACCCAGCAAGTGCAGGTTGGCTCAGCAACTTCTTAACCTTCAGACTCAGAGAGTCCTTCAAGGCTGCTCCCTCTCTGCCCTACTTTCTAATCTGTATATGCAACCCATATGTAACATTTGCAAAAAATATAAAGTAAATTATCATCTTTATGCCGATGATATAATGTTCTATCACCCCATTGACATCTCAGACCCCAACTGCCCCCAAATCCAATCATGTCTAACATATATAGCTGATTGGTTTAACTCACATAACTTAAAAATTAATATTAAAAAATATGAAATACTGTACATTACCCATAACCAGAACTTCAACCCTCCCTCTAAAATCCACATAAAGGACACTGATTTAGAAGTAAAAAAAGAAGTCAAATACTTAGGAATTATACTAGATCAACCCCTATCCATGGTCTCTCATATAAAATCTATCTCTAAAATCATTTATCTCAAACTAAAAATGATACAACATCTCAGACCCCTACTGGAAAATCATGATTTCCGTACAGTTTTGAAAGCTCTGATAATGCCAGATTTCAACTAATGTGATAGCATTCTCTATGGATTGCCCAAAAAAAACACCCAGCAACTTCAGTTGGCACAAAATCTAGCTGCCTGTATAATCTTTAAGGCCCACTACTCTAATCACATTACTCCACTTCTTCATAACCTCCACTGGTTGCCCATTGCATCAAGAACCAAATATAAATACATCATGACAGTCTTCAAACTGTACAACAACATAGCCCCTTCTTACCTCTCCTCCCTCCTCAGTGTACCTGATCACATGAGGAATAGAAGGACCTGCTCTCAAAACACTCCAGCAATACCTTCACACATCCGCAAACCAATAAAACTACCAGCTCCAGAGCCATTTCTTATGTTGCCCCTATCCTCTGGAACGCCCTTCCAAATAACTTAAGGATGATAAAAGACCCCCAAACCTTCTGTAAAGGACTCAGAATACACCTTTTATCCAATACTATGGTTCTCCCACCAATAACCAGCAGCCACTAACAACATAACTCTTCCTCAATTCGTTATGGCTATCATATGTTATCCACACATATCAAAAATGCTTAGGAACCAATGAATTGCTCATTGTATATAGTTCTGGTAAAGTACCTCCATTTGCTAGTAAATAAGTTCTACCATTGTTACAATGTAAAGTTGTCTGTTGCGTTCATTGTAAATAAGTTCTACTGATGTTATAAGGTAAACCTATTTGTTATGTTCATTGTAAACTGCCACTAATCTCTGGAAGTGGCAGTATATAAAAGCTTATAAATAAATACACATTGAACAAATGGGCCACTAGCACTGACCCTGAGGTAATCCGTAGGACAGCAGGAGACCCTTCAAGTACACGCCCAGACAGCAGAGTTAGTTCATGTGATATATTGCTTTATGAGATAAAACAGTAGAGGCTCCATTATATATATAGCATCTAGGTGAAAAATGCAATGTCCAAGGTTAAACATTCACAAATTCGAACCTATTTTACAAACATCCACTGAATGCTAAGCCTTTAGTAAAATATCTATAGGGCAGCACAAAACATGGATTTCCTTCTATGTGCAGCAGAAGCAACCATTCTATAAAATGAGGCATTTATTTATTTAAAAGTATTTATATCCCGCTTTATCCTTGAATCAAAGCGGATTTCACTGCAAACCAATCAAGTAGGGTAGCGCGGTGGTGTCGGCATGCAGTGGCTGTGGGTTTAGTGTTCATGAGTGTGTGCATAGTTAGATCTTGATTTGGGGTACAATATATAAGAATAAGAGCAGTGTCACTCGGCAGCTGCTCTTGTCATGATGGAGCTTAGACATGAACAGTAAATGCTGAGGTGGACTCCTTACTCGTAGAAGCACTGATGATTATGCATACAAGAGCCGTATTCCAGAAAATGACACACACCAGAGGAGCCAATTAAGAAGCCAAGCCCTTAAAGGCAATTTTAAATTTAAAGGTGACAAAAATTACCAGAAGGCTAAACCAGCATTTTACCACCAATTTTGCATGCCTCAGAAGAGGTACTAAAAACAGTGGAAACATTTTTAAAAATATGTGGGTATTCCTGTGCAAGATTGTGAAAACATGTATAATTTATTGGACTGCCCAAACCATGCTCACAACATGCACCCTTTGAATTGGTGAATCCCACTACAATTCTATGTGGAAATAACGCTATTCTATAATCTGAATTTATATATACCAGCCATATGCATATGTAAATGCTGCTGTCTACACAGAGAATTTCCATGTAAGGCTTCTAAAAAGGTTTCCACTATCCACCAAGAAAGATCATGTATGATGCAACAAAACTGGTGAACTGCTGACAAAGTTAATACTTACACAGAGCAGGTGGTTGCAAAAGGACGTTCTTCGTATTCTAAAATTTCTTCTGAACCTGAGAGAGACAGCTGAAAAATCCCACCCAGTATGAGGTTCTCATTCCTTGAGTAATTTAGGATTTGTCTGAGATGTGTACCAGTATTCAGGCTGCATGCATCCCTAGAAGGGGTCTTTTCTACTGTATCTTCCATAGAGGTTAATAAAAACAACATGATTTCCAGCCACTTCAGAAACCTGAAACACAGACCTTTAAGAATCTGCATTACACTGCCCTGGTCCTTTCTGCCTTGTGGACTGTCAGAATAGCTGGTCTGCCTTTGCCAGGCACTCGGCTCAGAGACAATATCCCTGAACAGCTTGTACTGAACGATAAGTTATGAGAGAAGAATTGGAATATCCTGCTTATTAAATTTTTTTTGAGAAGCACTCCTTTTGCCCCTTCCTTTTATACTGCAAACTCCTTTGCATTTTCCTCTAGGGCTCAGGTGATAATATTAGATTATTATCAGTTGGGATTGCTCCAATTAGTCACATACAATAAAAGGTGATAATCTACCTGCTGGGCTGAGACATAAGAATTACACCTACCTTTTCTGGAAATCTTCTGAGGAAAGGTGGTAAACATGTTTGAAACATCTAATGTGTGAGTCTATAATCCTGTATTAATGTTGTCTGAGTCTTATTCCTTATTTCAAACTCCTAAACATTTTGATGTATGTGCACTGCTGTGTGTATGGGGATGGTAGGAGTGGAGGTGGGGGGAAAATGAGGGAAAATGTAGTTAAGTGGACAAGAATAAAGATGAAGGGAAATGGGGGGGCGCTTGATCCTTTCTCTCCCCGGAATCCTGAAAGTTATCCTGCCCCTCCGCGGAGAAATACTGTTTTCGGAGTTCAGTGGATGCAAGAATACGACAATGACATCCAGCAAACCCTCCAGGCTTGATTTTAGCTCGCCTGCGACTGCGGGAACTAAGCGGCTGAAACCTGACCCTCCCTCGCCGCAGAAGGCCGCTGGCGCGAAGGAGAGTTTAGAAGGCCTGCAAAAGCTTTTGGCCGAAATTAAGGCTGTGCGAGAGCTGGTCACCGCGAACGGAGAAACCCTGAGCGGGGTGCAGGCTGACGTGGCGGAGCTCAAGGATTTGAAGGTACAGCTCAGTACACTCTCTGAAAGGATGGAAGGGCTCTCTATAAGAGTAGAGGTGCACGAGGAATGTCTGAAGGAGGTGGCGCATTTCTGCCCTGGAGCGCAATCTTGAGGACCTTAATAACAGGGTGCGTCGGAACAACATCAGACTTGTGGGGATACCTGAAGGGGCAGAAGAACGAAACATGATGGGCTTTCTGTGTAAAACTATTCTGGATCTACTACGGATTGCTTTTGATCGTCCATTTGAGATCGAGAGAGCTCACAGAGTCCCTACGCAACAGGGCCCCCATTCGTCATGGCCACGCCCTATCATTATGAAGCTGTTAAGGTATCAACAAGTGGTTCAAGTCATGTCGGCAGCCAGAGCTTTGGTGCCATTGAAGTTCGAAGGATTGAACATTGCCTTCTTTCCGGACTTTAATAAGGCTACGGTGGCCCGTCGGAAGCAAATGCTAGCGCTAAGACCGCGTCTGCAAAATCTTCAAGCTTGATATGGGCTGTTTGCTCCTGCCAGGCTCAGAGTCACGCTACATAACCAGACTCGGACCTTTGAGGATCCTCAGGTTCTTTTGGCTTTTATTGAGGAGCAGGAAGCTGCAGTAATGCACTGAGAACATCTGTGGAGACTTTTCTGGCAAAGACTGAGTTATGGCCTGCTGTATCGGGATACCAGTTTGCAGCTTTGGCCTTTATCGTCAGTGTCTGACTGTGGTTGAGTAAATGGGATTTGTATAAGTGTGGGTGTTGGTAGGAAGTTTGTTTGGAAGCAGGGGCATCTGTCTGGTTGGGCGGGGGAGTGGAATTCTTTGGGGTTGGATGTCTGGGTTTGGAGCGAGATGTATGGTGTTGAATTATGGGAGGGAGGGGGTTGTGTATGAGGAGCTCATAGGGTGGGGGTGGGGTTCAGAGGGCAATCTTGTGGGTTCGATGGTTCACCCAGGGTGGTGGGTTTGGTTGGGGGGGGGATGTTGTCTCCAATGGTAAGTGCTGGGGGTAATACACAGAGCTGGGGGTTGGTGATATATCCTAGGGTCCCGAGTGTAGATGTAATTTTACTTGTTAAGCTTTATGGGGTCCCTTAAGATTCTTTCACTGAACGTGAAAGAGATCAACAATCCAATCAAGCGAAAGAAAATCTTACTGTATTGTGCTAAGCAGGGTGCCGATTTAGTTCTACTCCAGGAGACCCACTTGTCTTCTATAGAAGCAATGAAACTGGGTAAGGGGCGTTATGTGGTAGCGGTGCATGCCACAGCAGCTCGTAAAAAGAATGGTGTAATAACATTGGTACGGAAAGCTCTTCAGCCAAAGGTTGAGCTGGGATCTGCAGACCCGCAAGGAAGGTGGGCAAAGGTCTTAATGCATATTAATGGTGAGAAATTGGCCGTATTGCATGTCTACAGTCCAAATTGTGATGATGTTTCCTTCTTTCAGAAGGTTGCGGAAGAAGCTCATGAGTTGAGGTCCCACCCCATGATTTTGGGCGGGGACTTCAACTTGGTTCTGGACCCATTGCTGGACCGACAGACATTTAGATCCCCCAAGCCTGGTAGGGCAGTTTCTGTTCTTTTGTCCCTGATGCAAGACCTGGGTTTGTCCGATATTTGGCGGACCCTGGAATTTACTTTTCACTCTCTTCCGCATAATTCGCATTCACGCATTGATTTCCTCTTAATATCTAGATCTTTAGTGGAGTCAACAACGGAGGCCAGTATCTGTGCTACCACGGTATCAGATCATGCGGCTGTCTTTCTGATTTTGACGTTGGGGCAAGCGGCCTCTCGGAACATAGGATGTTTTTTTGCTAGGGAGTTGTTGGAAGATCTGGCCTTTTGTGATTTCGTACGGATGGAGATTAAAGAATATTTTGCTAAAAAACCTCCCTTCAGAGACCGCAGGTTGGGCCTGGTGGGAGGCCTTTAAGGCCTCTATCCGTGCCCAGATAACTAGCTACGTTATCCGCTTGTCTAAACAGAGGAAGGCTGTGTTGGCTGAGCTTGAATCACAAATTTCCGCCGGGGAAAGGCTCTTGAGAGCAAATGTGGAGCCTTGTGTTCTCTTACGTCTGCAGAAATTAAGGTATCAGTATAACACTCTCTTGAGTTCGGAAGTCCGAAAGGTTCAGCACGCGCAAGATGCGAGATATTATGTTGAGCAAAATAAAGCTGGCAGGCTGTTGGCCTCTGTGCTCAGGCCCCCTAGGGAGAAATCTAACATTGCGGCCTTATCATCGGAAAATCATGGGTTGCTCACGAAGAGTAGTGAGATAGGGGAGAGCTTTAGGTCTTTTTATCAAGATCTGTACTCTTCGATGGGAGAATGTAATGATTCCGTCTATCAAAATTTTCTAGGCGACTTGCCTCACCCTGTTCTTAGTGCCCAACAGGCAGAGGGATTAGACCTATTAATAGAGGGGGAAGAAGTCCAGGCTGTCCTTAGGGATGCAAAGAAGGGCAAGGCGGTGGGTCCTGATGGTATCCCTGCGGAATTTTATCAAGTGTTCCAGGAAGACTTAGCCCCCCCAGATGGCCTGTTTCTTTCAGCTGCTAGTTGAGCAATCCCCGCAGATAGGGAGTTTCAATGCAGTGACTATAGCTGTGCTGGCTAAAGAGGGCAGAGATCCCCTTAAGGTGGGCAACTATAGGCCGATCTCTCTTTTAAACGCAGATTATAAGATTTTTGCTGGCGTTTTAGCCAGAAGGATTTTGAAGGTGGTCTCCGGGTTAATACACCCGGACCAATGCGGGTTCCTGCCAGGGAGATCGACGGCAGATAATGCTCATCTTCTCATTGATCTTTTTGCCCTAACGCGCTTCCAAGACTGCCCCATGGTCGGGCTTTCCTTAGATGCCGAAAAGGCTTTTGATAGGTTGGAGGGGGCCTTTATGTACCGAGTGTTGCAGTGGTTTGGCTTCGGAGACTCGTTTATAAAACTGATTAAGGTGTTATATTCTAACCCCCAGGCCAGAATTTTAGTGAATGGAATGTTGTCTACCCCCTTTGCCTTACAGCGTGGTACTAGGCAAGGTTGCCCCCTTTCCCCGATATTGTTCAATCTTGCTTTAGAACCCTTAGCCATAGCCATTAGACACTCTGAGAGGATTCGGGGCATTCAAGTAGGGGATTTGCAGGTAAAATTGTCAGCCTATGCTGATGATTTGCTACTTTTTGTTCAGCCAAATCAGGTGGATGAAGTTCTAAGAGTTATGGGTGCCTACTCGGAAATCTCTGGTTATAAGATAAACTAGGGGAAGTCAGTGGCGTTTCCCATGAACAGTGTGACTTTCTCTTCCGCTCTAGGAGATCATCCTTTTGTATGGGAAACCAAGCCCATTAAATATCTGGGAGTTAAATATTGTTTCTCCGCAGAAGAGATGATTTCAATTAACTGTCAGGCTATCGAGGAGTTGCTCCGAGTTTTTTCGGTAAAGTGGCCTCCCTTATATCTGACATGGTGGGGCAGGATAGAGGCAATTAAGATGGTCCTGTCTCTTAAGATAAATTATATCTTGGAGATTCTCCCGATGGAGTTGCCAGTTAGGGCGTATAAAGGCTGGGAGCGACAATTAATAAGGTTTTTATGGTCGGGGAAGCCCCCCAGAATCACGAACATCAAGCTTAAAGCGAGTAGGGAACAGGGGGGAGTCAATTTTCCTGATTTTCGGGCTTACCACCAGGCCTTCTTACTGAAGCAGGGAGCACTTTGGTGTACTGTGGACGCCAAGGGGCTAAGCCCGGTTTGGTTAGAAGTAGAAAAGAGGATGGTCTCTCGTATCCCTCTCCAACTGTTGCTCGTAATGAAGCTTCCAGCTACCTTTATGGTTTCCCCTGCTATTCTAGCCACTCAGAAAGCTTCCTTTGGCCTAGCAGAGATAATGGCTGGTGAGAATCCCGTGTCCAGGGAGTTCCCTATATGGCATAACCCTAGATTTAGGATTGGGGTAAAATGATCTCTTGGAGGTGCTGGCAAGATAAGGGTATTTGGACGTTGGGCCATATAGCCCATCTCCAGTGTTGGAAATCCTGGGAGGCACTTGTCAGGGAGTTTGATCTACCTGATAGCTGTCGGTTTCAATGGGTCCAGTTGAGAAGCTGTCTAACGCAGGCAAAGATTGCTGTTGCTAGCCTATCGAAGGAATGGGGTTTGCAACAGTTGTTGCTTGCCTGTTCGGAGGGTAAGGGGACAGTCTCAAAGCTTTATGCGACTCTTAGGAATGTATGGTCCGCCTCGTTAACAGGTCTAAAAAAGTGCTGGGAGGCTGAGATAAATTTAACTATTCCGCCCCAACTTTGGTCTACTCTCTGGTCTAGGGCGAATAGAGTCTCCAGCGCCTCAGCAATTACCCAGTCATTATATTTTCTTTCTCACAGGGCGTATTTGACGCCCAGTCGGCTCTCTCATTGGGCTCCTGGAGTAGAGGCTCGTTGTTGGACGTGCTCAGCGTCCTTAGGCACCCTGCAGCATATGATGTTTGGTTGCCCTAGCGTACAGAGTTTCTGGCGGGAGGTATGGGGTTTAATACAGAAGATACTTTCCTTTCGGGCACCTCTGTCATGGGATTTGGTTTTTCTCCGGTCTGCATGCCTGGCTTTGCCTCTAAAGAAAGAAAAGCACTTTCTGTTTAATTTTTTGATTGCTGTTGCTCTGAAGCTAATCCTGATCTGTTGGAAAGATGCTGGCAAGCTGGAGAACAACCATTGGTAGAATTTGGTTTCTCTTTATGCCAGCTATGAAAAGGCATGGGGCTGCAAACAAGGATGGAGGTGCCGGAAGGGACGGTCTGCCCCGCAACTGGATTTGGAGATGGAAGGGAGCAAGTGGAAGTGGTTAGACGATTATGCAGCATCGGCTGGAGTGTCTTCCAGGGTGCTAGATCATCGCTGGGGAAATGTTTCTGCTTGATCTAGAATGTTTTAGATAATTGGTATTCATGTCATGTGGGTGGTGTTATTGCTCTGTAGAAATTGCTGTTGTTGATGGCCACTGGAGACTGGGAGGGTGGGTGGGTTGGGTCTGTTATGGTGTTATGGTTTTCTGTGGGGGGTTTTTTTGTTGCCATGGTTGTGCTGTTGGAAATTATAAATAAATAAAATAAAAAAAAAGATGAAGGGAAATGTACAATGTAACAATATAGGGCCTGATATTAAAAGGCATTTACGCGGTTTATAGACCTGTAAACCGGGTAAATGCCGCTGAATGTCCTCAAGTAACTCTGTTATATGCCCTGATGCTAAGCACTTAGAATCGGGGCATTTCGGGGGCAGATATAGTCGTTAACTAGGTAGATGCAATATTGCACCACTATCCGGTTAGTGACCTGCGGGTAAAGCTAGGCGCAGCAAAAACAAGCCTAACTTTACTCATAGGAGCTAATTGGGTAATGGTGCAATATCGCCCTACCCGGTTAGCTTCTGTGGCTGTGGAGGCTCTGCGGCGATCCCGAATATTCAATGCTGGGTCAGCATATGGGATGGCATTGAATATCTGGGTTTAAAGCTAAGCGCTGTACATGTGCCCAGCAGCCGGTGCTGAATATCGGGCCCATAGGACTTTATGTTATAAACCTCCTTAAACCTTGTAGTCGTGGAGGATCATTTTATAAAAGAACACTATGGGGAGGTGCCTACAGTGGCACTTAGTTAAAGACAAATAGCACCCGTTTCTCTTTATGAAATACATGCATATGTGGCATAAAGTGTGCCTGTGTTGCAGGCCAGCTCTAGGACTGATGTTGCCGCTGCCCGGATACCGATGAGTGCTGCACCAGAACGCACCTGAACTGCCTTGTTGCTAATCATCTTGCATTGGAGCATTTAGCAGCAGCACCTGCGGATATTCAGAGGCACTAACTCTTTTAGTGCTGCTGAATGTCCTGCTGAGCGGCACTTACATGGTTTGAAGGTTTGCAAATGCCTTTGTTTATGCCCCATTCATCTCCCTAGCACCTCCTGCTGTGACACTGACCCAGTCAATACCGAGGTAATTGAAATCCCCCATTATTAATGTGCTGCAACTTTTGTTAGCTTCCCTGATTTCTCTTAGCATTTCATCATCACATCTGTTAATTTTGGCTGGGCGGTCGGTAGAACACCCTCACTGCTATCGCCTTCTCCTTTTTATATGGACTTTCTATCCATAGAGATTCTACAGTGTTGTCTGTTTCCCGCAAAACTTTTATCCTGTTTAACTAAGTGCCCTCTCTAACATACAGCTCTGAAGTCATGCACTATTAACTATGTATGCCTCTATGCAGTGTACCAATAGTGCGTGACTTCAGTGCTGGCATGCAGAAAGGGACACATATGCAAATTAGCCACATGTTAAATTATGGCACAAATGTCAGCGTTAAACTGGGACAGCAAGCCAAACACATGCACACAGAAGTCAGCACAAATTTGGCATGCTCTCCCAGAGAAATAGGATCATTCAAAGTATAGTTTGACACTTCACCTCAGATGATCCAGGCATCATGGAAAGTCCTCGATCAAATTACTGTCCAAGGGCCAATGCCCTAACACCAACCCCACGACAGAAACCAAATTCCTGATGGCCCAGCAGTCCCAATCCCTCTACCCACCCAATTAAAAATAACACTGGTGGCCCAGTGGCCCCAAACCTCACACCCAACCCTGCAATTAAAAATCACTCTGGTGGTTCCCCAGTCCCAATGTTCCCGCTAAACTGCGTTGAGTTCTCCACCGGCATTCCTGCCAGTGGGAGGAGTTGCAATGGCGCTTACAATCACACAGCAGCAGTAGGCCCTGTGCAATCCTAAGCATGATCACTTTTGCGATTGCTTTGCTCCTCCCCCCCACTGGCAGGAATGCCATTGGAGGACTCAGCGCAGCTTACCAGAACATTGGTCCTGAACACCGCCATCCCTCTCCCAGTATCTTTAGAATGGAGCGGGAGCTTTGCTCACGTGTTCCCACCCCTGAGCTGCCATCTTGAAAAATGGCAGTGCCTGGCCCTGTGTGGTACATCCTGAGATGCACCGAGCAGGGTCAGACTGCCATATAAGGTAGAAAATGCCTTATATGGCAGTCTGACACCACCCGGTGCATCCCAGGATGCATTGTGCAGGGCCAGGCACAGCCATTTTTTAAGATGGTAGTGCAGGGGCAGTAGCACATGTGCAAAACTCCATCTCCATTGCAAAGGTACCAGTAGGGGGGTGGGGGGTTTGGGGCCACTGGGCCACCATGTTTTCTTTTTTAATCTATTTTATTAAACTGGGCCCGGTGCCTCTTTGATAACCTGCTGCATCTCCTCTGCCGTAATCAAAGCCCCTAACATGGCGGCCTGCGCTTCAGTTATACAGAGCAAGCGTATTCTACTGCTGCTTTTGGATCTTGACTCACCTGATCTCCTTTTTCTTTCCCCTTGTTTTGTTCCTTCTTATACCTTCTCTGTTTGTCTTGACTAGATTGTAAGCTCTGATGAGTAAGGACTGTCTCTTATATGTCTGTGCAGCGTTGAGTACGACTTGTAGCGCTATACAAATGCTCAGTAGTAGTAGTGGTAGTAGTAGCATGCAATCTCAGTCAGGGACACCTGGGCTCCACATATAGCTTCCAAGAAAACGCCCGAAAGATACCGCCGATTTTTCCCATCTGGCATTCAGGAGTATCGTTTTGGTCTCAAAAGGCCACTACTGACCCCGGGCTTTGCACACCCGGCAAATAACAGGCTAACAATGAACCAGTATGGTCATCATACTGATAAAGCTTGTATTTGTAGTAAGGGAGCAACTTCTTAGTCTTTTGGTGAAGTACCTCATTCAAAGCTGCCTGGGTTTCAAGAAGACAAGCCCTATTCGCCGCCAGCGGAAAGCACCCAAATCTCTGCCTGTCCATCACCACCTGTCACTCCAATCGGAGAACATGGACATTCAGCATCTTGTGCCTCTGGACTGTATAGGCTATAATATATCCTGTAAATGCCACCTTGGCTGTTTCCCAAAACAGCTCTGATGTCCCCACATGCTAAGCATTGGTCTGTTCGAAAGCCACCCATTTCACCCTCAGATATAGCTCAAACTACTCATCAGGAGGAAGTGCCAAACCCAGGCCCCCTCCACTTACTTCCCACCTGGCCAATTCCAATCAAAGCATTGCTTGGTCTGAGATCTTACTTGGGCCTATGCTTACAACCTCCACATACCCAAACTGAGCCCCTGAGAGAAGAAAAAAATCTATCCATGATCTGGTCCTGTGATCCTGAGAAACGTTGGTATAATCTGGCTCAGTGGGATGCAAAATGTGCCACATATTAACCACATGCAGACAATTCTTGAAGCACTGCAAAAGATAAGTTACTCCCCTGCCCCCCGGTGCCTCCATGGGATGCATCCACTTGGGGGTCTAGCACCTCGTTGCATTCCCCGCCCACCACAAGACAGCTATCTGGAAACTGCTCAGGTTGCGTCGCCATTATAGTGAAAAAATGTGCATATGGAGAATTTGGGCCATATAGATTACACAACACTATCTCCTGGCCCTGGAGATAACCCTTCAACATCACATATCAGCCATGGGTGTAAGAAACCACTGTCTTGCACTCTTGTGCACTAAAATCACCATGCCAGTCTTCTTCCCCAGCGTGGGGGAGTCCAAAACCTGTCCCGCCCATTCTCAGTACAGCTATGCATGCTCTGCTGCATCCTGTTGGTTTTCCTGCAGATACGCCACGTCACAACACTGACAGACTAATGCCTTCAAGACCTTATAGCAATTAACAGGCGAGCCCAGCCCACAAACATTCGAGTAAAGAACCTTCAGCTTGGGCCCCAGACATCGCTGCCCATATGCATGACTAAATAAAGCCAGTCCTCCCGGAGCCCCTTCAGTCTAGAGTCCCCCATGTTATATGCCAACCCCTGAGAAGGGGCACCTGCCACTGCCCCTCCCACTGTGTACCCTCTGTCTCTAGCTGCAGGCCCCTCACCTCCTCCCCACCCCTCCCCTGTCCTCCACACCCCTCCCCATACCCTTTCTCTGTTCCACACACTCTTCGCTTCCATCCCACTTCACATCTACGGATCATGCTATGACATCGTAGGACCATACCCCCAACCATATCCCCCGCACCATCGTGTCCCCAACAACCACTCATCCAACTCTTACCATCCATTCAACCATACCGCCCCCAAGCCATCCACCCCTCCCCCCCAGCATCCATCAAAGTAGTCCCCCACTCTCTCCCCTCTACTCCTAAGCCCTTCATCCACCTCCCACACATATAACAAACCTATAACCATCAAGGAGAGGGACAAAACATAAAAAAGATATAGAAACATATACAAGTCCACCACATAGCAGGGGAGTGTAGGGAGAAACGATCCTCTACAAGTACTTCTTCAACTCAACCCCCCACATCAGGGTCAGAGAGCACCACACCAGTACCCCAACATAATCTAGGGCCCCAGTCAGTACATATAACCCTGCACAGTCACCAAGATACACACAGTGGCCCCTTCCAGTCCCCCCAAACAAAATGGGGGGGGGGGGAGAGGGGGTACTGTGCTACGGGCAGACTCCCCATTGCTGCCAGTCCCTTTCCGTAGGTACAAAATCATCAGGTCTCATCCCTCCCCATCGCCTCAAGCAGCCCCTGCACGTATTTCTGAGCTGAGCTGATTCTCTCTGGATACTGTACAATGAAGCAGATTTTTACCTCCACCTCATGCAGGCCCAGTGGTGCTGGCTAAGCTACTGTGAATAATTCTGGAAAGTGTTTATTTTACAGCCGTCATGCAGTATAGGTCCTTGGCCCATCACAGCCCAGAGCACTCTGTCCTGCATAGTTCAGGAACCGGGTCAGCACCTCTGTGGCCAGCGGTCCGAGGACTGGATCGGGTCTATGGAGTAGCCCACTTAATGATGATTTTACCACAGTCTTTCCCCAGTGCCAAGGTAAGGGGCAACAAAGTCTCCAAATAGCCCCTCAATTCGACCTCCTTCACCTATTCAGGGTATCCAGAAACTGCAAGTTGTTGCAGTGGCTGCGGTTTTCAAGATCAACAAGTTTTGTCTCGTGTTCAGCTACTTGCTCCTTTAGGGCCTGGATTGTCTGTGCAGCTGTCTCCACTGTACTCTCTGCTTGTGCAAGGCATTGGTGGGGAGATCAGGGCCACTGGTCCACCAGGGATATTTTTAATTGGGTGGGTGAGAGGATCAGGGCCAATGGGTCACCAGGGTTATTTTTAATTGGGTAAGGGGTTGGAGACTACTTGGCCTCCAGGGATTTGGCTTGTGTTGGGGGTTGGTGTCGGGGGCACTGGCCCTCTGCCAGTATTTTGATGGCATCGAGGGCTTTCCCTGATGCCTGGATCATATGAGAGGAAGTGTGATACTTCATTTCAGATGATCCAGGCATAGGGAAACCCTCAATGCATCAAAATACTTTTGGGGCACATGCAAGACATTTAATCCACCTAAGACTCAGGCATAGAGGTATTGATGCTTCAGCTGGTTGAGCAATCCTCTACACGTTTCTTTGCACCGATTGCAGACAATAACAGCATTTCATTTTAACATGTGCAACTCATTTGCCAGTTTAAATATGCTTGGCATTACTGAATGAGCTTGCTTTTCCTTTGCTGTTTATGAGCGCGTCAGTCTCTTTTCTGCATTTGGCCTGTCAGAACTTGTGCTTACAAGTTGCATTATCAGCATGCAAAGGACACGTTGGTCTTTTTGTATTGGCCTGATAGAGCGCATCCCTTCCACCAATTTGATCTACCTTATCATTGCAATATAGTTTGTGCCCAGGTATCATTGTACCCATTGGTTGTCCTTCAACCACGTCTCTGAGATTCCAATTAAATCTAACCTTTACATAAGAAATGCCTTATTGGGTCAGACCAAGGTCCACTCTATTCATTAATTTATAGTCCTCTATCATATCCCCCATCAGCCGACTCTTTTCCAAGTTGAAGAGCCCCAACCTTTTAAGCCTCTCCTCATAGGCATATCCTTCCATTCCCTTTACCATTTTTGTTGCTTTTCTTTGTACCTTTTCTAATTCATCTATATCCTTTTTATGATACGGTGATCAGAATTGCACACAATATTCAAGGTACATTCACACCATGGAATGATACAGAGGCATTATAATATCCTTTTTTTTTATTCTCCATTCCTTTCTTCATGATTCCTGGTATTCTATTTGCTTTCTTGGCTGCCGCTGCACACTGGACAAGGCTTTCAGCGTATTATCCACGATGACGCCTAAATCTTTTACCTGGATGGTGGTACCTTGAATTGTGTAACCATAATTTGGGTTGTTCTTTTCTAGGTGTATAACTTTGCATTTGTCCACATTAAATTTCATCTCTCATTTGAACGTCATCTTCCAATTTTTCAAGGTCCTCTTGCAATTTTCCACAATTCTCTTGCGTTTTAACAGCTTTGAATGATTTTGTGTCATCTGCAAATTTGATCACCTCACTCGTTATTCCTGTTTCCAGTTCATATATGAATATATTAAAAAGCAGTCAGCCGAGCACATATCCCTTGGGTACTCCATCTTTCTCCACTAAGAAAACTGGCCATTTAGCCTTACTCTCTGCTTTCTATCTTTTAACCAGTTCCTGATCCACAATAGTGCACTGCTTCCTATCCCATGACTTTTGAATTTTGCCAAGAGTCTCTCATGAGGGACCTTGTCAAAGGATTTCTGAAAATCCAGATACACTATATCAACCGACTCACCTTGTCTACCTGTTTATTCACACCTTTGAAAAATATAACAGATTAGTAAGACAAGAGTTTCTTGACTAAATCCATGTTGGCTTTCTCCAATTAAACCATAGCTATCTACATGTTCATTAAGTTTATTCTTTATAATGGTTTCTACCATTTTGCCTGGTAGTGATGTCAGGCTCACTGGTTTATAGTGTCCCGGATCATCCCTGGAACCTTTTTTAAAAATTGGAGCTACATTGGCCACTCTCCAATCTTCAAGTATTACAGATGGTTTTAACACTAAAAGCCCCAAAGTGCGTCAATTGATGCAAATGCATCTTCAAAGTTGTATACCTGCGCCACTGCTAGAACCATGTCAGTCATGTTCTATGACTTTGTTAGCAAGGTCAAGATGTTCAAATATGTGCATCGAAAATTAATGACAGATGCACCACCTAGCGGGAAAATGAATTTATACCTAGAAGCCCCAAAGTACGTCAATTGATGCACTCAATTGTCTTAGATGCGTCAATTGACGTACTTTGGGGCTTCTAGGTATAAATTCATGTTCCCACTAGGTGGCGCATCTCAATCACTGTTTACAGTTTTACTCCGACATTACAAACAATAAACACACGATGATGTCATGTAATGACGTCACATACTGCACGTTTTTAACAAATAAGTAACTTCACATTAATTCACATCTGTATTTCATGCAAACGCAGTGTTCGTGATAATGCGTCAATTGACGCACTTTAGGGTTTCTAGGTAAAATTCCTTTTGGGGCTTCTAGTTTTAATGATAGTTCACAGATTAGTAATAGTAGGTCTGCAATCTCATATTTCAGTTCTTTCAACACCCTTAAATGTATACCATCCAGTCTGGATGATATGGTACTCTTCAATTTATTAAACAGTAGTAACACATCCTCCCGGTTTACCAATATTTCTTTCAATTCTTCCGCTATATCACTTTTATATATCATTTCAGGCATTGGTAAATTCCCAGAAACCAAAAGGGAGTGAGGAGTAGAGAATAGTCCTTTATTCAGAAACGTCCCAACATGGCTGACTTTCAACACGGCTGCCTTCCTCAGGGGACTTATGGCCAAGATCTGTGGACACTTAAGAAGGATCTTTCGAAAAAAGTGAAGGTAAAGTCTCATAAAAATTGTATCGAACATTACTTTTTTGAAGGAAAGGTCCAATATATGGGAACTTCAATGCTGAACCTCACCCTAGCACTCAGATAGCCAAATACTGGGACATTTCTGAATAAAGGACTATTCTCTACTCCTCGCTCTCTTTTGGTTTCTGTTCTGTTCTGTGCAAGGGGTTGTGCCTTTGTTTGGTGTCACCATGAATAACTTCCCTACATCTAATTCAGTAAAGACTGAAGCAAAGAATTCATTCAGTCTCTCCACTATGGCTTTATCCTCCCTTAGTGCCACTTTAGATCCAATGCTCCAACTGACTCTCTCACAGGTTTTTTTGCTACAAATGTACTTGAAAAAGTTTTTATTATGTGGTTTTGCTTCTATGGCAAGCTTCTCTTCAAATTCTCTCTTTGCCCGCCTTATCAATGCTTTGCATCTGACTTGCCAATGCTTATGTTGTTTCTGGTGTTTGTCATTCCATTTCCTGAAGGATGCTTTTTTGTCAACAGCAGCCTATCTGACCTCACCTTTAAACCATGCTGTTTTTTGGACGTCCTTCTACTTTTCCTAAAGCCTGGAATACATCTGGTCTGGGCTTCCAAGATAGTACTTTGAAACAACACCCATGCTTGATGTAAATCTTTAACCTTTGCAGCTGCTCCTTTTAGTTTTATTTAACAATTTTCCTCATTTTACACCGACTCGACGGCACTTAACAACAACAACCTTATGAAAACTAAAAGGTAGTACTATTTATTAAACACTTTTATACCGAGCTTTCCCATGGTTCAAGTTTGGTTTACATAGAACAGTGGTATGAACCCAACAGGAATGGGTACCTATTCGCATTACAAAGAACATTTATGAACTTTTTACATGGAACATAGTGAACTGTTTACATTACAATATGGAAAAACTATCCATCATACTGATAACAATGCAACTATATACAGTGAGAGAGTTTAGTTGATGGATTTCCTTGCCATGTTTCTTTCATTTATTAAATCAAATGTGATCATGCTATGATCACTATTGCCACGTGGCCCCAACACTCTTATCTCTTGCACCAGATCCTGTGTTCCACTAAGGACTAGGTCCAAAATAGCTTCCCCTCTTGTGTCATGAACCAGCTGCTCCAAGAAGCATTAATTTATTTCATCTAGAAACTTTATCTCTCTAGCATATCTTGTTACCGGGGTAATTGAAATCATCCATTATTACTGTGTTGTAGCTTTTCTTAGCTTCCCTGATTTCATTAAGCATTTCATCATTCATCTGTTCATTCTGGCCAGGTGGTCGGTAGTACACCCCCATTGCCATCACTTTCCCCTTTTTACATGGAACTTCTATCCAGAGAGATTCTATATTGTATTTTGTTTCCAGCAAAACTTTAATCCTGTGTGACTCAATGCCCTCTCTAATATAGAGTGCAGCTCCTCCACCAGTTTGTTTATTTATTTAACGTCTCTTCTATACCATGCTACTCATTATCAGTGTGGTGTACATTTAACTAAACCTTATACAATGCAGGCGGGGCTGCATTGTATTTACAATAAACAGGAACTATAACTTGGACATAACTGGGGTAACTTTCTACAAATTATTTACACTAATAACTGTACAGTACACACTGAGATTTACAAGGAGTTTCACCGATGGGGCCAACTGCCCTCTAGTGTGCTGGGTGTGCTGTTGGGGGAGTCTTGGTGATTGGTGAGACTGTTTGCAAGCTGACCTTTGGGGTTGACCTCTGAGTAGTGCTGTATGAATGGGTGGTGCTTCAGCACCTTCCTGAATTGGGCCAGGTCGGTGATTGCTCGAATGGCTTTAGGGAGGGCATTCCAGCATCTGGGTGCATAGAACATGAAAGCCCTATTAGATGTCGCGTGGGTGCATTTCATTGTTTCCTTTGGGATTGTCAGTGTATTGACATCTGTGGATCTTCTGGATCTGTTCGGGGGTGTGGGGTGGATTAGCTTGGTGATGGAGGTGGAGAGTTGATTGTTTATGGCCTTGAAGGTCATTACTAGGATCTTAAAACGTAGTCTGCCGTGGATTAGTAACCAGTGGAGTTTCTTCAGGATTGGTGTAATGTGATCCATTCTTGAGATTCCGTATAGAATTCTGGCAGCTGCATTCATTGAAAGCTGGAGTGGATTCAGTGATGCTTGCGGGAGCCCATATAGGATTGCGTTGGCGTAATCGAAGTGTGGGATTACCAGGGCTTGATAGATCGTTTGGAAGTCGTCGGGGTCCAGTAGAGGTCATAGATGTCGTAGTGTCCGTACTTTATGGTATATTGTCTTGACTGTGATCTATAATATAATTTGTACCCTGGTATCACAGTGTCCCATTGGTTGTCCTCCTTCTACCAGGTCAGCAGCAGAATGGGATAGGCAGCAGCAGCAGAATGGGATAGTGTTGATGGCGGAGGATCACATTTCTGTGACAATGGCAACAACATCAAACTTAAACTGCATAGAAGAAAGGCCCAGCAATCTACTTATGTATCTTGACATGAAAACTCGATGGATAGTTACAACAAAACAAATTGTGCTGTAGTGCTGGAAGATGAGACCCCCAGGTCGGAAGGCACTCAACTAGCTACTGGGGAAGAGCTGAAGACTTTTCAGAGTAAAGCCAGCATTTATGATGTGGTTGGATCAAAGCCCTCGGGACGTCTGACTGCTGATGTAGCTGCGCATGAAATGAGAGTCAGAAGCTGTAAAGATGTCTTACACATTGGAACATGGAACGTACGAAGCATGAACCAAGGGAAGTTGGAGGTGGTCAAGAATGAAATGGAACGTGTACAACTTGATCTGTTGGGTGTCAGCGAACTGAAATGGACTGGCATCGGGCACTTTGCATCAGATGATCACATGGTCTACTATGCTGGAAAGGAAAGACAAAGAAGAAATGGTGTTGCATTTATAATAAAGAAGAAACTTGCAAGAACTGTAATGAAATACAATGCAGTCAGCGAACGCGTAATCTCTATTCGTCTACGAGGAATGCCTATCAACACAACTATAATTCAAGTATATGCCCCAACAACAGCTGCAGAAGAGAATGAAATTGAAGAGTTCTATGAACAAGTACAAGCTGAAATTGACAGAACATGCAAACAGGATATCCTGATAGTCATGGGTGACTGGAACGCAAAGGTTGTCAACAAAGAAGAAGACAAAGTAGTTGGAAAATATGGACTTAGCAACAGAAATGATGCTGGAGAAAGACTGATAGAATTCTGCAAGACTAACGATCTATTCATCTCAAACACCTTCTTCCAGCAACACAAGCGGCGACTGTACACATGGACTTCACCCAATGGATTATATAAAAATCAAATTGACTACATCTGTGGAAGTCAATGATGGAAAAGCTCTATAACATCAACAAAGACAAAACCTGGAGCTGACTGTGGTACAGATCATCAACTACTAGTAAGCAAACTCAAGCTAAATTTGAAAAAGAGCAAACCACTCATGAACGCAGCAAAATATGACCTTGAGAATATACCACTGGAATTTAAAGACTGCCTGCAAAATTGATTTGCTGCTTTAGATACAAATGACAGAGCTCCAGAAGAGTTATGGAATTACATCAAGAAGGTTGTGTTGGAAGAAAGCGAGAAGTCTCTACAAAAGGTGAAAAATAAAAAACGGCCAAAATGGATGACGAAAGAAACTCTGAAAATTGCCCAGAAACACAGAGAAGCTAAAGCTAGAGGAGAAAGAAAGACAATCATAAACTCAACAGAGATTTCCAATGTGCAGCAAGACAGGACAAGGAAAAGTACTACAACGACGCATGCAAGGAAATAGAAGCAGAAACTATTAGAGGAAGAACAAAATCGCCTTTCCTAAAGCTACGAGAGTTAAAGAAAAAGTTCCAGCCTCGAATTGGAATGTTACAAGATGCTCAAGGTTCTATGTTGAATGATGCTGAGAAGATCAAGAAAAGATGGAAGGAATATACAGAGTTTTTATATGATAAAGATCAAGTGGACCAACAGCCATTTCAACCTGTACCTTATGATCGGGAACCATTGGTGATGAAAGAAGAAGTTGAAGCAGCATTGAAAGCCTTATCAAAGAACAAAGCACCAGGCATTGATAGCATTTCCATAGAAGTATTACAGCAATCTGATGCAGCTGTTACCGTACTTACAAGGCTCTGCCAAGACATATGGAAGACAGCATCATGGCCAACTGACTGGAAAAGATCTGTGTTTATACCAATACTAAAGAAAGGTGATCCAACTGACTGTGAAAATTATTGCACAATCACTCTGATCCCACATGCCAGCAAAATTCTACTGAAGATTATTCAAAAGAGACTACAACCATACCTGGAACAAGAACTACCTGAAGTGCAAGCAGGGTTCAGGAAAGGGCGAGGAAGGAGAGATATCATTGTGGATGTGAGATGGATCCTTGAAAAGACTAAAGAATACCAAAAGGATATATATATGTGCTTTATCGACTATAGCAAAGCTTTTGACTGTGTAAACCATGAGAAACTCTGGGCCACAATAAGAAGCATGGGGATACCGGAACACCTGATCGTACTCTTGCACAATCTGTACGTTGATCAAGAAGCAAAGGTTTGAACGGAACAAGGAGAAACAGAATGGTTTAAAATAAGCAAAGGTGTAGGACAAGGCTGCATACTTTCCCCCTACCTGTTTAATTTATATGCAGAACAAATCATCAGAGAAGCAGGACTGTATGAAGACAACAGAGGTGTGAAGATTGGTGGAAGACTCATCAACAATCTTCGCTATGCTGATGATACCACATTACTGGCTGAAAGTGAAGATGATCTGAAACATTTGCTTCTCACAATTAAAGAACATAGTCTCAAAATGGGCCTGCACCTTAATGTAAAGAAGACAAAGATCATGATAACTGGCATAATCAACAGGTTCATCGTTGAAGGGGAAGAAATTGAAATCGTGAACAACTTTAACCTACTTGGATCAACAATCAATAAAGAAGCAACAAGCAGTCAAGAAATCAGACGACGCATTGCTCTTAGCAGAATGGCTATGAAAGACCTAGATAAGATTCTCAAGAGCAGAGATGTTTCTCTCCATACAAAGATTTGACTTGTTCAAGCCATGGTATTTTCAATAACATCATATGGCTGTGAAAGCTGGACAGTGTAAAAGATAGACAGGAAGAAAATTGATGCCTTTGAATTATGGTGCTGGCGGCAAATACTGTGTATACCATGGACTGCCCGAAGAACAAACCAGTCGGTACTAGAGGAGATCAAACCTAAGCTTTCTTTAGAAGCTCAGATGACAAGATTTCGACTTTCATACTTTGGACACACCATGCAGAGAGAGAGATCATTAGAGAAAGACATCATGCTTGGCAAGATAGAAGGTCAACGCAAAAGAGGAAGGCCAGCAATGAGATGGATCGATACAATAACAGCAGCTACGGGTACCAGTCTATCAACAATGAGCCGCCTGACTGAAGACCGAACACAATTTAGGATAGCTATCCAGAGGGTCGCCATGAGTTGACTCCGACTCGACGGCACTTAACAACAACAACATCACAGTGTCCCATTGGTTGTCCTCCTTCTACCAGATCTCTGAGATGCCAATAATATGTAACCTTTCATTCAGTGCTATATATTCTAGCTCTCCCATGTTATTTTTTAGACTTCTAGCATTTACATACAGGCATTTTAGAGTTTGCATTTTATTCATATTAATCTCTGTCAGGATGGCCTAACTTCCCTGTTTTGCTAGTATCCTTCAAGGATACATCCTTCCTAACCATGCGCTCCTGGGCAACTGTCGGCTTTCCCCTACAATCTAGTTTAAAAGCTGCTCTATATCTTTTTTTCAAACTTAAAGCCAGTAGCCTGGTTCATCCCATTAGAAGAGACCTTCCCTTCCCCAGAATGTTGCCCTGTTCCTAACAAGTCCAAAACCCTCTTCTTTGCACCATCATCTCATCCATGCATTGAAGCTCTGGAACTCTGCCTGCCTTTTTTGTCCTGTGCATGGATCTGGAAGCATTTCAGAGAGTGCTACCCTGAAAGTTCTCGATTTCAACTTCCTACCTAAAAGCCTAAACTTGGCCTCCAGAACCTCCCTCCCACATTTTCTAATGGCATTGGTGCCAACATGTATCAGAATAGCAGACTCCTCCCCAGCAGTCTAAAACCTGTCTAGGTGGTCCATGAGATCCACTACCTTCGCACCATGCAGAGGCGTAGTGTGGGGGGTGCAGGGGGGGCCGGCCGCACCGGGCGCAACATGGGGGGGGGCGCGCTCGCACTCGCAGCTCTCTGTTGCCGATGAGGGGGAAAGGCAGGTCCCACGTGGATGCGGTTTCAGTGACCTGAAGCTTGGGCAGCCCAAATTGTCGATGAAATACTAAAACGTTCTCGGGTTTCCTAAGCAAATACGTACGTTCTGGTCGGAGTTTTGAACGGATTGTTACAATCTTTTTCTTTTTGATTGTGCCCCTCCCCTGTTTTGTGTTACCATCTTATATGTAAAAGCTCTGAAAATCCTTACGTCAGCTTCTGTCATATATGATTTTGCCTTCTGCTTTCATTAGAGGTACGTTCTCCATTTCCCTAAGTCAGTAGTAACTACCTGTTGAGTGCGATTGTGTTTTAAACCAGAAAAAAAGCAGGTTTCGAAGCGTGGAGTCATGCGTAGTCTCTGTGTGTATGTGTGTGGCTTTTTTTCTCATTAAAGTGTTAATCTGCTCCGGTATTAAAAAATAAGCGTGCAGAAAAGTTACTATTAAATTAAAGCTTGCCTTTAATGGGAATGTGTTAAGATCAAGTTGGACATTTTGGAATGTGGATAATCCAAAGTTCAGAGAGAGTGAGCCAAGAAACTGTTTGCCTGTTTGTGTAGCTTGCAAATCCTACAGTATTTGCACATTTTGCGAGACCTCGTTGATTCACGATATTTGGTAACTAGTAAGGCGTGGAACTGAGAATCCAGTTTCGGGTCAATGAATGGATTCTTCTAGTGATTCCAATGCAGGTTGTTGCTGCCTGGCCTTTTCTATAATGACTCGGTGGATTTGACCCTTAACTTACTGTCAGTGTCCATGGCAGGAAGCCTTTAACTGTCAATAGATACTAAACGTTAACAAGATTGTCAGCAGATAAGTGATTTTTTTTTTACCATCGATTTTCCTGCCTTGTCTACAGTCCGAGCAGGGTAAGGAGCTCTCGGACTGTTGTCCTTTGCATGTGACACAGTTTCCTGTTGCTAAACTGCACTAGTCTGAGAGACTGGGTGGATATGAAGGAACGCCTGCAATGAGGTGACCTGGGCGTGAGGGGCACTCCTTGCTGTACCCGTGCTTGGTAGCCTTGAAGTTCAATCGCCTTTTTTATGCATCGAACATATTAGTTTTAATTTATTAGTATTTACCTCAGGTCTTTCCAGTAGAGTAGAATAGATCAACACAAGTTACAGTTGGGTACTGTAGTTATTTTCCTGGCCCCGGAGGGCTTAGCCTAAGGTTGTACCTGAGATAATGGAGGGTTAAGGGACTTGCCCAAGACCACAAGGAGTGTCGGTGGGATTCGAACCCCCGTCATTACTCAAACTCCTTTACATAAGAAAAGGTTGAGTGCACTCAGGGCTGGCACTAGAGTTGTTTCAAGATGTTGGCACCCTAAGCAGACCTTAAGCCTTATGTGCGCCCCCCCCCCTTGTCAGAATCTGTTATTTATTTGAATAATCCAGAGGCGTAGCGTGGGGGGTGCAGGGGGGGCAAAAATCCACGGGTTAGGGGGCGCAAATTACTTACCTTGCCCCGGGTGCTGACAACTCACGCTACGCCACTGGCACCATGCAAGCATGTTACCAGGCAATCCTCACGTCCACCAGCCCCCCAGCTATCTACATGCCTAATGATTGAAATACCAACTATAACAGCTGTCCTATCCCTTCCCTCATGGCCACATGGTCCTGGAAAAACCTCCTTGATGTGAGAGGATTTTACATCTCTTGGCAGACCTGTCCTAACTGTAGAATCACTTTCTGCCACACCAAGGTGTTGCTCTCATTTCACATGATCTCTCTCCTCCATGGCAACAGAGAGGCTGCCAAATTGAAGGTGGGACTTCAGTACTATGTCTCTGTAGGTCTCGTCTATATACCTCTCTAGCTTCCTTATGTCCTCCAAGTCTGCTACTATACCCTCCATAGATTGGACTTGTTCCCTGAGCACAAAGAGCTTCATCTGGGAGAAAATCGTAGATGTGACATTCAATGCAAAAGACTTGATAGCCCCCATCTCGCTGCTGGACCTCTGTCTGCATCCTAGTTTTAACATTTTGTTTAGCTATTTAAGTTGTTTACTTAAAGTTGCTAATGATACTTGTACTGCTACAATTATACCAATTACCTTTAAGGGACTTTGTTCACCTCAAGTTTAATTAACCTCAGGGCCTTAATCTATTCCTGGTGTTGATAACTTTCTGAGCCTGAAAGTGACGTTGATCACCCTTCCCCTTTAATAGATTTAAGAGCCCATAAAGCTAAGATTAAGCCTGGGGTTGTGGATGGAATTAACACTTAGGGGTATGTTTACTAAACTGCGGTAATGCCACCCGCATTAGGTTCCGTGGTAATGGTACAGATGCCCATATAAAGGCATGAGTGGTGCATCGTTACGGCAAGCCATATCAGCTAACGTGCGTTACAAGGCACTTTAGACTAACGCGCGTTACAAGGCACCTTACAAGGCACCTTATAAGGCACCTTTTAAGGTGCCTTATAAGTAAGGTGTCTTGTTAGGTGCCTTATAAGGTGCCTTGATAGGTGCCTGGTATGGTGCCTTGTAAGGTGACTTATAAGTTGCCTTGTTAGGTGCCTTATAAGGTGCCTTGTCAGGTGTCTTGTCAGGTGCCTTATAAGGTGCCTTATATGTAAGGTACCTTATAAGGTGCCTTGTCAGGTGCCTTATAAGGTGCCTTGTAATGTGCCTTTGTAAGGTGCCTCATAAGGCACTTTGTAAGGTGCCCTATAGGGCTCCTTAGGCTAAGCGCCGTATTAGGCACCCCTGGACAAGGCATCTTAGAAGGCACCCTGGGTTATGGAACCATAGGTTAAGGTGGCCAAACAAGGTTACGGTGGCCTAGGTTAGTGTGCCCTAAGGGCTGCAAAGTGCTTCAGGATGACATGCATGACCTGTGAGGCATAGAGACAGATGTAGCCCTAACACTAGATAGAGCACTGAGGAAAGGCAATGAACAGGTGAGTGAAGGAGGGAGTGCTGGAAGCTGCTGGACCTGCCATATCTGCAGGCATCCCATGTGGCTGCCAGTACTGTTGACAAACATGGTGGGGGCAACTCTACCACAGCACAGGGTGTTGGCAATGTAAAGTACTGGAAAGACAGTGGGTGGCAGACGATGGGAATACATGTCCCTCAGTGGAGGTGGAGGTGGCAAGATAGTTACAATGATGGGTGCACAGAGGAGTGGTGGTGCCATGCAGATCAGGCACAGGCGAGGCAAGCAAGAAGAGGCACAATGCAGGAAATGGTAGCAGTGCAGCACGTGAGGTGGCAGCCTGCACAGGCAGACAGGACTCTACACAGATGACAGATGCAGATAGACGGACCGAAGGAATGTTGACAACTGTGGCGAGGGTATTATGGGCTGGCAGCACAGCTCTGCAAAAATATGACTGTTACAGGTATGCAAACTATTTGAGTAGAATATTTACCCTATTCTTGCTTCTATGCTAAGCTATACTCTGATTTGATTTAAATTAAAAGCTCTCTGCTAATACCAGGCCTTGAGAGATTTAAATTTATACTAAAAGCTCTCTGCTCTTTTTAAATTCTAACTGAAAGCTCTCTGCTGTTTCTAGGTCCTGACTGAGTTAACAAATAAATCTGTATATTTTAGAATCCAGTGTATCAGTTTTAACCCAAAGAATTCCCTTTTCCCTAAGATTTAGGGACATGTTTACTAAACCGTCTTAATGTGCACTCTGCAACGTTATCATGCGATAAGGTACCTTATCGTGCAATAATGGCGCTTTACTGGACGCAGAGGTACCTTAGCGCGTGATAACACGCGCAGCGGCGCAAATGAGCGCTGAGTGGAAAAAGGCTCCCGGAGGGTGGAGGAAGGCTCCCCAGGGGCAGAGAGAGGGGGTCAATGGGCGGAGAGTGGGAGGGGAGAGGCTCCCTGCACACTAACGCTGAGAAATCCGAGGTTGAAAACTAACGCCAGTGAAACCCTGGCGTTAGAGCTGATTTAAATGGAAGAGAAACCATTTCCGTCAGCAATGTACAGCAAAACCAGGGAAACCTACAAAAAGTGATAAGTATGATACATGTGCACGGAACAAAAGGGCAAATAAACATTGAAAATGACCCCAACAAAATATAAAAAAAACATAACCAAGCTGGGCAATAGTGATATTAATGGGAAACATCAAAAAACACTCCTGAGAAAGCTCCAAAAAAAAAAGATATGAATTTTGGAAGGGTCTATGCTCTGTCCCCATAAAAGGTGAATGATCTCACAGTGAAATTAGCGCTGAACAGGGTTTTCCCCCTCCATTGGACAGGTTCCCTATGGCATGCATATGTTCTGCAACTGCAGGGTGGGCATGTCGGAATGGGCAACTGGACAGATGCTGGGAAAAGGGACACAGAGGGCTGCAGGCGGCACATGCTGTGCTGCAGCTGGGCCACATTGCGGAATAGGGTGATGCCTAGGTGGCCCATAGGAATGCTGAAACAGTAGAGCAGCCAGACAGCAACTGATGAGGGCCCAACATGGGCATGAGTGTGTTTACCACAGTGTCACAGGGGATAGTACCCAGCAGGTACCCCCAAGGGCACAGAACATTGGCAGGTGGTGCTGGGGGGAAGCGTGGACAGCTATGCAGGCAACCCTACCCCAGAACCTGCACCATAGGCAGCCATCTACCAGCGCACTGGATGGCCTGAGACTGTGCACCGCCAGTACCAGCAGCAGAAGGGCATGTCAGCATGGTGGCAGAGGGGTACTGGTGGTGGAGGGGGCAGTGGCAGCTGCCCAGAGCAAACCATGGACTAGCCCTTTGTAGGTGGGTGTCATGCACTGCAACAGACAGGCCCTGTCTGACGAACAGTCATGGAATCCGTAAGGAATGCACCAGTTCTGTGGCAACATGGTGGCACAGTTGCACACAGCCAGTGTGTTCAAGAGCAGGTCACAGGTTCAAGTTCCAGCTGTGGTTCCTGCCAACCCAGTCCCCATATTTTACCCACTACTAAAACATGGTAATACAGACAGAACCATTAGTGCAGATAAGGTCAACATGCTCAAAACACCTACATTTTACTCTACAGAGCACAGACACCATAAACATGCACATTACCTAGAGCAGAGTCTTCCAAAAGAGGTCCTGGGGGGCCAAACACCATTCAGATTCCATGCTGTCTCCAATAAATATGGCTGTGCTGCATGTCTATGCACCGTCCCCATGGTATGCAGATGTATCTCATGCATATTCATTAGGGACAGCATGAAAACCCGAACAGTGTTTGGCCCACCAGGACTGGGGTTGGGAACCTCTGCCCTAGAGCAGCGGTCAACAGGGGCAGACACACCCACACCCACAGGCCCCATTATCCAAAGCCTCCTGGAGAGGCAGGATGATGGGCCCTGCGTGCATCTCCCAATACTAGCACTTGCATACCTTAGCAATGCCACCCTAAACCTGGGAATATAGTACACATCTATCAAAAGGTTGCTATGATTAATGCAGATAGCAATTCCTAAGTTAAGCACAATTGACTGATTGAGCTGCATCATAACAACCTTTCTGATGTCTGTGGAGTGTGCTACAGGTCTTGTGTCAGACAGTGTTTACCACCCTGGGGAGTGACTCCAACAGTATTGCATACCATAGCCATGCCTGCGCTGTGCCCAGGACTGGTGCGGTGGCCAGGGCTGCCAAACACCTCTATGGTTGCACAATGCTGGCATAGGTGTGGGGAGTGTGTGTCTGTCTATTCAGTGTTTGGTGGCTGCCAACACCCTCCTCAGCCCACAGTACTAGCACTGTTGCCAGTATTGGCCTGCCAATGTGCATAATGAGGAGCAAGGTACCATGGGAATAGCCTGGACAGGGTTGTCTGAGGCATTGTCTATTTTATAGTGTACATTAGTGCTGCCAGCAAAAACACCCTCAGAGTACTGTAACCTTAAGGTGCCTCATAGGGTGCCCCATAAGGCACCTTATAGGGTGCCTTATAAGGCGCCCTATAAGGTGCCTTATAAGGTATCCTATAGGGGACATTATAGGGTGTCTTGGCGGACAGGAACTTTATAATATGCCCTATGTAGTGCCTTATAGGGTGCCTTATGCGGCACTTTAGGTTACGCCACTGTGAGGGTGTGTTTGCTGGCAGCACTAATTAAAATAAAAATAAAATGTCTCAAAAAGCAATACTTAACCATGAAAGGTAATGCCTCAACCAGCCTTATTCATTAGGCACACTGGGGGATCAAACTCATGACACCCCCCCCACCCAATCAGTCACTGCATTGACCATTGTGCTACAGCTTTGTTTCTGTGTTTATATGTCTGCGTGCCTACTTAAGATTACCGCGCGTTAACGTAGCAAAACGGGATTATCACGTGATAATGTGCACAGCACACGTTATTGCGTGATAATCCCATTTTCCTACAATAAGACTGAAATGCCCATTCCTTTTATGGCAGCCTGCACACTAGCGCCGGGCGCACGTTAAGATGGTTTAGTAAACATGCCCCTTAGAGAATTTCCTAGAAGTAAACACTTAGTGGTATGTTTACTAAACCATCTTAATGTTACTGGCGCTAGTTGCAGCATTACCGTGAGGAATGCCATATAAGGTAGTGGGCGTTCTGGTCTTAAGGTAGCAATCGAGGGTTATCATGTGATGAAGTGCGCCATGTCCGTTATCGCACGATAGGGGGAGCCGTGCAAGTTGCCGCGCGTTAACCTTAACTTCGCGCGTTGACCTACAAACACAGCAACAGAGGTGTAGCACACTGGTTAATACAATGACTGCTAAGACAGGGTCATGAATTCAATCCCTCAGTGGGTGTAATGAATAAGGGTGACCAAGCCAATTCCTTTTCCTGCTTGTAACAGTCAGAAACATTCCAACAATTGGTGCTTCCAGCTAAAAATACCCGCACCCCAGTGTCATAACCTAATGCACCTTTTAGGGCGCACCAGAAGGCACATCATAGACCACCATGTCAGCCAAGGCGGGTCATAATGTGCCCCAGAGGGCATGACGAAAGGTTGGCAACCCCCAAGGCACCATATTAGGTGCCCCATAAGCTGGCTGAATCTAAGATGTGGTTAAAGATGCCCCAAGGATGTATAGGTGACTCAAGAAATGTTGCCCAAGGGCAATAAGGTCTCCCAAGTTGAAAAGCAAGAAAGGTATGGGACAAACACAGATATACCCCTAACACTGCACAGAGCACCAAGGAAAGACAATGCACAAGTGATGGAAGGAAGTAGATCAGAGCTGATGGACCAGACAAATCTGCGTCCAGCCCATGTGGCAGCTGGAAAAATGGAGAAATGTATTGGGGGCAGCTGTAGCGATGCACAGGGTGATGGGAAGACGTGTCCAGCAGAGGAGGTACAGGTGGCAGGATAGGTGCAATGACAGGAGGACCGAAGAGTAGCAGTGCCAAGCAGAGCACATACAGGAGAGGCAACCAGGAAGAGCTGCAAAGCAGAAACATGTACCAGTGCAGGACATGGGGTAGCAGCCTGCACATCAGGGCAGGATGGCACACAGCTGGCAGACACACATAGACGGACAGAAGGATGGTTGGCAACTGTGATAAGAGTACAGTGTGCCAACAGCACAGATCTGCACAGATATGACTGTTACAGGAATGAAAAGTAGCTGTGCAGGACAGGCATACAAATGAAAGAGAACAGAGAGAAATCAAACCTATGACCATTAGCACAAATGTCAATGCACAAGCCGGTAGGCTACACCACCAACATAAGGTCATTAGCAAAGGCTGCATACAAGAACACTGCAGGGCATCACACAAAAAGTCTGCTGTCTGCCAGGATAGGGCAACCTCCAACAGTAACCATGATGGAATGCACATGCAGATCTGGTGTGTACAGCTCAGATCACAGTCTGTAATTGGGACGATAGCCACATATAACTACATGCACACACACAATGAAATGTTATGCAGTGGATACAGCATGCAAAAGAGGAAAGAACTTAAACCCAAAAGGCAGCAGGGGATGCTCTGTGGAGCATGGCAAAATAGGGAACAGAACACAAAAGGAGCATGTGAGAACTGAACCTGCAAACAGGTGTGGATGAGACCAGCTGAACCACAGCAATGCCAGTCCCCCAAGCGGACTGCCTATGTAAGCACTACAAAGAAAGACACATATGTTGTTGTTGTTATTAAGTGCCGTCGAGTCGGAGTCGACTCATGGCGACCCTCTGGATAGCTATCCTAAATTGTGTTCGGTCTTCAGTCAGGCGGCTCATTGTTGACAGACTGGTACCCGTGGCTGCTGTTATTGTATCGATCCATCTCATTGCTGGCCTTCCTCTTTTGCGTTGACCTTCTATCTTGCCAAGCATAATGTCTTTCTCTAATGATCTCTCTCTTCGCATGATGTGTCCAAAGTATGAAAGTCGAAGTCTTGTAATCTGAGCTTCTAAAGAAAGCTTAGGTTTGATCTCCTCTAGTACCGACTGGTTTGTTCTTTGGGAAGTCCATAGTATACACAGTATTCGCCGCCAGCACCATAATTCAAAGGCATCAATTTTCTTCCTGTCTGTCTTTTTCACTGTCCAGCTTTCACATCCATATGATGTTATTGAAAATACCATGGCTTGAACAAGTCGAATCTTTGTATGGAGAGAGACATTTCTGCTCTTGAGAATCTTATCTAGGTCTTTCATAGCCATTCTGCCAAGAGCAATGCGTCGTCTGATTTCTTGACTGCTTGTTGCTTCTTTATTGATAGTTGATCCAAGTAGGTTAAAGTTGTTCACAATTTCAATTTCTTCTCCTTCAACGATGAACCTGTTGATTATGCCAGTTGTCATGATCTTTATCTTCTTTACATTAAGGTGCAGGCCCATTTTGAGACTATGTTCTTTGATTGTGAGAAGCAAATGTTTCAGATCATCTTCACTTTCAGCCAGTAATGTGGTATCATCAGCATAGCGAAGGTTGTTGATGAGTCTTCCACCAATCTTCACACCTCTGTTGTCTTCATACAATCCTGCTTCTCTGATGATTTGTTCTGCATATAAATTAAACAGGTAGGGGGAAAGTATGCAGCCTTGTCTTACACCTTTGCTTATTTTAAACCATTCTGTTTCTCCTTGTTCCGTTCGAACTGTTGCTTCTTGATCAATGTACAGATTGCGCAAGAGAACGATCAGGTGTTCTGGTATACCCATGCTTCTTAATGTGGCCCAGAGTTTCTCATGGTTTACACAGTCAAAAGCCTTGCTATAGTCAATAAAGCACAAATAGATATCCTTTTGGTATTCTTTAGTCTTTTCAAGAATCCATCTCACATCCGCAATGATGTCTCTCATTCCTCGCCCTTTCCTGAACCCTGCTTGCACTTCAGGTAGTTCTTGTTCCAGGTATGGTTGTAGTCTCTTTTGAATAATCTTCAGTAGAATCTTGCTGGCATGTGGAATCAGAGCGATTGCGCGATAATTTTCACAGTAACATATGTAACAGCTAATATGTGATGGATAGGCAGCACAGAGGGCACACGTTGGTGTACAGTGAAGAGATGGAAGGCTGTGTGGATAGGTGATGAACCTGCAGGCAGCTCATGGTCAGGTTAGCACAACCCCCCCCCCCCAAAAAAAAACCCATGTGGGAATCAAACCTGCAACCTATGGTGTTCCAACACATGTCTGTAGCCACTATCCCAAACAACCACAACAAGATCAATGCAAAGATATTACCTCAAAGGGAATGTTTGTATGGGAACCCGTAACACCTAGTGATGTGGCAGACTGCTGGCAGATAGACAGCTGGCACCATACAAGGATGTGAGCAAAGGTCGGCCATGTACATGACCAGGGAATCACTAAATATGTGTGTCAGTGTGGTCAAGCAGCAGCAGAGACAAATGTACGCCCAACACATATTTTTAGTTTGTGTAATCATCAGAGATAGCGTACATACTGACCTGGTCCTCACGCATGCCCTGGAGCTGGGCCCTGGGCCTGTAGAGACGAGGCTGGCAAGCCTCCAACTCTGCACACTTCCTGTGGCGTGCCGGCACAGCCCCTGCCTGGCCTGCCCCCACAGCTGCAGGTCTGTGTTTCAGCGGGACTAAACCCATGCCCTGTGCCTCAGCCCCATGGACACCATCTCCCCCGTCAGGCAACCGCAGCCCCTACCCACCTCCCACTGCACATGCAGCAACCACAAAGCCCGCCATAAATGCCACCCCCCTCTACTCCTCTAACGCACTCAAATGCAGACACTCACCTCACCAACCCTGCCAGTCACCTCCCCCACCACACACCAACCCAGCCACACAACCCCACCACCACTCACCAACCCAGCCACTCTCCACACCAAACCTGCTTCTGACACTCTCCTTGCTTCACCAACAACCAACATCACACGTCTTCTCTCCCTCGCCTACACAAACCCCTCAACATGTACCAGGTGTGCATGTGTATTTATGTTTGTGTTTTTTACGTTGCGCGCGTTGCTCATGCGCCACACAGATATGGAAGGTGCGTGTGCGGGACACCATGTTACGCATGCGCTGTGTGTGAGGCATGGTGCATGCGTGTAACAGCATGCAGCACATGCGCATGCCTCACGCCCACACACAGCGTATGTGCAACACGGTGTCGCACACGCACCTTCCATGTCTGCATGGCGCATGCGCAACACGTGCAATGCATACAGCTGACGCGCTTGCACCACTGCGCATGCACAATGCGCGCAACATTAAAAAACCCACATAAATACACATGCACACCTGGTACACGTTGAGGGGTTTGTGTAGGCGAGGGAGAGAAGGTGTGCGCTGTTGGTTGTTGGTGAAGAAAGGAGAGTGTCATAAGCAGGTTTGGTGTGGAGAGTAGCTGGGTTAGTGAGTAGTGGTGGAGAGTGTCAGAGGCAGGTTTGGTGTGGAGAGTGGCTGGGTTGGTGAGTGGTGGTGGAGAGTGTCAGAGGCAGGTTTGGTGTGGAGAGGTGTGTTGCAAAGCAGGCAAGAGAGAAAGGAGGGGAGGCGAGGAGCAGGAGAGAGAGACAGGAAGGGAGTTGAGGAGCAGGCGGCAGGGAGAGGAGGGGAGGGAAGGAGCAAGCGGGAGGTGTAGCAGAGGGGCCGAGGGGCAGGGATGTGTGACAGGGAGGGAGAGGGCACAGAGGGCAGGGAGATGGAGTGACAGGGCATGGCAGGAGGGGAGGAGGGGAGGAGGGGGGCACCTGTTCAGCAGGACCCAGAGCCGACAGGGAGTGTTGGGCCTGTGGTGGTGGCTGCAGGCCCATTGGGGGTATCGCAGCCCACCCAGGGGCCACCCAGTGCCAAACGAAGGCGTATACTGGTGCCAGCTGAGGAATGGAGGAGGGCTGTGAGATTCAGTCAGCAAGAAAACCACATCCTGCTGGCCAGCGTGTTGGAGCAGTATGAGGTGTTCTATGGCCGGCTGGGCCCCACAGATCTATGTATGTGTGTGTCATGACTCCCCATGTCATCTGGCTTATCTCACAGGACCAGTGCGCAGATCATGCATTGACACATTGCACTGTGACACTGTACCATGTGTGAGATCTGTGATTCACACGACCCCTCATCAGGACCCTTTCCTGGCATGAGAATGGCTCATGGGACCCACAGATGTGCACATGGTCATGCATTGCTAGTTGTCACGTGCATGTTTTTTTTGCAGACTGGTCTGGTGTGATATGCCTGACATGTGCATGTGTCACAGAGGGGGTTGTAACAGGTGTCTCACACATCACCTTGTGTCCCACCCACAGGCACTCGGCAGGCTCTGTTGGCCATTCACCAGGAGATCCACTAGCTGCGGGTCACAGAGGACACAATGGCAGGGGCGCTACTCTGTATTGCAGTTGCCCAGGAGGCCATGGCTGCCCGTACACAGCAGCCAGCACCGGCACCAGAGGCGGCACCAGCAGTCCTGGGACAGAGGGGTGAGTTGGGCCGTGGTCACCGTGGCCGGCCACGGAGGATGTGAACATTGTAAATACAGACATCACGACCTATTACTACCTATGTATTTGTTTCCAATGTGTGCCACTGTGATCCCCTTAGTACCCTGCACCCCCATGTTGTCACCCTGCCCACATGTGCCTACCCATATCCCTCAGGGGTGTGGTGTCTGCACTACCACCAATCAACGCACATAGGTTATACAATGCCCTGTGTGCCATGGACTGTGCCAGGTGGTCACTCACCTACCTATGCGTGGGGGTATACCCAACCTCACCCATTGCCCAGCAAGATGTACACGGTGGTACATGTCTAGTTTAAGGATCTGTCACCCTCTCCCACCCCATATGCTCTCCATTATTATACACACATGTGTGACCATCCTCCCTGCCCACACCAGGGCCTACATGGCTGTCTACCCACATAGGCTTGCATGCGGCACAGGCAGACAAAGGTAGCTCGCTACAGTCAGCTGATCACTCTTCCCCTGCGCTTGACATTCCCCACCACTCATCCTCGGGACCTGCATTGATCTGTCTCGCCCTCAACAGCTATCCTGGGTACAGCAGTCCCTCTTACTCTTCCTGACACATACCTGCTGCTAGCCTTTTCACCTACTGCCCCACAAGCATGGTGCATCAGATATGCAGCCTACACATCACAGGCAGCATGTATGTGACCATAGGTGTTGGGACACACTGCACATTGGCACATCACAGGGGCACGAAGGGACACAGATGCCTACACACATGGACAGCCCCCATACCTGCGTGTGGAGACGGTCCATGTATGTTACCTATGTCTACCATGCATACACATAGGGATCTACATACATGTCCCATGCTCACATCCACAGTCTGTCTGTAAGGGAGACACGTGAACATTGTGCCGTATGTACAAACTGGTTTATTTACACATTTACATTGGCCATGCTCCTGTTGCAGTTGCCCACAACTGCCCTATTCATAGGAGGCCTTAGTCGTGACCACAGAGGTATAGTACAAAGCCTAGTGTCATGTAGTGGCGCCTGGTGATGTGTTCAGGGCCACCCACCTCCCGCTCTATCTCAGAACACATCACCCATGTGTTGTAAGGATAGCATGGTGCCATGGTGGGTGTGTCGGATGATGTGTGTAGCACCCAGTCTATAATACGTGATGATAAAACAAGGATACTTTATTTGTTGTACTAAAAACCTGAGAGCCCGACACAGGCCGTGTTTCGTATTGTCACTTCATCAGGGGATTCAGGTATGCTGCAAATACAGAGTATAACAACTATAACACATCTAAAATAAATCTGACATAAAAACTTAAAAACATTAAATAAATATTATTAATAATAAATAATAAATAATAAATACTGTTGCAAACCTTAAAAAACCAATAAGATCATAAACTCTAAACAATGCACTAAATATCTACATCAAAACATAGAAAGGGTGTGTAATATCACATATACATAAAATCATATGTATAAAAATACCATCTATAAAAGCACATGTATAAAAACTCATGTATAAAACCACATGTATGAACGTATGCTATGTGTAACCACTGTAACTACTTGCAAATAGATAGGAGCAGGAGGTGAGTGAGTGGAACAACTGATGAGAATTACTGATTCTTTACTAGCCTCAATATATGGAGACATACATATATTAAACGTGAAACATAGTGCCTATGGGAATCTTTTCAGGAGGCCACATCACACAAAACTAAATAAAGGTCAAACATTACCTAATCGGACCTCTTTGTACGTGATATATGTAGTAAAAATGATAACTTAACTGTATCTCGATTACTAGACTCAGGGCTGTTTAAAGCCCAGACTTGAGCTCTCATAAATCTATGTGTTTGTGAGATATCTAAAAATTATGTCCAAAAAATGCCATACCCTTATCTATGTGCTAACATACACCGTTGAGACTTGGACTATTCCTCAGAGATGCGTCTGTACTTTTTTTCTATGAAAGATATAAAACGTTAGGTCTATAATTAAAATATATCAGACATATGACATTGACTTATTTATAGAATGAATGTCTAAAACCTTATTTATTTATCTGCTTTATGAATACTTCTTTACCAATTGACATTATTCTCATGCTATCCGGCATTTACTAATTGCAATATAACTATATGCTTTCTAACCTGCAAAGAAGTGTCCTTCAAATCTACCATCTAACTGGCAGCTCTTGCCATTTTTAAATTACAACCTTCTCACTTTCGATTACTCGATGGGTCTTGAATGCACCGAATGCAACAACGAAACGTAACATCTTCTAGCAGGTTTTTTCCTATTCGTGTCTTAATGAGGAACTTCTCGCTAAACTCTATCTGATTGTTCTGTCATATCTTATATTCACGAACTGATATCAACCGAGGGCCAACCTTGATCTCAAACATCCTCCGTCATGTCTCACAATACGTTGGAAAAATCAAACCTTTGATGGCACCTCTTGTCACAACATCCAGAAGGTCTTGTATGAGGAAGAACAGTCGTCTACTTCACAAGAAAAAGCTTTGCATCAAAAACGCCCGCACTTGCGCTTTAGTTGGCCGCGGGAAAAGTGACGTGTTCTGCTTAATTACCATTTACGCCACTAGTTGCTAGGAAGAAATTCAGGATTTTAAAGAGGTTGAAACATTATCCACTTACATTATCGCGAACTTGCATTCTTTCATTATATCGGTTATATCCTCTTATGTTAAAATTATAATATTAAAAATAAAAATAAATACATGTGCGTTTAGCTTCATCTGTATTGGTACCGAATTACTAACATCATGACCTGAGATTCATCATGCCTGATCTCTACAAGCGTCCAAATGAATGATTCTAATCTGATGGATAGTTGAAGTTAATAAATTATATAAACGAATGAACCAAACTTTTTATCACAACAACTCTTTTATTCGAATGTAAATTATTATTTTGATTAATGTTGTAGTCTAGTAATACGAAACACGGCCTGTGTCGGGCTCTCAGGTTTTTAGTACAACAAATAAAGTATCCTTGTTTTATCATCACGTATTATAGACTGGGTGTTTCATATAATGTGGTGAAGTGCTCCTTTGTTGGGGATGATGTGTGTAGGACAGGCAAACACACAGGTATGTGCTGGATCACACAGGGAGTTAGGAAACACCTCCCCTGGATACCAACATGGCCAAACCACACATGGCATGGTGCTGCCATGTCATGCATGGAGGGTGTAGGAACAGGGTATAGGGGGGTCCGGGGGGTTGCGCGCAGTACACATAGGTGTCACCTAACACATACCCAGACCCAAATCCACACATGCAGGGTGCACTGGCAATAGGTATTAGAGGACACACTGGCCAGAGCAGCATGTTCTGTCCCAGTTGACAGGACAGCACAGGGCACGTGTGTGGGCGCCCCTGTGCCCCTTAAATGCTCCAGGGATGCCCATCAGGGGATGGCTGTCAAGATGCACCACCCACGGCAGCTGCACGTGCATCTTGGCAGCCAACCACTGAATGGCGCCTGCCAGCCACCGGATGGTGCAGTCCTGGGTCCACTGGCGTTGCAGCACAGTACCCACTGCCACATACAGGTCCCACACACACTTGCTACCACATCCACGCCAGGTGCCCAGTGTTTGTGTGGTGGCATGAGTGTGGGTCCTGTCTTTGTCAATGGGTGGGGATGCTACCCCCAGGAGGACACCATCCGCACACATGTGGCAGCTGGCAGGGACCCACACTGCCCTGTGCTGTCCTGTGTCCCCTCCTACTCACAAAGCCACCCTCCACCCCCTCCACACCCCCTCCTTCCACCCTGACCCCTCACACCCACCCTCTCTCTCGCCGCCCTCCCTGCTCTCCTCCTCCTCTGCCGCCTCCTCCACCTCCTCCACCTCCCCCTCCTCACCCCCTGCTGCATACATCTCCCCCTCCCCCTCCCCTCCCTCCCGCCCCACCCCACCCTCTGCCCCTCCATTTTGTCCTCTTCCTCTTTGCCCTCTGCCACCTCCTCCTCCTCCTCCTCCTCCTCTGGCTGGACTGGCACTGTGGGGCGTGTTCTGGGGGGCCCCGATGTAGATGGGCCCTCACCAGCAGCAGCATCCTCTGTGGGGGGAAACAGTCATTAGCACACCACCATGTGAGTCACATTCCACATGTACATTGTTTGGCCCCACAGGCTGTTGGGCCACTGTGACATACTGCACTGCAGAGGCCGCAACACTCACTGCCACTTTGCTCCAGTGCCCTCCTTTGGAGGCGGGCAAGTACCTCCGGGCAGTGCAGCCGCAGCTCCCGACCCTTTTTCCGTAGATCCTCTACCTGGGGGGGGAAGCAATGGGTGGGAGCATAAGGGGCCAGATATCTCTGGTGGGTGCCCACCGCATATCACACATCTCTGTGAGCAGCAGCGTGCTGCTGCTTCTGCTCTGGCCAGTATGTCCTCTCCTACCTGTTGCCTGTGCACCCTGCATGTGTGGATGTGGGTCTGGGCATGTGTGAGGTGCCACCTATTTATTTATTTATTTATTTAACAAATTTTATATACCGTCTTTCTACAAGTCAAGACGGTTTACATAGAACATATTTAGCAGTATGTTTCAACTGTTTACATGGAACAAGATAACGATGAATAAATATGGTAACGAGAAGAAGAACTAATTACAAAGATCAAAGATCAACTATTTACATATGAATTTACAATGAGCCATATGGTTGTGTAAAAGAATTTGAGAGTTGCAGAAGGAATAGGGAGGAAGGTGTAAAGGTTATGAGCTAAGGTGGAAGGGAAAATGTTCAAGGAAAAGATGGGTTTTTAACTTTTTTCGGAACTCAGAGTGGTTTGAACAGTTCCGAAGTTCGTGAGGGAGGGAATTCCATAAGGATGGAGCATAGAGGGAGAAGGCCTTGTTACTTGTAGATTGTTTGCAGTTTCTCTTGTTTATAGGGATGGTCAGTAAGTTTTTGGTAATAGGGCGGCATGATCTTGTGCTGTTGGAGGAGAGAAGGAGAGGGGAGAGGCATGGAGCTGACTCATTGGAAATGATTTTATGTATGAGAGTGAGGACCTTGAATTGAACTCTGTATTGGATGGGGAGCCAGTGGAGATGATAGAGGACAGGTGTAATGTGGGAACGTCTAGGGTTGTTAGTTATAAGCCGCGCTATGGTGTTCTGGGCAAGTTGGAGCGGTTGAATAGAGTTCTTGGGGAGGCCATGATAGATATGGTTACAGTAATCAAGAAAAGGGATTGTGAGGGTCTGGCAGACAGTACGAAAGGAGTTAGGGCTTAGGAGGGGTTTGAGGTTGCGGAGGGTACGGATCTTTGCGTATATTATATTAGTGGTTCTCTTTATTTGGTCAGTGAAGGAAAGGTTCTGATCCAGGATAATACCAAGATATTTCACTTGGTTTTTTATAGTAAGTGTGAGATCACCGATAGTAAGAGTGGGAGGTGGGGTGTATGTAGGATTAGAAAATACCTGGAGAACCTCTGTTTTGGATTGGTTGATTAAGAGGTTATGTTTGGAGAGCCAAGTTTTTAGGTTAGTTAGGCATTCACTCAGTTTAGAAAAGTCAGGGTTAGAAAGGTTAAAAGGGGTGAAGCACATCATGTCATCTGCATATAGCTGATACTGAATGTCGTAGCTTTGGAAGATCTTGCAGACAGGTTGGAGGAAGATATTAAATAGAAGGGCAGAAAGACTGGATCCTTGGGGGACACTTTGTTTTAGGATGAATGGGAGGGAGGTATCGTTTCCAATACGAACCTGTTGGGTTCTGTTATCTAGGTAGGAACGGAACCAGTTCAGGGTTGTACCTCTAAGTCCTATTTCATGAAGTCTGTTTAGGAGTTGATGGTGAGGGAGGGAGTCAAAAGCGGCTGATAAGTCAAGGAATATGAGAAGACATCCTTGAGAAGGGTTCTGTGTGTGGAGGTATAAGGAATCGAGTAGGGAAATAAGAAGGGTTTCGACTCCATGGTTCTTTTTGAAACCATGTTGGAATAAGTCGAGGGGGGAGTGTTCATCAATATAGTTCTGAAGTTGAGTTTGGACCAGCTTCTCAGTTATTTTAGCCAGGAATGGGATACTAGAGATGGGTTTGTAAGACGTAGGAGAAGTAGGGTCAAGGTTTGTTCCTTTTAAGATAGGGCGGATGGTGGCACTCTTGAGAGGTGGTGGTACAGAGCCAGTTTGGAGGGATGTTTGAACAATATACAGAATGTATGGGCTGAGAGAACTTCTGGTAGATTTGATCCAGGGGACAGGGCAAAGGTCGAGGGCAGAGGTTGAAGCATTTAAATCCTTTATGACATTAGGTACATTTTCTAATGTAAGATGGTCAAAATTGCTCCAAGAGTTTGAGGGGGGTAGGCTCATGTGGTTGGGTGCTGTAATAAGCAAAGGTTTGGGGGTTATAAGATGATAGGGGAGGGAGGAATTTGGAAATCAGGTGATTGGCAAAGGTTTGTGCAGTTATTTTGGGGGGTTGGTCCTGGTGTAAGGGCTCGTTAATTAAGGATTTAGTAATAGAGAACAGCTCTCTAGGTTTGTTAAGTGATCGTTGAATAATATTTTTGTTGTATTCTTTTTTATGGTTGAGGGTTTCAGAGCAGTAAGTTTGGAGTTTAGCTCTATAGGCAATGTGTGCATTAGGGTCTTGAGAGCATCTCCATTTACGTTCAAGACGTCTAAGCTCTCTTTTGAGAGTTCTCAGATTTGTAGAGAACCAGGGGGCTCTTCTATGGTGTTTTTGAGCAAGTTGGTTAGGTGGGAGTAGAGAAGCTGCAGATAGGATCTCATTCCATTTAGAAATGTGGGACTCATGGTTCAAGCTCTTTTCATATAGTAGGTCAAGAGATGGGATTGTTTGCTCTAGAAAGGTGGCCGCATTGAATTGTTTAAATCTACGGGTATGTTGAGCCTGGAGGGGAAGTTGATTTCTGTGAGTGGAGTAAGGGAAGGAGAAGAGGATGAGAGCATGATCAGACCAGGGTACAGGTTGAATGGTGTGTGTAACCTGGTCAGTGTTTAGGGTGTGCTGTGGAAAAAATATTAGGTCAAGGATGTTTCCTTTGGAATGCGTAGGGAGTTCCAGTATTTGGGAGAAGTGGAGGGCATTCATTGCTTGGAGGAAGGTAGAGGATTGTATTGGAGATGTGGAGCATACGTTTAGGTCACCTAGAATTATGAGAGGGCATGAGGCAGGTTGGGGGGAGCAGGCTATGTCTAGAATTGTGGAGAGATCAGAAGAGTCAGTCTGAGGTGCTCGATATAAGAGATGCAGGAATAGTGTAGAGTTGGAGACTGTAATAGAGTCCAAGCCTACGGTGGAGGTAGATTCAATAGTAGTGAGTTGTAGATTAGATTTAGATATAATGGCTACACCTCCTCCTCTGCCATGTGCTCTGTTGCATATACTGGTTGAGTATGCTTTGGGGCATAATTGGTTTATTAGGACCATGTCGGTGTCTTGGAACCAGGTTTCAGTAAGGCAAAATATATCAAGGTCATAATCGGAAATAAGGTCGGCAAGTAGGGGGATTTTATTTCTAGCTGAGCGAGCATTGAGTAGGGCGCATTTGAGAGGGGGATGGGGTAGGTCAGAAAGAGAGTTAAGTATAAGGTTGGGATTTATAGTGATAGGTTTGAGTCTACAAGTACGGTAGTAGGGGTTATGATGGGTATAGGAAAATGTGGTGGGATGTATAGGTGTCTGGGAGAGTGGATTATTGGAATGGGAGTGTTATGGGTCGGTGTTAGCGCATATGGGAAGGTGAATAAGGAAGTACATAATAAGGAAAGGATAACCCATAAGGTGAATGGGCAGGAGTCAGGCAGGGCCATTCTGGAAGATGTTGGAATTAGGTAGCACTAATGGGTTTGATAAAGTGAGAAAAGGGATAGAATACAGGGACAGAGTTATAGCTGGTAATAGCGTCTGTCAATAAGGATTGAATAAGCAACAGTAAATATTACAGTGATTTAGGTACTCTTGTGAAATAACAGCAGTGTAATCACAGGAATTAGATATGTTTGAATACGTAACAGTAAATCACAGAGATTTGGGTACTTTTGTGAGATAATAGCAGTGCAAGTAACAAGAAATTAGATATGTTGTAACCTATGTGTACTGTGCGTAACCCTCCGGACTCCCCATACCCTGTTCCTACACTCTCCTTGCATGACATGGAAGCACCATGCCACGTGTGGTTTGGCCATGCTGGTGTCCAGGGGAGGTGTTCCCTAACTTCCTGTGTGGTCCGGCACACACCTGTGTGGTTGCCTGACCTACACACATCATCCAACACACCCGCCATGGCACCATGCTATCCATACAACACATAGGTGATGTGTTCTGAGATAGAGCAGGAGGTGGGTGGCCCTGAACACATCGCCAGGTGCCATTACCATGACACTAGGCTTTGTACTATACCTCTGTGATCACAACTAAGGCCTCCTCTGAATAGGGCAGTTGTGGGCGACTGCAACAGGAGCATGGCCCACCACACCTTGTTGAGCTAATAACATCTGTGATCTGGTCTGGGCCCTCCTGGAGTTAGGGAAGAGCTGTGAAACCCCAACAGGTGCAGATACCCTAACACCAGCATCTATAATAGTCCTCTGCAATCAGATACGGGCCCCCTGGGAATAGGGCAGATGTGTGACCTGACCCTGCATAACCTACCACAATATCTGGATTTATTACCAACCTTTGTAATCAGGTCTCAGGTCTCCTGGGGGTAGGGTGGATCAGAACACTTCAACAGCAACATATACCATAACACCTGGGTGACTGACAGATCACTTTGATCAGGTCTCAGGACTCCTGGGGGTAGGGTGGATCAGAACATATCAACAGCAGCACATACCATAACACCAGGGTGACTGACAGACCACTTTGATCAGGTCTCAAGCCCCCTGGGGGTAGGGCAGATGTTTTAACCTGCAAATGCATAAACAACCATTTCATCAGGATGGATAACAGACCACTTTGATCAGGTCTCAGGACTCCTGGGGGGTAGGGTGGAGCAGAACATATCAACAGCAGCACATACCATAACACCAGGGTGACTGACAGATCACTTTGATCAGGTCTCAGGACTCCTGGGGGTAGGGTGGATCAGAACATATCAACAGCAGCACATACCATAGCACCAGGGTGACTGATAGACCACTTTGATTAGGTCTCAGGCTCCCTGGGGGTAGGGCAGATGTTTTAACCTGCAAATGCATAAACGGCCATTCCACCAGGATGGATAACAGACCACTTTGATCAAGTCTCAGGACTCCTGGGGGTAGGGTGGATCAGAATATATCAACAGCAACATATACCATAACACCAGGGTGACTGACAGATCACTTTGATCAGGTCTCAGGACTCCTGGGGATGGCCAGATGTGTGAACCTGCAACTGCATACACTACCATACTCACAGGATGTATTACAAACCTGTGTAATCAGGTCTGGGCCTCCTGGGGGTAGGGCAGATGTGTGACCTGACCCTGTATAAACTACCACAATATCTGGATTGATTACATACCTGCATAATGAGGTCTCAGGACTCCTGGGGGTAGGGCAGATCTGTGAATCTGCAACTGCAGAACCTAGCATGTCAGCATGCTGTTTACCAGACCTCTTTAGGCAGATCTACGTGCTCCTGGGATTGGGGTGGATTTTAACACATCAACAGCAGCAGCTACCATAACACCAGGCTGACAACTGGACCTCTGTGATCAGGTCCTTAGACTCCTGGGGATAGGTCATACCTACACACAGCAGCATACACAGCTACATTCAGCACTGGATGGCCCAAAGACTGGTGTTTATACCATGTTGTACATGTATGATGTGTGTTCATTGCTGGATAATGTGTTGCACATTATGTGACCTGTCCCCATACACTTACCTCATGTGGGTATTCGGCAAGACGATTGTACTGCCTCGTTACGCGCTCCCATGCCCTCCTAACGCGGCAGAGGTCCTGGCGTTTGGAGGAGCCGGGGAATAATTTGTGCTGCCTTGCACAGATTAGCCCTGCAAGGTGTCACAGCTCCCGGCGGGTGAAAGCAGGCTTCCTTGACCGGGTTGCTATTTTCTATGATGCCTTGCTGACACATGCACGCATGTCGCATATGCATGCATTCGCACTGCCACGCATCTACATGCGCTGCCGCGCATCACTACGGCATGCTAGCTACGTGCCCATGCCACGGTGATCAGTGGCACCGCCAAGATACGCAGCGCTGCAGGCTTTCTGCCCTTTGTCCAGGCCGCTTCATAGGGCGCCTTATGATGCACTTCCTGCCAAGCCATGCTGTGAGGCACCTTGGGCTACACAACTATGTTGAAAAGATTTATGCTGCAGACAGACATTGCAGAGATGTGTCTGACTCTTCTTTCCAGAAGATATGTCTTAGGCATTCATCTTGATGTTGGCGCATTGGGGTCTTGAACCATCACCACTGGCTGTGGAGACATTGTATTAACCAGTGTGGTATGCCTTGTGACATAGCAATGGCTGGCTACACAGCTACACCAGGTCATCTGCACACACTTTCTGCTCTGCTTACCGGGATAGTGTACGGACACAGCTAGGGCACATTACAGGGCACCTTAGTTTGGGCAGCTGAGCTGAGGATGCTTTGGGGTGTGCACACTGATTTCAGATCTATGTCAGACTGTTACAGGCATAAATACCCATAGCCTCGAACCGTTTTACTGATGGACACACTTTGTATATAGCTCACCAGCTAATCTAGCAACCTGCAGCCCACGCCACTCTTCCAACATACCCACTGCATGCGACTGGCCACACTGAAAAAATTTTCATGTGGTAAAAGGCTCAGATGTAATGATAATACGGTATATCATATCCATCCAGATACATCAGTATACAGGCACACTGGGGTATTGAACCCATGACCTCTCCCACTAGGGTCATTATATTTACCACTGTCCTACATCAATATTGGTTGTAGGTAAACTACGGCTAGCTACTGAACTAGTGCAGGTCACCAGACACACTGTCTGGTGTGGTTACCAGGATAGGTTAGCACCAAGAGTACCCACAATGCAATTCACATGCAGAACAGCAGTCTACATCTGCTCAACCAGATGGGGTTTGCACCTTTGCAGTACGTCAACTGGGTAGAGGAACTGACCGTGCGTGTTACTGGCACAGTGTGCCTACTGCCCATGCCATTGTGCATGTTCTGTGCCCACCCTGAGGGTAAAGTCGTGTGGACAGTATCAGGTCCACAGTACCCGGGATGTTTGTGGTAGGTTTTGCTGAAGTTCACAATCACTGCCAGGGTGTGGAGTATTCTTTGCAGACAGCCTTGGATGTTTTCCATGTCCATGTCAATTTCTATTTGCCAGTAATGTGTGGCTTGTGTGGACCATGATGCTTGCAACATAATGTTATGTTCCGTGAGAGTGCCATGGACACCTGTTTTTGGAGCAGGGGTGTGTCTGGATTCACATGATGAAGATACACTTAGCAAGCCCGCCCTCTGTGGGTCAGGCTAGGGAATATGATCTACGAACAACAGACACACACTATCACTGTTTGCAATAGGGCCAGTTGAAGTACATGGTGACAGACTGTGGGACCAGCAACCCCCAGCCATCTGGCAAACAGAGAGCTGATGCAGATCTGAACATGGAACTGGACCACTGGCAGGGCACCTGCTTAGTTCAGCTGCCCTCCACTACATTTTGACACGTGCCAGCATGGGACAGTCAGTGTGCATCTGCTGCATCCTGCAAGGTGTTGCAGCCATACATATGCTAACAGCAGACAGTCTGGTAGCACATACCTAGTGCATGTTCCAAAAGAAACACTGTGCACCCAGGCATGGGATCTAGCACACACACCAAGCAGGTTTATCAGTGATTGGACCCCAAAAATGGGAACCCAGAAATATCATTTATAGAAGCGGTGTAGAGCATTATGTGGGAACCTGAACATGCCGTGGTCACTACTCAGTCAGAGTGGGACTGACCTCCCAGCATGACATGCTGTGGCCACTGTGTCCTTGCAGGTGGTAGATGCACACTACAATATCCCAGCCATTGCCCTATACCCTGTGCAGATACAGTCTGCCCAGACCGCCCTGTCCAGCCATACCCACAGTACCTTGCTCCTCATTATGCACATTGGCAGGCTAACACTGGCCAAAGGGGTAAGTCCAGAGAAGAGACTTTAGTATGGCACGAACAATGATGGATCCATAAATTACAATCAGTAACCCCCGGGGGCTTGAGTGCTCGCATTGAATAGGAAGCATGTACATAACCATCCATACTATTAACAGTTGTTTACTTCGATGTGAAGATTATACAGAGTTTTAAGTAACTAAGCTTCCACCAATAGAAGAGGAAGGCGGTGTGGCCAAAGGAGTATTTAAAGCGTGCACGCATGCGCGGCGTTCTAGCTAGCTGGCAGTTTTCAGTATTCGATGGATGAAGTGAGTTGAACAAGAAAATTGGCCAGCACGAGAATGCTGAAAAAATTCATGGGATAAGTTAGTACACAATACGATTGAAACTGGGGTAGGTTTTTCCTTGCTTGTATTGTTTAAGAGTCTTTTCATATTATGATGTGTGTATACTTTGTGAGCACGATTATCATTTTACTTGTAGTGCCAACAATATAACCCCCTGATGAAACCGGAGTATGGTGAAACGCTAATACAGCGCAGATGGTGGCGTTGGGGACGCTATTGGAGAGGCTAAGCACGGGGATGCTATTGGAAAGGCTAAGCATGTTTTCAAGTTTTGTTCAGATAAGCACATTTTTAAAAAAAAAAATTCTAATTGATTATTTATGAAAGTGTGGTGGCTAGTGAACAACAAAGGATGATTTCAAGCTTTTCCCAGCTCAGCACGATTTCAAGTTTATAATTGACTGTGTGCATAAGAAATTACAAAGGACATGCAGAGCAGCGGTCATTGATGCAAACTGGGGCGCTTTTCAGAGAATGCTTATAAGTCTGAAAGTTTACAACACCCGATCAGTCTGAGACCTGCGTGCTCTTTAGTAAGATTACGTGGTTAATGTAAGTGACAAGAGATATCACACACTTTTAGATTCATATCAGAGTGATTGTTTTATTAATTTGACAGGCTAACACTGGAAACAGTGTAAGCTGTGTGGGCTCAGTAAGGTGTAGGCAGCCACAACACACTGGATAGACATACACACACTCCCACACCTATGCCAGCATTGTGCAAATATAGAGGTTTGTGGCAGCCCTGGCCGCCACACCAGTCCTGGGCACAGTGCGGGCATTGCTATGGTATGCAATACTGTTGGGGTACTCCCCGGGGTGGTAAACACTGTCAGAGGCAATAACTGAAACACACTCCACAGATATCCGAATGTTTGCTATGATGAATCTCTATCAACAAATCATGTTTAACTTAGGATTTGTTATCTGACGTTAATCATAGCGACCTTTTGATATATGTGGAATGTGTTCCCAAGTTTAGGACGCCATTGCTAAGGTATGCAGGTGCCAGTATTGGGAGATGCTGATCCGCACAGGGCCCAACAGCCTGACTCTCCATGAGGCTTTGGATAGTGCAGCCTGTGTGTGGGGGTGTGTGTGTGTGTGCCCCTGTTGGCCACTGCTCTTGAGCAGAGGCTCCCAACTCCAGTCCTGGTGGGCCAAACACTGTTCAGATTTTCATGCTGTCCCTAATGAATATGCATGAGATACATTTGCATTCAATGGGGGCGGTGCATACAAATGCAGCTCAGACATATTTATTAGGGACAGAATTTATTTATTTATTATTTATTTATTTGTAGTCTCTTTTATACCGCGCTATTCGACATCAGTGCGGTTTACAATGAACATAAGAGTGAAACATAAGAATGAAACCTGAATGGTGTTTGGCCCTCCAGCACTGCAGTTGGGAAACTCTGCTCTAGGGATTGCACATGTTTATGGTGTCTGTGCTCTGTAGGGTAAAATATAGGCGTTTCAGGCTTGTTTATTTTATCTGCAATAAAGGTTCTGTCTTTATTACCACGGTTTAGTACGGGGTAAAATATGGGGACAAAGTTGGCAGGAACCACAGCTGGGACTTGAACCTGTGACCTTCTGCCCCTGAACACACTTGTTGGGTGTACTGCACCAAAGTGTTGCCATGGGGGTAGGTCATTCCCTGGGGATAGCATGACTGTTCGTCAGGCAGACCTTGTCTGTTGCAGTGCATGGCACCCACCTAAACGGGGCTTGGCCATGGTCTAGTGTGGGCAGATGCCACTGCCCCCTCCGCCATCAGCAACCCTCCGCCACCATGCTGACATGCCCTTATGCTGGTGGTGCTGGTGGTGCGCAGTCCAAGGCCATCGAGTGTCCTGGTAGGCCGCTGCCTATGGTGTGTGTTCTCGTGTAGGGGTGCCTACATGGACATGCGTGCTTCCCCCCAGCAACGCCTGCCAATGTTATGTGCTTTTGGGGGTACCTGCTGGGTAATATCCCCTATGACACTGTGGGACACACACTCATGCCCATGTTGGACCCTCGTCAGTTGCTATCTTGCTGCTTTACAGTTTTGGCATTCCTATGTGCCACCTAGGCATCTGCTTAGTCCGCACTGTGCCCCAACTGGACCACAGCATGTGCCGCCTGCAGCTCCCTGTATCCCATTTACAGCATCAGTACAGTTGCCGTTTCCTACGTGCCCACTCTGCTTTTGCTGCACATGTGCATGCCATAACAAATCTGCCTAATATAAATGACAACAACCCTGATCACCGCTATTTCAATTTCATTTTATTTTTATTTAACAGTCGCTTATATACCGCTACCTTCCAAAGATCAGGTGCGGTTTACATAAAACAGTTAAAGAAACAGTGTAACATATCTGTTTTTACATTAAACATCGCTTGAACTATGTACATCTTAACATTAACAATTAAACTTTAGAGAACTATGTACAATCAACGGATGTTGAATTAAACAAGGAGGGTAGCTATTTACAAGCACCGTAAACTGTGTAAATGGTCATGTTTTTGTGGGTCATTATGGAATTAATTTCAAAGTGTTATATATTATCCCTTTTCTTTTTGGTATTGAGAATTCACAAGTGGACCATAATGGGAGCTAAATAGGTGAGTTTTTAATGTTTTACGTAGTTCTTTAAGATCAGTTAAGGCTCTTATTTCTTCAGGTAGGGAGTTCCAGAGTATAGGGGCTGCATGGGAAAACGCTTTTTTTTTTGTTGTTTTTTTAGTGTTTGTGAACTCTTTTGGAATCCTTATTTTATTGGTGTTGCATCTTCTGTGAGCGGATTGGGGTGTGTTTTTAGTGAGGAGTTTGTTTATTGTAGCTGGGGCAGTATTATTTATTTAAAGCTTTGAAGCTGGTTATTATTGATTTATAGTTTATTCTGCATTGAATTGGGAGCCAGTGTAGTTTAGCTAAATAGGGTGATATGTGCTGTCAGACGGTTGCCTGGGTGAGAATCTTCACAGTCTTGGCAAGTGCATATATCTATATGATTTGCAAGGTATTGTGGGCAATGTAGTTCATTCACACCAGACACAGCTGCTGACAATAATTTAGTTGTGCTCTTGGGTAAAGCCAATAAGATATTTATTTATGGGGTTATTTCTCCCAACACAGATATGCTTGGTAGCACATAAATCAGGTAACTTGCTTTCAGTGTTAACTTGGAAAAACAAAGTCAAAATCAGGAAAACAACAAATGAAAAGCCACAAAGCAAGAAACAAACTGTTCTTTTCAGGTTAACTTCTGATTACTTCCCACATAGATTCAGAAGTGATTCTCTCCTAGCTCACAAGCAATTAGGTAAGGCTTAATTGCTAGCAATTATCCAGCTGAAACCCCTTAGCTGGCTTGCTTTCTACTGTGTGGGTCAAATCCTGCTTCAGGAGCTTTTCTGAGTAGATTAAAGAACAAGTTTATATTTCTTTGTGATGGTTGCTGTACTTTGTAACAGAAAGTTACCAACGGAGTTTGGATAGAGAGCAATCCATATAAACACATTCTTCATCTGCAATCATTCCCCCATCTTCAACAAGCATAGGTTCAATATCATGGATTGGCACAGATGAATCTCTCAATGGAGCACTTTCAGGAGAATACTTGTTTCCCTGCTGTCTTTCAAGGTTATAGCTAGGGCATAGATCAGTGTTCATACCTGAGCTTCCATTGCTGCTAGAGTTTCTCTCTATATAGCCTGGCCAGTATGTAGTCCAGTTCTTATGTCCAGCCTTCCAATCCAGATCCCTGGACACTGGATCTCTCTTCACATACCTTCTGGCACGGGCCTTAGGGTCCCTTCCACGTGCAGCAGTCTCCCTCACAGGTAGCGTCTGGAGATTCCCAGCTCTGCAGCACCATTCCTCTGGCTTTCCCCAGTCCAATGGTGTATGCTGGCCCTTGGAATACCTCCCAGTATACGTACTGCTTTGGACTCTTCTAGACCTCTCAAAGGCTTTTTTCCTCTTTCTAACAGAGGGTCTCTTTCCCTCTCTGTCCATCCGGTTTGGCTTCTGCTTCTGATAATCCTTCAGATGAAACTGAGGATAATTCTCTGGATATCCAAGGTGATCATGAAGATGATCATCTGTAGAATAAACTCTACTCTTATTCTGCCTAGATGAGTGCTCCTCCCTAACACAGCGCAGCTGTGCTGAATCAGGCCCTGCCCTTTGAGATGAGTGCTTAGGGATTACCTCATAGCCCTCCTGATTGAACACACATTTCCCCACTTCAGCTCCTCTAATGGCTGTTGGAAACCTGGTGCATTCTGTGACTGGTAGTCTTTTATGGGAAAATTCTGTTTTCTTATTTCTACCAGAACTGACAGGTTGCTTGTTCAGAGTCACTTCACCTTTTCTATAGCTCCTTCCTGAGCTATGATAAGCTTCCTTATCACATACCCCCCCTGCTTAAGTTATTACGGACTGGTGTCACTGGTGAAACTTCTTTCCTACAGTCCGTAATACCTACGAGAGTGTTCTCTTTTTGAAGCTCACTTACTTCCTGACTGGCTTCAGGGTCATTATTATTTACAGGCCTCTCCTTCCAAGACTTAAGTTCATTAATATGGTAGGTCTGCCTAAGCCCTCTTGCATTTTCTACCATATAAGACACTGGGCTCACTTGTTTAACAACCTTCCATGGCCCTTTCCACTGTACTTCAAATTTTGGGGCTGTACCTGCTACTTGAACCAAAACCTTTTCACCAATGTTTAATTGGCGGCTTTTGGCCTTCCTATCATACCACCCTTTCTGGCGCACTTGACTGTCCTGCAGGTTCCTCTCAGCAACCTGCGAGGTCCTTTTCAAACGTGCCCTCAGGTCACGTAGAAACTGTGGCACCTCCTGACTTCCTGGTTCAGGATCAATCCACTGTTCTCTCAAAATATCTAACAAACCCCGTGGAGCCCTACCATACATCAATTCATAGGGAGTTACACCTAGGGACACCTGAATTCTTTCCCTGCAGGCATATAAGGCAAAGGGCAATAACATATCCCATTCTTTTACCTCTCCTGCTAACCCCCTTCTCAACATTTGTTTGAGAGTTTGGTTGAATCTCTCCACCAAACCGTTTGATTGTGGATGGTAGGCTGAGGTTTTCACATGATGAATGCCAAAGGCATCCCAGACCTGGGCCAAATATTTGGATACAAAATTGGACCCTCGGTCAGTCAACACCTCTCTTGGGAATCCTACTTCACAAAACAATTTTACTAGCTCTAAAGCTATTGTTTTTGCAGACACATTCCTCAATGGTATGGCCCAGGGAAACCTTGTTGCCTGATCTACCATAACTAGGATGTATTGGAAACCTCGGGGCGTTTTGACTAATGGGCCTACAATATCCATGGCAATGCGACCAATTGGGTCTGTAATAATTTTTATTTTTATTTTATTTAACAGTATTTCTAAACCGCCTTATCTTAATAATCAAGGTGGTATCACAGCAAACAATCGAGTAAAGTGAGTGTGTTATACATGCAGTGAGGGTGAAGTATTGTGTGCTGGATTGGTATGAGCTATGTACAGAGTGGGCTATATACAGTGGTGCAAAAAACATATTCCATACATACATTGTTTAGGCGGTATCATGTGCTGTTATACATTTTCTGAGGTTATGTGATGTGTCCATAGTGTTCTATGAACAGCATGGTTTTCAGCTGTTTTCTAAAGTCCTTGAGGTCTGTAGTAGCCCTCAGATCGTCCGGTAGTTTGTTCCATATTGTTGGAGCGGCCATGGAGAGTGCTCTGTCTGTTGTGTCCTTGCGTGTGTGTTTGTATTCACTTGGGGTGCTGACTCGGTTGTGTGTATGTTTTCTTCTGGGACGTGTGCTGGTGTCTGGTTGTATGAGGGTGTGCAGGCTGTTGGCTGATGTGTGCTGTTTTATCTTAAAAAGTTTATGATTGTTTTGTATCTGATGCGTGCATGGATTGGAAGCCAGTGTAAGTCCTTTAAGGTGGGTGTGATGTGCCCCTGTCGTGCGGTTCCTGATATGATTCGTGCTGCAGTGTTTTGTGCCAGTTGGAGTGGTTTGAGGGCTTGTTTCAGTAGTCCAAGGTATATCGGATTGCAGAAGTCCAGTAGTGGGGTTATCAGTGCTTGAAAGACGGTACGGAAGTGTTCTGGGGCGAGGAGCGGTTTCAGTCTCCTGATGATTCGCATCTTGTAGTAGGCTTTTTGGATTGTTTTGTTTATGTGTGGCTTGAGATTGAGTTTATTGTCCAGAGTAACTCCGAGGTATCTCACTTCTGATCTTATTGGTATAGTAGTGCTTTGTATAATTATATTTGATGGGTGTATGAAGCTTTGGTTCCGAGTGATGATTAAAGCTTCGGTCTTGTTGTAGTTTATTGCGAGGTTGTTGTTTTGACACCAACTCGCCATTTGGGTGAGGCAGTCTGTTATCTTGGAGAAGTCCGGGTTGTCGATTGATATCGGGGTGTATATCATGATGATGTCGTCTGCATATATTGTGTATTGAATGTTGTTCTCTTTCATGATGTTGCATATTGGTTGGATGTAGATGTTAAATAGGAGTGCTGAGAGTGCGGATTCTTGAGGTACTCCTTGTTGGACGTTTATGGGTCGGGAGGTGTTGTGTCCCAACTTGACCTGTAGTTGTCTTTCGGTTAGGTATGAGTGGAAACATTTCAATGTGATACCGTGTATACCAGTGTTCTTTAGTCTTTCCAGGAGCGTGTTGTGGTCTACTGTGTCGAAGGCTGAAGAGATGTCAATGAAGATCATTATGATTCCATTCCTGGTGTTGTCAATTATTCTTAGGATGCTGTCGAAGAGGTAGATCAGTAGCGTTTCGACTCCATGGTTGGGCCGAAATCCATGTTGGTTGTCATTGAGTGTTTCGTGTTTGTCGATGTATTCCTGAAGTTGTAGTTGAACCGTTTTTTCGATGATTTTTGCGAGGAAGGGTATGCTGGAGATTGGTCGGTATGCTGCTGGATCTTTTTTGTCGAGAGTTGTTTTCTTTGCGATTGGTCTTACTGAGGCAAGCTTTAGTTGCTTTGGCATGATTCCTTGAGTGAGCGAGTTGTGTACCATTTTATGTATGGTGGGGATGAGGCTGGATTTGGTGGCTTTGACCCATGACACTGGGCACGGGTCTGTAGGAGCAGTGCTTGTATTGATTGTAGAAATGATGTGGGATATCTGTTCTGTTGAGGGTGAGTAGAATGTGCCCCAGGTTCTGGGGTGTACGTCCATCCTGGTGGTCCCACTAGGTGTTGTTCGCTTTGTGGAGTGAAATTTGTTTTTGATGTGGTCGGCGAATTCCTGTGGATCAACTTGTACTTCCCCTTCTGTTGTTTGCTCTTTTGTGAGGATCTTTACTATTTCGAAAAGCTCTCTGGGTTTGTTGATGGGAATTGGCATGGGAATCAATGGCACCACCGGTGGGTGAGCCGCTGTAACTCGCTGACACGCTGGACATGCAGCACAAAACTGGGCAGTTTCTTTGAAAATACCTGGCCAGTAAAAACGCATAAGTATTTGATCCAGCGTTCCTTGCATCCCTTTATGACCTCCCACTGGATGATCATGTGCTAGTCTAAGTACTAGCCCTTTGAAAGTTGTGGGTACCACCAATTGTTTACGTATGGTCCCATTCCTGGGGTCCTGACTCTCTCTATATAATATGTCATTATCTAGTCTGAATCTGGGCAACTCCTCCCTGACCTCCTGAGCATACTTAAAAGCTCGGGTGAGAGCTTGATCAGCTCGCTGCTCTTGTGGAAAGTTAGGAAACTTTGCCACTAACTCAGCTGGCACCCAGGGTAAACTTTGACCAGCTAACATCTCAGCCCTACCCTGTGCTCTGCAAAGTCTCTCACGCCGCTTTTGTGCTTTCAACTTTCTTACTTTACCAGATGATGGGGTTATTAAATCATCATGAGAGGGTAAGTCTCCTAATAACTCTGCCTGCTCCCCCTCCTCCTTCTGCTGGCTCTCTACCTTAGCCTGCGAGCGGGTGGATACAAGGCCCCTCTTATTACCTATGGTTTGGCCTTCTGGAAGCTTAACCATCTTTTTAGCTAGGGACTGAGGACTTCCAAAGAAAGGCCCGGGAGCTATTTCCATTATTCCTTCTCCCTCCTTCTTTCCTAGCCCTTTCACTAGCCCCTGCTTAAATCTTGGCCAGTCCTTTCCTAGAACCAAATCAAAGGGTTGCCTAGGCACCATTGCTAACAGGACTTCCTCTTGTTCCCCCAGGCACTTAACCTTTAGCCTATAGGTGGGATATGATGTTGCAGCACCATGAATGCATCTGATGTGAACTTGGCTTTCAGGGGTTCTAGGCACAAATCCTTCTTGGGCCTCTATCCTCTTCCAAAGCCTTTTTGACATCATACTCTGGTCTGCCCCAGAGTCTAACAAAGCATTTGTGGTAATTTCTTGCACATCAACCATCAAAAGAAATCCTTCTTTGGGCTGTTTTAAATCCACACCCATTAAGCTAGTGTGTCTCTGGCATCCCTTTTCTAAATGTCCCCATTTTCCACACTTGAAACATTTATTTCTATTCCACTGTGTCATCTGGTTTGATACAGTACATTCATTTTCAGAAACATTTTTAATTATTTTCTTTTCTGATACAGCACATCTTGCTTCAGCATCAATCTTCAGAGGGCCACCCATTCTATGGCAAGCCTGCGTGGCTTCCAAGAATCTCTCTGCTAGCATGGTTGCCTCTCCAAGATTTTGGCAATTTTGCTGTATAAGGAAAGTGTGCAAATCTTTAGGCACCCCAGACATAAATTGCTCAAGCATTATAATATCTAATAACATTTCTACCGTCTTTTGCTCAGGCTCCAACCATTTTACAGCTAAACCTCTGATTCTCTGACTCAGAGCCCTGGGTGTTTCACCCACTCTCAATGTAACAGCTCTAAACATTCGCCTATACTCTGAAATAGACAACCCTAGGCGATCTCTAATAGCAGCCTTTACATCCTTATAATTCAAAGCCTGGGCTGCTGGCATTGCTCTGTAAGCTGCAAGCGCCTCTCCAGTTAACGAGGCTGCCAGCCTTACTGCCCACTGGGTCTCTGGCCATGCTAATGCTTGTGCCACTCTTTCAAAAGACTCTAGAAAATCATCAACATTATCATCTGGAGTTAATTTCCCAAAACTAAATGCCCCAATCCCTTGATTGAGTCCCACACTGTCCACATGTGGTATACCAGTATTCACTGCTGGTCTTGCATCTGTTCCACTTTGGTTCTGCAGCTGAACTAGGGCTTGCACCAGATCAAGCACTGGCTTCTGCTGGTCCATTAAGGCTTTCATAGCAGTGTCCTGTGCTTGCTGCGATAGCTCCTGTTGCCTGCTAAACTGGGCTGCCATCCAGCTAGCCATCTCCCTCGGATCCATCTTGATCCCTGCAAGAAACAAAGAAAAGAAAACCCAAAGTGCACCACCTTCCAAACAGGTGTGTTTTTTTTTTTCTACTTTTTTTTTTTTTCAATTACCCATGTGCCTTACTCCCATCCACCACTAGACATGCCCAGGTACTTATTACCTTGTGTCAGTGATGAATCCAGCTCTGCACAGTGTCTTTTCCTGCTGGGACAGCTTCCTGGAACAACCACTTCTCCTCCAAAGTGCAGTTGAGGGAAACTCTTTTTTTTTTTCCAGCTTTAAACTTGAACTTTAGTTGTAATCCTCAGCAAGTAAATCCCTTTTGTGCAAAAGCAATCCGAAAAACTACGCCATTTGTCAGACGGTTGCCTGGGTGAGAATCTTCACAGTCTTGGCAAGTGCATATATCTATATGATTTGCAAGGTATTGTGGGCAATGTAGTTCATTCACACCAGACACAGCTGCTGACAATAATTTAGTTGTGCTCTTGGGTAAAGCCAATAAGATATTTATTTATGGGGTTATTTCTCCCAACACAGATATGCTTGGTAGCACATAAATCAGGTAACTTGCTTTCAGTGTTAACTTGGAAAAACAAAGTCAAAATCAGGAAAACAACAAATGAAAAGCCACAAAGCAAGAAACAAACTGTTCTTTTCAGGTTAACTTCTGATTACTTCCCACATAGATTCAGAAGTGATTCTCTCCTAGCTCACAAGCAATTAGGTAAGGCTTAATTGCTAGCAGTTATCCAGCTGAAACCCCTTAGCTGGCTTGCTTTCTACTGTGTGGGTCAAATCCTGCTTCAGGAGCTTTTCTGAGTAGATTAAAGAACAAGTTTATATTTCTTTGTGATGGTTGCTGTACTTTGTAACAGAAAGTTACCAACGGAGTTTGGATAGAGAGCAATCCATATAAACACATTCTTCATCTGCAATCATTCCCCCATCTTCAACAAGCATAGGTTCAATATCATGGATTGGCACAGATGAATCTCTCAATGGAGCACTTTCAGGAGAATACTTGTTTCCCTGCTGTCTTTCAAGGTTATAGCTAGGGCATAGATCAGTGTTCATACCTGAGCTTCCATTGCTGCTAGAGTTTCTCTCTATATAGCCTGGCCAGTATGTAGTCCAGTTCTTATGTCCAGCCTTCCAATCCAGATCCCTGGACACTGGATCTCTCTTCACATACCTTCTGGCACGGGTCTTAGGGTCCCTTCCACGTGCAGCCGTCTCCCTCACAGGTAGCGTCTGGAGATTCCTAGCTCTGCAGCACCATTCCTCTGGCTTTCCCCAGTCCAATGGTGTATGCTGGCCCTTGGAATACCTCCCAGTATACGTACTGCTTTGGACTCTTCTAGACCTCTCAAAGGCTTTTCTCCTCTTTCTTCCAGAGGGTCTCTTTCCCTCTCTGTCCGTCCGGTTTGGCTTCTGCTTCTGATAATCCTTCAGATGAAACTGAGGATAATTCTCTGGATATCCAAGGTGATCATGAAGATGATCATCTGTAGAATAAACTCTACTCTTATTCTGCCTAGATGAGTGCTCCTCCCTAACACACAGCGCAGCTGTGCTGAATCAGGCCCTGCCCTTTGAGATGAGTGCTTAGGGATTACCTCATAGCCCTCCTGATTGAACACACGTTTCCCCACTTCAACTCCTCTAATGGCTGTTGGAAACCTGGTGCATTCTGGGACTGGTAGTCTTTTATGGGAAAATTCTGTTTTCTTATTTCTACCAGAACTGACAGGTTGCTTGTTCAGAGTCACTTCACCTTTTCTATAGCTCCTTCCTGAGCTATGATAAGCTTCCTTATCACAGTGCTCAAATGGGTGTACCTTCATTATGGTTCTAGCGGCAGCATTTTGTGCAAGTTGGAGCCTTCTGATGTTTTGGTTAGTTGTGCCTAGTAGAGTGAGGTTGGCAAAGTCGAAGTGCGGTGTAATAATAGCTTGTATTATGCTCAGGAAGTCATTCAGGTGGACCAGTGGGCGTAATTGTTTTAGTACTTTGAGCTTAAAGTATATTTTTTTGTGGTGTTTCTTATGTGGGTGTTCATACTTAGGTGTGTATCTAAGGTCACCCCTAGGTATTTTATCTCGTTTTTTATGTAAATATCATGTTTCTGAAGTGTGATGTGAGTAGGGGGGGTGTACAATTTGTTTTTTGTTACAATCAATATGTCAGTTTTGGAATGGTTAATATGAAGGTTGTGGTCTTCTAGCCAAGTTGTTAATTCATTGAAACAGTCATTTAATAGTTGAAGTGGGAGTGTGGGGATCGTGAATGGTGGGATCATTCACTTTGTAGGAGGACAGAGCATAGACCCTTCCAAACATGATATCTTCCTTTTTACGTTTTGTCAGTAGTGTTGCTTTCTGTTTATCATTAATATCACTATTGGCCAGCTTGGTTATTGGGATTTCATATGTGGTTCTGGTCATTTTCTATGTTTGTTTGCATTTTTGGTTCCTGCACATGTATCACTACTATCACTTTTCTGGGTTTCCCTGCCTTTGTCTACATTGCTGACTGAAATGGTTTCTCTGTCCTGCAAATGTGCCTAGCGCAAGGTTTTCACTGGCACTAATTTTCAGGGCTTTCTTTCACGGCGTTAGTGTGCATGAATCCACTCCCCACCCCCTCTCCGCCAATTGACCCCTATCTCCACCCCTGGGGAGCCTTACTCCACCATCTGGGGTGCCTTTCTCCTCCCTCTGCGCACCTCACCGCCACCGGAGACATTATCTCGCGATACGTGACATTATCGCGTGATTATTGCGTGATAACATTACGTATTGCGCGATAACATCGCCGCTGCTACGTTAAGACGGTTTAGTAAACATACCCCTTAGAAGTGCAGATTTTTTTCCAGTAGAGCTCTTTTCACTTTGTACACATATAAGACTTCTCACCAACTAGGAGAAAATTATACATGTGACACTCCGTGCAAAAGACTGGATACCGCAATCTTATTGCTGGACTGTTGTCTGCATCTTAATATTAAATATTTGTTTAGTTATTTAAGTTGTTTACTCAGTTAAAGATTCTAGGAACGAATGCAATTATACCTAATAAGTTTAAGAGAATTTATTTAATATTCACCTCAAGGTGAACTGCAAGACCTTAATCCATCTATTCCTAAGGCCTAATAATTGCTGATGAAGATAAGCAGTTAAATCTGAAAATGAATTACACCACTTCTTTCTCCATAATCGGTTTGCAAATGCAATGCAATGTGTGCCTTTCAATCAATACTTAACAGGTTTAAGAGCCTATAAATCAAAGGTTATGCCTGTGGGGGGGGGGGAGGGAGGGGGAAGAAACACTAACTGAAAGCTGGCTTGCTACACAGTAACCTATCTGACTTTATAAACACAAAATTTTAAATGCACACTAACTTTATCAGCTTAATACCAAAGAATTCCCTTTAACCCAATAATGCCTAGGAATCAAGAATGTTTATGAAGCTGGACGCAAGCAGAAGCAGGCCAGCCTACCCGCGAACTTGGCCAGTAACATCTCTCTAGGGCAGAAATTTTGCAGCAGGTGGCTTTTCATCTACCGTAGCAGGAGCAGCAGCTTCAACGAGGCCGCTGGCTGAGATCTCTAAGGCTCTGGGTGCATTTGGGGTATGGTTTTCCCTGGAGCAGTGCACCTGCCCGCCATGACCTAGAGGTGCAGTAGCAGCCTTTGGAGTGCTTGCCAAAGAGCTCGCAAGTACAGGGCAATGAATAGGGCTCTGAGGCTGTACCAGCTTTGTTTTTACTTGTCCCACAGTTGCTGCAGATGAAGCTGGAGGTGCAGCAGGGTCATCACCCAATGTTCAGGATTCCTTGGCAGCAAGCTGTAGAGGCGGTCTGATTCCGGTGTCCAGGGACTTGATTAAGCTTGCAAAGATTATATTGGAAGCACTATGGATGGTGTGGCAACTATGAACTCTTCTCTTTTGTCTGTTGTGGGGACTGTGAGTATGGAACTGTTAACTTTAAAAACTGGTTTCTCTGAGGTTTCTTGACAACAGGAGGAGCACGCTGGTAGGATGGCCAGCATGGAGGCAGAGCTTGGTCAGCTTCGAGAACTGTGTGTGGCCCATCTTAAGGATAAGACTTTGCTCTCCAGGAAAACAGAATATTTAGAGAATCAACTGCGCACAAATAACACAGGTACACTAAAAAAATTTTTTTTTAAACTGCCTCTAATGTTTCGATTGATGTTTACGTTTTTTGGTGCGCTGAATCCAAATCTGGTAACCAATTTGCTCCATCACGTACAGATTTTTTGCTACATTGGGTTAGCAGTTTGAGGTGAACGTTTCAGATTGAGTGCGATCGAGATAAAAGTTTCTTGGATGAATTCTTTATACTAATTGTTTAGTAGTTATTCAAATAAGAATAAAGAAAATTGTAACAAGGCAGCACATAAGAATAGAGTAATGTCAACAAAACGCACTGTGATGGTAGCAAAATTTGCATCTGATTCCTATAGATTTTGGGGTGCTGAATCCAGGAAAAATAGCCAAAATGTTCCATCACGTCACGTTTTCTTGCAAAATTAGATTTCTTACCCATATAAGGAATGTTCACATAATTTCTTTTTAGCCGACTGCAGTTTATTTTCTTGGCCCAAAATAGAGGTTGTAATGGTTAACTAACTAGAAACACTCCCTCATGATATTTTAGAGTGTTTTGTATTCATTTTATACATTAACAGGACAATTGGGAGGCGGGGGGCTAAATCCAGTACTCGCGCTGGCGCATGTTCTTTCCTGTTCGCCTCGCCTCGTTCGCTCGCTCAAACACGGTGGTTGCGACATGAACGTTCCTGTCAAATTTCAGTTTCTTGCAAGTTCATTATTACCTTTTGTTTGCTCAGTCGTAATCCAGCTTTATTATTCCGAAGTGGTTTCACTACAGTTGTAGTTTGCAGTGCTGTGTATTTGTGATGGCTCACAGAGCCAGAGGTTGCGTCAACTCTCCGGACAGTTTTTGTTTTATTTGTGGGGAATATACCGTGAAAAAGCGGCAGAGGAACATTTCTGCATTTATTAAAAAAGTATATTTCGCCTATTTCGGTTTGAAGTTAGGCGATTAAGACAAACCGTGGGCTCCTCACAAAGTGTGCAAGACATGTGAGGAAGATCTACGCTTATGGATGAAAGGTAAAAAACAAGCATTTCGTTTCGGAATACCTATGATGTGGCGTGAACAAAGAGACCACAGCAGTGACTGCTATTTTTGCTCTTGCATTGTGAAGGGATACAACTTAAAAAATAAGAACGTAATAAGTTACCCCAACCTTCCCTCAGCAATTAGGCCTATGCCTCATAGCAACGAAGTACCTGTGCCTGAACCACCAAAATCTTTGGATCATATTTGTGTGGACGGTTCTGATCATGATGAGACTCATCAAATGGCTTTTCCCGATGGAGTCCAGTACTTCCGAGTTTGAAACTGAACCAGATCCGAAACCTGAACTTTTCTCTCAAGCTGAATTGAATGATTTAGTCCGGGATTTAGGACTCCCAAAAGATGCTGCCCAACTGCTAGGTTCTCGGCTTAAACAGAAAAATCTATTGTCACCAGGAACAACTTTTTATTGGTACCGCAACCGCGAGACTCAATTTTTGAAGTATTTCAGCAAAGAGGGAAGATTTGGTATTTTGCAACGATATATACGGAGTGATGGAAAAGTTTAAACTCAAGTATGATCCTGCTGAATGGCGGCTGTTCATTGATTCGTCAAAAGACAGCATAAAAGGTGTTCTTCTTCATAATGGCAACACATTTGCTTCAGTTCCTATTGCTCACTCTGTTATTCTCCAAGAAAAATATGAGAATTTGGCCCTGATTCTTCAGAAGATTCTTTATGATGAGCATAAGTGGATGATTTGTGGAGACTTTAAAATTCTATCCATGCTATTAGGGCAGCATTCCGGTTTCACCAAATATCCCTGCTTCCTTTGCTTGTGGGATAGCCGGGCCTGCGACCTACACTGGCGGAAAAAAGACTGGCCAATTCGGGAGTATTTGAGACCCGGTGAGAAAAATGTTCTTCATGAGAGCTTGGTACCTCATGATAAAATTCTATTACCATCTCTCCACATTAAGTTGGGTCTCATTAAGCAATTCATCAAGTCCCTTCCAAAAGATGGTGAGTGCTTTCGGTACCTTTGCTCAAAGTTCCCCCGACTTTCTGAAGCAAAGCTAAAGGAAGGAGTGTTTGTTGGCCCTGATATAAGGAAACTCATTTCAGATGGAGCATTCGCTGAAACGATGTCTGAGAATTGAGAATGTCGGAGGCAGTGGGAGGCACACACACACGCTCCAGCACCGCTTAAAAGCGGCGTCCCTACAGGGCGCGCCCGCGCCTGGCGGGCCCGCGCCTGAGGGCCCTTAGGCGGTTGGCCATTAGGCCCTGGAGACAGCTTCCCCACCCGACCGCAAGAGAGAGATAACAGCCGGCCACCTCCTAAGGCAATCCAGAAGAAACAGGTCCCAAAAAAAAAAAACCACAGACCCTTCATCTCTCTCCTAAAGTACCAATCTGGACACCGAAACCGCAAGCCTCCACAACCGCACACGGCTCGAGCTCCCCTGCCTGGGTTGAGCTCGCCAACTCGACCAGGCACTGAATGACGACAACAACTAAACCACTCAGGTAAACACAATACTGCAACTTCCTCCTACAGACTGTATGACATTTCTGACTTTATTGGACTTTTAAGAAACTTCCCCACAATTTTCACAAACTGCCTGCAAATTCAATACACTGTACTATATCAAACCAGTATATTGAAGGAATGTTTACTGTAGGAATGAAAACCGATCACTCTCATACCACCTGATTTTGTCATTAATTAGATGCAATAACCATACGGATTAATCCCTCTCTGTAATACCTGCAATTCTCTGTAATACCTGTAATACCTCTCTGTAATTCTCTGTAATACCTGCAATACCTCTCTGTAACACCTGCAATTCCAAACCACTTATTGCACATCTCTCTCATGGTATCAGAAGTTTTTCCCATTATACTTATATTTTATATACTGATTGAGATATCACATGTGCGACAACTAACAAATGACCCTAAACTACAAGTAAATAACCCCTGCCACCTTCGCACAGAATTTCTCCTCCAAGGATTTCCATAACAAACTCTGCACCAGACCCAACCACACAAACCATGGCACCCATCACCTATATGGTAATTCTCTGCCTCTACGTATCCCTAGCCGCATACACATACTTACCACACTTGACGCAACACCAGGCAATAGGATGGCATCCTTTCCTTATCCATGGCCAAATACTGTTACCCCTACTAACTCCGCTAGGTCCAACATACATAGCCCATGATGAAACCCTACTCAACCCAGGCCTGAACACTGCGTTAAAGGTCACTGAAAAACCCCATAAAAGACGTAGCTCCAAAACAAAACATAATAAACATAGGAAACCGGCAGCCACAAAGACCAGAAACAAGCAACAGCAACCACACCAATTATCACAAACCCCCATCACAATCTGTCTCATCAACGCCAGATCCATTAGAAATAAAACCCACATCATACACAATATCATTACAGACAACAAACCCGATATCCTCTGTGTCACCGAGACTTGGATCACTGACACTGACCCAGCAATACTAAATTAATTACCCCATCCCAACTACACAGTATTTAACTGCCCCCATCACAACAGGAGAGGAGGAGGAGTACTTGTCATTGCCAAAACCTCCCTCACGTTCTCAAGCCCCTCCCTAACTGAATCCAAAGGCATTGATATACTCAAGATCGAAAACAAAACATCAATACTTTGCTTAATCTACAGACCCCCCTCAGCCCATCATGAAACCCTGGCCACCGCACTAGAAAATATCTCAACCTCTGCAACCAAAAAACTGCGCATCATTCTGGGCGACCTAAATCTCCCATCGATTCCCCCTGTACAGGCAGACGCATTCTTTGAAGCCATGCATCAGCTCGGCTACACACAAATCATACAAGAACCCACACATAACAAAGGTAACACCCTTGATATGGTGTTCTTATCACACAACATCCAAAAATACACCAAACCTCGAGTAACCCCAGTCCCATGGTCCGACCATTTCCTAGTCGAAATTGAAATCCACCTACCTCCACAAAAGGTAAAGCCTCAAGCCGATCCAAAAACACATCAACAGAGGAAATTCCAAAAATTCAATAGCGAAGCTTTGGTAACTTCTATATCTACACATTTTGAGTACACCACCACAGACCTAGACAAGCTGGTAGACCAATGGAACTCAGGGATCGAAGCAGCTGCAAGTCCAACATGGAAGAACACAAACGCTGTAACAAAGATAGGAACCGAACCATGGTACTCTCCCACGCTATCTAAAATGAAGAGAGAACTACGCAAACTCGAAAGGAAATGGAGGAAAAAGCAAACCAAAGAATGCAAGCAACTATACCTAACACTCCTCGCAAGATACAAGAATGAGGTAAACCTCGCTAAAAAGACACACCACACTAATCTACTCAACAAAGCGCTCAACAGACCCAGAGAACTTTTTGAACTCGTAAAATCTCTGACCAAAACTTCACAAAACTCCATCTCTGCAGACGATATAAAGGCCCAGACGCTTGCCGACCACTACGCCAAAAAACTAAATCCGAAACTTCCCACAAGCATGACCAAAGGCATGCCACTAGCTCTCACCACTCGAGAAACCACAACTGCCCCTCAAGCAGACCCAGAAACAGAATGGAACACCTTCCAGCAATTAGGTGAGCAACAAATCTTAAACATCATAACCAACTTAAACACCACTACCTCCCCCCTCGACCCATGCCCAGCCACTTGGATGAAAGCAACCAAGAAAGACAACGCAAAACCCATCGCGCACATTGTCAACCAGTCTCTGAAACAAGGAATCATGCCGTCTCATCTCAAGAAATCGATTATTAGACCCATATTAAAAAACAAGTCGCTCAACAAAAGTGACCCTGCATCATATCGCCCAATCTCAAGCATAGCTTTCCTAGCAAAGATGATTGAAAAAGCGGTCCAGCACCAACTCCAGGACCACATGGACGAGATAAAAGCCCTAGATGAACATCAATACGGATTCCGTCAGAATCACGGAGTGGAAACACTACTACTGGCACTCCTTGACAATCTACTTAGGGGCCTCGAGAACCAAATCTCCATGTTCATACTCATATTCATCGATATCTCAGCGGCATTCGATACAGTACATCACACCACCCTTTTGGACCGCCTGGCCTCGCTAGGTATAACAGGGACCCCCCTGAAATGGTTCACATCATATATATCCAATAGGATGCAACAAGTGCAATTCAACAACGACAGAGCTGATGCCTTCCCCCAAACCCAAGGGATCCCTCAAGGGTCTGCCCTCTCATCCCTACTGTTCAATTTGTATATAAAGCCGGTATGCAGTATTTTCCAGAAATACAACATAAATTACCACATATATGCCGACGATGTGATGTTATACACACAGCTTGACATAACACAGCCTAACTTCAGTCCACTAGAAGAATGCCTTGACATGCTCCAATCATGGCTTCAGCAAAACAACATGTCAATAAATCACAAAAAAACAGAGGTCATGTTCATGTCCAAGAAAGCCAATTTCATCCCGCCCACCACAGTCACACTAAACAAAAACATATACGATACAAAGCCTGTAATAAAGTATCTAGGAGTCCTACTTGACAGCAACCTCAAGATGGACAAACACCTCAGAACAGTTAACCGAGCCATCTTTTACAAACTCAAAATCCTTCAACCACTCCGCAATATCCTCGAGAAATCCGACTTTAGGTCTGTTGCTCAAGCACTAATCATTCCCCACCTGGATTACAGCAATGCCATTCTACAAGGGCTTCCAAAGAGCACACTAAGCATCCTGCAAATGGCTCAGAACGTGACTGCAAGAGTCATCATGGAAAAGAAAGTCACCGACCACATAACCCCAGTTCTAATGGATCTGCACTGGCTCCCAGTCGCCGCCCGCATCATCTACAAACTACTCATCACAACATTTAAACTCATCAATGGCATCGCACCATCCTACCTCAATAACCTAATCACTATTCAACCTAGCAACAGGAGCAGGAGAACTATGAATCTCAACACCCTATGTATCCCGACCAGCATAAGATCTGTCAAGGCCGAAACAAGCAATAGGGCGTTCACATACTCAGCACCAACCCAATGGAACCAACTACCTCATGAATTAAGGCTCACAAACAACCTGAACGAATTTAGACGAAAACTGAAAACCTATCTGTTTCAAACCCACTACAATTTGATCTAACTGCAATACCCTACCTCAACCAGATCTCCTCTGCCGCACTCGGCAGCATATAATCCAATAGTATATAGTCATGTATAACTTGTACACCTTGGCAACTAATTCCGCACAAATTGTATATAACCATGTATAGCCTGTATACCTTGGCAACTAATTCTGTACAAATTGTATATATGGGGCACCCCCCCCAATCTACTGAAATCAAATGTATACCTTGATCTGTGTGCTATAATCAAATGTGTATCGTATACAAATGCTTGTCCCGTGTTACGTAATCATTGACTAATCAAAATGTAAAACTGAAATCTCAATGTACCGTACAATACATTGTGATTCTGTAAAGTAAACTGCTGCTGATCGTAGGAAGCAGCGGTATACAAATGTTTACTAAATAAATAAATAAAATAAATAAGAAGGAAAAAGAAGCCTGGGATTCCTTCAAGGATGTTGTTCTCAAATTCTTGGGGAACAGGCGGGATGAGAACTATAAGGATATTGTTGCCAGGATGCTCAATGCCTTCAAAGAACAAGGCTGTAACATGAGCCTGAAAGTCCATTTCTTGCACTCCCATGTGAACTACTTTACCGAAAACTTGGGGGCGTACAGTGAAGAACAAGGTGAAAGGTTTCACCAGGACATCAAGGACGCAGAGAGAAGGTACCAAGGAAGATGGAACACCACTATGATGGCTGATTTCTGCTGGTTGCTGCTGCGGGAAACTCCAGATGAAAAATACGCCAAGCAGCGCACCAAGAGAAGCATTCGGGGGAAGAAGAAACGGGCCCACCAGGAGAATGATTGACCCAAGAATGACTTTAAAATCTAAACTGTGTTGACAAATATCGTGTTTTTACTAAACTTTGAAATAAAAATTTGCTAGTTATTACCACAGTGTCGGATCTCATTTATTAGAATTTTATTTTCACACCATCGGGTGTTTGTCTTCATGTATTGCAATGGTGCGGTTTGCGTTTTCTATTCTTACATACATACCTGTACAACATTTTTTGCACATTTCTTTGCTTTGCTTTGTGTCTAACCTCGCTCTTATATGCTCAATGTTTGTGCACATGTATGTGGCTGTTTTAAGTGCAGACAATTTTGCTACCATCACAGTGTGTTTTGTTGACATTACTCTATTCTTATGTGCTGCCTTGTTACAATTTTCTTTATTCTTATTTGAATAACTACTAAACAATTAGTATAAAGAATTCATCCAAGAAACTTTTATCTCGATCGCACTCAATCTGAAACGTTCACCTCAAACTGCTAACCCAATGTAGCAAAAAATCTGTACATGATGGAGCAAATTGGTTACCAGATTTGGATTCAGCGCACCAAAAAACGTAAAAATCAATCGAAACATTAGAGGCAGTTTAAAAAAAAATTTTTTTAGTGTACCTGTGTTATTTCATGGAGGTTTTTTTTTCTTTCTTGTTTAATATTATTACACTATTATTTCCTTTTCATTCTTGTATTCTTTGGAATGTATTATGAATATGCAACTAAATAGTACTGACTTGCAACACAGTAACCTATCTAACTTCATAAAACACAAAATTTTAAATACACACAAATTTTATCAGCTTAATACTAAAGAATTCCCTTTACCCAAGAGTTTGAGAATTTCCCTGTAGGTAAATTCCTTCCCAGCGAGTGCAGCTTCTCTCAATAGTCCTTCAAGTCCAGAGTGACAGGTTCAGTTAACATGGGGACAACCCACATGCAAACACTCAGGCATAGGGACAATGACACCCTTATACCTGGCTGACAGTCTTTGGATCTATTTGCCTTTGACCTACCCATCCATAAAACCCACAAAATATAATCAAGCCATTGAGTCTTCAATCTCTGTCTTTACAGGGTTATTTTAGAAGCACCCCCACAAGCAAATAGCAGCATTTCTATGTTTAAATTGTCATAAATGTGTAATTGCCATATTAGAATAGGGCTACTTAAACATGGGGATGCTTACCATGTTTGGATTTCCAAGAGATGGAGAGAGTAGGCCGACAATATAGATGTGGGTGCCCCGTTTCACAAGGAGAATCTATATATCAAGATAAAATTATAGACTTCGGTATGTCACTATGTTACAGCTGGCCCAAGGCATGAATAAATGCTTGCTAGAAGGCAGCTGTCAATGCCAAAGTCTGCTCCCTTCCAATTATCCTCTGACCTCACTTCCCCCTGACCTTCCCCCCAACTTTGATACCCCGCTCCCTATAGAATGTATCATATCCCCTTCTGGACTTCCTTTTGACATACAACCTCCCCAACCTTTCCCTCCAAAGTATCTGATCCCCCTACTCACAACCTCACCTGGCATCAACAACCTCCCTCAAGGCCCCCAGCAAACCTTCCCACCCCTCTCCTCTGATTCTCACTCTTGGCCTTACCAGGGGTGCCTAGTGTCTAGTGAGACCAGGATAAGAGCCACTGTCCAGAGCTATCTGGTGATGTTCAGTGGTACTATCTTGATATTGCTGCTGGAAATCTTTCTTTACTACCTTGACACTATTTGGAAAATGTCAGAAAGGATTCATGTACAAAAGGTGTGTGGTCCTCAGTGTTATCAGATGGGAACAAATTTTCAGCCCACTATCTGGATAATTATTTACTAGGAGTGTGTAGTCCAAAAATGATCATTTTGTTTAATTTCTTGTGTTGTTTATGAGATTTTTCATTTTTTATTTCATTTCAGGGAAAATGTTGTTAATAGTGTGCAATATCACTCAGTTTGTTGTTAGGTGCCTTAGAGTTGATGTTGACTCATGGTGATCATGGCTAATTATTCCAAACTGTGTTCAGTGTTCAGTCAGGCAGCTAATTGTTGATAGAGTGGCATTTCCTATTCACCGATGGATTTTTCTTTCTATCCTTAATGGTATTTTATTATAAATTGCCCTGCTGTTTTTATGTAGGGAGGTATATCAACTTTAATAAACATAAACATTCATCGTTGGAGTCGGGAGTGGTGCCAAAGGACTGGAGAGAGGCTCATGTGGTGCCTTTACACAAAAGCGGAAGTAAGGATGTGGTTGAAAACTACAGGCCGGTTAGTTTAACTTCAGTGGTGAGTAAATTATTGGAAACGCTGCTGAAAGAGAAAATAGTGAGGTTTCTGGAGTCCGGCGGATTACAGGATCCGAGGCAGCATGGATTCACCAGAGGTAGGTCTTGTCAGACAAATCTGATCGATTTCTTTGACTGGGTGACCAGGGAGTTGGACCAAGGGAGAGCTCTAGATGTGGTGTGTATTTAGATTTCAGTAAAGCCTTTGACACTGTTCCTCACAGGCGACTTATAAACAAACTGAGCACCCTAGGGATGGACCCTAAAGTTACTGCTTGGGTTAGAAATTGGTTGGGTGGGAGGCGACAAAGAGTACAAGTAAATGGAGCTCACTCTGAGGAGAAGGATGTTACCAGTGGTGTGCCCCAGGGATCTGTCCTTGGTCCGATTCTTTTTAACATCTTTGTTAGTGATATAGCGGAAGGGCTGTCGGGTAAGGTTTGCCTCTTTGCGGATGATACCAAAATCTGTAATAGAGTAGACACCCAGGAAGGTGTAGATAACATGAGGAGGGATCTAGCTAAGCTTGAAGACTGGTCTAGAATTTGGCAGCTGGGATTTAATGTTAAAAAATGTAAGGTCATGCATTTGGGCTGCAGCAATCCAAGGGAGCAATACAGTATAGGAGGTAAAGTACTTTTGTCCACTAAAGAAGAGCGGGACCTAGGTGTGGTTGTGTCTGATGATCTATCGCGCAATACATATTCTTGCTACCTTAGGACTGAAACACCCACTCCTTATATGGCATTCTTCACATTATCGCTGCAACTAGCGCCGGTAACATTAGGACGGTTTAGTAAACATACCCCTTAGTCTTTGTCATGTTGCAATAGGGAATCCTCAAAGGAAATCTGTAATAATTGAAATAGAGTTGTAGTACTGCCAACAGGTCACCAGTTGGCACTCTAACTCAGCAAATACCTAGGCCATTTGAAGAACAACTACAGGCAATGCAGGAAGATACATAGTAACATAGTAATATAGTATATGACGGCAGATAAAGACCAGTATGGTCCATCTAGTCTGCCCAGCAAGGTGGCAAGAGTAAGTGTACCTGGTAGAAAAGGTGACGGCAAAAGCTAGAAGGATGCTTGGGTGCATACGGAGAGGAATGGCTAGCAGAAAAAAGGAGGTAATAATACCTCTGTATAAGTCTTTGGTGCGACCTCATTTGGAGTATGGTGTGCAATTCTGGAGACCGCACCTTCAAAAGGATGTGAACAGGATGGAGTCGGTGCAGAGGGTTGCTACTAAAATGATTAATGGGCTTCATTATAATGCATATGAGGACAGACTTAAGGATCTTAATATGTACACCTTAGAGGAAAGGCGGGATAGAGGTGATATGATTGAGATGTTTAAATACCTCCGTGGCATAAATGTTCAGGGAGAGAGCCTCTTTCAATTGAAAGCAAGTTCTGCTATGAGGGGACATGGGATGAGGGTGAAGGGAGATAGATTCAGGAGTGATATGCGGAAATATTTCTTTACGGAAAGAGTAGTGGATCCGTGGAATAGTCTCCCAGTGGAGGTGGTAGAGATGAGGACAGTAACTGAATTCAAAAAAGCATGGGACCAACACAGAGGATCTCTAAAGGTAGAAAGTGGACTGTTGTAGTTGTTGTTATGGAAGGACAGACTAGATGGGCCTTGTGGTCTTTTTCTGTCATCATGTTTCTATGTTTCTATGTTTCTATAGATGGGAGGCACTTGTGAGCCCAAGCAAGATAGCCACACATTGAGGCGGCTCTCCAGCCCTGAGCCCTAACTACGGTGAAAATCCCTCAACCAACTCGCTGATGTGATTTATAAGGTGACAGCTTTGAGTGCTGGATGCTCCCCTGTCACAATGAAGCAAGCTGAATGCAGTAATCCGGCGAAATGGCACCTCTCTCCTACCTCTCTCATAGCGGAGCAATACGGTAAAACGATCTCCATGTTTGCCATGACACTGGTGCCCTTCTCTGTGGCTCTCTGCCTCGTTTACTAGCGTCCCCCTGTCACTATACTCCGGCTCTATATATCTTCTGCAATTATCTGCCACTTTCCAATGCACCGGTGACCTCATGGCTGATTTGGCCTCCCTGTTAAAACTTCCAGACTTACCGATTTAAAGCCCTTTTTACACGATGTTTCTGCCGGAACAGACTTTGCTAAAATACCTGCAAGAAGTACCGCCTCTCTGACCTGATTGCCAATGCGAGTCTTTCATCACTTGAAAGCTGTGTGCCTGTACTCTCTCCTGCTTAAGTCACTGCTGGAACACATTGCTGGAATGCATCGTTGGAATGCAGGAAAGACACTCGATTCGGTGGGAACTTCAGTGGAATGCAAGCAGCAACCCATTGTATGCAGCCCAGCTGGGAGTTGTAGCTCCCGCAATGCCACTTACTGTCTCTCTGACTCGGTGAGCAAAGTGGCAAGGAATTACCATGTGTCAGCCTCCTCAGCAGTCAGCTGGACAGCGCAGCCGACACTGGAACTTCTCTTCACAAAGTGCAATCTCCTGAGGGAAAGCAGTTTTCTTCAATTGTAAAGCCTGTGCTGTATGTGGATATGATCTACCTAGATTTCAGCAAAGCCTTTGATACCGTTCCTCATAGGAGGCTTATCAACAAACTGAACAGCCTGGGGATGGGTCCCAAGATGGTGAACTGGATCAGAAATTGGTTGTCTGACAGACAACAGAGGGTGACGGTAAATGAAACTCATTCAGATGAAAGGAAGGTGATTAGCATGTGATTTTGGGCCAGTACTGTTCAATATATTTGTGAGTGATATTTCCAAAGGGCTGAAAGGAAAAGTCTGTGTTTTTGCAGATGACACCAAAATTTGCAATAGAGTGGACTCCCATGAGGGAGTGGATAACATGAGGAAAGATCAACCAAAGCTGGAAGAACGGTCTAATGCTTGGCAGTTAAGATTTAATGTGAAGAAGTGCAGGGTCATGCACTTGGGAAGCAGAAATCCAAGGGAATTTTATGCAATAGGGGGCGAGAGATTGGTGTGCACGGATCAAGAGAAGGACCTCGGTGTGATTGCTTCTGATGATCTCAAGGTGGCGAAACAGTGTGACAAGGCGATGGCAAAAGCCAAAAGGATGCTGGGTTGCATACAGAGAGGAATTACCAGCAAAAAGGAAGAGGTACTAATGCCACTGTACAAGTCGCTGGTGATGCCAAACTTGGAATATTGTGTTCAGTTTTGGAGACCGTATCTAGCAAAGGATATAAAAAGGCTGGAAGCAGTTCAGAGGAAGGTGACCAAAATGATTTGGAGCTTGCATCAGAAGACTTATGAGAAGCGACTTGAAGACCTAAATATGTACACTCTGGAGGAGAGGAGGGACAGGAGAGATATCATTCAGACCTTTAAATACTTACAGAGTATTAATGGACAAACAAACCTCTTCCAAAGATGGGGAAGGTGTAAAACTAGAAGGCATAAGATGAAGCTGCAAGGGGGGTAAATTGAAAGGCAATGTCAGGAAATACCTTTTCACTGAAAGAGTGGTGGATGCTTGGAATGCCCTTCTGATGGAAGTGGTGGGGGCAAATACTGTGACAGAATTCAAAATGGCATGGGACAGACAGAGTGTATCCCTTTATAGCAACAGGATAAAATCAAAATAAACTTAACTATCTCTTATATCTCAACAAATAGGGGTGACCTACACGGAGCGGTGGATACACCCCTAAACAAAGGCATGGGGAGGGGTGACCTGTGCTGAGTGGCAGGTACACTTACTCTTGCCACCTTGCTGGGCAGACTAGATGGACCATACTGGTCTTTATCTGCCGTCATATACTATATTACTATGTTACTATGTATCTTCCTGCATTGCCTGTAGTTGTTCTTCAAATGGCCTAGGTATTTGCTGAGTTAGAGTGCCAACTGGTGACCTGTTGGCAGTACTACAACTCTATTTCAATTATTACAGATTTCCTTTGAGGATTCCCTATTGCAACATGACAAAGACTAAGGGGTATGTTTACTAAATCGTCCTAATGTTACCGGCGCTAGTTGCAGCGATAATGTGAAGAATGCCATATAAGGAGTGGGTGTTTCAGTCCTAAGGTAGCAAGAATATGTATTGCGCGATAGTGGACGCCGTGGGACGTTAACACGCGTTAACCCTAAGTACATGCCAGCGCAGTGTTAGAAGCTATAACGATGTAGCCCACTGGTTACTGCAATGACTGTGGAGGCAGAGGTCATAGGTTCAATCCTACAGTGGTATAATCTTAAAAGGCTGTCTGAGGCATTTTCTTTTAATTTAAATCAGTGCTGTCAGCAAAAACACCCTTACAGTGCTGTAACCTAAGGTGCCTCATAAGGTGCCCTATAGGTCACATTATAAAGTGCCATGTCTGCCAAGGCACCCTATAATGTGCCCTATAGGGCGCCTTACAGGGCACCTTATAGGACGCCTATGAGGCACCTTAGGCTACAGCACTGTGAGGGTGTTTCTGCTGGCAGCACTGATTTAAATTAAAAGAAAATGCCTCAGACAGCCTTTTAAAATTATACCACTGCAGGATTGAAACTACGACCTCTGCCTCCACAGTCATTGACATAACCAGTAGGCTACATCTCTAAAGCTGCTACCACATTGCTGCCTGGCTACAGAAGGACTGCAGGTCACCACACAAACTGTCTGCTGTGGTTACCAGGATAGGGTAAACCCACCCATACCCATGATGCACTGCACATGAAGATCAGCAGTCTATAGCTGATCACATAATGGGGTATGCACCCCACAGCACGTAGGCCTGGTAGGGGGAACTGACTGTGTCTGTTACTGTCACAGAGTAGCTACAGACTGTGACATTGTGCGGGTCCTGTGCTCACCCTGAGGGTGAGGTGGGGCGCCCAGCACCAGGTCCGCAGCACCTGGCTTGGCTGAGATAGGCTATGCTGTAGGTCCCCATCACTGCTAGTGTGTGATAGGTAGTTCTTGCAGATACGCGTAGGATGCACCTGTGTCCATCTGTAGTTCCCAGTCACATCTAGCCCTTGTGGACTATGATGTACCCAGAATAGTGTATATCCTGTGTGGGTGCCATGGTCACATGTTATAAGTGAAGGGGTGTTTTTGCCCCAAAATGGATTATGTAGCACCACCCAACCCGTCCTCTGTGGCTCAGGGTGGGGGGACAGCACCTCCCACCAACAGATCAACATTGTACCTCTCTGCAATGGTGGCAGTAGAGAGAACCATCAACCCCAGTCCTGCTGGGGAACTGGCACCCTACAGGGCAATCGATGCACATCTGCATGCAACACATAAGGCAATGGCAGACAGGCAGAACACTGGAGAAGCTCAGCTGCCCCCCACCACCACTATGCTCCTTGTGGTCTTGGGCAAGCCACTTAACCCTCCATAGCCCATGTTCCCTGTAAAATAGTTATCTCCAAGTTATAATGCCCTGTTCAATGTAATTTCAGTTTGTTCAATGTAAACCACACTGATGCAGAATAGCGCGGTATATAAGAGAATATAAATAAATCTGACATTCACCAGCAAAGGGCACAGTCAGTCTCCACCCACTACACCATGCAAGGTGCTGTAGCCATACACATGCTAATTTCAGACAGTCTGCTAGTTAGTACATGTTCCTGGAGGAACTGTGTGCACCCAAAAATGTGATGTGAGCACACACACCAAGCAGGTATGTCAGTGATTGGGCCCCAAAAAAGAAAACCCACAAATATCACTTGAGAGAAATGCTGCATAGCACTATGGGGGAACTTAGCCATGCCGTGGTCACTGCTCAGTCAGGGTGAGAGTGACCTCCCAGCATGACATGCTGTGGCCACCCTGTCCATGCAGGTAGTGGTCGGGCACTACAATGTCCCAGCCATTGCCCTATACCCTGTGCAGATGCATCCTGCCCAGGCCACCCTGTCCGGGCCATACCCACAGTACCTGGCTCCTCATTATGCACATTGGCAGGCTAACACTGGAAACAGTGCAAGCAGTGTGGGCTCAGTAAGGTGTAGGCAGCCACAACACACTGGATAGACAGACACACACTCCCACACCTATGCCAGCATTGTGCAGATATAGAGGTTTGTGTCAGCCCTGGCCACCACACCAGTCCTGGGCACAGTGCAGGCATTGCTATGGTATGCAAAACTGTTGGATTCACTCCCCGGGGTGGTAAACACTGTCAGAGGCAATAACTGAAACACACTTCACAGATATCAGAAAGGTTGCTATGATGAATCTCTATAAACAAATTGTTTTTAACTTAGGATTTGTTATCTGACATTAATCATAGTAACCTTTAGATATATGTGGAACGTGTTCCCAAATTTAGGACGGCATTGCTAAGGTATGCAGATGCCAGTATTGGGAGATGCTGCTCCATGCAGGGCCCAACAGCCTGACTCTCCATGAGGCATTGGATAGTGGAGCCTGTGGGTGTGGGTGTTTGTACCCCTGTTGGACTCTGCTCTAGGGCTAAGTTTCCCAACTCCGGTCCTGGTGGGCCAAACACTGTTCAGGTTTTCATGCTGTCCCTAATGAATATGCATGAGATACATTTGCATACAATGGGGGTGGCGCATACAAATGCAGCACAGGCATATTTATTAAGGACAGCATGAAACCTGAATGGTGTTTGGTCCTCCAGGACTGCAGTTGGGAAACTCTGCTCTAGGGCTTGCACATGCTTATGGTGTCTGCGCTCTGTAGAGTAAAATATAGGCATTTCAGGCATGTTTATTTTAACTGCAATAAAGGTTCCGTCTTTATTACCACGGTTTAGTACTGGGTAAAATATGGGGACAGGGTTGGCAGGAGCCACAGCTGGGACTTGAACATATGACTTTCTGCTCCTGAACACACTGCTGTGTGTACTGCACCAAACTGTTGCCACAGGGATAGGTCATTCCCTGGGGATACCATGACTGTTCATCAGACAGATCTTGTCTGTTGCAGTGCACGGCACCCACCTAAATGGGGCTTGGCCGTGGTCTGCTGTGGGCAGATGCCACTGCCCCCTCCGCCAACAGCACCCCTCTGCCACCATGCTGACATACCCTTATGCCGGTGGTGCTGGTGGTGCGCAGTCCTAGGCCATCCAGTGTGCCAGTAGGCAGCTGCCTATGGTGTGGGTTCTCGGGTAGGGGTGCCTACATGGACATGCGCGCTTCCCCCCAGCACCGCCTGACAATGTTATGTGCCCTTGGGGGTACCTGCTGGGTAATATCCCCTGTGACGCTGTGGGACACACACTTGTGCCCATGTTGGTCCCTTGTCAGTTGCTGTCTTGCTGCTTTACAGTTTTGGCATTCCTATGTGCCACCTAGGCATCTGCCTAGTCTGCACTGTGCCCCAGCAGGACCACAGCCTGTGCCGCCTGCAGCCCCCTGTATCCCATTTACAGCATCAGTACAGTTGCTCTTTCCTACGTGCCCACTCTGCTGTTGCTGCACATGTGCACGCCATAACAAACCTGCCCAATATAAATGACAAAAACCCTGATCACCACTATTTCAATGTGGGATCATTCACTTTTTAGGGGGATAGAGCATAGGCCCTTCAAACATGATAACTTCCTTTTTACGCTTTGTCAGTAGTGTTGCTTTCTGTTTATCATTAATATCACTATTGACCAGCTTGGTTATTGGGATTTCAAATGTGGTTCTGGTCATTTTCTATGTTTATTTGCCTTTTTGATTCCTGCACATGTATCACTACTATCACTTTTCTGCGTTTCCCTGCCTTTGCTGTACATTGCTGACTGAAATGGTTTCTCTCTCCTGCAAATGTGCCTCTAGCGCGAGATTTTCACTGGCGCTAATTTTCAGACCTTCATTTAACGGCATTAGTGTGCATGGAGCCTCTCCCCGCCCACTCTCTGCCCATTGACCCCTATCTCCGCCCTCTGTGAAGCCTTACTCCACCCTTCAGACCTGGCTTTCACAGCGTTAGTGTGCCTTAACGCTGCTGCTGACATTATTGCGCGATACGTTATGTATCATGCGATAACATTATGTATCACGCGATAACGTCGGCGCTGCTACGTTAAGATGGTTTAGTAAACATTCCCCTAAATCTTATGTCGCTGCTCTGTCCAAATATGCTAGGTCAGGCGAATCAGATCTTGCGACTCCTTCTCTAGACCCAGAAGGTACCTCTAAGCATAAGACGAACAGAGAGGCCACTACGTCCTCGCTAGCAACACAATCAGATCTTATGGAAATTCTTCAAGAACTGCGCCTTTTTCTGCTGGATTTCACCAAGGCGGTGAGTGATATTAGATCTGATCTCAAAGCTCTTGATGATCGCATTTTGCAAATGAAATTCATATAGATGACCAGATTGATTCCACGGTTGTGTTTCAGTCTAAATTCAAGAAACTTGATCAACTCACGAAAGATCTGAAGGAAAGTCAGGACGACTACTACTACTACTACTACTGAGCATTTATATAGCGCTACAAGTCGTACACAGTGCTGCCCAGACATGTAGGAGACAATCCCTGCTCATCTGAGCTTATAATATAGTCAGACAAACACAGAAGGTATAGACAGAGATAGAGCAAGGGGAAAGAAAAAAGGAGATCAGGTGAGTCAAGATCAAGATCCAAAAGCAGCAGCGAAGAGGTGAGTTTTCAGCCTGGATTTGAAGAGGGTTAGAAAAGGTGTCTGGGCTACAGACACAGATAGTTTGTTCCAGGCGTAAGGCACAACAAGTTGAAAGGATCGAAGTCTGGAGTTACCAGTAGAAGAGAAGGGCACAGATAGAAGCAGTTTGCTAGAAGAGCGGAGTTCCCGAGGGGGGTTGTAAGGAGAGATAAGAGAAGAAAGGTAGTGAGGAGCTGCAGAGTGAATGCATTTATAGGTCAGCAGGAGAAGTTTGAACTGGATGCGTAAACGGATAGGGAGCCAATGAAGTGACTTGAGGAGTAATATGGGCATGACGAGGCTGGTGGAAAATTAGCCACGCAGCAGAGTTTTGAACAGATTGAAGGGGAGAGAGATGATTCAAAGAGAGACTAGCAAGGAGTAGGTTACAGTTGTCAAGATGGAAGGTGATTAAAGAGTGGATAAGCATTTTAGTAGTGTGTTCAGAAAGGAAAGGGCAGATTTTGCTTATGTTATAGAGAAAGAAACAGCAGGTTTTAGCTATCATATGGATATGTGAGGAGAAAGAGAGAGAGGAGTCAAAGACAACCCCCAGATTGCGGGCTGAGGAAACAGGAAGGAGTCCAGGATTATCCATAGAGACTGAGAAAGGAGGAAGAGGAGGGGAGGGGAGGGGAGGTTTTAGGGTAAAAGATAAGAAGTTCAGTCTTGGCCATGTTCATTTTCAAGCGGCGGTGAGACATCAGGCAGCAATGTCAGAAAGGCAGGCAGAGATCCAGGTCTGGATTGCCAGAGAGATTTCAGGTGTAGAGAGGTAGATCTGGGAGTCATCAGCATACAGATGGTACTGAAAGCCATGGGAAGAGATAAGCGCACCAAGGGACTGGATGTAGAGAGAGAAAAGGAGTAGACCCAAGATGGATCCTTGGGGTACACCAACTGGGAGCGGGATAGCAGAGGGGGAGGAGCCAGCAGAACACACACTGAAAGAGCGATGGGAGAGATAGGAGGAGAACCAGGATAGTACAGAGCCCCTAAAACCAAGCGAGGACAGGGTATTGAGGAGAAGGTTGTGGTCAACAGTGTCAAAAGCAGCAGAGAGGTCAAGAAGGATGAGGACAGAGTAAAGACCCTTGGATTTTGCCAGGAACAAGTCACTGGAGACTTTGGTGAGAGCCGTTTCAGTAGAGTGTAAAGGATGAAAGCCAGACTGTAAGGGATCCAGGAGGGCATGAGAGGAGAGGAAGTCAAGACAGCGGCAGTGAACCGCACGTTCAGGTAGTTTAGAAATGAAGGGAAGGAGAGAGATGGGTCGATAATTAGAAGGACAGATGGGATCAAATGAGGGTTTCTTGAGGAGAGGTGTGACCACAGCATGCTTGAAGGCTGCAGAGATAGTTACGGTGGAGAGTGATTGGTTGAGAATATGAGAGATGAAAGGGACAACGATGGAGGAGATGGGGTTTAGGAGATGGGTGGGGGTAGGATCAGAGGAGCAGGTGGTGAGTTTGGAGGAAGAAAGAAGGTGTGCAGTTTCCTCTACAGAGATCACAGGAAAGGAAGAAAGGGTAGCAGAGGTAGGGGGAGAGTTGGGAGTGGAGGAGGAGGGGAAGTAGCTGACTTTGTGGGGAATTGGAGGGTGATTTAGTGGATTTTGTCATGGAAATAGTCAGCCAGGGTTTGGGCAGAAAGGGAGGGAGGGATCAGAGGCGGAGGCACTTTGAGAAGAGAGCTGAGAGTAGTAAAGAGACGACGAGGATCAGAGGCAAGAGAGTTAGTCAGATGGACATAGTAGTCTTGTTTGGCAAGAGCTATGGCTGACTGGAAATAGACAAGCATGAATTTGAAGTGTAGAAAGTCTGCAGGGGAGCGGGATTTGAGCCAAGCACGCTCAGCAGAACGGACACAGGAGCGTAGATAGCGGGAGTGGATGAAAGCCAGGGCTGGGGTGCAGAACATCTCACAGGACGTGGCATGGACGGAGCGAGATTATCCAGCGCTGAGGAGAGTGCAGCATTATAAGAAGTTACTGCTTCGTCAACAGACTTAGATGACATAGTGGAACAAAGAGATGAAGAAATAGTGGAAGAGAGAGCCAAGGGATAATAGAAAACTGGCAACGGAGAAATAATATGTCCGAATCTTCGGGAGATTGAGAAGATACTATTGCACTTTTTCAAGAACCTTTTGCTTTCTGTGTGCCAAATGTCTCAAGTCCGGTCAAACTTGAGCAAGCACACCAGAGCCCCAGAACCAAGAGAAGTGCTAACTCTCTGGCATGCCAGATCATTGCATGCTTTAGTTTCTTCAAAGATAAAATTGTGCTGATGCATAGTCTGCATGGTAAGAGATCCATTGTCTTCAATGGCCACGAGATACAGATTTTCCATGATCTTTTGTAATATACACTGGAGAGGCTCAAGAGTTTCCGGCCTCTGATGCAGGCCCTTCAGAAGAGATCACTGCCTTACCGCTGGGAATTCCCATTTGCCCTAATCTTTGAATGGAACAATTTTCAGCACCGTATTTTGAACTTTCTGACTGCATGGGGTTCTTGGACTCTTTACAGTATGGAGAACATGCCCCTTATCCGTGGAACCTGACTGGAGAATGGGAAGTCTCTATCCCCAAGCGGCACAAAGTTCCTGGATTGATGGTGATGGTCAGGCTAATAAGGGCCAAAGTATCCAGGAGAAGTTGTTTTTGGAGCTTTGGGTATTCTCACACAGCGTTGACGGATGGGGATAGAAGGTGTATAGAGGTTGTGAAAGGGGGGAGCTGGAGGAGTTCTCTGATGCTATGGGGAGATGGTTGAGTTGTTCTCTTTTTTTTGAGGGAGAGCAATAGGACCAGGGGGAGTGCAGAGGGTCAGTTTGCTCCATACTTAAGTGCCCCTCCCCCCTTTTTGGGCATTTTTGATGTCTAGGCCTTGGCAGTACTTCTTAATTTTGTTTACTTTCTGTCAGATCAGGAATGTTAAGGAGCTGGGAGGGGAAGGGAGAAGGGCAGTGATGGGGGGAGGGGGATTGTTACAGTAGAGAGAATAATATTTATGTGAGCCTGCAGAAGGGAGTGTCTACGATATTACACTTACTTTGAATCATCAAGTATGGGTTCCTGCAGAGGGAGATGTTTTGGGTAAATACCCTTGATTGCTGTTTCCTGCCCACAGCTAAGGTGTTTGTAACCTCATGATTAAGAGTCTCATGTGTAGTGGTGTCAGAAGTGTGCTTTCAAATGTACCTTGAAATACTAGGCCTGTGGCCTAGCTAGAATGTCTTTGTCTCTTTTGTTTCACTGTAGCCTGCTTAGTAGTAGAACCATGCAATAAGAAATGCATAGTTTAGCAGCTTCTCACCTTACATAACACACCCCAGCTGACCTCTATTGGTGAGCGATAAAGGGGAATTTAATATGTGCCTATCATGAAGTAGCTAGAATGTGATAACAAATTATTAGCATATTATTTGCATATAGCTAAAAGACTATAAATGGAACTGAAACATTTGCCCGGGGGGCTCAGTCTTTTTGGAAGCTATTCCACTGAGTTCTCACATGCTATTAAAAAACTGTTTGATTTCACGAAGGCCTCAGGTGTCTTTTCTTGGTCTGGTAAGCTACTACACATGAAACATTAGGGGACTTCACCATCCAGTCAAGAGACAGAGAGTGCTTGATCAACCAGGCAGGGAGCATGCTGATATCATTTTTCTTCAAGAGACGCATTTAGCTCCTGGTGTTCATGCTTATCTGTGTTCTTGGAAGTTTCCTCATGTTTTATCGTTGGGTTTCTCTTCTCATAAACAAGGAGTGGCTATTATGTTTTCGCAGAGCTGTCCCTTCACACTCTCTGCTCAGTACCAAGACCCTGTTGGTCACTTTCAGGGTCAATACGCAATGTGCCGCTCTCCTTGATAAATGCTTATATTCCACCTACAGAGATAGCGCAGTCATTGCTGGAACTCCTTGGCCTGTTACAAATCCATGTCTCGGGGGAAATGTTAGTAGGGCGGGGACTTTAATTGTGTTTTCTCTGATCTAAATAGGAAATGCTTGGCTTTGTCAACTTTAATTTCTGATTTAGCTTTGGAGGATATCTGGTGCCGACTCCACCTGGGAGAGAGGGACTATACTTTTTTCTCTTCTGTCTATCACTTTTATTTTCATTTGGATATGTGGTTGACCTCAAGATCCCTCTCCTCTCAATTGTCTCAGACTAACAATAGAGCTCTGGGCCCCTCGGATCATCATCTTATAGTGTTGCTCTGGTCAATAGGGGATGGGGAGATGCCTCCCCACTCCTGGACTTTTCCCCATAATCTACTGAAAAATACTGAATTCATAGAGCAGTTACAACACGGATGGACAGAATACTTACAACACAATGACTGTGCAGACACATCAAATTTCTTACTCTGGGAGGCAGGTAAGGCAATTAAGGCAGTACTGAGAGGACAGGTATTTCATTGTCTACAGCACTTAAGCGTTGGAAGACAGCAAAACAGAGGGATTTGCGAGACCAAATTGAATCACTAAAGAGGAAACATCGACGTAGACCAGCTCTTCGAGTCTGGTGGCAGCTTACGGGAATCAGCAGCTCTAAAAACAGAGGAGATAGCTTACAATCTTCTACGTATGGGACGTAATTTTTATGAGCATGGAGATAAGGTGGATAAACTACTTCTCTGGCAGTTAAAACGCAAACGCTTGCAACGCCGAGTCACTGCTATCTTGGGTGAGTGAGGCCAGTTAATTCATAAATCTGCCAATATAGCCCAAACTTTTGCTCACTTTTCTGAGGATCTCTACACCTCACAAATAAAGATGGATACTCAGGACACCCACCACCGGCTCTCAAAACTAACCTTACCTCAGTTATCTGAGGACGTGTGTGATAGTCTTGATCAAAATTTCACACTTGCGGAGGTGCACCTAGCTATCAAGAAATTAAAAAGTGCAAAAGCATCAGGTCCTGATTTTCTTCCAGCAGAATTTTATAAAACATTTTTGGACCTTCTGGCCCCAATTTTGGTCCTTGTGTTTAATGACATTGTGCTTCAACAGAGGCTCCTGGAATCTATGTACCAGGCTTTTGTCACAGTGCTTCCCAAGGATGGCAAAGATCTGATGGTGTGTAGCAGCTACAGGCTGATCTCCTTGCTTAATTCTGACTATAACATTTTTACCAAATTAATTTTGATGCGGTTAGACACAAAGAATCAGGAGATTCAGGAGATCAAACAGGCTTTATAAAGGGCCGGTATGGATTTGAGAATGTGTGTAGATTGCTGAATGTGCTTTTTCGCTTATGGAGAATGGAGAGCAGATATGCTGTCCTCACCTTAGACGCCGAAAAAGCTTTTCACAAGGTTGAGTGGGGTTTTCTGCTAACTATCCTGCAGCATTTTGGTTTTGGGCCCTGTTTTAGATTTTGAATTGCAGCCCTCTACAAAGCCCCTACAGGGGTGATTCAGGTCAACGGATATTCTTCCTCACCCTTTCCCCTGGGAAGGGAGACAAGACATGGTTGCCCTTTATCTCCATTACTATTTGCGATTGCCATAGAGCCTCTAGCAATACTGCTGTGGGACCAGGCCTCTGTTATTGGCTACAAAAAGGGACTGCTACCTCTGGAGAGAGATCTACAATTGTAAGTATTTACTTCTGGGAATTTTTCTAAATCTTGGGGAAAAAGGAATTCAGATTAAAGCTGATTAATCTGTGACCCCAGTGCATTCATTGAATCAGTCAGGGCCTAGTAGTAGCAAAGAGCTTTCAGTTTAAATTTAAAACAGAGCAGAGAGCTTTCTGGTTATATTTAGAACCCAGCAGAGAGCTTCTAGTTTAAATATAATAATCAATCAGGGCCTAGTAGCAGCAAAGAGCTTTAATTTAAATCAAATGAGAATATAACTTAGCATAAAAGACAAAACAGGGTCAGTATTCTTTGAGCAATAAATTATTTCTAGAGACCTTTACAAAGAGGCCTTCTACATAGGGGCAAGAAACCTGTGAAATTTTATAAATAGGTGTAAAATCCAGGTGGCAGATCAAAGGGCCATTTTGAAAGACTCCCTCTATCCAAGTAAGGACTGTGTTAATCACCCAGGAAAATGGTCACAGCTTACCTCAGAAGGCATAAATAGTTCAACCAGAGTTCTGTAATTCTCAGCCTTGAAGGACTACAAAAGGGGGCTGCTACTTCTGGAGAGAGATCTGCAATTAAGTATTTACTTCTGGGAATTTTTCTAAATCTTGTGGAAAAAGGAGTTCTTTAGATTAAAGCTGATTACTCTGTGAACCCAGTGTATTTGTTAAATCAGTCTGGGCCTAGTAGCGGGAAAGAGATTTCTGTTTAAATTTAGAATCCAAGACTCCCTGTATCCAAGCAAGGCCTGTGGGACTCCACCTGGAAATTGGTCACAGATTACCTTAAAAGCGCAGGACAAGGTACTGTGTAGCAGACAGCTTTTAATAAGTCTTTTCCCCTCCCTCCTTCCCTCCCCAGCACCCACCCAACCCTAGGATAATTGTAGCTTTATAGGTGCATAAACCTCTCAAAGGAAAGGAGGTACCATATTCAGTCCTAGGTGCAACTGTTTGTCCTCATCAGGCATACATTAAGAACCTGAGATTAATTAAGCTTCAGGTGAACAAAGTACATTAAACGTATTAGGTGTACTTTTATTTGTATAAGTATCTCCACCGACCCTTAGTAGGTAAAGAACTTAAATACCTAAACACAACCTTAAAACTAAGATGCAGAAAGCAGTCCAGCAGCAAAATGGGGGGTTTCCAGTCTTTTGCATTGAGTGTCACATGTATGATTTTTTCGCAGTTGATGAGGGTTCTTACATGTGCACTAGGTGCAAGGAACTCTTTGCTCTCAGGGATCTCTGGAGGCTAGAGTAGCAGACTTGGAGGTCATAAGGAGACAGAGAGGTATATAGACAAGACCTATAGGAATATAGTACTGAGGTTCCACCTCGAGTCTGTCAACATCCTTGTTGCCATGGAAGAAAGAGATCACGTGACAGGAGAGCATATCCTGGTGTGGCAGAAAGTGATCCTGTAACTAGGACCTGTCCTCCAGGTAATGTAAAATCCTCTCGCACTGAGGAAGTTTCTCCAGGGCCATCTGCCCATGAGGGAAGGTTTAGGACAGCCGTTATAGTTGGTGATTCGATCATTAGACATGTAGATAGCTGGTTGGTTGGTGGACATGAGGATCGCCTAGTAACATGCCTTCCTTGTGTGAAGGTAGTGAACTTCATGCGCCACTTAGACAAGGTCTTAGATAGTGCTGGTGAGGAGTCTACTGTTTTGGTACATGTCGGTACCAATGACATAGGAAAATGTGGTAAAGAGGTTCTGGAGGCTAAATTCAGGCTTTTATGAAGTAAGTTGAAATCCAGAACTTCCAGAGTAACATTCTCCACGAGCAGGACCCAAAAGGCAGGCAGAGCTTCAGCGTCTCAATGCGTGGATGAGGGTGCAATGATGAGGGTTTTCAACTTGTTAGGAACTGTGGAACATTCTGGGGAAAGGAGGGGCTCTTCTGAAGGGATGGGTTTCACCTTAACTGGGATGGAACCAGGCTGCTGGCGTTAAACTAGATGATAGGGGAGAGCCGACAGTTGCCCAAGAGTGCATTGTTTGGAACAATGTATCCTTGAAGGATACTACCAAAAAAATGAAGCTAGGGCATATCAGCAGAGAGGTTAAAATAAAGACAAAAGTAGCCCAAATGCCCTTGAGAATGGAGAAGACAGAGTTTAAAGATTCCAAATTACCCTTGCCTACCGATAGCCAGATTAATATGAATAAAAAACAAACAGTCTCTAAAATGCTTGTATGCAAATGCTAGAAGTCTAAAAAATAAGATGGGAGAGTTAGAATATATAGCACTAAATGAGAGGTTAGATATGATTGGAATCTCAGAGACATGGTGGAAGGAGGACAACCAGTGGGACACTGTGATACCTGAGTACAAACTATATCATAATGATAGAGCTGATCAAATTGGTGGAGGGGTTGCACTCTATGGGGGATGTTTACTAAAATCCGCAAATGTGCGCGCCGCAAAATAGCGCACGGAAACGCGGCACTGAAACGCGAATAAACGCATTTAAATGCCCCGCACATGTGTGTGTCACCCCCGCAAAGGTGCGCGGCACACTAACGGGCCCCGTACAAGTGCGGGCCCGCAAATGTCCGATAGAGGCGTGGAACGGCCAAAGGAGGGCGGAGGAAGGCACCGGAGGGGCGGAGGGACGGGGTCAATGGGTGGAGAGTGGGAGGGGAGAGGCTCCCCGCACAGTATCGGGCTCGAATTTCCATGAAAAAAATAGCGCGAGTGAAACACTCGCGGTAGAGGGCATTTAAAGGGAAGAGAAACCATTTACGTCAGCAATGTACAGGAAAACCGGGGAAACCTAAAAAACGTCAGCAGTGTGATATATGTGCACAGCACAAAAGTGAAATTAAAAATAGAAAAGGACCACCACAAAAATATTTAAAATAGTAAGTCAGCTGGGGAACAGCTATAGTAAAGAGCAAAACAAACAAACACACCCAGGAAAGCTCCAAAAAAAGAAATTAATATTGGAAGTGTCCAAGGAGTGGAGACCTATCCAAAAACACATCTCCTGTTTATGGAGTTTCCCTGGGAGTGGTGTCATATGGTTGCTTATCAATATCCCTGTTGCCCAGTTCGGTTATATTCCAACCCCCTGTTCACGTGGTCATTTCCGGGGTTCATTTGAACGTTTGTCACCAGACAGGGTGAATGAGCGCACAGTAAAAATGTGAAGAGCAGGTTGTGCAACTCCATCCTGCAAGGCTAACTATCCCCAGGGACTGCACTGTCTCTGTGGCCACAGTGTGGTGCAGCGGACAGAGCCAGTACCTCTAGGACCATAAGCCAGAGGATCAAATCCCAGCTGGGGGTCCTGCCAGCCCATTCCCATATTTTATCCACCACTAAACAAAGATAGCACAGACACCCCTGTATTGCAGGAACATAAGCATGGTGCAAACACCCATATATTGCCCTACACCGCACAAACACCATAACAATGTGCATTACCTACAGCCCAGTCCCCCAAATGCAGTCCCGGAGTGCCACAACGCAATCAGGTCATATGCTTTCCCTGAGAGAAGGACATGCCAGCATGTTGGCGGACGAGTACAGGTGGTGGAGGGGGCAGTGGCTGCTAGCCACAGAAGACAGTGGCCTAGCCATGTGCAGGCTGGCACCATCCACTAAAACAGATAGGCCCTGTTGGATGTACAGTCATGGATATCCCAGGGAATCCAGCACATCTGTGGCAACACAGTGGTGCACTGCACACAGGCAGTGTATGCAAGAACAGAAGGTCACAGGTTCAAAGCCCTGCCAATCCTGTCCATCTATTTTCCCCACAACTAAACCGTGAGAGTACAGACAATCCTTTATTGCTGGTGATATACGCATTGGTCACACGCCTATTTCTCACCCCACTGAGCACAGATACCATGACCAGGGGCATTACCTAGAGCAGAGTCCCACAAATGCAGTCCTGGAGGACGACACACCATTAAGCTTCAATGCTGCCACTCACAAAAAATGCCTGTGCTGTATCTCTCTGCACCACCCCCATGGCATGTAGATGTAGCTCATGCATATTCATGAGTGACAGCAGAGAAACCCGAACAGTGTCTTGCAACCCTGGACTTGATTTGGGAAACTCTGCCATAAAGCAACAGCCAACAGGGGCAGACACACCCACACCCATACCCACAGGCCCCATTGGTCAATGCCCCCTGGAGAGGCACGACATTGGGCCCTGCGTGCAGCTCCCAATACTAGCATGTGCATACTGTAGCAATGTCACCCTACACCTGGGTATACAGTACACAGCTCTCAAATGCATGCTATGAGTACTGGCAGATAGATATCCCTACGTTACGCACAGTCTGCTCTTTGAGCTCCCTCATGACAATCTTCATGTTGTCTGCAGTGGGTGCCTCAGGTCTGGGCCCTGACAGTGTTTACCACCCTGGGGAGTAACTCCCAACAGTATTGCGTACCATATCCATGCCTGTACTGTGCGCAGGACTGGTGTGGTGGCCAATGCTGACAAACGCCTCCATAGTAGCACAATGCTGGCATATGTGTGGGAGTGTGTGTCTGACTATAAAGTGTGTGTTAGCTGCAAACACCTTCCACAGCCCACACTGCCAGCACTGTTGCCAGTATTGTCATGCCAATGTGCATAATGAGCAGCAAGGTACCATGGGTATAGCTCAGACAGGGTGGGCTGGCCAGGATGCATCTGCACAGGGCAGAGGGCACTGGCTGGGACATTGTAGTGGCTGGCCACCACCTACACATACAGGGTGGCCTCTCTATGTGCTGCTGGGGTTGCACTCCACCCTGACTGTGCAGTGACGACAGCATGGCTAGGCACCCCCATAGTGCTACATAGTATGTCTGTCATGTGATATATGTGGGTCTTGTTTTGGGGCCCAGTCACTGACTTATCTGCTGGTGTGCACTGTCATCCCAGTTCTGGGTGCATGCATTTCCAACAGGACTAACTAGCAGACTGTGTTCAGCTGGTCTGTATCCTGATGGAGCACCTTGCAGAGTGCAGCAGCTGATGGCTTGCTGCAGGAGAATATCAGATAGTGGTGGGGTGCAACTTAGCATATCCAGGCCCAATGTCTGTCAGATAATGTGTAATGGATGTGTATAGAGCTGCAGTGACTGCCCTGTAGGGCGTCTCATCACTAGCAGGACTGGGGTTGATGGTCCACTCCACTGCCACCATTGCAGGGAGGTAGCATGTTGATAGGAGACCTTGTTTTCCAATCTGGAGGGGGGAGAAATGGTGGCATATAGTCCACATAGGTGTCCATGAGGGGTTCCCCTGACTCAGACCGACAGAGATATCCAACATGCTTCTGCAGAAACAACCTATCTCACAGAGTAAGATTGCTTTGGAGCTCTGGCATGGCCTCATTCCACCATGGAGGGTGGTGTGGACCTAGTCCTGGGTGCCCCATCGCACCCTCAGGGTGAGCACAGTACCCGCACAATGTGACGGTGTGTAGGTACTCTGTGCCAGTACAACACCCACTCAGTACACCCTACCAGGCAGAGCTGATGTGTGGGTGCACACGGCCACATCCCCATACCAGGCCGGGAGCTGTTGGGTTGCATACCCCATCTTGTGTGCATCTGTGGACAGGTGATTTGCATGTGCAGTGCATCATGGGTAGGGGTGGCCTAACCCTATCCTGTTCACAACAGCAGACTGTCTGTGAGGTGACATGCAGGCTCTCTGCAGCCAGCCAGGGGCTTGCATACAGCTACAGAGCTGTAGCCCAATGGTTATGTCACTGCATGTGCAACCAGAGGTCATGGGTTCAAACCCACAGCGGGGTTACGTGATTGGGTTGTCCAGAGCATCACCCATTTTCTAATGTACATATTTTTATGGAAGAAAAAACACCCTCGGTGTACTGTACCCATAAGGTGCCTCTGAGGGTGCTTAATAGGGCGCCTTATAGGACACCTTATGGTTGCCATCAAAATAGGGTGCACTGTACATTATCCTGTGTCGCAACATATATGGTGCCCTATAGGGGACATTCTAGGGTGCCGTGGCGGATAGTGCACTGTAACATGTGGCCCATGGGCCGCCGTATGTTAACACACTGTGAGAGTGCGTTTGCTAGTAGTGACAACAAAATAAAATTACAAAGACTCATACAGCACTCCCCACTATAATACATACTGCCTCAGCCAGCTGTCTTCACTGGGTACTGTGGGGGATTGAGCCCCTGAACCCCACACCATTGGTCAGTGTTTTAACCATTGTGCTGTGTCTCTGTTCCTGTGCGGAGATATCAGCACGCCGCCTTATGCTGCTAAAAATAACTGTGCGCCACCCAAAATAACAGTGCACCGCACTAAATTCATATACCTCCTGTTGCACCTTTATCCATTAGGGTTCATGGCTCAATCAGCCTTTTTCCTTGCGCAAAATGGGGTATTGAACCTGTGGACCCTGTACCATTGGTTAGTGTCTTCACCATTGTGCTACAGCTCTGTTCCTCTATGTGCCCAGCAGCGTCCCACTTAGCCTTCCCACGCGCTAATGTGAGCCCCGCACAGGTGCGCGACGCGCACACGTACGGTCGTTTTTTTTCATCTTTTTCTGCCTGACCCGCCCACTCCTTATATGGCACACGCACACTAACGGGGACCCGCACAGCAACGGGGTTTAGTAAACATACCCCTATGTTAGAGAGGGCACTGAGTCAGAAAGGATTAAAGTTTTGCAGAAAACAGAATTTACTGTAGAATCTCTATGGATTGAAATTCCATGTTAAAAGAGGAAGGCAATGGCAGTGGTGGTGTACTATTGACTGCCTGGCCAGAATGAACAAATGGATGATGAACTGCTCAAAGAAATCAAGGAAGCTAACAAAAGTTACAGCACAGTAATGATAATGGGTGATTTCAATTACCCCGGTATTGACTGGGTCAGTGTCACGGCAGGACATGCTAGAGGGATAAAGCTTCTAGATGAAATAAATGACTGCTTCCTAGAGCAGCTGGTTCATGGAGCAACCAGAGAGGAAGCCATTTTGGACCTAGTCCTTAGTGGAACACTAGATCTGGTGCAAGAGATAAGGGTGTTGGGGCCACTTGGCAATAGTGATCATAGCATGATCACATTTGATTTAATTAATGGAGGAGGGATGAAGCTTCGAGCATTTGTGCTCATTGCTTTCCAGCATTTAATTGGCTTGTATGTATTTTGCATTGATTTTGTTTTGCCCACTTCTTCCCACTTGTTGTTGATGTATGGTTTAAAAGTGTGGCTGTTTCTGATGTTATTCTGTTTTTGCCGGGAGTGACATCCTGAACTTCTCCTTCCCCATCCGCACACCCTTTTTCTAGTTTAAATGCATATCCACATACTGCCTGAATTTTTCACTTAGGATTCTTTTCCCTGTGACAAAGAGATGTAGTCCATCAGCACAGTATAGTCTTTTGTTGGTCTATCTGTTTCCCCAGGTGCCGATAAATCTGAATCCTTCTTGTTTGCACCAGTTCTGGAGCCATGTATTAAAGCTGTTTATGCGATGCAGCCTTTCTGCCCCCTTACCAAGAACAGGTAGAACTTCTGAGAATGCAACAGTGTTAACAATGGGCTTGAGTTTCTCTCCCAGAGTTTGGAAGTCCCTTTGAACTGCAGAGGCACTGTTTCTAGCCAGGTCATTTGTACCCAAGTGGATGACAACATCAATTTTGGAGTGCTCACTTTCTGCGCTAAGTACATCAACAATTTGGTTTGTATTCCTGCTGGCTGAAGAGCCTGCGAGGCATTTGACTATCTTCTCTCCTTTGAACTGTGTTTCCAAGTTAGTGTCTCTGATGATGGAATCTCCAAATAGTAGTAGTTTTCTGTTGGTGAGTTTTTCTTCATATTTAGTGCTTTATCAGTAGATTGGAAATTGACTGTCTCATTTAAGGGCCCTTCAGTTTCCATGGATTGGGCATCCTCATTAACCAAAGCAGAGAAGGTATTGTTCCATAGTGCGACCGCACCTTGAATATTATGTGCAATTCTAGTTGCCGTATCTTAAAAAGGACATAACGTTATTAGAAAAGGTACAGAGAAAAGCCACCAGAATGGTTAAAGGGATGGAAGGATACCCATATGAAGAGAGGCTAAAAAGGTTAGGACTCTTCAACTTGGAAAAGAGACGGCTGAGGGGAGATATAATAGAGATCTATAAATTAATGAATGGAGTGGCATGGGTAAACGTAGATCGATTGTTTACATCATCAGAATACAGAAAGACTAGGGTACAGCCAATGAAGCTACAGGGTAACCTATTTAAGACTAATAAGAGATATTTTTTCACTCAACGTGTAATCAAACTCTGGATATAGTAAAAGCTGTTAGTGTAGCTGGATTTAAAAAAAGGTTTGGACAAGTTCCTGGAGGAAAGGTCCATAAACCATTATTAAAAGGGACCTGGGATATCACTGCTTGACCCAATACAAGCATTGTGGAACCTGTGTCATTTGTGGAAACTGCTAGGTACTTATGACCTAGATTGGCCTCTGTTGGAAACAGGATTCTGGGCTTGATGGACCTTGGTCTGACCCAGTATTGCATATCTTATGTTCTTATGCTTTTATGTTTTTCTTATAAGTTTACCCCTAAAACAGACATGAAGAGAGGTAGCCTGCACGGAGCGGCAGATGCACCTACTCTTGCCATCTTACTGGGCAGACTAGATGGACCATACTGGTCTTTATCTGCCGTCATTTACTATGTTACTATGCTACTATGTTATGTTCTTACATAGTGTCACTTTATGCCAATGATATGCTTATCTATCTACAAGATCCCTCCTCCAACTTGCCTACTGTTATTGGAATATTGTAGGACTTTTCACTTTTCTCTGGCTATATGGTTAACTTTCAGAAATCTGTCCTCTTACCGTGTCTCTCTGCTAGCAGTGATATAACTCAGTTGGGGGCCCTATAGTTTCCCAGTAGTCTCTCATTTCAAATACCTTGGTATTCAGATTCCTCAGCGGCTTGAAAACTTCTATACCTGCAATTATCCTCCCCTCTTGGCATCTATCTGAAGAAATATTGTTAAGTGACAATCACTCTCGGTGTCCTGGTTGGGGAGAGTGCATACTATTAAAATGGTTCTACTGCCTAAACTACTTTTCCTATTTCAGCAGCTACCAATCTCTATTCCTAGGGCTTTTTTCTCATAGCTACAGCGAGCTCTTGTGAGGTTTGTGTGGCAAGGTCATCGCCCATGACTTAGCTGGATGACTCTAGTTCGTCCTAAAGCCCTGGGGGATATTGGTCTTCCAGACTTTGAGGTTTACCATCTGTGTTCGTGCCTGAGAGATAGTCCTCTTTGGTCCTCTACTTGCTGATTCCCCTTGGGCATGCTCTTATAGTGGTTCTTTCATTTCTGGCAGACGGGAAGTGCGAACTATCCAAGAGCATCTCTTTTTGGGACCCGTTTAGAAAAAAGTTTGCAATAAATCTTTGCTTTCCCTGTTTTGGTCTCCTTATCTGGCTCTCGGGGCATTCCCCTTTGTTAGATATTTGGGGAATTCTTCTCGATCATCAGTTGGAACCATATGCGTAGCCTCACTTTATGATCATTCAACTTTATTAGATCAGAGGTGAATAGAGAACTTGCTGTGTACTCCTCTATCCGCCTTTCAATGTTTACAGTTTCATCACTGCTTCTCAACATGCTTATCTATTGAGGCAGGCACGTGCCCTTCATGACTCTGGGCGTGCATAATTTTTGATTCATCTAAGAATAAGGCCCTCCTGGCACTTTTTTATTGCGCCTTATCTGTGGACTTGCCTTCCGTTTCACCTACCCCCACTTTTCACAGAAACTTGGAGAAAGACCTTCCTGGCAAATCGAAAGATTTTTGGCTAGAAGTCTACCACTATTCCCACACCTGTTCAATCTCCTTATCATTGATTAATACCCAATTGTGGATTCTTTTTTTGATGTTGGTTGTGCCAGTGGATTTGTACCATTGGGGGTATACTGATGATTTCTTGTGCTGGAGATTGTGCGGATGGCAAAGTTCCTTCTACCACATGTAGTGGGGATGTCCAAGAATCCAATCCTTTTGGGCGGCAGTTCACACATGTATTAGTTGAAAGCTGGGAGTCCTCTTTCCTTGAATGCTCAAACACTGTGTTTTAGTACACTTCGCTTCGACTTCGCTCCGACGAGATACAGTCCAGCTGATATCCTGCCTGTTGTTAGCGACGCGCTCCATGATCAGTCGTTATTAGTCATTTTCGCCTCTGCCTTTGGCTCTTAATTTTGCTGTTCTCCTTCCTTCCCCTCTTTTATTTCACCTTTCTTTCTTCCTCTTATACTTGTTTTTAGCTCTTTCCTTTGTTCTGTCTCTCCTGCTCTTGTCTCTTTGCCCTTGATCTTATCTTTGTTCTACTCTTTTTCTTGCTTTGTCTTTTTAGATTGTAAGCTCTTTTGAGCAGGGACTGTCTTTTTGTGTTTTTATTGTACAGCGCTGCGTGCGCCTGGTAGTGCTTTATAAATGCTTAGTAGTAGTAGCAGTTATTAGAAAAGATGTGCTGCATCCTTTTACAAAGAATGGATGGTGAATGTTTGGGGCATATATAAAATGGAAAAGTTGACCACTGACTTAAGGGGGAAACCAGATAAACTGAAGTTCCTCTGGGGCCAATTTCTCCCTCTTCAAAGACTCCAGCTACTGCAGACATAGGAACCCTTGCTGCTTGCCTCCTTTTTAGGCTCCTCCCTTTTGAGTTTTATTTTATTCTTCTCTCTCTTTTTCAATGTCTAATAGATAAGGGGGTGGGGGATGGGAGAGGGGGGATGGGTGGGTAAGGTTTAGATATGCACGTTGCTCCTTAGCCCTCTTTTGCATTCTGATCCCTGAGGGGTCCTCACTGCTTGTGTACTGATTTAAAGAGTGCTGCTTCCTTTGCACTCTCTTTGCTGCTGCTGTATCTTTTTCCAGTTAAACCTTACTTACCTATGTTCAAAGGGTTTGATACAAGTATCCATATATGTATTTGGATGTATCTGTGTGTATTTGTATAATATTGGTCTTTACGAAGATGTATCTGAACTATTTCTGAGTCTTCTAATACTTGGGAAGGGGGTACATTCATTTCTTGACAAGATATATTGTATTCTTGTTGTTGCTGTAATTGTGTTGTTGCCAACCTTTAGTAAAATTCTTTACACAAAAAAAACATTCATAGCTGCTGTTATTGAATTGATCCATTGCATTGCTGGCCTTCCTCTCTTTGCCATGCTTGTCTTTCTCTAATGATCTCTCTCTTCACATGATGTGCCCTGTATTTCTAATTAAAGATTTATTTGGATTTTTGGATCAGCAAAGAATATTGTACAAAGAATATTATACAAAGAATATTGTACTTTGCAAAGAAATTGAACTCTTGAGCCATTCTGTACAGCCTGCCAGCACAGGGAGCTGAGCCTGGGGTTACTTTAGGACAAATTCTCTGGGCAGGCAGCAGTTTTGGCTGGACAGAACTGGATGAGTGACTCATACAGTGACTCAGCAGCAGAACATTCTTTTCAGCTGCTGGTCACGAGCACAGTATTAACCCTGACCAATCCTGGTATGAACCATGAGCACATTAACTCTAACCAATCCTGATTTGAGCATGCGGCATGTTAACCTATGAATTACCAGATCATGCAGCAGGCAAGAATCTGATTAGAGTACTTAGCAGGGGGATTTTCAGCAGGTCTCTGGGACTGCAACTGATATACGAGGCAGACGTGTCTCTGTAGTTCCCCGGATTCCTCTAAGTGATCACTGAACAGTCCCCCAACCTGGAGTGATGAGCTATAATATCCGGTGAAGTATTAATGCTTAACTTTTTGCTTATTATTATTCTAAAAGGACTCAATCTAATAAAAGCATATTGTATTTGCTAAAGTGTCTGTGCTTAGTCTGTGAGCTAGTGAGTGACAGAGTTAACTCATATTGTATTTGCTAAAGTGTCTGTGCCTAGTCAGTGAGCTAGTGAGTGACAGGGTTGAAGGAAAAGCGTAAAATTTGGCAATACATAAATAGCGACGAGGATGGGATGGCCTAAATTATTACATAATGGGTTGGCAGAGTCCTGGGATAATAAGCTTAAGGAAGCAACCCCCGCCGTTGTGGAAAGAGTACTCGGTGGGCTCCGGACCCTAGGACGACAGACCTGGGTGTTGTTAACAGAGAGTAGATCTGCTTGGCCAGGCATGAAGAATCCCAGACTTCTGCAGCCTCCGCTGAGTTCTCCCAGTTGATGTTACTGGACTACATGATGCCAGTTTGGTGAAGTATAATTCTTTGTAAATAGCTGCACTATCTCATAACTCTTTCAGTGAAGTATTACCAGTATTCTTCTGTAATTAAGTGTGTTTAGTTATTATTCTAATTGCTTTCTAATTTTCTTTTCTGACTACTCATGTGTGACTGGGAGAGTTGCTTGCTTTTCTGGATAAGTATCCTTGCTTTGTTTGTGGATAAACTGCAGGTCTTCATTAACAAGGTGTGTTAGCCTTTGATGTATTAAGACATTTGGTACCAGGAGTGAGGTTCGAGAAAAGATAATGTTGAAAAGAGTGAAGAATGCAAATAGTGTAAAAAATGTGAATATTGTAAATATTTAAGGCTGGCATCAGGTGTTTTATGAAATGTTAGCTACCTGCGGGTCAGGATTAAGTGAAAATTGGGTGTTTGTTTTAAAAGTGAATGTCCTTACATGCTTGCAAAAAATACCTGTTGAAATGTTTTTGTTGCCTGCATATCGTAAGATGCATCAGACAAAACCCAGCAAATTGGATTACAATGTTACAATGCCAGACCCGTAGATGCCTATCCTGTAGAGTTAGTATTAATTGTTACTTGTTTTTTTAAGGTCCCTGGTTAAGAGAAACTCTGATCAGATAGGTATAAAGCACTTGTAAGCTTTGATTTGTTCTGTGTTCAAATGTTTGTTTGTAGTAAAAACTGTTTTTCTTTCATTACTGGCTACTCCAGTAAATTTTATGGTCCCTGAATGCTGAAGTGACTAGATCAAACAAACAAGGCATGAAACTAAGGAAACTGTTTTGTTTTTCTTTGACCTCCAAAGTAGAGGTTGAGAGCCCTGACAGGACAATGGGGCATCCTGAGCCAGTTTGCAAATGATTTAAATCCTGAGTAAATAAGAAGGTAATCTTTATCATTAATATGTTATGCATCTATTCTTTGTCTTTGACTGTATATGCTACCAAGCAAACTTAAAAGTTAAAGGAGGATTTTTATATTGTGGCAAGCACCCCAGAGGGCATAGTTAACCATAAACAGCTATAAATATAGGTTAATTATTCAGCTACATAGTAATCTGCATTTGCCTGAAGGACACAAGACCTATTGTTTGTTCTACTGTCTGTGTTGAAGATAACATTTCAGATCAGCTTGATACCAGTTTCAGGTTAATTTAAATGTGACAAAGCACAATTTTCACCTCTTTGCAGTTTCATGTCACTTGAGAATGCCTGTTTCCTGAACTGTAAGATTCAAGATAATTACTTTGCCTTGTTAAGCTTTGTGCTAATGACTGAGGGACAGAACAGTAACATCACAGTATTTGTTACAATATTGGATTTTAGGATAAATTCACCTGTTTTCCTGTATTTGAATTTTCCATGTTAGTGTCCAGAGAAAAAGTGTACTTTGTTCTAAAAGTTTCTATTTCCGTTTCAGTACAGTTCTTGAGAAAATAGATATATGTTGCAGAGAAAACAGATATATGTTGCAGCACTGTGAGATATTAATTTTCTTTAGTTTATACACTTGCACTTATGTTACCAAATACACTTGTTGTAGTAGTATATTACGCAGAGGTCCAGTACACACACAGCAATTACAAGATGAGTAAAATATTAATAAGTTTGCTGAAATTTTGGACAGAGGCTGATATGAAATTGCTTTGTTCCCAAGCATATAGAGAAAATATAGATTAAAGATGGAACTGAGTTCCCAGAAAATAATGAGAACTTGAGTTGATTGGATAAAACCAAATCTTGCTTGTCAGCAATGATCCAGGAGAGGTTTGAGAAAAAGAATAAGAGAGAGAGGGAGAGGCAGAAAGGTGAAGCCACAGCCTAGGCTAAGAAAAGACAAAAAATGTGCTGCTTCCAGTGTGATGATCTGGGCTACCAGAATTCTGACTGCTCTGAGACTCCTCGAGGACCCACAAGGCCTGAAGAACAGGAACCTTGCATATTTATGCCTCTGAAGAGACATGAATAGGCAGTGGGGAATAGGCCGAGAAGAACCCGAGGATCGTCATGAGGCCCAGCCACAAATGCCTTGCAAGCCAAGAAGAACCTGAAGACGTATCGCTGTGAGGCCCAACCACCAATGCCTTGTACCCTCTTAGATCTCTCACCTCAAAAGGATCTCTTTTTGACACCATAATTAATGAGTAGCTTACACAAATCCTTGTGAACACTGCAATTTTAAAATCAGTCCAACAGCACTCTCACTGAGAACAGTGTATACGATAGATTCTAGTTATACGTGAGAGATGAGCCATATTTCTTTCTATTGGGATTGATGTTATAAAATGCTGCAAAATAATAGTTTTATATTGTAAGGATTTTACCCAAATTGTTCCTATTTTAGAATGAGCATGTGTCCACTTAGCATTGGACCAATTAAGTTGATGGGAAAGGGACACTGTTTACTCATACTGTTATGCTTATTGAGAAGTATCTAAATTTATATTCTCTGCCTACCATTTGTTTACACCAATATTAAGTTATTAACAATTGTTTGATATTCTTAGCAGCCTTGCCAAATAAGGATACATTAGTATGGTATAAAAAACATGAAAGGGACCTATGTATGTGATTGGTGGAATGATGCAGGTGATGAAAAAGTGTTGTGAAAAAGTGTTGTGAGGGATGAAATGGAATATTAAAGGAGAAACTGTGATAGACAATAAACTGATGAAGGTAATTTGAAGTGACATATCTGCCCAATGAATATGCAAACAAAAAATTATGAGCACTTCATTCAACTATGCCGTCTCCAGAAGCTTCAATTCAGGAAGTCATACTCAACAATTGGAAGAAATAGATATTTGGAGACAGGCTAGGTGCACCTTGCACCCTGATGAGCTTTGGAAAACCCACACTGGCCATGTGGTACTTCCGGATGCTTTTTGCCTCACTTTTCCTCTGTATGTCCTGGCCAGGCATGCAGAGGCAAAGGGGGATGATTTGATGACAAATTCTCACACAATTGGGTATAATTCTAAAACTTGCCAAAATTGCAGAACACGTGTGTGCAGCTTGTCTGATCTGAAAACATGTAAAGGTCAGTCAAGAGCATAATGGAATATTTCCTACAAGCAAATGAATTTCCAGTGATAGAGAGACAAGGAGTTAATCAAACTGCGAGATAAGATTGACAGCATACGAGTTAGTTACTGGTAGATCACTGAAAGTTTATAAAGCAATATTTATTATTTATAGGATATGATCTTAGTAAATGTAGATGAAATTAAGTTTATCTTATTGTGAAATCTAATCTAGAATTTTTAGTCTTTTCATTTAATATTGGTGCTGCCCTTCTGAATGAGGCCTGGAGCCATGTCACCAATTGCAATCCAGAGAGTCCAGCAGGGGGAATTGGCCAGAGTCCAGATGGAGCAGACCATCCCGAGAAATCCGAACTACACACCACAGAAATGTGTGAGGGAGTCCCTATCTGTTTCAATGTGTCACATTGAAAGAAGGACCAAGATGTCCACCTACGAGAATGAGAGGTTCGACTTTTGAGAGAGGCCAAGCTTGAACTTCAGAGAAAGGTGAAATACACTATGAAGTCCTGAAGAACTGCTGAGAAGCAGGCCCAAATTATCTGAAAGTGGACTTTTGTGAACTTTTGTGAATGATTTTTTTTTGTCTTATGTATTGTTATTGTTTCCTTGGAAAATAACTGTAATTCTAGTATCTCAGATTTTTTTTTCTGCTGAACATCATGTGCCCAATTGCTTATGTCACCTGTTCCCCCAGATCTTAGTTATTAAAGTCCATGGGGCAGATGTACAGTGGGAAAAAGTTCTGAATGTGCAGATGAAATGAGTCCCCCACTGTATGGGGAACTGATAAAGGTAGCTGAGACCTACAAGCCATTTGGCTTTGACAATTGTAATGCCGAGGGGAATGGAAAAATATCACCTGCTTCTTGTCCCCTCAAGCATTTACCTTAATGCTATCCACTATGTTTTAGCCCATGTTATTATTACTGTATTTCTAAATGAATTACAAAGGCGATTCAGCCATTGCTTATGTACAATATCCTTGTTGATCCACGGGTGGAATGTATTACTAATTAAAGATTTATTTGGATTTTTGGATCAGCAAAGAATATTGTACAAAGAATATTATACAAAGAATATTGTACTTTGCAAAGAAATTGAACTCTTGAGCCATTCTGTACAGCCTGCCAGCCCAGGGAGCTGAGCCTGGGGTTACTTTAGGACAAATTCTCTGGGCAGGCAGCAGTTTTGGCTGGACAGAACTGGATGAGTGACTCATACAGTGACTCAGCAGCAGAACATTCTTTTCAGCTGCTGGTCACGAGCACAGTATTAACCCTGACCAATCCTGGTATGAACCATGAGCACAACATTAACTCTAACCAATCCTGATTTGAGCATGCGGCATGTTAACCTATGAATTACCAGATCATGCAGCAGGCACGAATCTGATTAGAGTACTTAGCAGGGGGATTTTCAGCAGGTCTCTGGGACTGCAACTGATATACGAGGCAGACGTGTCTCTGTAGTTCCCCGGATTCCTCTAAGTGATCGCTGAACAGTCCCCCGACCTGGAATGATGAGCTATAATATCCGGTGAAGTATTAATGCTTAACTTTTTGCTTATTATTATTCTAAAAGGACTCAATCTAATAAAAGCATATTGTATTTGCTAAAGTGTCTGTGCCTAGTCTGTGAGCTAGTGAATGACAGGGTTAACTCATATTGTATTTGATTAATAGTGTGGTGAACAGCGCCCTCCTGAGGCTATGGAGACGGATGAAAATCCTGAGGTTCAGCAGGATTTATGCCAATTTGATAAAGCTGGAAAGAAAGAGAGACTCTATTCCACGGAGCTGAGCATGGAGACCAGCCCAGGGGAGAAGTCCTGCAGTCCTGATTGGGCACACCCTGTCCTTGGAAGGGGCGTGTCCAGAAGAGAACGTGGTTTTAAACCAGAGTATGGCTTTGCTAGTCAGAATGAGAGGGAGTTGGAGGAGTATGAGAAGGAGAGGAGGATTAAGGAGAGACCGATAGAGAAGAAGAATGAGAATGATTGGAAGTCCAGAAGACAGTATAGTGATACTTGGAAGCCTGGCACTGGAAAGAGACCTGCAAAGATCTATTCAGAGGCAGTGAGTAGAAGTCCCAAGGAAAGTGGACCTAGCCCTGGAATAGACAACCGCTGGAAGGCACAGCCCTGGGAGAGGAAGCCTTCAAGGCAGGCACGAGAGAGAAAACAATCATTCTGGGAATTACCGTTTGGGCCAGAGAGGCATGGACATTCTCACAGCTGGAGAACATCGGAGCCATCTGAAGTAAGAGGGGCTTGGCAACAAGTAAGCGATTTGCCAAAGAGTTTCCAGACTGAAGGTAAAGCTAACTCTCCTGTTTTTGAAACATTAGCAAAAGAGCCTAAGAGTTACTCTGACACAATTAACCTGAGAGAGGAGAAGAGAAACAGCCTTAAGCCATAGGGAAGTTTAATAGTTGATAGCAATTCCCTATCTCACAGACAACAGGCTGAATTGCTCCTACAGGGTTTTAAAGAGTTTTTAGAGCTACAAGCTAAAAGACAGCCAGTGTTACAAGAAGCCAATAATTCCATACAGCTTGAAGAATTAGCACAAGATAGTTCTGACTTACCTGATTGTGAGAGCATGGATTGTACTATCTGTTGTGTGGAGATACCAAGCTGAAGGAAACTGGTTTTACCGTATATGAATGGAATACTACGGAGCTGTTGTGCTGCCTTGCTAAGGAAGCTCTAATTACATGCACCTGAAATGCACAGCACTGTGAACGTAACAGTGTCTGAAAAGAGGCTGCAGTTAAAGTAAATGTCCTCTTGGGGCAAAGTTGAGTAACTTACTTAGAAGTGAAAAGCAGCAGTTCTACTTTAAGTTGACTTTATCCTGAGTTCATTCTGTTTGCATTTGAAGCACCTATTTTGTTCACATTTATTTGTCATGCGATGGAAGAATATCCTTTACTATAATAAATATACTTGCTATTAAGAAACCCCACAACTACACTCTTTATTTCGGAGCGAAAGGAGCAGGAAACTACAATACCCAGCATTCCAGGGATACAGGATTACTCTCCTTCCTCACGAGGCATTAGGCCCCGCTCCTGTCTTTAGCCCCAAGGCGGGGCAGGAGCGCCGCAATAGTCTGTGAGCTAGTGAGTGACAGAGTTAACTCATATTGTATTTGCTAAAGTGTCTGTGCCTAGTCAGTGAGCTAGTGAGTGATAGGGTTGAAGGAAAAGCGTAAAATTTGGCAATACATGCCCAAAGTATAAAAGTCATTTGAGCTTCTAAAGAAAGCTTAGGTTTGATCTTCTCTGGTACTGACGGATTTGTTCTTTGATTAACAACAACTGTGTACATACAGTAATTCCGGAGGGGTTAAATGTGCAAATAGATTGGGCTGTTTGCTTTTGAGAGTATTTAAAATCGAAAAGATCATAAAGAGTTGTTTGAGAGTGGGGTGGTGGTTTCTTTGAGATGTGATTTTAGATGATTTCTAGTTGGTGGCACTTTGTAAAGGATTGGCATGGTTGTTTGAGGTAATAGCTAATAGGTGGGTTTAAGAAATTTAGGTGGTTGGTTGGATGACAACTAGTGTGAGGTCATAGAGCAGCAGGCTTTTTAAATCAGTAGGTATGGAGATCGCATGTGCGGCGTTGTTGAGATTTGTCCGGACATGTTTAGTTTGAGCTGATCCGTAGTACTGTGCAGTGCATAGGCATTGGTGAGTGTCACATGGATTTTTTATAGATTTTTTATAGAGTGGTGTGCTATAATATTAGAGAAGTTTGTAATATTTTTGTTTTTTTGCAGTTGATGTGAGCAAGTATACCCCCTGATGAAACGGAGAGTGAAACGCTTGAGGGGCACTCGAGTGAGGCGTCGGGGCACTGGATTGTGATAGACCGAAGCTGTGCCGAAGAGCTAAGTGTTTGCTTCGTTGTCTATGGCTCGTTTTTGTATGAAGGTCATTGATGTGGCTGGGAAAATGTTTTACAATTATTGATGTAATCAATGTAATTCATTTTTATAGCCCGAAAGTTCTGAGACCTCCTTATTAGCGTATAGATGTGCTGCAAAGTGATAAATAGAAGTGATTTTTGTCTTCTCCTTTGAAAGCAGTTTTTTGAAGATTAATTTTGGTACGGTGGAGTGTTATATTGTTACTTGATTTGTTCTTTGGGCAGTGGCTCAGTGGTTGGGACAGGTTACCACAGGCTAAAGGGCTGGGGAGTAGTATAATGGGTACACTACTTGTCAAACTGATTGACAGGTGAGATAAGGATGTCAGGAGCCAATCAGCGTTCACTTCCGGTGTATGTCCCACCTTAGGCCATGCCCCTCCCATAGAAGTGAATGGTGAGTTAGCCCCGCCCACTCCCGCCCCCAAAATGTTGACAGGTACCAATCAGCACCCACTTCTGGTGTATGTCCTGCCTTAGGCCATGCCCCCTCTCATAGAAGTGAATGGTGAGTTAGCCCCGCCCACACTCACCCCCAAAATGTTGACAGGTACCAATCAGCACCCACTTCCGGTGTATGTCCCGCCTTAGGCCATGCCCCCTCCCATAGAAGTGAATGGTAAGTTAGCCCCGCCCAGTCCCGCCCCCAGGCGTGGCCACTGCCACCACTAGACACACCTCTGACCCCGCCCCAAGGATGACATCATCCAATCAGCGTACACTTCCAGGGGTGTGCCACACCCACGCCACGCCCCACAATATGGCATTAGCCAATCAGCACCCACTTCCGGGTTTGTGCTACGCCCACAGCCTCCAACCCTCCTCCACGCCCCCTGCCTACATCATCGGAAATGACATCACCGGAAACAGGGCGTCATCAGAAGAGGGACTGTCCCTTTTTTGCTGACATCAGCGGAAACAGTACGGCTGACTCCGGAAATGACAGTATGGCTGACTCCGGAAATGTGTTTTTGCTTCTGCTTAATACTGAAAAACAAAAATGCTTTTCTCTCTCTCTCTCCCACACAGACTCAGTTGTTTTTTTCTCACACAAAAACTGATTCTTAGCACAGAGAGACAGGCAGGCTAGAATCTTTTTCTTTCCAAATGCAATTAGCACATCTTTGTTAGAGAAACCAGTGCTGCCTCTCACCCTCAACCCCCTGCCTACATCATCGGAAATGGACTGCTGACATCAGCGGGGAGCAGTGTGACTGACTCCGGAAATGTGTTTTTGCTTCTGGTTAATGTTTACAGCTGCAAAAAAGCAGGAACCCTGGAAAAAATGTTTTTCTCTCTTCCACTGCCCCAGTTCTTATTTCTCACAAAAGATTCACAGCACAGAGAGACACAGGCTTTTCACTGAGACACAGACAGGGTAGAAAGCTTTTCTTTACAAATGCAATTTTCTTTACAAATGCAATTACAAATGCAATTGTTAGAGAAACCAGTGCTGTCCATGTGATAGAATTTTACTTTTAAGACCTCACTGTTAGAGAGAAGTATTCTGACAGGCCTGTAGAGTTCAGACTGAAATACAGAGAGACCTGAGTTCAAATCCCCCTAATACAGCTATTTTTTTTGAGAGAGCTGAGTTCAAATCCAAATACTAATACAGCTATTTTTTAGTGGCTTTGAAAAAACCAATACAGAGAGACAAGCCTGGACATGTCTCTCTAGGATGTGGTAACACGTGATTGGTTGAAACAAGAGGTCTGTTCTGAGCATGCTCCAGGTGTTCTGAGCATGCTCCTGGTGTAAGGCTGTTTGTGTGTAAGGGGAACATTTTAACACAGAGATTTAAAAATGGCTCTTTTTGGAACACCAAGCAGAATTTCCAGCAGGGCACACAACATTAATTACTTCCTTAAGGACCATGATGCCGTTGCAGAGAGGTATCCACCGATTGAAAATCCATTTGAACCACAGGAGAGTCTGGCAGAGCCTGAGCAAGAAATAGCAGCTTTTGTGGATCCAGATGCCCAAATATTTTTCAACTCTCAAGAACCCTGCGATTCTGGCACCGAACTTGACTTAACATCTGACAACACAATGGATCCGGAGGATATAGAATTATATCACGCCGCTGTAGATGCAGAAACAAACTGTTTATTGGAAGACCTAGGATCAGCAGAGGTAACAGAAGTTTTTTTATTTAGAAAAGTGTTATAGAAGAAACGGCAGTTCACGCTGACATTATTTTGTTTTTTTTGTAGGGAAGTGACGAATCTACGCTCCTACAGGAGCACATACAGGCTGCCAATCTACACTGCTTTCTCTGTACATATCAAAGGGAGGCATTTGATGTCATAGCCAGTCAAAGGGACTACACAAAACCTGATGAAATAAACACATTTAAATCTGTTATACAAACAACGGTGGCCTGTATTATCAAGAAATGCTGGCAAGGCATTATGCATAGAGACTGTGCAGCTTGTTTAATACATGCTCCAGGCCAAAGACATCATGACTGTTTAAAGTGGGGACGCAATGAAATACAACAGAAAATCCATAAAACTTGTAACAGGTTGTGTCTAGGACCTATTTTTAAATGTTGCCATGATTGCGGGTCATAAAATGAAAGCAACTGTCCCAATTTATGAAAATTTGAATTTTTTGTTTGAACTCATCAGAGATTTTAACACCAGTAGAAATCCAGGACAACTGCTCAATATTTTGCTTAATTCTGTGGCAGACGGCAAAATAGAAATAGTGGAAGGCTTAATCTGTGACAGAAATTATAGATCGTTCTTTAAAAAATGTTGCCATGATTGTTGACCATAAAATGAAAGAAAATGTATGTATTTCCAGAATCTATTAGTTGAACATACAGATGAACAAAAATTATATGTATGCCTTTATATATTTTAAACTTGTAATGCTCAAATGAATTTCACAAGAAGAAAACATTTTATTTGAAATAAAATATTTTGAACCTATGTGTGGTGTGTTTTAGGAATGCTTAGTTAATTAAACCTACAATGGTTTGTCTGGAAAAAAATGGGGCCTCTAGGTGTGTCCTAAACAATAGGCCATAAGATAAGAATGTGCAGAACTCTGTTGTATAACTAAAATCCACTTAAGACGTCTGGGGGTATGTGTATTAGCCACATACACAATATATAGCATCTATTACAATGTACTGTCTGCGAAAAAAAAGGCATTGTGAATTAGCCAGGTCGTATGATAAGATTATGAGATCCAGAGATATTCCAGTTAATGAGTCTGGGTGCTGTAAGCCCCATCAAAGAATTTCATTTAAAAAGGTGCAGTACATTTCAACAGCCAGAAAAAATCACACAGTCTCTCTACAGTTTGCAACTTTTTCTTCAGACATGGTGAGTAGATATGAGTCTTACTTTTTAAAAATACTGTTGGCTATGTAATGTTTCTGTCTCTTATGATTGTCTTTTTAAAAAAATAGGAGCAGAAAAAGGGGGTTACAAATAAACTTTCTCTTACAAAAAGAAGGCAGCAAAGAAAGTTAAAAGGTATGTCCGGTGGTTTTTAACTTTCCAGCAGCTATGCTCTTTATAATGTGTCTCACAGTGTTTCAGAGGACAGCCTCAACCTTTAATCTTTTTTATTTTAGACCAAGAAGATGCTACAAAACAAGATGGCCAGTCTAACCAACAGACGGTACCTTCCAGAAAGCCAAAAGACAAGCAGAATCGTGAGTATTCCAGTTTTATCCAGCACCTAGATTTTAAGTCTCTGTAAAAGTATTAGCCCCTACGTTTTCTTTTTCAGACCGAGAAAATGTTAGAAAATCAGCGGCTATGGGAGAGAAGTCTAACAGAAAAAGATCACACAGCGATAGTTTTTCTGACGGTGAATCTACACACACCGGTGCAGAAGAGCAAACAGCTCCATACCGAAAACCAAAAGATAAGCAGAATAGTGAGTATTCCGGTTTTATCCAGCATATAGATTTTAAGGTTGCTGTAAAAGAAAAAAAGTATTAGCCCCTACGTTTTTTTTCAGATCGAGAAAATGTTAGAAATCCAGAGGCTGTGGGTGAGAAGTCTAACAGGAAAAGATCACGCAGCGAAAGTTTTTCTGACGGTGAATCTACATACGCCGGTACAGAATACGGAGGGCGTGGTGAAAGCCGTGTCTTTGATCACAGTGTTTCAGAGGACAGCGCAAATAATCATGCATTAGGCTCCGCTGCAGAATCAGAACCAGTTAGCTATGTTCAGTTTGTGAAAAGGTGGGATCGTAAATTGGACAAGTTTAATGGTGTAATTTATTCAGAGGAATTTCAGTTTATTAATTTAGACAGGGTAACATCATTATCTGAGGCTCAATTCGCAATTCGGCAAGGTATTCAACATATTCTGGATGAGGTTAGCAGCAGGGTTTCACCCGGTGATTATGTACAGGTGCATCTACACTCATCTCTTTTTCACAATTCCTTGTATTCTGGAAAGTTAAACCCCGAAGCATTAGACGCTGACGATTTCTTAAATCAGATGACTAAACTCCTTCAGAGTCACAGAGAAATCCAGGTTTGTGATATATTCCGTGTTGTTGTACTTGTCATAAGAAATCGAGGTGGAGGTGCTCGTAGGGTCTTAAAGACTATACCATTTAGCCATATTATTCATAAGAAAAGGATGTATTTGATAGACTTGAACAACACTGATAATAGCCTGTGTTTTGCAGGTAGCCTCACAGCCCTCATGTCACAGGTAAAAATGACAGATGTCGAATTGTTAGAAGGTGCTATAAAACTACATAATGAATTGGGGTGGCCGGTACATAGAAAAGTCATGCTCGATGATGTAGCAATATTTGAACAGCATTTAAAGATAAACATACGCGTTGTGCTTTACACAAATTCATGGGTTTGTTTTAAGACATCAGACAGACCTGTGTTCCCTAAGACTGTGTTCTTGGTGCAACATGATGACCATTTCTATGGTATAATCGATGTCAAAAAATTCTATGGGAAGCGCAACTTTTGTAGTTACTGTCAGAAACCGTACAGTCACGATCATAATTGCACATTATGGTGCCGTCTTTGTTTGACACTAACGTGTGCGAATAATGTTGGTGTACAACAGAGATGCCCTAATTGCAAACTCTTTTGTCGTTCTAAAGAGTGTTTAGATAGACACGCGGATCTGGCTCTGAAAAAGAAGTGGCATGTTTATCTAAGATACTGTGCCAGAAATGTGAGTCTTATGTGGACAAGAAACATAAGTGCAAGGGCCGTCATTGTAAACTATGTTGCGAGCCCCTAACCGGGGATGGCGTCCACTTATGTTTTATGACCCCTATTGGTAAAACTGAAACATCTGAAAAGTATATTTTTTATGATTGTGAATATATGCAAGAAACAGGCTGGCATGTCCCTAATTACATATATGCAACAAACTTAAATGATGAAAGAAACTGGGAATTCAAGGGTCTCGAATGTATTTCTGCCTTTATACAGATTTTTTGCGACAAAAAATTTAAAGGTTACACCTTCATAGCCCATAATTCCAAAGGTTATGACGGATATTTTGTTCTTAAACAACTGCTTAAGGAAAAGATGGACATGGGGCTGTTGGTTCAAGATGCTAAACTTTTACAAATAACCGTTGAACCTCTGACTATCCGTTTTATAGACTCTCTAAATTTCCTGCCTATGAAACTTAGCAAACTTCCACAAGCCATGGGTTTTACAGGCAGCAAGGGGTACTTTCCACACTTTTTTAATACGCTGGAAAATCAAAATTATTTGGGCCCCATGCCGGGTGTTGAACATTACGGTGTGAGTAACATGTTGCCTGAAGAAAAAGATGAATTTTTACAATGGTACAAGGACAATCAGCATAAAACTTTTAATTTGCAAAAAGAGCTGGCTTATTACTGCCAGCAGGATGTATCTATTTTGCGGCAGGTCTGTGTTCTCTACCGAGCTGAAATCATGAAATTGACAGAGAAAGAAGTGTTTGTAGAGCAGGGTGACATCTCAAAAATTCAAACAAGGTGTTTAGACCCTTTCCAATATATAACCCTTGCATCTGTATGTATGGCTATGTTCAGATTCATGTTTTTAGAACCCAAGACTGTGGCACTCATCCCACCAGATAACTATCACCGGCAGACAAAGAGATATACAACCCTCTCTATTCAATGGCTGATGTATGTGGAGGCCAAAGAAAATATACAGATCACACATGCTCTGAAAGGTGGCGAAAAAAAGGTGGGGGCTTATTTTCTTGATGGCTATGCCGTGATCGGTGGGGTAGAAACAGCTTTTGAATTTAATGGTTGTTTTCACCACGGCTGTCCGAGCTGTTATAATGATAAAGACCAGAATCCTGTAGCAGCCACGACCTATGGTTTTCTTTATTACAAAACACAGCTAAAAGCTGCATTCCTGGAAAGCCGTGGGTTCAAGGTCATAAGTCTATGGGAGCACGAGTGGAAGCGGATGGTAAAAGAAAATGACGGGGGCTGCGCAGATTTCCTGGCTGACTCCGCATTACCGCAACCTCTGATTCCACGAGATGCCCTTTTCGGGGGTAGAACAAATGCCATTTGTCTGTACCACAAAACAAGGCCTGGGGAAAAAATACACTACTATGATTTTACCAGCCTATACCCTTTTGTCAATAAAACAAAGGAATATCCAATAGGCCATCCAAAATCATTTATGACAAATTTGGTCCCCCTACAAAGTACTTTGGTTTTATAAAAGCAAAAGTATATCCCCCACGAAAGCTCTTTTTCCCGGTGTTACCCATACGGTTGGGCGGTAAGCTTATGTTTCCACTGTGTCACACGTGTGCTGACACACGGCAACAGGAAATGTGTGCCCACACGGATGAGGAGAGAGCTTTTGTGGGGACTTGGTGTATGGTGGAGATGAATTTAGCCATTGCAAAAGGGTATGTGGTTGTTAAAATCTATGAAATCTGGCATTTCGAGCAAAAATCTGATCATCTCTTTTCCGAATACATCAAAATGCACCTCCGTCAAAAACAAGAGGCTTCTGGCTACCCTCGATGGTGCAATGATACTGAAAAACAAAATGTGTACATAGCTGATTTCTTTAGAAAAGAGGGGGGTGTTTGCGTGCAGACCAGATTAATGTAAACCATGCTAAGCGTCAAATAGCAAAACTTTTCTTAAATTCCCTGTGGGGTAAATTTGGTCAAAGAACAAACCTGCCTACCACAAGTATTGTGAAAGAACCTGATGATCTCTTTAAATATCTGTTTTCTCCTGAATTCGAGGTTTCATCATGCGATTTTATTGATGATGAAGCAGCCTGTGTGTCTTGGAGGCACTCAAAAGACCAGTGTATATTGTCGGGTAGCACCAACGTTTTCATTGCATGTTTTACAACGGCTTATGCACGCCTGGAGTTGTACAACCTTCTAGATAGTTTGCAAGAGCGCTGTCTGTACCATGATACAGATTCTGTGATATTTCTAAGTCAAGAGGGAGATTGGAACCCATCTTTGGGTGATTATTTAGGTGAGCTCACAAGCGAGATACCCTCAGATGAACATATCACAGAGTTTGTATCAGCGGGGCCTAAAACATACAGCTACAAGCTGTCAAGCGGGAAGACCTGTATGAAAGTAAAAGGGATTACGTTAAACGTAGAAAACTGCCAGAAAATCAATTTCACTAGTTTGAAAGATCTAGTTTTGGACTACAAGCCTGGGACAGCAGATTTATCCCAGAAAAAGATAGGAGTACAACAACCAGGTATTATAAGAAACAAAAAGGGTTGGACAATAGAGACTGGTGTGATTAAAAAAACACAAAAGGTTGTGTATGACAAAAGGGTGAAGTTGGAGGATGGCTTTAGCACATTACCCTATGGATACTAGCGTGGTGGATGTGCGCTGGTCACATCCTTTTTCTTGTATTTTAGCGGGGCCATCCAATTCAGGCAAGAGCTTCTTTGTTAAAAAGATGTTAGAACACGCTGATCGTGTATTGACTGTGATGCCTAACAATATTGTGTGGTGTTACAGTTGCTGGCAACCTCTGTATAAAGAAATGTTAAATAAATATCCTTTTATTTCATTTATGGACACTTTGCCTGATACTTTTAATGATGAACGGATGTTTCCAACCAATAAAGTAAACTTGGTTATTGTTGATGACCTAATGGATTCTGCCTGTAAAAGTGATGAAATAGAGAAAGCCTTTACCAAGTATGAACATCATATATATTGTTCAAAATGTTTCCTGCCAAGGTAAAGCAAGCCGAACTATAACTTTCAATACCATATACATGGTGCTCTTTAAGAATCCTAGAGATAAGTTACAGATTGCCATTCTAGCCAGGCAGATGTACCCTGGAAAATCAAAATTCTTTTTAGAAGTCTTCGAAGATGCAACCAGAAAGCCATTTGGGTATCTCATCGTGGATTTAAATAACACAACACCTGAGGCTTACAGACTGAGGACGGATATCTTCCCGCCAGATTGGACCATGGTATACTGTGAAAAACCACAAATCTCACATAAAAAGAAATGAATATGTAACCAACCCCTTCATACATGCTTGTGTGTCTCAGACAACATGTCTCGCTGTGTAAAGAGAAACCTGCCCCTTTTAAAACTTTTGGTTCAAGCCTCTCCGCAGCACAGAAGAGCCATCCTGAATACAGCTTCTAATGATTTGGTAGCAGCTATAGTTGAAATCGCTCTCAACACCCTAAAAGGTAACATTCCTCTTTCACAACAACAGATAAAGGTTTTAAAAGGGAAGCGTCATGCCATAAAGAGTCTGTGCAATAAAAGACTACCCATTAAAAAAAAGAAGCAATTGGTGAGACAGTCGGGTGGCTTTATCGGGCCCCTGTTAAGTTTTGCATTACCGTTGATAACGGGGCTTCTGACAAACCTCTAATGCAGCACACTGAAAAAATGTACATAGTCCCTAGTCAACAACTCGAGCGCTTGAGAAACCCGCCAGATCGGGATGAAAATATTAGAACCACGACCATCCATAACTTAGCTAAAGAAATGAAAAACATCCTGCAAAGCGTCGGTATGTCTGAACACGAAAAGGCTAAATGTTACTCAGAAGTGCTACAGCGCTATCTCGTGCTTAACAGACAGAGGGATATGGAAAAAGAAAAAATAAACTTGTATCTACAGGCACAAGATGAGACATCAACGGCAGCATCTCTAGAAAATATTATACCTCCAGACCCTGTAATACAAGAAGTGTTAAACAGCATCAATATGCGCTATATGAAAAATGCTGAGTTGCTGCTTAATAAACTGTTAAAAAACAAGGATGTGGCATCCTGGGAGGGAAATGGAACATTTGTATACCGGGGAAACCCCGTCAATGGCTCTAACCTACTCGACCTTGTTCGTGGGGCTACGCAGCCCCAAGCTCTTTCACAACGAAGAATACCCAGGGGCTGGGAGGAGTTCATGCAAACCCTAGCCGAATTAAATATGCCTTCTACGGTAATGGGTAATGCAGCCAACAGAGATGTACTGGCACGCCTCAAAGAGAACCCATCTGTGAAGGCTACTAAAATGTACACGCGTCCGATAAAGAGCAAAGAGCTACTCCCTCACAAAAAACGTAAATTATCCCACAGATACTGGTGGTTGAGTGTGTAAAAATGTATTTTCAATAAAATGTTTAAAAACAAAAATAAAAGACTAGACAGTGGTTTCTTTTCAAAAAACCTCCTTAGAGGGGTTACTTTTTATTTAGAAGCATCAAAACATTCACGATAGGAAACACACACTTGCTGATTAAGGAACGGATTTCTAAAAGATCTACACAAAGTTTGTTTGTTGCGTTTTACAAAATGTAACACCATATCATCATTTTGCATTAAATCTTCAGAATACATTTCTAAAATATTTTCAAAAGGCACCCCTTTACAGCGGTGGTGCAAGAAAAATACACAGTGATATCCACAAGCCATAGACATTGGGTGCTGTAATTGTCTGTTGTGGTATAAAACAGTTTTGTTTTTTTTTTGTTTTTTTTAATTATTTATTTAAATTTTAATACACAAAAAGAACAACCAAATAACAGGTACAACAAGTGTAGACCCCCCCCCACCCCCCACCCCAGACACCCTGTCTCCATGTGAATCCTCAATAAGAGATCATCCACAATCATACACATACTAGAAGCCCCAGACCTGCACAGAGAAAGAGGAACAGAACAAAAGAGAGACAAGGTACAAAGTTCCGATAGGCTCCCCCAGACAATTATACCCGCAGTCTTGCAGTCGCAGTATAACTGTCCAACCACCACCACTTATCAAAGGGAGAAAGCCACCCCGTATCGCTCCCCCACCTCTTGGGGTTACTAGAGTGATCCTGCGCCTTCTCATAGCCGGCATACAGACATACCATGCTCCACCATTGATGGACATCCAGCTTGCTAGAGTCCTTCCAGCATACCAAAATGAGCTTTAGAGCTATGGCAACTAGAAAGTCCAGCAAGAAATGCTTTCCTTTCATGTCCGGAAGGGCACTCAGAGAAGAACGCAAGATCACCACCTGCCAAGTAAGAGGAGCCCGGAAACACAAAATCTTTTGCACCCTCTCCCAAACTGAGATCCAGAAAGTTTGAACGTGAAGGCAATCAAAGAACATATGTTTATAAGTGCCAGGGCTAAGGTTGCAGGTCCAGCATAAATTACCTGCTGCCGCCTGCCACCGAACAAGCCGGGCAGGCGTAATGAATGCACGATGAAGCAAGAAGAATAAGGTTTGAGTCATACCCGCAGCTTTGGAGACCCTGCTGACCTTAGAGCACAGGCGCGTCCAGTCCTGGGAGGAAATAGGAGTACCTAGATCAACCTCCCAGCCCCTGTGACTTCCATTCGGGACAGTGACCCCCTCCCCCAAGTAGGCATAAAATTTAGACGCCGCGCCAGGCTTGCAGGAATATGCAAGGGCCAACTCCTGCATATCCCAGGCCTGCGAGACGGTCAAACGTGACACTCCCGCTTTTGAAAGACAACTGATTAGTTGAAGCCACTGGAAGTGGCTAGCTACTGGCAACGAAAACTCCTGCCGCAGCCGTGCCCAGGGTTTCCAAGCCCCATCCTGGATTAATTGACCGACTGTCCAAACACCTTGATTCTGCCAGTGCCTCCACCCGATAGTATGATGCCCGATCTTAAACAAAGGATTATGCCAAATTGGCAGCGAGAGGGACACAGGATTATCAGGACTCACAACTCTTGCCAGAGTATGGAAAGCCTCTTGCGTAGCCTGAACGACAGCTAGGGCTGCGGAGGGGGCCTTGCACTTCATACCAATCAGTAAATATAATGGGATTGGAGAGACCAGGCGCCTCTCCACCTCCACCCAGACCGGTGCCGAGCCCCCACATTCCCTGGGGCACCACAACGCCCCCTGCTTGAGCAGGAAAGCCTGGTGATACCTACGAAAGTCGGGGAAATTCACCCCGCCCTTGTCCTTAGGCGCTTTGAGTTTACTAACCGCGATCCTGGCGGGTTTACCTTGCCACAGAAAGGTCATGACTAACCTCTCCCACTCTTTGTAAATGCGCTGTGGGAAGGAGAGCGGCAACATCTCCAGAATGTAGTTTATCTTTGGAGCTAGTGTCATCTTAATTAACTCCAAACGACCCCACCAAGATAGATGCAGAGGGGACCATTTTGTAGTGAAGGACCGGATCAACTCCCCTATATACTTACAGTTGAGCAAAATAGTCTCCTCAAGGGAGCCACAGAATCGAACCCCAAGGTACTTAATTGCCTTCCCTTCCCAGACAAAGGGGAACTGCCCGATGTCCTTTGAAAAAGTAGCCCTGTTCATGGGGAAAGCCACAGATTTATTCCAATTAATTTTATATCCAGAGACCAGTGAGTACCGAGTAATAACCTGAAGTATCTCCTCCAGGGAATCCGGTTGTGAAAAAAGCAACAGGTCATCGGCATAAGCCGACAGTTTGATCTGTAAGTCCCCCACCCTGATACCACTAATCCTGTCCGACTGCCTGATTAAAAGTCCCAAAGGTTCTAACGCTAAGTTGAATAGAATGGGTGATAGTGGGCATCCTTGTCTAGTCCCGCGATAGAGAGAGAGAGGAGCGGACAGTTGATCATTTACCAAGATACGCGCCTGAGGAGCAGCATATAAGACCTGGATCGAACTAATAAACCCCTCCCCGAAACCGAACCATCTCAGGACCTTCAGCAAAAACCCCCATTCAAGCCTGTCAAAGGCCTTTTCAGCATCTAACGAAATCCCGGCCATGGGAGTACAGAGATGTTCCGAGACAGCCAGGAGATTCAATAGCAACCGCGCATTATCCGATGTCGCCCTACCAGGCATGAAACCACATTGGTCGGGGTGAATCAGATCGGACGAGACCTTAGACAGTCGATTCGCCAGGACCGTGGCAAAGAGCTTATAGTCGGCATTTAACAACGAGATCGGACGATAATTTTCACTCTAAGAGGATCTCTCCCTGGCTTCTCTAAGACCACTACAGTAGCCTCATTAAAACCACCCACTCTAGGAGCCTGAGCATGTAGAAGCTGATAGTATTTAAGCACAAAGGGGAGGAGCTCCTCTTGGAACACTTGATAAAACTCAATGGGTATCCCATCAGGACCCGCCGCTTTCCCTTTTTTTACTGATTTTAAAGCCACCCTGAGTTCGCCCAAGGACAGAGGGGAGTCCAACTCAGACACCTGTTGCGCTGAGAGGGACGGGTGCTCTATAGGTTCCAAAAAAACCTCACACTCCTCCCCTTGGCCCCCACCCTCGGAGGAGTACAATCCTGCATAGAAAGACCGAAATTCCTCAGCTATCTCCGGGGTCTTGATGTGCAATTGCTGACTGTCAGATAAGATAGCAGCGATCTTGTTACGCTCAGCTTTAGGTTTCAGGGTCGTGGCCAGCAACCTGCCAGCTTTATTTTGTTCCCTATAATATTTGGCCTTCAGGGCGTGCGAGAGCTTCTCAGCTTCTTCACTAAGTATATTATTATATTGGAATCTTAATTTTTGCTGGCGCAATAAAATACAGGGCTCCGAGCGCGTTCTTAGGAGCCTCTCCCCTGCCTGGATCTGGGCCTCAAGCTCTCGCAGTAGTAACTTCTTCTGCCGTGCGGCCCTAATTGAAAAGCTAGTGATTTTAGCCCGCAGGGAGGCCTTAAAAGCCTCCCACCACGCCCACCCAGGTGTGGCCTCCGGGAGGTTCACCGAAAAATATTCCTTAATGGCCCCTCTCATATACTCGCAAAAGCCCGCATCTGCTAACAATGACCTTTGAAAAGACCACCCAGTACTCCTCGTGGAGTCAGAGAGTAGCCCTATGGACAGAGAAATATCCGCATGGTCCGAGACAGTGCATGCCCCAATCTGTGCGTCTAACACCTGAGAAACCAGAGACTGTGAGATAAGGAAAAAATCTATCCTCGAGTGTGACCCATGTGGGGGGGAGTAGAAAGTAAACTCTTTCTGTGAGGGATACAGGAGCCGCCAGATATCTACCAGGTTCAGCTCCTGAACCAGCCCCTGCAGCGCCAGACTAGCCCGGCTAGGGCGAAGGGATCGGTACGGCTGACGATCTATTAAAGGGTCCATCACCAGGTTGAAGTCCCCTCCTACCACTAGGTCGCAGTGTGCTAACTCTTGCACCTCCTCAGCAAGCCTATGGAAAAAGAACACATCGTCCACATTCGGGCCATAGATATTCATGAAACCAAATGTCCTGCTCCCAATTCGGAGGCGGACTTTCACCCACCTCCCGCCCGGGTCTGCCCGAGTCATCTCAATGACAGGTTGCAATGCCTTCCGGGCCAGGATAATCACCCCATTCCGTTTATGGCAAGCCTCAGCAACCCCTATTAACAGAAAATGTCCCCCGCCCATCTTCCGTGCTTCTCCCAGGCTCAGCCGGGTCTCCTGAAGCAGGACAACATCGGCACCCTTCTTCCTGCAGTAAAGGAGGATCTTTCTCCGTTTCATAGGATTATTGATGCCCTTCACGTTCAAAGATAAGACACTAAGCGTGCTCAGCACTAATCTTCAGCAACATACTAGGCAGGCTAGGGCATGATACATATCTTAACATAATTTTAACTTCTAGCATACAATAAACCCCCTCACATGGAGACAACCCATACCCAAACCACAAACAGACTCCCCAGCCCGAATTTGGGTGAGCCAGCCTGAACAAGGTGCCCCACAATCTCCCGCCATCTCATGTGTTACTATCTTGAGCCCCCATATTAAACTCAGAATCAGAACCCTCCACCAAGCAACTAACCCCAAAATACACCAGAGACAGGGAGGGAAGGAAAGAAAGGGAGGAAAGAGACAAGAGCATCCAAAATGCACTAACTGCCATATTGTCATGTCCCCAGGCCTCCCACGCCTCCCACTGCCCACCCCTGCCCCTCCAAAAAGGGAATTTCAAAACAACTACAGAGGGAATACCCCATGTATAGGTAAAACTGTCCCTCCCGAGTCCAACCAGCCAGGCCCGGTAGCTCAGGCAATCCAGGAGCTGGAAGAAGCAGCGATTACAAGAAGGCAGTACTTCACCGCATCAACGTGGCTTCCTGCTCCTCCACGAACTTCAAGAGAGCTTGCGGGTCTTCGAAGGTACGCGTCTGGTTATGCAAAGTCACTCTTAGCCTCGCCGGAGCAAAAAGGCCATACCGGGCCTGAAGATGTTGCAGCCGGGGACGGAGAGCCAGCATATGCCGCCGTCTCTCAACAGTAGCCTTGTTAAAATCTGGAAAAAACGCGATGTTATGACCCTCTAGGACGATCGGTGCCAAGGCTTTCGCCGCTGCCATAATCTTTAAGACCTGCTGATGTCTCAGAACCCTCATGATAATAGGCCGCGGTCTCCGAGTTTGGGGCCCGGCCTGTGTAGGCACGCGATGTGCTCTTTCAATCTCCAGCGGCGGCGTAAAAACGATGCGCAGGAGTGTCGGGAGCTGCGCTTCTAGGAAGGTGATCATGTCGCCAGCTTCCGCGCCCTCAGGTATACCGATGATACGCACGTTGTTCCTGCGCGTGCGGTTGTTAAGATCCTCCAGATTGCGCTCCAGTTGTACAATGCGCTTACTGTTGACCAGCGTAAGTTTCAGGCGCTCCTCGTGGCACTCGACCTTGCTTTCGATTCCCGCCACTTTTTCCGCCAGCCCCAGTAACTGCTCCTTCATTTCCTTAAGTTCCAGGATATCAGCCTGTACGCCCGACAATGTTACCCCGTTAGCCTCTACCAGCTCTTTAACAGCCCTGATTTCCGTGAGCATCTCCTGCATGGCATCGGCACTCTCTCGTGGGCCTGGTAGCTTTTGCGGGGAGGGAGGGTCCGGCTTCTGTCGTTTAACACCGGTATTTGCCGCGGAACCGAAATCCAGCTTACCGGACTTGCCCATTGCCATTGCCAGATAATAGCAAGGTAAAGGGGGGAAAATCACACCAGCCAGACAGGGGGCAACCAGGATTCAGAACAGGATTGCAGAGAGAGCAGTGATCAAGCGGCCATCTCGCTCCTGGCCAGGCTCCGCCTCGGTATAAAACAGTTTTACAATGCTTGTTGAAAAAGCTCATAATGCTGGTAGGAAAGAATAAGCTATCAGGTGGTTGTCCATAAGAATCAAAAAATTCCCCTGTTCCATCTCCACATATATAGATGGCTAACCAGTGTTCTCCAGGTAGGTTATGAGGGTGTGTATTTACCACCAAACACACTGGCTTCCTTGATATTTGTACATCCGCTAACCAGTCGCTGGGTAGCACATCTAAAAAGAAATCTGCAACACAGGGGTCCTTCTTTAAAATACGGAAGATCTGCAGGGTGTTCATTTTCACGAATGATCAAAAAGAACATTCCTTCTATGATTAATTTCTATCACATTGTCAAAAACCCCATAAACAATCATCTATGGGGTAAGGCGCTGGCAAAACGTATTTCAGCCCACAGGTTACCAGTTTTAATCAGCGAGTAATGGTCTGCACACTCCTGATCCGGTGAAAGGTCAAACGCCAACAGGGTATAACCTTTGTAAAACTCCTGACGGTCAATAAGCAATGCTGTATCTTTCAGATGTTTACTTGCTTGTATCAGTTGCATATATTCTCTTACACAACATCCGTTTTGAAAGTCAGGTTGAAGAGGTTTCCCGGGTACTTGTTCACCATCCACATATAGAGCGGCAAAATTAATATCATAATGTTTAAAATTGAAGGGGTTTTTAGCATAATTACCGCTGAAAGCATCATTATCCACAAATCCCAGCACAATGAGTTTTGGTAGCTGCCCCAAAAAGAGATTTTCCTGGTTAGTCACACGGGCACCGGCTGGTATGCTAAACACCTTCAGCCTCACACGGTCAATAGCATACTTGACATTAGCTTTCAGTAGAGCTTCCGCATGTCCCAGGCGCACTCCGGGGGAAACTTTAACTCTCTTATAAAGAGTGCAGCGTTTAGGATAAGGATTTTATAACTTTCTTCGGCATCACCGCTCATTAAACAGAAAGAGTTTTTGTTGCGGGTCAATTTGATTTTGAGATCCACACCATTAATCAATAGCTTTTCTTGAAAAAATAGATTGCTATGTAATTGCCCCAATAGCTCTACCTTGTGGCTAGAGACCGTAAATCGAGCCCTTTCAGTAAAGCCGACGTTGCGAGATCCTGTTTCTCTCACCTCATGCTGCCCAGCTGTGTCTTTATAAAACAGTCCGCTTGTAAACTGTGATTTGAGGGATCCTTCGCCATAATTGAGAAGCAGCTCTATGAGGGCTCTGTAGGGGTAGCAGTTGTTGCTCTGGCTAATGAGTTGGTCACCCAGGGTAACATCCAGCTGGCTAAACAGAGCTGTGATTGGGTAGTTCACCAGTGCTACTTTGGCTGCCGGGTCGATGTTCGAGCCATCTTCTGCCACAATTTTACAGGTCAGGTGCAAAAGTGTACTATTTAAATCAATGTAGTCTTCACCATGACCTGCGATATAGAAGTCCAAAGGAGCTGTTTCCGACAAAGTCGATAATGGCGGAATTTCCACATAAATACTTTTTTCGATACTTGTTTGGGTCGGTGCTAGTTGAAACAGGTCCAGTTCCGATTTAACACACTCTTCAGAGCCGTGGTGTACAAAAGCCATGGTGCTTTTTAGAATATATCTCGCTGCCTAGAGCTAGCGCTTCTCTTCTTAGACCGGCGGTTAAGCTTCTGAGACCTGTCACCCACGGGTTTCTTTCTTTTAAAAGGTTTGGGCGGTCCTTGTGGTAACTCCTGAGACTCGGTTCTCTTTCTTTTAACAGCTCTTCTAATCACAGCCAGTCCTGATCCTGCCTGTTCTGTAGCCTGGTTCATTTTATTTAGAACGGCCGTTGTGACATGACTCATGACATCCTTGCCTATGTTTTTTGCGGCGCCTTTCACGTGTGGCTTAATAATTTCAAAAACCCTTCTCAAAAACGGCATAGCTTTTCTAAAGAGGCTGCAAAAAACGCCGCCTACACCGGCCCCATACATGACCGGTACTCCATGATATCCTGAAAGCCCATAGCCGGCTTGTGTTGTATAATTTTTATTTTATTTTTATTTATTTAACATTTTTTATATACCGCCTTTCATGATATCAAGGCGGTTTACATTGAACAAACTGAAATTACATTGAACAGGGCATTATAACTTGGAGATAACTATTTTACAGGGAACATAATAATGCCTGTATGCTTTGGGGTCTCCATAGTCTTTAGCCACAACCATTTTAGAAAACAGTCACCCTCCGGGGTCGCAGATGAAGCTTAAGGATCACCTTCCTGTAACGAAATGAGACGTACCTGTCCTGATCCGTCTTTATTTCAAATGTGATGGTATCAATATGTTGTTTGTTCACAGGGACATAGTGTGGCTTATCATAAGTTAACGTGATAAACTCATCCTTAACCCCTTTAGTTGGAACACAGCACAGCAGTGGCACAAAATGGTCACCTACTAACTGGTGCTCTACAATATCTGTGTACAGGTAGAGGGTATTAAAACCGGCCGTGATATCCGCTGGAAAATGGGAACGCTGTGTATTAACGTATGCTTCTATTCCCAAAATGGTTGCCAAATCACCATACGCATAAATAGTAGACCTATCTTCCGATTTTATCCGGATTCTTCGCGCTTGGGGCTCATAAATGATTAGTGGTGCCGCCGATTTATAGATATTGCTAATGTCCTGATTCATGGATTCCACTAAACGCTGCATGGTCGCGTAATGTCCTTTCCTGATTATAAGGTGCTGTATATTTCCTGCTGCGGAAGCGACAACATACTTATGGTCTTCCTTAATATTCTCCCAGGTGTTGGGGTATTGTATTTCCACGAGCCCCACTTCCCACTGTCCTTGTAAGTCCAAAGGCCTTGCTAGTTGTATGGTAAAATTAGAGCTGGTATTTTGGGAAAACACATCTGTTGAGGCATTGCTAGGCAGTGTGATATAAAAGCCACCATCATTCATTTTCAATTTTATTTTAATGCTGCTTCAAAAGAAAGAAAGAAATCAGATGTCTTGAATCTCTGATGCTTTAACCCAACTGTTAAATTTAACAGGCCATCCCCTCCATTTCACGAGGTAGAATCTGTTCCTGCCACATCCTTTTACCTTTAGAACCTTTTCGATTCGGTATATTCTGTCCTGTTGCAGCGTGACTTTTAGCAATTCTTCAGGATAAAAAGAACCTAGTATGGCTTCACCGTCATAATCCTGTATCTTGTATGTTGCTTTCTGGCCCCTGTTTAAAATGTCCGTTATTATAAATACCTCGTCAGTCCACGTTTGCTCATAACCTTTTTCAAATTTTCCTTTAGTTTTTGAAAGTCTTACATGATCTCCTTTCTTTAAGGGATTCTTGGTATGCTTACGTTTGATGCTATCACCGTAGACTCTTTTCCAGATCTGCAGAGAATTTGTGTGTGTCACATCTACAGGCCTCGTCTTTATTGTTCTGTGAAAACTATGATTATAACTGTGCACAAAAGCCTGCAATACGTCTTGGTACCTAAAGGTGTTGTGTGTAGTAAAATAACGCCACATTTTGGATTTCAAAGTCCTGTTAAACCTTTCTACCACTGCTGCTTTAACATCGTTATTGGTTACAAAATGATGAACCCCTCTTTGTTTTAATAAATTCTTCAGGGACCTATTTAAAAATTCTTTACCCTTGTCTGTCTGTATTTTTTCAGGTATACGACCTAGATTAAATATTTTTTCAAAGGCTTTAGCAACTTCATGACCGGTTTTCGATTTTAAACTTGCAGCCCATGCATATTTTGACAGGATGTCTACCACTGTTAATATGTATTTGTAGCCATTGTTATAAGGGACAAGGCTGCCATATCAACTAAATCAGCCTGCCATTGCGCATCCACATCTGACACGATCGTCTTGTTTCTTTTAAAACGGACCCTAGCAGGTCTGTGTAAAGTATAAGCATCTTGACCGGTAGCCCATCTAACTACATCATTTCTGTTGACTGTTTTATCCTGCTTTTTAGCAGCTTGAAGTAGAGGATTTATGCCCCCAAAGCTCCCTGCTGCTTTGGGGTTATAGTAAATGCTCTTCAATAAGGTTTACTTCATGATTGCCATGCTTTGACTGTTCTTTTTATTTTGCCAACATCTTAAGAATGGTTTCAGTAATTAATGTTGTGTGCCCTGCTGGAAATTCTGCTTGGTGTTCCAAAAAGAGCCATTTTTTAATCTCTGTGTTAAAATGTTCCCCTTACACACAGGACACAAACAGCCTTACACCAGGAGCATGCTCAGAACACCTGGAGCATGCTCAGAACAGACCTCTTGTTTCAACCAATCACGTGTTACCACACCCTAGAGAGACATGTCCAGGCTTGTCTCTCTGTATTGTTTTTTTCAAAGCCACTAAAAATAGCTGTATTAGTATTTGGATTTGAACTCAGCTCTCTCAAAAAAAAATAGCTGTATTAGGGGGATTTGAACTCAGGTCTCTCTGTATTTCAGTCTGAACTCTACAGGCCTGTCAGAATACTTCTCTCTAACAGTGAGGTCTTAAAAGTAAAATTCTATCACATGGACAGCACTGGTTTCTCTAACAATTGCATTTGTAATTGCATTTGTAAAGAAAAGCTTTCTACCCTGTCTGTGTCTCAGTGAAAAGCCCGTGTCTCTCTGTGCTATGAATCTTTTGTGAGAAATAAGAACTGGGGCAGTGGAAGAGAGAAAAGCATTTTTTTTCCAGGGTTCCTGCTTTTTTGCAGATATAAACATTAACCAGAAGCAAAAACACATTTCCGGAGTCAGTCACACTGCTCCCCGCTGATGTCATCAAAAAGGGACAGTCCATTTCCGATGATGTAGGCAGGGGCGTGGTTGAGGGTGAGAGGCAGCACTGGTTTCTCTAACAAAGATGTGCTAATTGCATTTGGAAAGAAAAGGATTCTAGCCTGCCTGTCTCTCTGTGCTAAGAATCAGTTTTTGTGTGAGAAAAAAACAACTGAGTCTGTGTGGGAGAGAGAAAGAGAAAAGCATTTTTGTTTTTCAGTATTAAGCAGAAGCAAAAACACATTTCCGGAGTCAGCCATACTGTCGTTTCCGGAGTCAGCCATACTGTTTCCGCTGATGTCAGCAAAAAAGGGACAGTCCCTCTTCTGATGACGCCCTGTTTCCGGTGATGTCATTTTCGATGATGTAGGCAGGGGGCGTGGAAGAGGGTGGGAGGCGTGGGTGCTGATTGGCTAATGCCATATTGTGGGGCGTGGCGTGGGTGTGACACCCCCCGGAAGTGTACGCTGATTGGATGATGTCATCCTTGGGGCGGGGTCAGGGGTGTGTCAAGTGGGGAGCGGTGGCCACACCTGGGGGCGGGACTGGGTGGGGCTAACTTACCATTCACTTCTATGGGAGGGGGCGTGGCCTAAGGCGGGGCATACACCGGAAGTGGGCGCTGATTGGTACCTGTCAACATTTTGGGGGCGGGAGTGGGCGGGGCTAACTCACCATTCACTTCTATGGGAGGGGCGTGGCCTAAGGCGGGACATACACCGGAAGTGAACGCTGATTGGCTCCTGCCATCCTTATCTCACCTGTCAATCAGTTTGACAAGTAGTGTACCCATTATACTACTCTGGGGTTTCAATTCCCACATGGGGACAAGTAACATCAGGCTGGAGGGACTGGGGTCTCTAGTCCCATGGCCACTCCTTGTGGCCTTGGGCAAGCCACTTAACCCTCCACTGCCTCAGGTACACTTAGACTGTCAGCCCTTTGGGGACAAGGGAATAAAAAGTACCTGTTAGTATATACATACATGTGAACTGCTCTGATGTGAAACTAAAGGGTGGTATATCAAATGCCTTAATAATAACCAATATTCTTTGCCTGCACTATAATTCAAAGGCATCATTTTCCTCCTGTCTTTCTTCTTCACTGTCCAAACTTTGAATCCATATGATGCTATTGAAAATATCATGGCTTGTTTAAGTCAAATCTTTGTGTGCATAGATACATCACAGCACTTAAAAATCTCGCCTAGGTCCTTCTGGTAAGGATGGCGTGCAGTGAGAAGGGGTTTTCTTTAAAACACAGAGCAGGCAGTAGTTCATGGAAAACAAAATCAACTTGCATTCTGTCTCAGCTTGTTAAACCTCCACAAAGCTGGTCCTCCTGGCCCTTCCTCCAACCCTAGTTAAAGTTAAAGTTCCTACCTCAGAACTCCTTTGCACAGCTTGCCTTCGAAAGACTTCTGACTCCACGGGCCTCGCTCCCTCCTGCAGCCTGCTGGGTTCTTAACCTCTCCCTGTGAGCCATGCCCTCCCAGCCCTGAACACTGGGCTGCAGACTCTCTTAAAGGGAACTGTTAATAATCCCTTTGGAGAGAGACGGATAACATTCTATATACCCCACCACAGTCCTTTGTAGCTGTTCTGCCAAAAGCAAGGTGTTGTCAGATTCCTTGACTTCTTGTCATTTATTGATTATTGATCCAAGCATGTTAAAGTTGTCTACTATTTCTATTTCTTCTCCAGCAAGGATGAAATTATTTATTTTGACAGTTGTCAGGATCATTGTCTTCTTTATGTTAATATGCAAACCTATTTTATGACTGTCAACAGAAGGCCCTTTGGCTTGGCCCTTAGATGTGGACCAATACAGAAATGCCTGGTACTAACCCTACATTCTAATTATCTGCCAAGGATGGTCCCAAGCCCAGCTGCAAAAGGAGGAGGATAGTCACCCTGCCGTGTGGCCAGAACTGGGAAACCAGGGAAATTAGGCAAGAAACTGCATGGAAACTCAAACAATCTCATTTGCTTATGCAACTGCACCCAGGGCAACCAATGCATCAGCAATGGAAACACAAAGTGCTGGTGAGAAGAGGGCTACTGGTCAAAGAATCAAATTTATGACACCAAAACAGGACATTTGCATCACCACGTGGAATGTGCAAAGAGGACACTATGTTGCAGAAAAGGAAATCATCACATTGGAATTGTTGAAGTGCAAAATCTCGATCGCCGCAGTATCCAAACTATGTCTCATTGGATCTGGAACACTGACAATCCAACCGCCAACAATTGATAAAACAAAGACACTATTCTACTCCAGTGGCAGACAAGAAGCTGGCATTAACTTTATGGTGGACAGATGGACTGCCAGAAGTGTACTTACCTTCCAACCAATATCAGATCATCTGTCAGTTCTTACCGTCAATGACAAAGTTAAGAACCATATTCTGTCCATCTATGCTCTAACCGAGACCAGCCCTGATGCAGCCAAGAATGACTTCTACAACCAGCTTCAACACATTCTGGATTTCATCCTGCAGAAAGCGTTGATCATTCTGGCAGGAGATTTCAATGCTCCTACCAGTGCAGGCAGGACTGGATAGGAAGAAACGCTGGGTAGTTTTGGACATGGTGTGATCAATGACAATGGACTGCGAATGCTGTCCTTTGCTACTTCAAACAACCTAATAGTGGGAAACAGTCACTTTCAGCATCCTCACAAATATCAGCTTACATGGTGCAACCCAGATGGCAAAGATTCAGCTGTCCTGGACTACATCCTGATCAGCTCTCGATTCCGATCATTGCTCAAAGAAGTACATGCAATGAGGGGACCTGACTGTGCATCTGACCACTATCTCATCTATGCCAAGGTACAACTGCGATTACAGTGGGCAAAGCACAAGGCACCTCCACCAGCCAAACTGAACTGGGCTTGTCTGAGGGATCCGGCACTCAGACAAAAATTCCAAATCACCCTATCCAACAAATTTATCAGTTGATGTCAATGCAGAAGAAAAGCATATATCAGAGTCAACCTGGGATGCCCCACCCCTCTGTGCCAACCCATCCATCATCGGACACCGCCATGGATTTTGGACGAGTGGCTGGATCTGGTGGATAAACAGAAATGAAACAAACATGTTGACTTTGAGTTGTACCGGTGACTGAACAAAGAGGTGGAAGATGAAGGTGGAATGAGAAGCCTACTGGAACGGTATTGAAGCCACCTGGAAGAAGCAGTATTCAGGCATGAGTACCGGACTCTGTATCAGACCCTTAGGAGACTGAGTGGCAAAACCAAGTCGACCAATGACAATATCAAGAAAGTGGACGGCACCTTCGTGAGCTCCCCTGGTGAATGCCTGCAATGGTGGAAAGTATTCTTCCAACAGCTATTCATCCATGATCCACCCTGGAGACCACCACCAGAGCCACCACCCATTGATCTGCCGGAGAATTCATTCCTCAATGAAGTGTACAATAACATCACTGAAGAATGGAAAGACACCCGGAGTGGACCAAGTCACTGCCAAAACTATTTATTTATTTTATTTATTTATTTAACTGTATTTATTCATTGCTCCGTATTTCTTGAAGGTGAAGGATGCAGACCTCCAGACCAAACCCACTATCAGGTACCTCGGCGTCACTCTAGACCAGCACTTGGATATGAAGGCGCACATTGGAAACATTGTAAGAGCGGTATACCATAAAATCCGTTCCCTTAGACACCTACGATCCCTGCTAGAGCCGAATGATTTCAGAACCATCTATCAGGCCCTAATCATGCCACATTTTGATTATGCGAATTCAATCCTACAAGGGCTCCCTCAATCCACCTTGCAACCACTACAATTGGCAATGAATGCCGCAGCAAGAGTCCTACATGGAGCATCCAGGAAAGACCATATCTCACCCATCCTAAAACAACTCCATTGGCTCCCGATACGAAGTAGACTCACTTACAAGTCATTACTACTGACATTCAAGGCCATCAAAGGGCTCTCATCTGAGTCACTAACGGATCTGATCCAGGTGACACCTCAAAATAGGGATAGACGGTCAGTAACATTCAACACACTTGTAGTCCCAAAATCAATTTCACACTGTACCAAAGCAACAGCAGACAGGGCTTTCAAGTTCTGTGCCCCAAGGTGTTGGAACAGCCTCCCTCAAGACATCCGAGCAATCCCGGATCTATTGCAATTCAGAAAAGCTTTGAAACACCACCTCTTCCTCTTGTATTACCCAGTAACCAATGCAGTTATTTCAACCACCTCACAGACCTCCCAAAACCAATAACGCTGAAACCAAGAAATGTTCATGATTCTGTCTTAATTTGTAAATAGTTACCTGTCTTAATTTGTAAATAGTTACCCCTGTTATCCAAGTTATTTCTTCCTGTTCAAATGTAAACACAAAGTACCATCGGAAATGTGTAAATTCTTTGTTCAATGTAAACCGCGCTGATGCTGAATAGTGCGGTATAGAAGAGACTTTAAATAAAATAAATAAATTTATATCCCGCTTTTCACCGGGTCAAAGCGGTTTATTAAAGCTGGGGGAGACACTCTGCTGCAATGGCTTCACATCTTTCTAACACTCATCTGGCTAATGGAATAAGTTCCATCAACATGGAAGAAAGCCATCATCATGCCAGTCTTAAAGAAAGGTGATAGCTGGAAATGTAAGAACTACCGCGGCATCAACCTCCTTTCAAACGTTGGCAAGGTTTTCATGAAGATTTTATTTTATTTATTTATTTAATGGTTTTTATATAACGCTTTTGTACCAAAGTGGTTTACGATGAACAGCAGCACATAATCTCTGGAGATCTGTTTTACATAGAACAAAGGGTATACAACTTGGAGATAAATATGGGGGGTTATGTTTGAGTTAACAAATAATTGGTGGTTATTGTATATACACTTCTTTAATGTCATATGGCCCAAAGTGTTCTGTGAAAAGGTGTGTTTTTAGTAGTTTCTTCAGATCATAAATTCAAGGCTGCAGGAACATTGTGAACAGACCAGCCAAGAAGAGCAAGCAAGATTTAGTCCATATCGGGGCTACACTGATCAAATATTCACCATTCGTCAACTGGCGATGAACGCGGCAGCCCGCATCTTATCCGGAGCTTCAAAAAGAGAGCACATAACACCAATACTGGTCGACCTACACTGGCTCCCGATAAACTGCAGAATAATATACAAAGCTCTCCTCATCACATTCAAGGCTATTAATAAAATATCACCTGCATCAATCTCAAATCTAATCACTCACGCACCGAATGATAGATCCAGAAGACTAGTAGCAGAAAATACACTAGTCACTCCTAGTATCCACAAAATGGACACAACAAACCACTAACAGAGCTTTTGTGTCTTATGCCCCCAAGTGCTGGAACAAACTACCCCCCAGCATCAGATCAATCAGAGATATCACCCAATTCAGAAAGTCCCTCAAGCACTATTTATTCACTTTGCACTTTAAGCTACCATACACACCAGAGAACTGTCTTCCGCATCACTCAACTAACTCTTACACACATCAACAACCCAGAACAGAGGTTTAAAATGGGAAAATACCGAACTTCATCAAATACCAAACCTTGATGTAACATATTTAATTGTATATAGTTATTCCCCAGTTTGCACCCAGTTTACCTTCCCTGTTATCTGTAAACCTAGATCAGTTATATATTGACAGGTATGTTGTTGTTTAATGTAAACCGCACTGATGATGAATAGTGCGGTATATAAAAACTGTTAAATAAATAAATAAATAAATAAAACTGGTGGAGGAAAGGATTATTTTAACATGTTGCATGCGGCGTTCTGCGGCGTGCATCGAAGGAGCATGCCCAAGGAGCAGGACGTGCTCCTTGGGTGAGCTCCTTGGGGTGACTCCGGGGCACTCCTAGTTCAACTTATGAGTTGTGTAATGTTTCAGTTTGCTCTCCTTGCACTCCTACCAGCTGCTTATCTCATGTCAGCGCGCAAGTATCTCTTTGCTGCTCTGTTATTCTCACTCTTTTTGTCTGCCTCACAGGTTTATTTTCAACCTTTTTCTTATATGGCTGCTATCCTTGTTCATTGCAGCTGGCACCCTAGCCACTCACACTCTTTTGCCCCCCCCCCCCTCATCTATCCCACTCTCTGTCCAGCCTACTCCCTTGCCCTTCCTCCTCATCTTCTCCTCCTTCCCCCATACCTGCACCATCTCAGCTTCTCCTTAGCCTGGCTGTCATTAATTGCCGTTCTCTCCATACAAAGCCTGCCCTGGTTCATGATTTAATTCTCCAGAACTCTCTCGATGCTTTATTTGCCACTGAAATCTGGCTGAAGGATGGGAAGAACCTCCCTTCCTTATTTGGTGTCTGCCTTCTGGTTTCTCCGCGTGGTCTGTCCCCCCAAGTAGGTCAGGCAGATGGGGGCACAGCTGTTTTCCATCGCTCCACCCTCCCTTTTCGGGAAATTCACTCCCCAGCTCTGCATTATAGTGAAGCAGTTTTCCTCCATCTGGATTCCTCCCCTCCACTGCACCTTATTCTCCTGAATGTTCCCCCGGCTATTTCCCCTCACAGTTGGGATGATCTCCTCCTAACCATTTCAGAAATCTCTTCTCTTTACACTAATGTTTTTTTCTAGGGTATTTCAACCTTCACCTAGATTCACCCTCTCACCCTCCTTATAGGGTCTTTGCCTCTCTTCTCGATGGCCTTTCTTTGATCCAACATGTCCCATTTCCAACCCTTGTGGCAGATCACATGCTAGACCTTACTGTTACACCCTCCACCTGCCCTTTTATCAGACAGCTATTTTCATCAATCTTTCTCCCTTGGTCAGACCATTACTCTATCCACGTTTCTTTACAGCTTCCACTCCCTTCTGGTTCCCTTCCTGCATCCTCTCCTTTTCTGCAGTCTCGACGGCATATCATCCCTCACACATTGCAACACTTTTCCTCAGTCAATCAGCTTCTCCCATCCAATTTTGCCCTTCTGTCTCCAGACTCAGGACCTCTCTTAGAACTCCTCACTCTCTACTGCTCTTGACCTCCTGGCTCCCCTTCTTCCTCCTCCCACTGCCATTCCTCCCATCCAGCATCCCTGGTATCATCCCGGTCTCCATCTTCTTTGGTCGTATTTGCGCCGTGCTAAGCACTCTTGGCACTTACATCCCTTTGCCGATACTCTTTATGTGTTTCACCAGCAACACTGGGAATATCGTTCTTTGATGAACCTGGCTAAGTGTGACTACTTCTCCATCCTCATTACTTCTTCCCAGTCTTCTCACCAGCCCTACTCTGTCTTTGGAATCCTCTCATCTTTACCGTCTTTCTCTTCCCCTTCCTCTTTCTCCATCCCAGATTCTGCCAAGCTGGCAGACTTCTTTGCAGATAAAGTTCTTTCCCTTCATTCATTACTCCCCTCCTGCCCACCAGCCCCTGCCTATCTGTCTCTCTCCCATGCCTTCCCCCCCTCCCCCCCCCCACCTTCTCCTCTTTTGCACTCCTGGTCTGTTTTCCAGTTGATTACTGCATCAGAGCTTGCTTCTACCCTGTTTTACACTCATAAAACCACCTGCTCCTTGGACCCCATCCCCTCCAAATGGCTCCTTGTACCTTCTCTCACCCTTCTCCCGCCTCTGTTGTCCATGGTCAATGCAAGTCTTTCTTCTGGTTCATTCCCTGCCCCCTGGACGCACACGATGGTCCACTCTATTTTATTTTATTTTATTTCAAACATTTTTATATACCACCCCTTCCAAAGATCAGGGGGTGGTTTACAGAGAACTGAACCTTTTACGTTTACGATTTTGAGGAGAATCCTTAAGAAACCCTCCCTTGATCTTTCCATACTGGCTAATTGGCACCCGGTGTCCAATCTTTGCTTTCTCTCTAAATTTCTAGAATGCTTTGTCTTTGTTCAGCTGTCCTCTCATCTCCTTTCGACCAACGCTCTTCATCCCTGTCAGTCCAGTTTTCATGAGGGTCACAGTATAGAGTCTATCCTTCTCTCTCTGCTAAATGAGCTTCACATTGCACATGATCATGGTGACCTCACTCTAGTTGTTTCCCTCGACCTTTCCTCTGCATTTGATCTTGTAGACCACTATACACCTCTCTTGTCTCTCAGATTTTGGTGTCTCTGGAATTCCGTTAATTTGGTTTAAGTCCTTCCTCACTATATGTTCTTTTTCTGTTTTTTCCAAAGCACCAGCCTCCCCCTCCACTGCTTTGCCTTGCGGTGTCCCTGGGGGCTCAGTTCTGTCACCCCTTCTTTTCAATGTCTTAGCTCATCTGTGTCTGCTTATTCAATAATCTCTGCATATTTTTATGTGGATGATATTCTTTTGCATCATACCAGTTCTTTTGCAACTGATCTCTCCATGCTAAATTCCTGCTTAGCTCATATTCACTCATGGCTGACTTCTAACTTTTTGCACCTAAACCCTGCCATCTGGATTACCTTTGGAACTCCCTCCCCTTCACTGGCTCCTACTCTTGCTTCCACTATTATGCCCCTGGTGTCCTCCCTCAGATATCTTGAGGTCATCTTAGATTCCTCTCTCTCCTTCTCTGAACATTATCTTATCTGTCATCACTCCTTTATTCATTTACATCAGATTTGCTCTATCCATCCATTCCTTCTGACTTTTGTCATTTCCTGAATTGATTACTGCACCGCCTGCAATTGCTCCAGAATACAGCTTGCTCATATCCTCACCCACTCCTCTTGCTTTGATCGTGTCTTGCCCCTCCTTGCCCGCTTACAATGGTTGCCTGTCTGTTTTTGAGTCCAGTATAAAACTCTTATTTTTGTCCACAAGGCTATTTTCACATCCACTCCCTGCTACCTGGCTGGCCTCCTTCATTTCTATCATCCCCATCGTCTCCTCTTTTCTATTCACACACATCATTTAGTTCTCCCCTCAGTCTCTCAAGCACGCCTTGAGCAGACATGTGGTGCTGCCTTCTTCTTTCTGGGTCCTGTGCTGTGGAATTCTCTCCCTCTCTCTCTTTCCACTCTGAGCCTTCCTTCCCCAGGTTTAAAGCTGCCCTAAAAAACTTATTTTCCAGCTCGCTTTTGACATTCCTCACAGTTCACCGTATTTTTGACCAACCGTGCATATCAGAGTTCCTCAGTCAGTCTTGCCTTGTCCTCTTTCACTGTCCTCTACCTTTCTCTCCTTTTGTCCTTTTTTATGTTTTCTCTTCTGTCCTGTCTTATAAATTAGCGTTCCACTCTTTTTCTCTCTGTTAGCGGTCCATTACTTTGTAAACCGCTTTTATGCTTTGGCCCTAGTGGTATATCCAGCTCTTGAATAAAGATAAAGATGTACCTCTGAAGATCATACAACTTCTCTGAGCATCATATAATGGCTCAACCAGTAACGTGCGGACCTGAAGTGAGCTATCCAAGGAATTTCCTATCCAAACTGGAGTCTGCCAGGAAAATCTCACCTCACCCCTGCTTTTCAAGATCGTGATCAATGCTATGAGGAAAACATTCAATGACAGATGTGGGGTCCAATACAGTGTTTATTTATTTACATTCTCTTATATACTGCACTATTCTGCATCAGTGCAGTTTACATTGAACAAGGCATTATAACTTGGAGATAACTATTTTACAGGGAACATGGGCTATGGAGGGTTAAGTGGCTTGCCCAAGATCACAAGGAGCACCAGTGGGACTAGAAACGCCAGTCCTTCCAGCCCAAGGTTGCTGTCCTCTAGTGGGATTTGAACCCCTGACCTTCTGGCCTGAGGTACCTTGCCCCAACCACTAGGCCACTCCTCCACTCCAGTGTGAACAACTTTCTGACTGACTTGATGTTTGCAGACGACAGTGCTATATTTGATGACATGGATGCAGAGGCCACCATATTGCCTGCATCGACCAATCTTACGGCCTAAGAATCAATGCAGACAAGACCAAAGTTATGATGATGTATAGATCACAGGCCATTGTTCGCCTTGATGGAATTCAAATTGAGCAGGTCCAAGAAATTAAATACAGTACAGTAGATGAAGGTGACATCCACCACTGAAGTCCTCAGCAGAATTGGCCAGGCAACAGTAGCATTCGCCTCACTCAAATGGTGCCTCTGGAAGAATGCCAATATTTCAAACCAAGACTAAAATTCACCTCTTCCAAATGCTAATCCTGCCAATTCTCCTGTACAGATCAAAAACATAGACTCTGCTCAAACCTGACTTGAACAAACTCGAAATCTTTCAATTGTGATGCTTGAGACAGATTTTGTGTGTCTCTCTTCGTGACTGGCATCGAAACGAGATAATTTGAACAAGGTGCAACCATCAATCCTCAGTCGAAGAAGAAATCCAAAAATTCAGACTGCACTGATTTGGCCATGTTTGCAGAATGAATGTTGGCTGCCATACAAACTCGTCTGGCGAGAGCAATCTGTCCACTGGAGGGTTCAACGAGCAGCACCAAAGAAAATGTGGCTCAAACTCATCGAGGAAGACCTAAGGAGCCAATGACTAACCATCAATGAGGCCAGAAATGTTGCCACTGAATGCCAAGGTTGGAAGCGTATTATGAGCAACACACAGAATCCAGTGGCACCTACAGCAGCACATCAGCTAAGAGGACAGCCTTCTCTCCAAATGCCAGCTAGGGATTAAAGAAGAAGATATTTTATGACTATGGGGAGATATTAAAAGGTGTTTAGGATGTTTGCAGACCTGCAAATCACCTAAATGACACTCAGTGGGATATTCAACGGCATTAACATGTTTAGAACTGCTTAAAATACCCAATTGCAGCCTCTAAGTGCTCCAACACTAGCTGGCTAGTATTGGGATGTTTTGGGGATGGAGCAAGGGTGGCACCATAGGTTAACCTCGCAGTGGTGATATTCAGCCCAGTTAGAAATAATTGACTATAGTTAGGACAGTTAAATGGCTATCCTAACTTTAGCTCCTTTTGCAATGTGGCCAGTGGCTGAATATCGCTCTACCAGATTGCAAAAGTGCAGTCCAGCCAAACATAACATTCAGTGCCAATGGCTGAATATGATCCTAGCATTGAATATCCAGATTCAGTATACATGGGGATGGCTAGCTGCTATAATAGCAATAGCCACGGCTGTTGAATATCCTCCCGATATTCCTTGATCTTAATGAGCGATGTTTTCAGATCATCCTCAGTTTCAGTCAGTAATGCGGTATCGTCAGCATAGCAAAAGTTGTTGATGTCTTCCAACAATCTTCAGTCCTGCTTCTCTGATGATTTGTTCTGCATATAAATTGAGAAGGTATGGAGAAAGTATAAGGCCTTGACTTACATCTTTGCCAATTTTAAACTGGTCTGTTTCTCCTTGTTCTGTTCAAACTGTTGCTTCTTGATTAATATAAAGGTTGCGCATGAGAACTCTCAGGTGTTCTGGTATACCCATGTTTCTTAATGTGGCCCAAAGTTATTCATGATTTAAACAATCAAAGGCCTTGCTGTGGTCGATAAAATGCAGATATCCTTTTGACAGTCTTTGTCTTTTCAAGGATCCATCTCACATCTGCAATGATGTCTCTTCTTCCTTACCCTTTCCTGAGCCCTGCTTGCAGTTCTCATTCCAGGTAGCCTCCACTGAGTGCTCTTGACTAGAAACTTGCTGGCAAATGAGATCAGAATAATTGTGTGATAATTTCCAGTCAGTCAGATGTGCTAAGTGATAGTGGGGCCCTTTTTCTAAGGCGCAGTAGGCTTTTTACACTTTCTGTGCATTTTGTGAAAAACGTCTAGGCCAGTTGTAAATTGGAAGGGTGGACATGCAGTGAAATGGACACACAGTTGGATAAGGCAGCCATATATTCAGCCCTTGTGTAATACAGTGATAAGGATGTCCAAGTCTAAGCAGGCACCAGTACATCCAGGTGAAAGTGACAATAGACCAGCATATACAGCTATGTAGGGCCAGAGAAGAAGGTAGCAGCATGTCTAGCAGGCTCCTAAACCTCTCCACACAGAGACCTGTGCCTCCTCATGTTTGCAAGCAAGGACCTGCCCTACCCCGCCCATGGTATACGGACTGACTGGTGAGAGGTCAATGCGGCATGATGTGTAATCCATCAGTAAGTGTGAGAGAGGAGATAGGGCTTGGGCATTGGCAAAGGCAAGAAAGTACCATGCAGCATGCAAAAACGTTGGCAGTATAGTTGTTCTTGAACAGTGAAGAGCACCAAGCAGGGTGAGCCAGAGCAACAGGGATTGGAAGGGCACACAGGGAGAATGAGCAAAGGCATGGCAAGAATTGTTAGGGCATGTCCGCCTGCAGCATGGGGCCAGCAAAGCAGTGCAATAAGAACATAAGAACATAAGATATGCCATACTGGGTCAGACCGAGGTCCATCAAGCCCAGTATCCTCTTTCCAACAGTGGCCAATCTAGGTCATACGTACCTAGCAGTATCCCCAAAAGACACAGGTTCCACAATGCTTGTACTGGGTCAAGCACTGATTATCCTGGGTCCCTTTTTAATAGTGCTTTATGGACCTTTCCTCCAGGAACTTGTCCAAACCTTTTTTAAACCCAGCTACACTAACAGCCCTTATCACATCCTCCAGTAACAAATTCCAGAGTTTGATTACACGTTGAGTGAAAAAATATTTTCTCTTATTTGTCTTAAATAGTTTACCCTGTAGCTTCACTGCATGTCCCCTAGTCTTTCTATATTCTGATAGCGTAAACAATTGATCCACGTTTATATGCTCCACTCCATTCATTAATTTATAGACCTCTATCATATCTCCCCTCAGCCGTCTCTTTTCCAGGTTGAAGAGCCCCAACCTTTGTAGCCTCTCTTCATAGGAGTAGCCTTTCATCCCCTTCACCATTTTGGTGGCTCTTCTCTGTACTTTTTCTAATAATGCTATGTCCTTTTTAAGATACGGTGACCAGAACTGCACACAATATTCAAGGTGCGGTCGTACCATGGAACGATACAGAGGCATTATAATATCCTTTGTTTTATTTTCCATCCCTTTCTTTATGATACCTAGCATTCTATTTGCTTTCTTGGCTGCCGCTGCACACTGGGCAGAGGGTTTTAACATGTTATCCACGATGACTCTTAAATCTTTTTCCTGGGTGGTGGTTCCCAATGTGGAACCTTGCATTGTGTAACTATAGTATGGGTTGTTCTTTCCTAGGTGCATAACTTTGCACTTGTCCACATTAAATTTCATCTGCCATTTGGATGCCCAGTCTTCCAATTTATCCAGATCCTCCTGCAGTTTTCCATAATCCTCTTGGGTATTAACAACTTTAAACAGTTTTGTATCATCTGCAAATTTGATAACCTCACTCGTTATTCCCTTTTCCAGGTCATTTATGAATATGTCAAAAAGTAGCGGACCCAGTACAGATCCCTGGGGTACTCCACTATTCACCTTTTTCCATTGGGAATATTGGCCATTTAACCCTACCCTCTGCTTTCTATCTTTTAACCAGTTCCCGATCCACAATAGTACACTGCCTCCTTTCCCATGACTTTTTAGTTTCGCCAAAAGTCTCTGATGAGGGACCTTATCAAAAGCTTTCTGAAAGTCCAGATACACTATATCAACCGACTCACCTTTGTCTACCTGTTTATGCACACCTTCAAAAAAACATATCAGATTAGTAAGACAAGATCTTCCTTGTCTAAAGCCATGTTGGCTGTCTCCTATTAGGCCATGACTATCTACATGCTGTGTAATTTTGTTCTTTATGATGGTTTCTACCATTTTCCCCGGTACTGACGTCAGACTCACCGGTCTGTAATTTCCCGGGTCACCCCTGGAACCCTTTTTAAAGATTGGTGTTACGTTGGCGACTCTCCAATCTTCAGGTATTACAGATGATTTTAATGAAAGTTCACAGATTACCAATAGCAGGTCCGCAATCTCATATTTCAGTTCTTTCAACACTCTTGGATGTATACCATCCAGTCCAGGTGATTTGCTACTATTCAGTTTATCAAATAGTTGTAATATATCTTCCCGATGTAGCGATATTTCTCTCAATTCCTCTGCAGTATCACCTTTAAATACCACTTCAGTCTTGGGTAACATCCCTACATCTTCCTCAGTAAAGACCGAAGAAAAGAATTCATTCAGTCTCTCTGCTATAGCCTTGTCTCCTCTTACTGCCCCTTTTACCCCTCTATCATCTAATGGCCCAACGGACTCTCTCATAGGCCTTTTGCTACGAATGTACTTGAAAAAGTCTTTATTTCATGTTTTTGCTTCCATAGCAAGTTCCTTCTCAAATTCTCACTTTGCGTGCCTTATCAATGCTTTGCATTTAACTTGCCAGTGCTTGTGCTGTTTCCAGTTTTCTTCATTTGACTCTTTTTTCCATTTCCTAAAGGATGCTTTTTTGGCAGCAACAGCCTCTCTGATCTCACCTTTAAACCATTCTGGCAGTTTTTTGGACTTTCTTCCACTTTTCTTAATGCGTGGAATACAGCTGGTCCGGGCTTCGAGGATAGTATTTTTAAACAACACCCAAGCTTGCTGTAAGTCTTTAACCTTTGCAACCGCACCTTTTAGTTTTTTCTTAACTATATTCCTCATTTTATCATAGTCTCCCTTTTGAAAGTTAAAAGGTAGTACTGTGGATTTCTTTACTATCCCTCCTCCACTAATTAAATCAAACATGATCATGCTATGATCACTATTGCCAAGTGGTCCCAACACCCTTATTTCTTGCACCAGATCTGGCGTTCCACTAAGGACTAGGTCCAGTATGGCTTCCCCTCTGGTCGGTTCATGAACCAGCTGCTCCAAGAAGCAGTCATTTATTTCATCTAGAAACTTTATCTCCCTAGCTTGTCCTGCCATAACACTGACACAGTCGATACCAGGGTAATTGAAATCACCCATTATTACTACTCTGCTGTGACTTTTGTTAGCTTCCTTGATTTCTCTGAGCATTTCATCATCCATTTGTTCATTCTGGCCAGGCGGTCAATAGTACACCCCCACTGCTATCGCCTTCCCCTTTTTACATAGCTGAGGTGAGCACAGATGTATGGCATTGGTGGGTCGATGGAGACATAGTAGGTGAGAAAGGCACTGACTGTCACAAGTCCATTTGCAGGCACTACAGGATCCGGAGATCCATAGAGTCACTGGAGTGCCACTTTTATTTATTTATTTATTTATTTATGCTATTCTTCTATACCGCTTTTTCCAGAGATCACTTCAGAGCTGTGAGGCGCAAGAGGTTGCATCTGCTGAAGTGGCTGTGGTATGCGTTACCGGAATAAAAAATTAGGTTACAGGAAATGTGAATATCAACCTCTCAAGGGACAGGTGTGCTTCTGTAGCTGGCATGGCGACACTACAGGGTGAGGGGGATAGCGACAGGCAAGTGGGAATGCATAGAATGATACTAACATTGTGCAACCCAAGACACCCCTGCAGAGGAGGCAGCAGTGGTCAAGGAGCCCATGGAGGTTATCGGAGAGAGAGAGAGGAAGACCAGGTGGCAGTGAGACATGTGGAGGGGGTACACAGCAGCACCAGCAGTAGAGTAGGCAGCTGCTCATAGACACCTCAAGAGAGGATGAAGATGATGTGCAGTCCAAGCTCTCCACCAAGCCATTGCTGCTACACCTCGGATATATGAGAGGCCCATACTCACAAGGAGGCTGGCTACCCTAGCTCACACAGCCAAAAGGCACCAGACTGGGGACTGGGACCGTGATTGGCCAGTGGAATCAGCAGTTCCAACAGTTCTGTAGGCAGAAGAAGAGAGTAGCAGGGAGGGGCTTTGGTGGGAGGAGGGAGTCATTGAAGGAGAGAGAGGAGGGTGATGGGAGAGGGAAATTGTGGGAAGAGGGAGAGTAGTAGAAATAGGGGGAAGAGGGAAGGAGGGGTAGTTAGAGGATAAGACAAGGGGGAGCTGGGGTAGAAATGAGTGGAAGAATCACTGTGCCACAGCTTTTGCAGACTGAGGCATATCAGGGGCTCCCATGTGCACTACCACTGATGTATCACCATGATGCCCCACCCTCTGGGCCCAAGCAATCAGGATCTCATGCTACTTCTACAGGCACTCAAGCATGAGGTGCAGCAGGGCTTCACAGCTGTCAACTGAGCCCAGGACTTCATGGTAGGAGGCATCTGGAGGGCATCAGAGCAGAGCTGAGAGCCCTCACACAGGCATTGTTGGGCCAGCAGGGCCTCAGCTCTGCCTTGATGCCACCCACTCCCAGGTGGGAGGGAATTAAGGAAGAGAACAGGCTGCTATGACAGCTATCATGTGCAAATAAAACCACAGTTACATGTTTGTAAACTATGAGTCATTGTTCCTTTTTCCAACATATGCATGACAACAGTCCCTGGTACTCACCATTCCTGCACTTATTGCCAATTGGAGGGACCCAACAAAGTTGACCCCTTGAACCCTGAGTGATCACCAAGATATGATTACCCTGACAGTGACATATATCACACTGAGCAGAATTTCTGTATCCTAGCGCCACAGATGTAGGCCAATGGCAATGTAAATACATACGTAGCATTTGTAGATACCACCTGGCCTTACTCGCACAGTCAGCCATCCTGACATAGTCCCTTTTCTTTTGGCACTGCGACAGCATCATTGTCCCCATCACATGTACCCATGGTATTCTATGGGTAAGGCCAGTTTGCCTCTGACTGTCCCCCATGGTGCTGGGGTACAACAGTGCCAACAAAGAGCAAGGAAATCACATATCTGATGAACAGCACACTAATACCAAAAAAACAATCCACTGAAAAACAATCCACTGCAATGCCAATATCTTGTCACACCATGACAATATGCTGTCGTTCAGCAAGCACTTACCCTGCAGAGTCTTTCAGCATGACTGACAGGGCTCCATAGCCATGCACGTGAGCTCCAGGATATTGCAGCACTGCCAACATACAGACATCAGCCACTCATTCACACAGTGCCAGAAGGCATGCACAGTATGAGTCACCCCCATCCTGTTTAACATGCATGACAGTGTACCCTCAACACACAGCCTAATCTCCTCTGTCTGCTTGGACCCCATCTACCCCATCCTAGTGGCAGCGACATCCATGATGTCAATTCTGTAAACATCTGGTGAGACATCCAGATTGTGAGGACGTCCATGTGAACGGCCCATTTTAAACATCGGGATGTCCAAGTCAGACACAAGCCATCAGGACATTTAAAACTGTGGTGTCATACATGCATATGGCAGATTTTGCAACATGAGCATACAGCAGATGGCAGAGGGTCAGAAATATGGCACCAAAGGCAAAGGTCTCGAAAAGAAAGGAGAACTTCTTTCCAGGTGAGGTGGAGCTGCTGGTGCAAGAGGTACTCAACAAAAAGCCACATCCTGTTTGGATGCCAGCTCCAACTATAATGCCCACCACAGGGAGCATCTGTGGCATGGCACTAATTCTACCGCAACTGCAACACTGAGCACTGCAAGAAGGAATGGAGACCAACTAAATGCAAGGCCAAGGCTGCTGACCGAGGTCCTAATAGTCAAGCACCAACACTGACCAAGCTGAAGGAATGGGTTACTTGGCACGATGGATGAGGAGTCATTAAGCGGGGTAGGTGATCTGAACACCTCAAGGGCAACCAACCTTTTTGTTAAAATGTTAAATATAGGCAAAAGGAAAAGGAGACCGCTATGGTTTTCGAAGGAAGTAGCTGAAAAAGTGAAGAAAAAGAGGGAGGCCTTCATGAAATACAAGAGATCACAAAGAGAGGAAGACAGGCATCTGTATTTGGAAAAACTTAGAGAAGCTAGCAAAGTAGTCAAGAAGGCAAAGATTCAAAAGGAGGAGGAAATAGCCAATGCAATAAAATGGGGGTATAAGACATTTTTCAGATATATTAGTGAGAAGAGGAAGGGCAAAAGTGGTATTGTCAGACTCAAGGGTGCAGGGGGGGAATATGTAGAAGCTGATAAGGATAAAGCGGAATTGCTTAACAAATATTTTTCTTCTGTGTTCACAGATGAAGAACCAGGAGCAGGACCTCAGAAAACACCCAAAAATAGGAACAGAAGCGAGGGACATCTTGAACAATTTTCAGAAGACTGTGTTCGTGAGAAACTAGCTCAACTTAAAGTAGACAAAGCGATGGGACCGGATGGGATACACCGTAGAATACTTAGTGAACTTGGGGACGTTCTAGCAACTCCACTGACTGACCTTTTCAATTCATCGTTGGAGGCGGGAGTGGTGCCAAAGGACTGGAGAGAGGCTCATGTGGTGCCTTTACAAAAAAGCAGAGGTAAGGATGTGGTTGAAAACTACAGGCTGGTTAGTTTAACTTCGGTGGTGAGTAAATTATTGGAAACGCTACTGAAAGAGAAAATAGTGAGGTTTCTGGAGTCCAGCGAATTACAGGAAACGAGACAGCATGGATTCACCAGAGGCAGGTCTTGTCAGACAAATCTGATTGATTTCTTTGACTGGGTGACCAGGGAGTTGGACCGAGGTAGAGCTCTAGATGTGGTGTATTTATATTTCAGTAAAGCCTTTGACACTGTTCCTCACAGGCGATTTATAAACAAACTGAGCACCCTAGGGATGGACCCTAAAGTTTCTGCTTGGGTTAGAAATTGGTTGGGTGGGAGGCGACAAAGAGTACAAGTAAATGGAGCTCACTCTGAGGAGAAGGATGCTACCAGTGGTGTGCCCCAGGGATCTGTCCTTGGTCCGATTCTTTTTAACATCTTTGTTAGTGATATAGTGGAAGGGCTGTCGGGTAAGGTTTGCCTCTTTGCAGATGATACCAAAATCTGCAATAGAGTAGACACCCAGGAAGGTGTAGATAACATGAGGAGGGATCTAGCTAAGCTTGAAGAATGGTCTAGAATTTGGCAGCTGGGATTTAATGTTAAAAAATGTAAGGTCATGCATTTGGGCTGCAGCAATCCAAGGGAGCAATACAGTATAGGAGGTGAAGTACTTTTGTCCACTAAAGAAGAGCGGGACCTAGGCGTGGTTGTGTCTGATCTTAAAGTAGCTAAACAGGTAGAAAAGGTAACGGCAAAAGCTAGAAGGATGCTTGGGTGCATACAGAGAGGAATGGCTAGCAGAAAAAAGGAGGTGATAATGTCTCTGTATAAGTCTTTGGTGCGACCTCATTTGGAGTATAGTGTGCAATTCTGGAGACCGCACCTTCAAAAGGATGTGAACAGGATGGAGGCGGTGCAGAGGGTGGCTACTAAAATGATTAGTGGGCTTCATTATAAAGCATATGAGGACAGACTTAAGGATCTTAATATGTACACCTTAGAGGAAAGGCGGGATAGAGGTGATATGATTGAGATGTTTAAATACCTCCGTGGCATAAATGTTCAGGGAGAGAGCATCTTTCACTTGAAAGCAAGTTCTGCTACGAGGGGACATGGGATGAGGGTGAAGGGAGATAGATTCAGGAGTGATATGCGGAAATATTTCTTTACGGAAAGAGTAGTGGATCCATGGAATAGTCTCCCAGTGGAGGTGGTAGAGATGAGGACAGTAACTGAATTCAAAAAAGCATGGGACCAACACAGAGGATCTCTAAAGATAAAAAGTGGACTGTTGTAGTTGTTGATATGGAAGGACAGACTAGATAGGACATGTGGTCTTTTTCTATCATCATGTTTCTATGTTTCTATGGTCCTCGCAGTAAACAGGTGGGTAATATCCGCCTGTAAAATAAGGTGTCTGGTCAATCACCCCGGCACCGCAGCTGGACAGAGTGACATTTTCCACTCACCGGCAAGAACCTGTGCAGTTAGTGAGGTGATGCAACGGTCCTTGGAGGAAAGTGAGGATGGTCTGGAGAGAGTCAGCCAGGAGTCCAGTCCAGGCATATCAGAAGTGGGCACGCAGCACTGTCAGAGGCAGGAGAAGATGAGCAACATTGTGTACTGGGAAGAGGGAGGTGGAGGTCTAAAGAAAAGGTGGCATGTGCTACAGCAGCATGCTGAGAAGCAAGCTAAGAACCTCAAGCTACCACCAGAGGAGAGAAAGTCCCTCAGTGACCTGAAGGAGAAGGAGGTCACTTGCATGGATGACATTAGAATCGCTAGGGTGATAGGGCAGGATAGCTCAGCTATTGCCACATTGGAGGGTGAGTAGGGCATTTTTTCCTGTGCCTATGTCCTTCCACCATCCCTCCCCACCAGCACTATTTCCAGGGACAGCAGCAAGTGAAGGGCTTCAAGGTCGTGTGTTGCACCTCTATGCATATCTTTTACCTTGCATGCCCCCTATTCCTAAAAACACACAAACATACTTCTGCTGTGGTCAGTCTCCAATCAGATCTTGCCCATCCTATTGCCTCTTGCCACTTGGCCACTTGCCTTCATATCTAGCCATGCCCCTCCCCCACCCAGTACCAACACCATGCAAGAACGGAGATTTCACAGGTACTTTTACTTGCCCCATTGGATAGGTTAGGGCCACTTTCTTCACCACACCATGCTTGTACAGAGCCTCACATTCCATATGTTCTGGTCTTGAAGGACTACCAAAAGGTACTGCTACAACTGGAAGTAGATCTACACTTGTGAGTATAATCTTCTGGAATAAACTCTAAATCTGAGTTAAAGCTTATAAATCTGTGCATTTTAGAATTCAGTGTTATTGCTAAGTCAGTCAGGTCTTAGTACCACCAGTGAGCTTTGTATTTAAGTCAAAGCAGAGTATAGCTTAGCATAGAATATAAAATAAGAGTATATCAACTTTGGAATAAATGTGTTTCTAGAGAGCTTTTTATTTAAATCAAATTAGAGTTTAGCTTAACCTAGAAAGCAAAATAGAGTAAATAGTTACTGAAATAAATTTGTTTCTGGAGAGCTTTTTTACTTAAATCAAATCAGAATATAGTTTAGCATACAAGTACAATAGTCTCTGAGTAGAAAGAAAGATAAATTTGTTTCTAGTGACCTTTACAAAGAGCCCTTCCAATTAGGAGGCAAATGATCTGTGAAGTTGCCTTAAATAGGTGTTAAAGGCAAGTGACAGATCAAAGGGGCAATTTAAAAGGCCCCTTCTATCAAACCAAGGGCTGTGTAAACCCCCTAGGAAATTGATAAGCCTTTACCTTAGAAGCACTGGACAGGGCATTGTGTAGTAGTCAACTTTTAATGAGACTTCTTCCCTCCCTCCCCAACTCCCACCCATTCCTGGGATAATCATAGCTTTATAGGTGCTTAAACCTCTTAAAGGGAAGTAGGAACACATATTGACTCTCAGGTGCAGTTGTTTAACCTCATAAGGCATACATTAAGTGCCTGAGATTAATTAATGAACAAAGTCCACTAAACATATTAGGTATAGTTTTATTGGTATAAGTATCCCCAGCAAAGCCTAAGTAAGCAAACAACTTAAATACCTAAACAACCTGAAAATTAAATTGCAGACAACAGTCCAGCAGTGAGATGGGTGCTTTCCAGTCTTTTGCATTGAGTGTCACATGTATGATTTTCTCCCAGTTAGGGAGGTGTCTTACGTGTGCACTAGGTGCAAGGAGCTACTTGCTTTAGGAACAAATCTGATCTCTGGAGGCTAGAGTAGCAGACTTGGAGGACATAAGGAAGACAGAGAGGTACGTAGACGAGACCTACAGGGATGTAGTACTGAAGTCCCACCTCCAGTCTGGCAGCATCCCTGTTGCCATGGAGGAGAGAGGTCACGTGAGAGGAGAGCATCACCCTGGTGTGACAGGAAGTGATCCTGTAGCTAGGACCTGTCCTACAGGTGATGTAAAACCCTCTCACACCAAGGAGGTTTCTCCAGGGCCATGTGACCATTAGGGAAGGGTTAGGACAACTGTTATAGTTGATGATTCAATCATTAGGCATATAGATAGCTGGGTGGCTGATGAACTTGAGGATCACCTGCTAACATGCCTGCCTGGTGAGAAGGTAGCAGACCTCATGCACCACCTAAACATGGTCTTAGAAAGTGCTGGGGAGGATTCTTCTGTCTTGGTACATGTTTGCACCAATAACAAAGGAAAGTGTGGTAGGAAGTTTCTGGAGGCCAAATTTAGGATTTTAGGTAGGAAGCTAAAATCCAGAACTTCCAGGGTAGCATTCTCCGAAATGCTTCTCGTTTGATGCAAAGGCAGGCAGAGATCCATAGTCTCAATGTGTGGATGAGACAATGGTGCAAGGATGAGGGTTTTGTTGTTAGGAACTGGGGAACATTCTGGGGAAAGGAGAGCCTCTTCTGAAGGTATGAGCTCCACATTAACCGGGATGGAACCATGCTGCTGGTATTAACCTTTAAAAAGGAGATAGAACAAATTTTAACCTTGATAGTAGGGGAAAGCCAACAGTCGCTCAAGAGTGCATAGTTCAGAACAATATATCCTTGAAGGATACTAGCAAAAGATTGAAGTTAGGGGATATTGACAGAGAGGTTCCAGTAAAGAAAAAAGTAACCCAAATGCCCTCAAGTACAGAGCAGAGAGAGCTTAAAGATTCCAAACTACTCCTGCCTACCAATAACCAGATTAATATGAAGAAACTACAGCCTCTAAAATGTTTGTAAGCAAATGCTATAAGTCTAAAACATAAGATGGGAGAGTTAGAATATATAGCATTAAATGAGAGGTTAGATATGATTGGTATCTCAGAGACATGGTGAAAGGAGGACAACCAAGTTACCCCTACCCACGTCTTTCGCATGTTACCCTTACCCATGAGTTCTCTGTACTGATTGAGTTATACTGTAAACCGCTTTGATTCTATGATAAGCTGGTATAAAAATGTGTTAAATAAATAAATAAAATAAAATAAATAAAACCAGAGGGACACTGTGATACCTGGGTGCAAACTATATCGGAACGATAGAGAACATCAAATTGGGGGAGGGGTAGCATTCTATGTTAGAGAGGGCATTGAGTCACAAAGAATTAAACCTTGCTGGAAATAAAATACACAGTAGAATCTCTATGGATTGAAATTCTATGTAAAATGGGGAAGGCAATGGCAGTGGGGGTATTCTATCGACTGTCTGGCCAAAATGAACAAATAGATGATGAAATGCTCAAAGAAATTAGGGAAGCTAACAAAAATTACAGCACAGTAATAATAATGGGTGATTTCAATTATCCTGATATCGACTGGGTCAAGTGTCATAGCGGGGCATGCTAGGGAGATAAAGTTTCTAGATGAAATAAATGATTGCTTCTTGAAGCAGCTGGTTCATGAACCAACCAGAGGGGAAGCCATTTTGGACCTAGTCCTTAGTGGAACACAAGATCTGGTGCAAGAAATAAGGGTGTTGGGACCATTTAGCAATAGTGATCATAGCATGATTGCATTTGATTTAATAAATGGAAGAAGGATGGCAAGGAAATCCATGGTACTAAATTTTAACTTAAAAAAGATAAACTATGATAAAATGAGGAAAATAGTTAAGCAAAAACTAAAAGAAGCAGTTGCAAAGGTTAAAGATTTACATCAACCATGGGTGTTGTTTAAAAATACTATCTTGGAAGCAGAAATCAGCTGTATTCCACGCTTTAAAAAAAGTGGAAGGAAATCCAAAAAACTGCCAGCCTGGTTTAAAGGTGAGGTCAGAGAAGCTGCTACTGCCAAAAAAGCATTTTTCAGGAAATGGAAAAGGAGCCAAATGATGAAAACTGGAAACAACATAGGCACTAGCAAGTTAGATGCAGGCATTGATAAGGCAGGCAAAGAGAGAATTTGAGAAGAAGCATGCTGTGGAAGCAAACAGGCATATTAAAGACTTTTTAAGTACATTGATAGCAAAAAAACAGTGAGTGAGTCAGTTGGGTCATTAGATGATAGAGGGGGGAAAAGGGGCAGGGCCATAGCGGCGAGACTGAATGAATTATTTGCTTCGGTCTTTACTAAGGAAGATTTAGGGATATTATCCATGACCGAAATGGTATTTAAAGGTGATGCCGCAGAAGAATTGAAAGAAATATCTATACATTGGAAAGCTGTACTACAGCACAACTATTTGATAAACTGAAGATTAGCAAATCATCTGGACCAGATGGTATACACCCAAGGGTTTTGAAAGAACTGACATTAAAATCATTAAAGAGATCCAAGGGTGATCCGGGAAACTAAAGACCGGTGAGCCCGACATCAGCACTGGAAAAAAAATGATAGAAACCATTATAAAGAACAAAATTACTGAACATGTAGATAGTGCTGGGGAGGAGTCTGCTGTCTTGGTACATGTCGGTACCAATGACATAGAAAAATGTGGTAGGGAGGTTCTGGAGGCTAAATTTAGGCTTTTAGGTAGGAAGTTGAAATCCAGAACTTCCAGGGTAGTGTTCTCCAAAATGCTTTCCGTTCCACGCGCAGGACCCAAGAGGCAGGCAGAGCTCCGGAGTCTCAATGCGTGGATGAGACAATGGTGCAGAGATGAGGGTTTTGGATTTGTTAGGAACTGGGGAACATTCTGGGGAAAGGAGGGGCTCTTCTGAAGGGATGGGCTTCACCTTAACTAGGATGGAACCAGGCTGCTGGCATTAACCTTTAAAAAGGAGATAGAGCAGCTTTTAAACTAGATAATAGGGGAAAGCCGACAGTCGCCCAAGAGTGAATGCTTCGGAAGAATGTATCCTTGAAGGATACTACCAAAAGTAGAGAGGTTCCAAAAAAGTGTAAAGTAGCCCAAATGCCCTCGAGTATGAAGCAGACAGAGCTTAAAGATCCCAAATTACTCATGTCTACCAATAGCCAAATTAATATGAATAAAATACAGTCTCTAAAATGCTTGTATGCAAATGCTAGAAGTCTACAAAATAAGATGGGAGAGATAGAATATATAGCACTAAATAAAAGGTTAGATATGATTGGAATATCAGAGACATGGTGGAAGGAGGACAACCAGTGGAACACTGTGATGTACAAACTATATCGTAATGATAGAGCTGATCAAATTGGTGGAGGGGTTGCACTCTATGTTAGTGAAGGCATTGAGTCAGAAAGGATTAAAGTTTTGCAGGAAACAAAATTTGCTGTAGAATCTCTATGGATTGAAATTCCATGTAAAAAGGGGAAGGCGATGGCAGTGGGGGTGTACTATCGACCGCCTGGCCAGAATGAACAAATGGATGATGAAATGTTGAAAGAAATCAAGGAAGCTAACAAAAGTTATAGTGCAGTAATAATAATGTGTGATTTCAATTACCCCGGTATCGGCTGGGTCAGTGTCATGGCAGGGCATGCTAGGGAGATAAAGTTCCTAGATGAAATAAATGACTACTTCTTGGAGCAGCTGGTTCATGAACCGACCAGAGGGGAAGCCATATTAGACCTAGTACATCAAGCTTGGGTGTTGTTGAAAAATACTATCTTGGAAGCCCAGACCAGCTGTATTGCACGCTTTAAGGAAAGTGGAAGGAAGTCCAAAAACCTGCCAGCATGGTTTAAAGGTGAGGTCAGAGAGGCTGTTGTTGCCAAAAAAGAATCTTTCAGGAAATGGAAAAAAGAGCCAAACGACGAAACCTGGAAACAACACAAGCACTGGCAAGTCACATGCAAGGCATTGATAAGGCAGGCAAAGGGAGAATTTGAGAAGAAGCTTGCTGTGGAAGCAAAAATGTGAAATAAAGACTTTTCAAGTACATTCGTAGCAAAAAACCTGTGAGAGACTCAGTTGGTCCATTAGATGATAGAGGGGTTAAAGGGGCACTAAGAGGCACTAAGAGGCAACAAGGCGATAGCGGAGAGACTGAATGAATTCTTTGCTTCAGTCTTTACTGAGGAAGATGTAGGGATGTTACTCATGACTGAAGTGGTATTTAAAGGTGCGGAAGAATTGAAGGAAATATCAATACATTGGGACGATGTATTACAAGTTCAAAAGCTGCACACAGCTGATATTTTATGCGCACACAGCCTACAGAAAATTAGAGGGAACATTGATTACAACTATTAGATAAACCGAAGAGTAGCAAATCACCTGGGCCGGATGGTATACATCCAAGGGTGTTGAAAGAACTGAAATACGAGATTGCAGACCTGCTATTAGTAATCTGTGAACTATCATTAAAATCATTTCTAATACCTGAAGATTGGAGGATCACCAATGTAACACAAATTTTTAAAAAGGGTTCCAGGGGTGATCCGGGAAACTACAGACCGGTGAGCCTGACGTCAGTACCGGGAAAAATGGTAGAAACCATCATAAAGAATAAAATTACTCAGCATGTAGATAGTCATGGCATAATGGGAGACAGCCAACATGGCTTTAGACAAGGAAGATCTTGTCTTACTAATCTGTTATGGTTTTTTGAAGGTGTGAAAAAACAGGTGGACAAAGGTGAGTTGGTTGATCTAGTGTATCTGGACTTTCAGAAAGCCTTTGACAAGGCCCCACATCAGAGACGTTTGGCAAAACTAAAGAGTCATGGGATAGGAAGCAGTGTACTACTGTGGATCAGGAACTGGTTAAAAGATAGAAAGCAGAGGTTAGGGCTAAATGGTCAATTTTTCCAATGGAGAAAGGTGAATAGTGGTGTACCCCAGGGATCTGTTCTGGGTCCGCTGCTTTTTGACATATTCATAAATGACCTGGAAAGTGGAATAACGAGTGAGGTTATCAAATTTGCAGATGACACAAAACTATTTAAAGTTGTTAAAACCCAAGAGGATTGTGGAAAATTGCAAGAGGATCTTGATAAATTGGAAGACTGGGCATCAAAATGGCAGATGAAATTTAATGTGGAGAAGTGCAAAGTTATGCACCTAGGGAAGAACAACCCAAACAATGGTTACACAATGCAAGGTTCCACATTAGGAATCACCACCCAGGAAAACGTTTTAGGCGTCATTGTGGATAACATGTTAAAACCCTCAGCCCAGTGTGCAGCGGCGGCCAAGAGAGCAAATAGAACGCTTGGTAGCTTAAGGAAAGGAATTGAAAATAAAACAAAAGATATTATAATGCCTCTATATTGTTCCATGGTGAGACCGCACTTTGAATATTGTGTGCAGTTCTGGTCTCCATATCTTAAAAAGGATATAGCGATTTTAGAAAAGGTTCAGAGAAGAGCCACCAAAATGGTAAAGGGGATGGAAGGATACTCCCATGAAGAAAGGCTAAAAAGGTTAGGGCTCTTTAACCTGGAAAAGAGACGGCTGAGGGGAGATATGATAGAGGTCTATAAATTAATGAACGGAGTGGAAGAGGTAAATGTAGATCAATTGTTTATGCCATCAGAATATAGAAAGACTAGGGGACATGTAATGAAGTTACAGGGTAAACTATTTAAGACTAATAAAAAAATATATTTTTTCACTCAACATGTAATCAAACTCTGGAATTTGTTACCGGAGGATGTATTAATGGCTGTTAGTGTAGCTGGTTTTAAAAAAAGTTTGGACAAGTCTGCAAGTGGGGATATCTTCTTTACCGAAACTGCCTTCCCTCATTCGCCCTAAGGTATTTACGTTGGAGGTTATTTGGGACGCTATCGCTAATCTTTCCTCCTCAATTAACTCTCAGACTGCTGTATTGTCCTCCCGGATCCGGGAGAATGCCATTAACATCCAGAAAAACGTGGAAAATATTCAGTCTGTAGTGTCTACTTGTGAACAGATTAAGATGGATAATACTATTCTTAGTTCTCAGCTAGATAAGGTTTCAGACATGTCTTCGGCCTTGGCAAAGGAAAATGCTGTGCTTAAATACAAGTTGGAAGTGTTGGAAAACGCTTCCAGAGCATCTAACCTTCGGGTATTGAATTTTCCTCGTCTCCCAGAGGTGACGGCCTTAGACATGTTCAAGCGATACATTGTGGAGATTCTGAAAGTTCCTTCTGACTTGATTCCACTTCTTAGTAAGGTATATTATCTGCCTTCTTGAAGAAAAGCTGAGACGTCTGTGGCTGTATCCACTGTGAATTTTGATGTTCTGGATGTGACTGGCCTTCTGGAGGATACTAGGGGTGAAGCTACAACCCCTACTCCTTCTACTCTCCTCGTGCAATGTGCTTGGTTACTGATAAAGACTGGTTGTTGAAAATGTTTTTCAAGAAAAGACTTGATACTTTTCTGGGTTTTAGAATATCAGTGTTTCCAGACTTAGTTAAAGAAACTCAAAGGAGGAGGAAGCAGTTCTTGCAGTATAAATCTGGGGTGTTAAATATAGGGGGCACCTTTTTTCTTCGGTTCCCCTGTAGATGCCTGGTGCTTATTGAGGGTGTTAAATATATTTTCTCTGACCCTATAGGTTTCATATTAGGAACCACCACTCAAGAAAAAGATTTAAGTGTCTTCGTGAATAACACATTAAAACCTCCACCCAGTGTGCAGCGGTGGCCAAGGAAGCAAATAGAATTCAAGGAATCATAAGGAAAGGAATGGAGAATAAAGCAAATGATGTTATAATGCCTCTGTATCTTTCCATGGTATGACCACACCTTGAATATTGTGTGCAATTCTGGTCGCCGTATCTTAAAAAAATATAGCGTTATTAGAAAAGGTACAGAGAAGAGCCACCAAAATGGTAAAGGGGATGAAAGGTACACCTATGAGGAGAGGCTAAAAAGGTTAGGGCTCTTCAACCTGGAAAAGAGACGGCTGAGGGGAGATATGATAGAGGTCTATAAATTAATGAATGGAGTGGAACAGGTAAATGTAGATCAATTGTTTGTGCCATCAGAATATAGAAAGACTAGGGGACATGTAATGAAGTTACAGTGTAACCCACTTAGCGCTAATAAGAGAAATTTTTTTTCACTCAACGCGTAATCAAACTCTGGAATTCATTACCGGAGGATGTAGTAAAAGCTGTTAGTGTAGCTGGGTTTAAAAAAAAGTTTGGACAAGTTCCCAAAGGAAAAGTCTATAAACCATTATTAAAGGGGACCCAGGAAATCCACTGCTTGCCCCAATACAAGCATTGTGGAATCTGTGTGTCTTTTGGGAAAACTGCTATGTACTTGTGACCTAGATTGGCCACTGTTGGAAACAGGATACTGGTTTTGATGGACCTTGGTCTGACCCAGTATGGCATACCTTATGTTTTTATGTTCTTCATAGGTTCCATGTCCCAATATGTAAGACATCTTTGCAACAGCTGACTCTCATTTCATGCGCAGCTGCATCAGTAGATCCAACCACATCATAAATGCTGGCTTGACTCTGAGAAGTCTTCAGCTCATCCCCAATAGCCATCTGGGTGCCTTCTAACCTAGGAGTCTCATCTTCCAGCACTATAGTGTAACTTGTTTTGTTGTGACCATCCATTGGGCTTTTGTGGCAAGATACGGAAGTAGATTGCCAGGCCTTTCTTCTGCGCAGTTAATTCCAGGGTTTTTACATTTGTCACAGAAATATGATCTTCCATTTACAACACCATCCCATTCTGCTGCTGTCCAGATGAATGATTTGTTAGTTTGGATCCGAGGCAGCATGGATTCACCAGAGGCAGGTCTTGTCAGACAAATTTGATTGATTTCTTTGACTGGGTTACCAGGGAGCTGGACTGAAGAAGAGCCCTAGATATGGTGTATTTAGATTTCAGTAAAGCCTTTGGCACTCACAGAGACTTATAAACAAACTGAGTACCCTAGGGAAGGACCCTAAAGTTATTGCTTGGGTTAGAAATTGGTTGAGTGGGAGGCTACAAAGGGTACAGGTAAATGGAGCTCACTCTGAGGAGAAGGATTTTACCAGTGGTGTGCCCCAGGGATCTGTCCTTGGTCCGATTCTTCTTAACATCTATGTTAATGATATAGAGGAAGGGTTGTCAGTAAGGTTTGCCTCTTTTCAGATGATACCAAAATCTGCAATAGAGTAGACACCCAGGAAGGTGCAGATAACATGAGGAGAGGTTTAGCTAAGCTTGAAGAATGGTCTAGGATTTGGCAGCTGAGATTTAATGCTAAAAAATGCAAGGTCATGCATTTAGGATGTAGCAATACAAGGGAGCGATATAATATAGAGGGTGAAGTACTTTTATCCACTAAAGAAGAGTGGGAGCTAGGCATGATTGTGTCTGATGATCATAAAGTAGATAAACAGGTAGAAAAGGTGACATCAAAAGCTAGAATGATGCATGGGTGCACAGGGAGAGGAATGGCCAACAGAAGAAAGGAGGTGATAGTGCCTCTATATAAGTCTTTGGTGCTATTATGTGCAATTCTGGAGACCACACCTTCAAAAGGATATAAACAGGATGGAGTCAGTACAGAGGGTGGCTACTAAAATGGTTAGTGGTCTTCATTATAAAGCATATGAGGACAGACTTAAGGATCTTAATATGTACACCTTAGAGGAAAGGCGGGATAGAGGTGATATGATTGAGACATTTAAATACTTCCATGGCATAAATGCACAGGAGCGCCTCTTTCGTTTGAAAGCAAGCTCTGCTACAAGGGGACATGGGATGAGAGTGAAAGGAGATAGATTCAGGAGTGATATACTGTGATGAGGAAGCCCCTCAAGAAGAGATGGAAATAGGAGAAAATCCTGATGAGGTAAACAATACTGCACTGACAAACCCCAGGAATAAAAACACAGCCAGTTGATAATCTAAAGCCACACCTCACCTCAGGGGAGGAGACAGGTCTGTTCACTGATTGGGCACACCCAAGGGAGAGTCAGGGAGTGCAAGGAAGTGAAGGCTTGTTAAATACTCAAGCAATGAGGAGAGAGAGAGAGAGAGGAGGAGGAGCGAGTGCAAGCACGAGGTCAGGAGCAGCAGAAGGGAAAACGTTGGAACAGCTGAGAGAACTGCTTGGAGGAGAAGTCAGCTAGAATCTGAGAACCGAGCAGAACCTGGGAGCACTGAACAGTGGTGCAAGGATTCACCCTGGAGGAAGTCTCACTGCAAGGTAGAGCCTTTGGTTAAGAGAGCCAGCAGGCCAGATACCTGGAATAAGGGCAGCCGGACTCACAGCTGTAAAAGCCAAGACAGTTTCAGAGAAAACTACGAGGAAACTTTTCAGCCTGACATTTACCTGCAAGACACTGGAAGTAAGGATAAGAACGCTGAAGTACAAAGCCTGAGAATTAACAGGAGAAAAGGTACCAATGCTTATCTAAAAGACCTTGGAAAAGGTAAAGCTGACATTTCTTGTTATAACCCCTTGTTTAAGAAGTCTCCTGCATGTGTTAACCTCCTGAGAACAAACCCAGCATATTCAGCTAATGTTAAGTGGGGGAAGGGATTTGCCCTTACTGAGAACTGTTCCTTTGACAAAGGCAGGATAGCTGATTACCCTGAGCTGGGAGTCCTAAGTAAACGTTTGTTAGAGAAGAAGGAAGGCTATCAGCCTGAAAACGTGCACAAGCAAGCTGAATTACTTCTAAGTCAGTTTAAGGAATTTATGGAGAAAAGGGCAGAGCAGAATAATAACCCTGACCAGAATTCCAGTAACTCTGAGGAAGCTATGCAACTGGACGTTTGTCTGCCTTCAGTAGAGCTTGATTCACCTATGGATTGTTCTACTTGTGCAATTGAGAATAACCAGGTTAATGAGCACTGAAAGCTATATGAAGTAATATAGTATAAGGTTTGCCATACCTGCAGCCACTGTGAGAAAACCTTATGCCTTGTTTAATAAGCTTAATCACATAGAAAAACTGAGAAGCCGTGCCGTAAGGAAGAGCACCTGTTTCAGTTTGCTGAAGGATCACATAATTGCCTAGCCTGAGACTAAAGGAACTGTGAAACAGCCAAGTAGAGCTGAGACATTTTTGTTGCATCTTTTGTGTGTGTTTATTTTCAACCCTTATGTTGGAATTGGCATTCTTTTGCGTCTGAGATACTGAATCTTGATGCGCTGGAATAAACCCTCTTAAAAATAAATATTCTTGCATGCCTTTTTCTACTCAAGCTACAACTACAACTCAGTCCCACAGGAGGCCAAGCAACTACATATCCCAGAACTCCTGGGGCCAAGTGTTAGAGCTTCACTCCTAAAGGACACTTAAAAGGCCGTCCCTACCTGTAAGCTCTTGGGCCCAGGTAGCTAGGACGTCGCAAGTGGCATAGTATAGAGGATACTGTGCAGGCGCAAGAAGTAGCCACACCACAAGCTGCAGAAAACAGCTTCCTTGAGGAGCCCAGCTGAGGACCAGCCGAGGAGACGGAGGAAGGGTACTGCGAGAGGGCTACAGGACCTTTCACTGGTGATAAGCGTGAAAACCACCCAAGCCAGGTAAAGGGTATCCACTCGGGGAAGCTTAGGATTCCAGTGCAAGGGTGAAGCAGAGGTCTAACTGACGATTGAAAAAAAAAAAAAGGAAAAAGTCTGGTATTGTGGTATCGCACTTTGGTTTGTGTTTTTGTGTTTGCAGAGCTCCAGGATGACGCTTGAATCCCAAGACGTATTTAAGTGGATGGCAACGCAATTTGAATGCCAAAGGGACTTGTCTTTAGAGGCACAAGAGAGAGCAGTCGCGAGCGTCCAAGCTCAACAGAAACCACTTCTGGAACTGATGGAGGCGTGGTTGACAGACCAGAAGAAGCGGACTGAGCCACCAGTAACTCCACCAGGTTCCACCACTCCAGCTTCTTTAAGTGCTGTTGGTTTACAAACAGGAGCAATGTTTAATTTTGGTCAGCTCACGGACAGAGATGACATTGATGATTACATTGAAAGTTTTGAGAGGGTTGCCTATCTTAGTGCCTGGCCTAAGGAGCACTGGGCCATACGCTTTGCGGCATCCCTTACTGGGGAAGCTTTGGCCGCCTATCGAGCCATGCCACCCATGCTCGCAGGAAGCTACGATGAGCTCAAGAGGGCAGTGAGAGAAAGGTTAGGGCTCACTCCATTAGTTTACCACAACTATTTGAGAGCAGTGAAACTAAGGCCAAATGAGACCCCTAAAGCCCTGTGTCATAGAATTCACAGTTTGGTAAATAAATGGTTAACTCCAGAAGGGAGATCTGTAGAATCTATTTTAGATAGTTTAGTCTTAGAACAATATATGAATGCTTTAACTAGTGAGAGCCGCACCTTCCTGATCCTACAAAACTGTAAAACCCCGCAAGAAGCTGTTACGCTCTCCGAACGTTTTATGGAGGCGGAATTAACTGCCCAGGAAGGTAACAGTGCTTCAAAGGGGGCAGCATATAGCGTATAAGAAAGGAGGTGGAGGATAAAGGATGAGCCTGTAAGAATGTGTATGCCAGTATTGAAAACTTCTGTAAACAAAAGAAGATGTTATAAATGCGGTAAGGAGGGACATCTTCAGAAAAATTGTTTTGTAAAGACTGCACTGATAGCAGAAAATCCTCAAAAGAAGAGAGAGGGTTTTCTACTCTCAGTAGAGGTGCAAGGAATTGCAACCCTAGCGTTGTTAGACTCGGGGGCTGAGCAGAGCATGCTCTCAAAAGAGCTCTGGCAGCAGATCGAGGCCAAAGGTAATGGAGAAGTAATTCAGCCTGTGAGCACAGTAAAAATCCGGTGTATTCATGGGGGTACTTCCATCTATCCTGTTTATAGTCTCCAAGTAAAAGGGTTGGGGGCAAACAGAACTATTCCCTTAGCGGTCATACCTAGGCTGCCTCATAGAGTAATTTTGGGGAGAGGCTGGCCACAGTTCCATAAGGGGCTAGAGCAAGGATTGTATGGGAGAGAAGATCCTCAGTCTGGAAAATCCCAAGTGGAGGCTCGAGTTCAAACAGCCGAGAAAGTAAGGTTGATTCCTCGCCCCTTATTTGCCTCAGCCAGTAAGCAAGAGCGGAAGAATGGAACTCAAAAGGAAGAGTCCGCAGGAAATAAAAGTAAAAAAGGAAAAGGAGAAAAGCGTAGGGAGAGACAGGCTCGCTCTCGCCATAGGGCAGACGTACAAGCAGGACAAGGGTTGCCAGGGGTACCGGGGGAGTTAATGGAAATATTCCCTACATTCCCAAAGGAGCAACAAGCTTATCCCGCTCTTACCCAAGCATTTAAATGGGCCCAGAATAATAGGGATACCCTGCCCAAGTTCTTTATGGATACAGGGATACTCTATAGAGAGAGTAAAGACCCCTTTACGGGGAATAATCGAAAACAGTTGGTGCTGCCAGCAAAATTTAAAAACATAGTTCTATGGTTGGCACACGACCACCCAAGTGGGGGACACAAGGGCATTCAAGGGACCCTTGACCAAATCTTGGCAAGATTCTATTGGCCAGGTGTCTTTAAGGAGACAGCCAGGTTTTGTAAGGCCTGTCCGGCCTGCCAATGGGTACCGGCAGCTCATCCCAGAGACATGCCCATGATACCTTCACCCGTGATTACGAAGCCAACCCATAGTATAGCTATGAGGCAAAAGTCCTATTATGATTGGAACACAAAGCCCCGCCATTTGACGGTAGGCGAAAAAGTTATTGTGATGGTAACAGGACCAGAGTCAAAATTTGAGAGCCACTGGAAAGGGCCTTATAGAATAGTGCAACCGGTAGGACCGGTTTCCTATTTGGTCGGAAATAGGAAAGGTTGCCGCCAAGTTTACCATGTCAATGTTCTAAAGCCTTGGCATGATAGGGTAGCGTTAGCTCAGATAGCCACAGTAGCCGCGGCTGGAGGAAAACCCAAACAGGGACAGAATAGTACAGAGCCCTTGTGTTTTATCACGTGCTGTGCCGGCGATGCTAGGCCAGCCTGTGATATCTTAAGGGAGGGGATCTGTGATGAGGAAGCCCCTCAAGAAGAGATGGAAATAGGAGAAAATCCTGATGAGGTAAACAATACTGCACTGACAAACAGGATTTTCACCTCAGGAATAAAAACACAGCCAGTTGATAATCTAAAGAGAGGGCATTGACTCAGAAAGGATTAAAGTTTTGCAGGAAACAAAATCTGCTGTAGAATCTATATGGATTGAAATTCCATATAAAAGGGGGAAGGCAATGGCAGTGGGGATGTTCTATCGAGCACCTGGCCAGAATGACCACATGGATGATGAAATGCTCAAAGAAATCAAGGATGCTAACAAAAGTTACAGCACAGTAATAATTTATTTATTTATTTGCAGTCTCTTTTATACCCCGCTATTCGACATCAGTGCGGTTTACAATGAACATAAGAGTTGCACATCTCAATTTCGTGATTTGTGCTTACAGTGAAACAGGTATAATAACTTATTTATTTATTTATTTATTTATTTAGCTGTATTTATATCCCGCTTTTCACCAGGTCAAAGCGGTCAATTGGGGGATACATTTAACACGAGGGGATATGAGACACACACACTAATACATACAGGGAACATGGGCATTGGAGGGTTAAGTGGCTTGCCCAAGACCACAAGGAGTGCCTATAGGACTAGAAATCCCAATCCCTCCGGCCTGAGATTGCTGTCCCCAGGTGGGACTTGAACCCCCGACCCTCTGGCCTGAAGTACCTTGTCCTAACCACTAGACCATGCCTCCCTTGGTATACATTAAACAGGATATATATACAGCATACTTGGGTATACATTAAACAGGAAAATTAAACTTGGGTATGCATTAAGCAGGTATAACAGGTAAAATAGGGTATAAATAACCAGTCCCTTAACAAGGAGACACGATGAATAAATACAGTCTACTTTATGCAACAATATAATGAGTTATGCGGCACTGCATAAGTTTCTCATGGTGGTTGGAGGGGAAGGTGTGATTGCGAGTGATCAGTCTGGGAATGTGACGTGCATGAGTTTGAGGTGCTGCATTGAGATGTGAGAGTGGGTGAGTGTGGGGAGAAGACTGCATCATCGTAGTGATGAAGAAAGAGGTGCCGTTTCAGTGCCTTCCTAAATTGGGAGAGTTCACTGATGGTTCTGATAGTTGCTGGTAGTGTGTTCCAGCAGGATGGAGCAAAGAAGGAGAAGGCTCTGGATCTAGTGAATTGAGAACACTTCATGCTTGCCTCAGGTAATATGAGAGTATTTGCGGCATTCGATCTCCTTGCTCGATTGGGAGGTGTGATTGAAATTAGATCAGTAATGGCAGTAGCAGGGTATTTATTGATGGCTTTATGGGTCATAATTAGGATCTTGAATGAGATCCTGGCTTGTATGGGTAGCCAGTGCAATTGTTTTATTATTGGGGTAATATGAGAACTTCTTGAGGCTCCATGAAGGATTCTTGCAGCTGAATTCATTGCAAGTTGTAAGGGGTTAGTCGTGCACTTAGGTAGACCATACAAGATCGCATTGGCATAGTCAAAGTGAGGCATTATTAGGGCCTGAAAGACAGTTCGGAAGTCATCAGGTTCTAACAGTTGACGCAGATTGCGGAGGGTCCGGATTTTATGGTACACCGACTTTGTTATGTTTTTGATATGAGCCTTCATATTAAGTTGCTGATCAAGCATTACACCTAGGTATCTTACTGTAGTCTTGCATATGATCTCTGCGTCGCGAACCTTGATAGACAGGGGTGGAGTAAAAGCCAGATTCCTGGTTACGAAGAGGACTTCTGTCTTTTTGAAATTTAACTTAAGCATTTGTGCATTTAGCCAGTCTGTGACAGCGTCAAAGCACCTGATAAGTGGGGATAGTTCAAGATGTTCTGTCGAAATTGGCATGTACATCAAGACGTCGTCAGCATAGACCAGGCAGTTGATATTAAATGATTGGATGAGATCACAAATGGGTTGCATATAGACATTGAATAGCAAGGCGGATAGAGATGAGCCCTGTGGAACACCTTTAGTTTGGGGGAAGGAATCGGAGTTGAAGGGGCCAGAACGGACATGTTGCCAGCGATCAGTGAGGTATGAAGCGCACCATGACAAAGCTGAAGCTTGAACTCCCTTCTCTCTGAGGCGTAGCAGGAGAACTTTGTGGTCTACGGTGTCGAATGCGGCAGCAATGTCCATGAAGATCAGTGCAAAGCCTTGTCTGATGTTATCGAGACCTAAGGTTATGGTGTTGAATAAGGTTGTGAGTAATGTTTCAACACCATGTGCTTCGCGAAATCCATGCTGGCAGGGATGCAGGGGTGCACTAGTATCTATGTGATCTTGTAATTGGCGTTGGGTAATCTTTTCAATGATTTTCGATAGGAGATAATAATAATGGGTGATTTCAATTACCCCGGTATCGACTGGGTCAGTGTCACATCAGGACATGCTAGGGAGATAAAGTTCCTAGATGAAATAAATGACTGCTTCTTGGAGCAGCTGGTTCATGAACCGAGCAGAGGGGAAGCCATATTAGACCTAGTCCTTAGTGGAACACCAGATCTAGTGCAAGAGATAAGGGTGTTGGGGCCACTTGGCAATAGTGATCATAGCATGATCGCCTTTGATTTAATTAGTGGAGGAGGGATAGTAAGGAAATCCACAGTACTACCTTTTAACTTTCGAAAGGGAGACTATAATAAAATGAGGAAAACAGTTAAGAAAAAACTAAAAGGAGCAGTTGTGAAGGTTAAAGACGTACATCAAGCTTGGGTGTTGTTGAAAAATACTATCTTGGCAGCCCAGACCAGCTGTATTCCACGCTTTAAGAAAAGTGGAAGGAAGTCCAAAAAACTGCCAGCATGGTTTAAAGGTGAGGTCAGAGAGGCTGTTGTTGCCAAAAAAGCATCTTTCAGGAAATGGAAAAAAGAGCCAAACGACGAATCCTGGAAACAGCACAAGCACTGGCAAGTCAAATGCAAGGCATTGATAAGGCAGGCAAAGAGAGAATTTGAGAAGAAGCTTGCTGCAGAAGCAAAAACGCGAAATAAAGACCTTTTCAAGTACATTCGTAGCAAAAAACCTGTGAGAGAGTCAGTTGGTCCATTAGATGATAAAGGGGTTAAAGGAGCACTAAGAGGCAACATGGCGATAGCGGAGAGACTGAATGAATTCTTTACTTCGGTCTTTACTGAGGAAGATGTAGGGATGTTACCCATTACTGAAGTGGTATTTAAAGGTGTGGAAGAATTGAAGGAAATATCGATACATCGGGAAGATGTCTTACAACTATTAGATAAACTGAAGAGTAGCAAATCACCTGGGCCGGATGGTATACATCCAAGGGTGTTGAAAGAACTGAAATATGAGATTGCAGAACTGCTATCAGTAATCTGTGAACTATCATTAAAATCATCTCTAATACCTGAAGATTGGAGGATCGCCAATGTAACACCAATTTTTAAAAAGGGTTCCAGGGGTGATCCGGGAAACTACAGACCGGTGAGCCTGACGTCAGTACCGGGAAAAATGGTAGAAACCATCATAAAGAATAAAATTACTCAGCATGTAGATAGTCACAACCTAATGGGAGACAGCCAACATGGCTTTAGACAAGGAAGATCTTGTCTTACTAATCTGTTATGTTTTTTTGAAGGAGTGAATAAACAGGTGGACAAAGGTGAGTCGATTGATATTGTGTATCTGGACTTTCAGAAAGCCTTTGACAAGGTCCCTCATCAGAGACTTTTGGCAAAACTAAAGAGTCATGGGATAGGAGACAGTGTACTATTGTGGATCAGGAACTGGTTAAAAGATAGAAAGCAGAGGGTAGGGCTAAATGGCCAATTTTCCCAATGGAGAAAGGTGAATAGTGGTGTACCCCAGGGATCTGTGCTGGGTCCGCTGCTTTTTGACATATTCATAAATGACCTGGAAAGTGGAATAACGAGTGAGGTTATCAAATTTGCAGATGACACAAAACTATTTAAAGTTGTTAAAACCCAAGAGGATTGTGAAAATTTGCAAGAGGATCTTGATAAATTGGAAGACAGGGCATCAAAATGGCAGATGAAATTTAATGTGGACAAGTGCAAGGTTATGCACCTAGGGAAGAACAACCCAAACTATGGTTACACAATGCAAGGTTCCACAATAGGAACCACCACCAAGGAAAAAGATTTAGGCGTCATTGTGGATACCATGTTAAAACCCTCGGCCCAGTGTTTATGTTTATTATGTTTATTTGAATTTGATATACCGCTCAGGCCGAAGCATTAGAGCGGTTTACAATAATATATAATTTGTGGAAATATGAAAGGAACGCCATTTGTAAGATAGGAAAGAGTAGAGGACAGAAACAGTCAAAAGGATAGGCAAAGAAAAGAAAGGGAACAGCAGGTTACCATAATATAAGCGTATGACAATCCAGACCACATATTCAATGCTCATTTCAGGACAAACGCCATGGACCAACGCCTAAGGACCATGCCAAAGGGCTCTCAGGCGCGGGCCCGCCGGTGGAATGGCGGTTTAAAAGCAGTGTGCAGCGGCGGCCAAGAGAGCAAATAGAATGCTAGGTATGATAAGGAAAGGAATGGAAAATAAAACAAAAGATATTATAATGCCTCTATATCGTTCCATGGTGAGACCGCACCTTGAATATTGTGTGCAATTCTGGTCGCCGTATCTTAAAAAGGATATAGCGATTTTAGAAAAGGTACAGAGAAGAGCCATCAAAATGGTAAAGGGGATGGAAGGATACTCCTATGAAGAAAGGCTAAAAAGGTTAGGGCTCTTTAACCTGGAAAAGAGACGGCTGAGGGGAGATATGATAGAAGTCTATAAATTAATGAACGGAGTGGAACGGGTAAACGTAGATTGATTGTTTACCTTATCAGAATATAGAAAGACTAGGGGACATGCAATGAAGCTACAGGGTAAACTATTTAAGACTAATAAAAGAAAATATTTTTTTACTCAACGTGTAATCAAACTCTGGAATTTGTTACCAGAGGATGTAGTAAAGGCTGTTAGTGTAGCTGGGTTTAAAAAAGGTTTGGACAAGTTCCTGGAGGAAAGGTCCATAAACCATTATTAAGAAGTGACCGAAGATATCAATGCTTGACCCAGTACAAGCATTGTGGAATTTGTCTCTTGGGGAAACTGCTAGGTACATATGACCTAGATTGGCCACTGTTGGAAACAGAATACTGGGCTTTATGGACCTTGGTCTGACCCAGTATGGCATATCTTATGTTCTTATAAAGCCACACCTCACCTCAGGGGAGGAGACAGGTCTGTTTACTGATTGGGCACACCCAAGGGAGAGTCAGGGAGTGCAAGGAAGTGAAGGCTTGTTAAATACTCAAGCAATGAGGAGAGAGAGAGAGAGAAGAGGAGGAGCGAGTGCAAGCACGAGGTCAGGAGCAGCAGAAGGGAAAACGTTGGAACAGCTGAGAGAACTGCTTGAAGAAGAAGTGAGCTAGAATCTGAGAACTGAGCAGAACCAGTAGAGCTTGATTCACCTATGGATTGTTCTAGTTGTGTAATTGAGAATAACCAGGTTAATGAGCACTGAAAGCTATATGAAGTAATATTTTTATTTATTTATTTATTTAGACAGTTTTGTATACCGCCTTATCCTTCAATCAAAGCGGTCACAACACAATTGGGGGATACATTTAACACGCGGGGATATGAGACACATACACTAATACTTACAGGGAACATGAGCTATGGAAGGTTAAGTGGCTTGCCCAAGACCACAAGGAGCATCTGTGGGACTAGAAACCCCAGTCCTTCCGGCCCAAGGTTGCTGTCCTCTAGTGGGATTTGAACCTCCGACCTTCCGGCCTGAAGTACCTTGCCCCAACCACTAAGCTACTCCTCCCTCCAATATAGTATAAGCTTTGCCATACCTGCAGCCACTGTGAGAAAACCTTATGCCTTGTTTAATAAGCTTAATCACATGGTAAAACTGAGAAGCCGTGCCGTAAGGAAGAGCACCTGTTTCAGTTTGCTGAAGGATCACATGATTGCCTAGCATGAGACTAAAGGAACTGTGAAACAGCCAAGTAGAGCTGAGCCGTTTTTGTTGCTTCTTTTGTGTGAGTTTATTTTCAACCCTTATGTTGTAATTGGCATTCTTTTGCGTCTGAGATACTGAATCTTGATGCGCTGGAATAAACCCTCCTAAAAATAAATATTCTTGCATGCCTTTTTCTACTCGAGCTACAACTACAACTCAGTCCCACAGGAGGCCAAGCAACTACATATCCCAGAACTCCTGGGGCCAATTGTTAGAGCTTCACTCCTAAAGGACACTTAAAAGGCCGTCCCTACCGGTAAGCTCTTGGGTCCAGGTAGCAAGGACGTCGCAATACGGAAATATTTCTTTACAAAAAGAGTGGTGGATCCGTGGAATAGTCTCTCAATGGAGGTGGTAGAGATGAGGACAGTATCTGAATTCAAAGAAGCATGGGACCAACAAAGAGGATCTCTAAAGGAAAAAAGAGGACTGTTATAGTGGTTGATATGGAAGGACAGACTAGATAGGCCATGAGGTCTTTTTCTGTCGTCAAGGTTCTATGTTTCTATATCAATTATTCTTTTATTTAATTAGATAGGGAAAGTGTTATAGTTGCTGAAGAAAACCCTATATTATTTCTTAAAGAGAAAGACATTTTGCCCCAACTTATAGGATAGACAAGGTTTTCCCTTGTTTATTTGTTAAAGAGAGGGAGTAGGATCCAGTACAGAAGAAGATATGTGAAGAACCTGGAAAGATCTTCAATCCAGTGGCAAAGCAGTCGGGAGTCCTGGGCCTCTTCGCAAGAAAGAGAACTGGAAGAGGTGCTGGTGCACCCTACACAGAGACAAACAGGGAAAATATATTTCAGCTCAAATAAAACAGACACTGGGTGGGAAATACCACCAGGACCATTTGGAATTCCAAAAAGGAAAACTTATCTGTTAGAGTGAGAAATGTTTGAAGGTTCTGAAAGGGAAAATAAAATTTCCTTAGTAGGAATTGGCCTGGAAATTTCTGTGTAAAGGTTTCACCAGCAGATCTAAAGAATAACTTGACTTGCCGGTTATTTGATGTGACTGAATACACCTACCTGATTATTGTTATGTTGATGTGAGCATAACGTTACTTTGAGTTAAGAAGAATATTTTGGATGGTTACACTACTGTAGGTTTTAATACATTGCACTAAAAATCCTATTCCTGAAAATAAATGTCATCTATGCAGTCCATTATTACAAAACACTACCTAGCTACAATTAATACCTGTAACATCACCTTGATAGTGGCTTATCCACTTTAGTTTATTTGCCTCTTGCTCTCTACTTGCCTCATAGTAAAGGGAGAGTAAGATGAGGTTAGTGAAATCTGTCAGCTTCCACCCGAAGAAACCGCCAGACTCCGATCACTTGAGCCATCTGACTACATTTAAACATCATTGGTGCTGTTGCAAGTGAGTCTGATAGTAAGCTCTTTGGGATAGGGGGCTACAATATCTTAAAAAAGATAAAGCGTTATTAGAAAAGGTACAGAGAAAACCCACCAAAATGGTAAAGAGGATGGAAGGATACCCCTATGAAGAGAGGCTAAAAAGGTTAGGTTTCTTCAACCTGGAAAAGAGACGACTGAGGGGAGATATGATAGAGGGCTATAAATTAATGAGTTTAATGGAATGGGTAAATGTAGATGTGTTTTTACGCCATCAAAAAGTAGAAAGACTAGGGGACATGCAATTAAGTTACAATGTAACCTGTTTAAGACTATTGTGGTGATGCGGGTGCAGCACAGCCCTGTGAAAGAGAGAAAAAAGAGGTTTTTTTCCATAAGTGGGGGATGGGCTCACCTAAGCATAGGTCCCAGAGAGAAAGTGAAACTAAAACACACACTTGCAGAGCTAGCCTGAAGCCACACCCAGTCTCCAGAGCAGCTGCAGGGAGAGAGAGGGTGGGGCCAGAGAAGGAAGCAGACTACAGAGCATTTAAACTGCATCACTCAGCAAGTGAGGGAGAGACGGACAGAGGCAGAGGGAAGCAGAGAATTGAAGGAATTCCCGGAGTCCAGAGAAGCCAGGAGAGGAGACAGCACTGCAGGGCTGTGAGACCTGGTGATTCTAAAGGGACCAGCCATAACTGCCAAGGCAAGTGGCAGGGCCAGAGGAAAGAAAGGAGCTGGGGAGAGTTCCAGAACTACATTTCTGACTCTGAGGACAGCAGCTCAAGCTCTGAGCCAATAACCAAACATTACAGAAAGCCTTGTAAAGGAAGGGTTTCTGCAAGCCAGGTAAACCAAACATTTCCTGAAATTTGTATTTATTTATTTATTTACAATCTCTTATATACCGCACTATTCATCATCAGCGCGGTTCACATGGAACAAAATGCTCAGTACATTTAACACGTAAGAGTTTACAGGTAACAGGGCATAAATAACTTGGATAACCGGGGTAACTATTTACAAAACATACTACATGGAATCATATGCACAGAGGTTTCATAGGAAAACACCAGCCCACTATAGGATTGAATATCAAACTTGGTGTGTTGTTGAAATACCATACATTTATCTGGGACTGGTATCAGTGGGTGCTATTGAGCTCTAGGTGATGCCATTGGGTTCTATAAGGTACTTGTTGAAGAGGTGGCATTTGAGGGCTTTCCTAAACTGTGTTATGCTCTTAATAGCCGGATATCAGAGGGTAGTGCATTCCAGCATTTTGGGGCACTGAGACTGAAGGCTCTGTTGGCTGTCGATTTAGTGCAAACAGTAAGTTCCTTCGGGATTTTTAGGGAGTTTATAGCCATGGATCTTCTTGCTCTATTTGGAGATGTGATATGGATGAGGGAGGATAAGGATGCAGATGTGAGATTATTAACAGCTTTAAAAGTAATTATCGGGGTCTTGAAAACTATTCTAGCTTGAATGGGTAGCCAATGTAACTGTATCAGCAGAGGCGTCACGTGGTCATTCCTGGAGGCTCCGTGGATGACTCTTGCTGCCGCGTTCATGGCTAGCTGAAGCGGGTTTAATGTAGATTGGGGAAGACCTTGTAATATGGCGTTCGCATAGTCAAAATGAGGTATAACCAACGCCTGGAAGATTGTACGGAAATCAGTTGGATCAAGAATGGAACGTAAATGTCTAAGTGAGCGGATCTTGGGTGACTCCCAAATATCGTATTGAGGATTTAGATTGTAACTCCGCTTCTTTTACTTTAAGATATTGTGGGGGGGGGGGTAAAATTGGGATTCCTTGTAATGAAGAGTACTTCTGTTTTCTTCTGTTGTATTCTGAGGTTTTGAGACAGGAGCCAGTCAGATATTGCATTGAAGCAACTCGTCAGTGGGGAGAGGTCCAGATGCTCGGTAGAGAAGGGAATGTAAAGCAGGACATCGTCTGCGTATAACATGCAATCAACATTGAAAGACCGGATGATATTACAGATTGGCTGCATGTAAATATTGAACAGGAGCGCAGAAAGGGAGGATCCTTGAGGGACTCCTTGGCTTTGGTGGAAAGGTTCAGACTTTATCCCTCCAGAACGAACATGCTGCCATCTTTCGGACAAGTAGGATCTGCACCATTCAAGTGCTCTTCCATTAATGCCTTTGTCAATCAAACGTCCTAGTAGAAGCTCATGATTTACTGAATCAAAAGCTGCAGCGATGTCCAGAAAGATGAGTGCAAATCCTTGACGGATGTCGTCAATGCCAGTGATTATTTTGCAGAAGAGAGTGGTAAGGAGGGATTCCACTCCATGGAATTCCCTAAAACCATGTTGGCAGGGGTCTAACGGAGCAGCGGCGTCAATGTGATCCTGCAATTGCCTTTGGGCCTCCTTTTCAATGATCTTCGCGAGTAGTGGAATGCTAGATATGGGTCTGTAGGAGTCCACCTGTTGGGAGTCAAGCTTGCAGTTTTTTAGCAGAGGTCTGATAGAGGTGTGTTTAAGGGCTGAAGGGAAGGATGAGGAATTGATTCAGTAAGGGGAAGAAGGGCAAGAAGTTCTGACCCAGTTCCAAAAGGGAGAAGGAATCTCAAGTGGGAAAAGCTTTTTAAACGTTTAAAGAAAGTGCAGCTAAACGTTCCAGAACGTGTCCCAAGCCCTGAGCCTTACAGCACAGAGGAGGAGATGGAAATTGGGTCTTATTAAGATAATCCAGTGTCCTCTGATGAATCTATGGAATGTGTTTTTTGTACAAGCAATGCTTAGAAGTTTTATTGAAGGCTGTGTGAAAATATAAGAAGTGCTGGTGCCAAGTAATGCCATTGAGAAGGGCAGATAAAAAGGTGTAAAACCTCATGCTTTAAAAGCAGCCATTTTTACTAATGCTGGAGCTGTGTTAAAATGCTGTTTGTTTCTAAGCTAAGAGGCAGCACATAATCACACGCTGGTTTGTAGCAGCTGGGAGAAGCTGAGAAGATTGCTGGACTGTGCATGTAACAGAGTTTAAACTGTTTTGCTTAAGTGAAGAAGAATTTAAGTTAAAAAGCAAAGAGTGAAGAAACTGCTTTGCTGAAGCAGTTGAATGTCTCTTTTGAAAAGTTTTTGTTGGAGAAATTATCCTTCTTTCTGTTTACTGTTTTGGGAACCTTTATCAAGGCCAGTTGCCAATTTGACGCTGCAAAGAAAAAAAAAAAAAATTATAACAAATTTTCCTGTGTCAGCCTCATCCACTCGGACTGCTTTAATAATAAGCCCACAACTACACTAGAAGGGCCTCAGCTACTACGTTGAAGCATAGAATCAAGTGTGATGACCGGTCGCCCCCTCTAGGCAGCCGCCTAGGAGAGCGCCACGGCGCCACACTATTAAGAGAAAATATTTTTTCACTCAACGCGTAATCAAACTCTGGAATTAGTTACCAGAGAATTTAGTCAAATCTGTTAGAGTAGCTGGGTTTAAAAAAGGTTTGGACACGTTTCTGGAGGAAAGGTCTATAAACCTAATTGTTTAAAGAGGACCTAGGAAATCCACTGCTTACCCCATGACAAGCATTGTGCAATCTGTGTACCTTTTTGGGAACCTGCCAGGTACTTGTGACCTGAATTGGCCATTGTTGGAAACAGGATACTGGGCTTAAGGGACCTTGGTCTGACCAAGTATGGCATTTCTTATGTTCTTATAGCCTCCTGACAATGAGCCAGGTTTGATCTGGTAACCTTTGGATTGACAAGACAACTCTGATTGTGTCTACATTCATGCATTAAAGTTTACGTTAATCAGTCAATATGAGATGGGGTGTAGAATGGGTGGAGAGTGGATAGGGGGGCCCATTGCTGCTAATACCAGGGCCCTTGCCACACACTCAGTAGCAAAGGGCTCCTAAATTCATTAAGTGAACCTGACCGAGTGGAGCACACTATAGGGAACGTCATACTGAACATGCCCTGACATCTAACCTGCAGTCTTGGCCATTAATGCACCTGAGAGTAGAAACATAGAAACATGACGGCAGAAAAAGACCACATGGACTATCTAGTCTGCCCTTCCATATCAACTACTTCAATTGTCCCCTTTTTTTCCATTAGAGATCCTCTGTGTTTGTCCCATGCTTTTCTAAATTCAGATAGCCCAGAGACCATGTCAGTTCCCACTAGCACTCCTTGTGGCCTTGGGCAAATCACTTAACCCTCCATTGCCTCAGAAAAATCCAAGTTATCAATGTCCCTGTTTAATGTTCATTACCAAGTTTAAGTTTCAATGTAAACTGCTTTGATTGAAATGATAAAGCAGTATATAAAACCTGTTAAATAAATAAAATAAATAAGATACCGTCCTCATCTCTACCACCTCCATTGGGAGACTATTCTTCACATCTACCACTCACTGTAAAGAAATATTTCTGCATATTATTCATGAGTCTATCCCCTTTCACACTTATCCTATGGCACCTCAAATTGGCACATTAATGGCAAACGAGTCCACAAGAGAGCACCCACGCTCACAAAGGAAAACCAGGCAAAAGAAAGCAAGGTGCAAAAAACAACTTTATTGACAAAAAATTCCCAACAAGACAGTGTTTCAGCAAGTTACCTTTGTCAGGGGGCAAGCCTACCCTTCCCAACTCCCCTATTTAAATGTTCCTTGTATATTGGTTAAGTGTTTTTTGTATACTGTTGAGTTATAAGGTAAACAGCTTTGATTGAAGGATAAAGCGGTATAAAAAAAACCAGTTAAATAAATAAATAAATAAGCAAGCCTCTACATACAAAATAAAAAAAAAATCATAACACATAAATGCTGATAAAACATAATAAGCCATATAAACAATATGGGCCCGATTCTGATCCCGACGTCCATCTCCTTTGTATGTCCGGACTGAGCCAGGTGTACAAAGAAGATAACAATTCTGATCCCGCGGGGCACATCTAGCCCCTGGGATCAGAATCGTGAACAGGCCTGTACATGCAGGCCGGGACTGTGATTCAGTCTCGTCCTGCACATACAGCCATATTTATTTTATTTATGTATTTATTTATTTTATTTATTTATTTAACTGTATTTATATCCCGCTTTTCACCGGGTCAAAGCGGCCATAGCCTGGATAACTCAGCCAGGGCTTTTAAATGGAGCTACGGCACCATGGCGTCCTGTTGCCATGGCACTGCAGCTCCATTTAAAAGCAGCGATGACAGCCACTGTTAAAAAACATAATTCCCTGCAGCCCAACCCCCGATCCAGCCTCCTAAAGCCAGGGTCAGGCTGCGGTGTATTAACTTTGTTCCCCCCCTAGCACCTTCCGTGCCCAGAGTCTGCCAAAAATAAACATCCAGGGAAGTTATTCCACCCTGGGAGTAGAGTAACTTCCCCGGCCATTTCACCGGCACTGGACGTACAGGGCTGACAATAGAATCTGCCCTGTACATCCAGGGCCGGCGACCGCCCACTGCCCACCCACTCTCCGCCCCTGCGCTGCCTCTTCCCAACCCCCGACTAGCTTCCCCGCACAACCAGCGGGGAAGTTAGTCGGGGCATACAGCTGGCATGAATAGCGGGGATGGACGTTCCATTGGGACATCCATCCCCCCTATTTGTGTCTCAGAATAACCCCCTATGTGAAACCATCATAATGTATATCAAATAAAAAGACAGATAAAACATAGTAGGTCAAATAAAAGGACAGTCCAATGCTTGATGGACTACATTAATGATACATGGTGAAAGAATACAAATAACAATAACAATAAAATAGAACATATAAAACTGGTGAGTAAAAAGATACCAATATATTAAAATGGCATGCATAAATATAAATGGAAACCAGAAAAAAAGGGGGGGGGGAGAGAAAAGAGGGGTGGGGGAAGGGAGAAGGAGAGAGGGAGGAGAAAAGGGCAGAGGAAGAGGGGGAAGGAGAGAGAAAGAGGGAAGGGGGAAAGGGGAAGATGGACAAGCAATTGGCAACAATCCCATTTAGGTGGAGATGCTACCGAGGAACCACAAAGAGAGCAATGGCCCTCGCAGTATGTAGGAGACGGAGACACAGCAAGCGAGTGGCGTATGGAGGTCACAGGTGCCTTTATTTGTTAAAAAAAAAACCTACGCATTTCGGTGATTGCCTTCCTCAGGAGGTATGCAGCATAGAACATCATAAAAATAATAAATAATAACAATTACACAGGTACACTAAAAAATTTTTTTTTTAAACTGCCTCTAATGTTTCGATTGATTTTTACGTTTTTTGGTGCGCTGAATCCAAATCTGGTAACCAATTTGCTCCATCACGTACAGATTTTTTGCTACATTGGGTTAGCAGTTTGAGGTGAACGTTTCAGATTGAGTGCGATCGAGATAAAGGTTTCTTGGATGAATTCTTTATACTAATTGTTTAGTAGTTATTCAAATAAGAATAAAGAAAATTGTAACAAGGCAGCACATAAGAATAGAGTAATGTCAACAAAACACACTGTGATGGTAGCAAAATTGTCTGCACTTAAAACAGCCACATACATGTGCACAAACATTGAGCATATAAGAGCGAGGTTAGACACAAAGCAAAGCAAAGAAATGTGCAAAAAATGTTGTACAGGTATGTATGTAAGAATAGAAAACGCAAACGACACCATTGCAATACATGAAGACAAACACCCGATGGTGTGAAAATAAAATTCTAATAAATGAGATCCGACACTGTGGTAATAACTAGCAAATTTTTATTTCAAAGTTTAGTAAAAACACGATATTTGTCAACACAGTTTAGATTTTAAAGTCATTCTTGGGTCAATCAATCTCCTGGTGGGCCCGTTTCTTCTTTCCCCGAATGCTTCTCTTGGTGCGCTGCTTGGCGTATTTTTCATCTGGGGTTTCCCGCAGCAGCAACCAGCAGAAATCAGCCATCATAGTGGTGTTCCATCTTCCTTGGTACCTTCTCTCTGCGTCCTTGATGTCCTGGTGAAACCTTTCACCTTGTTCTTCACTGTACGCCCCCAAGTTTTCGGGAAAGTAGTTCACATGGGAGTGCAAGAAATGGACTTTCAGGCTCATGTTACAGCCTTGTTCTTTGAAGGCATTGAGCATCCTGGCAACAATATCCTTATAGTTCTCATCCCGCCTGTTCCCCAAGAATTTGAGAACAACATCCTTGAAGGAATCCCAGGCTTCTTTTTCCTTCTCAGACATCGTTTCAGCGAATGCTCCATCTGAAATGAGTTTCCTTATATCAGGGCCAACAAACACTCCTTCCTTTAGCTTTGCTTCAGAAAGTCGGGGGAACTTTGAGCAAAGGTACCGAAAGCACTCACCATCTTTTGGAAGGGACTTGATGAATTGCTTAATGAGACCCAACTTAATGTGGAGAGGTGGTAATAGAATTTTATCACGAGGTACCAAGCTCTCATGAAGAACATTTTTCTCACCGGGTCTCAAATACTCCCGAATTGGCCAGTCTTTTTTCCCCCAGTGTAGGTCGCGGGCCCGGCTATCCCACAAGCAAAGGAAGCAGGGATATTTGGTGAAACCGGATTGCTGCCCTAATAGCATGGATAGAATTTTAAAGTCTTCACAAATCATCCACTTATGCTCATCATAACGAATCTTCTGAAGAATCAGGGCCAAATTCTCGTATTTTTCTTGGAGAATAACAGAGTGAGCAATAGGAACTGAAGCGAATGTGTTGCCATTATGAAGAAGAACACCTTTTATGCTGTCTTTTGATGAATCAATGAACAGCCGCCATTCAGCAGGATCATACTTGAGTTTAAACTTTTCCATCACTCCGTATATATCGTTGCAAAATACCAAATCTTCCTCTTTGCTGAAATACTTCAAAAATTGTGTCTCGCGGTTGCGGTACCAATAAAAAGTTGTTCCTGGTGACAATAGATTTTTCTGTTTAAGCCGAGAACCTAGCAGTTGGGCAGCATCTTTTGGGAGTCCTAAATCCCGGACTAAATCATTCAATTCAGCTTGAGAGAAAAGTTCAGGTTTCGGATCTGGTTCAGTTTCAAACTCGGAAGTACTGGACTCATCGGGAAAAGCCATCTGATGAGTCTCATCATGATCAGAACCGTCCACACAAATATGATCCAAAGATTATGGTGGTTCAGGCACAGGTACTTCGTTGCTATGAGGCATAGGCCTAATTGCTGAGGGAAGGTTGGGGTAACTTATTACGTTCTTATTTTTTAAGTTGTATCCCTTCACAATGCAAGAGCAAAAATAGCAGTCACTGCTGTGGTCTCTTTGTTCACGCCACATCATAGGTATTCTGAAACGAAATGCTTGTTTTTTACCTTTCATCCATAAGCGTAGATCTTCCTCACATGTCTTGCACACTTTGTGAGGAGCCCACGGTTTGTCTTGATCGCCTAACTTCAAACCGAAATAGGTGAAATATACTTTTTTAATAAATGCAGAAATGTTCCTCTGCCGCTTTTTCACAGTATATTCCCCACAAATAAAACAAAAACTGTCCGGAAAGTTGACGCAACCTCTGGCTCTGTGAGCCATCACAAATACACAGCACTGCAAACTACAACTGTAGTGAACCACTTCGGAATAAAGCTGGATTACGACTGAGCAAACAAAAGGTAATAATGAACTTGCAAGAAACTGAAATTTGACAGGAACGTTCATGTCGCAACCACCGTGTTTGAGCGAGCGAACGAGGCGAGGCGAACAGGAAAGAACATGCGCCAGCGCGAGTACTGGATTTAGCCCCCCGCCTCCCAATTGTCCTGTTAATGTATAAAATGAATACAAAACACTCTAAAATATCATGAGGGAGTGTTTCTAGTTAGTTAACCATTACAACCTCTATTTTGGGCCAAGAAAATAAACTGCAGTCGGCTAAAAAGAAATTATGTGAACATTCCTTATATGGGTAAGAAATCTAATTTTGCAAGAAAACGTGATGTGATGGAACATTTTGGCTCTTTTTCCTGGATTCAGCACCCCAAAATCTATAGGAATCAGTTGCAAAACTGGAGGCAGTTTTTTGGTAGTGTACCTGTGTTATTAGTAATAAATACAAAATAAATAAGTAAACAAAATAAAAACAGACAGAACAATCATAGAAAAATAATTAAAAAGCATATAATAAAAAGGAAAACATATTATAAAACATAAAAATCATATGTTAGCAAAATTACAATTAAAGGAACAAAGGGCAGAGGGATGTGAAAAGCCCACATATAAAATGAAGCCTTGTCTAGGACCCATATGTGGTAGAAGAGATGAGGTGGAGAAGCTACCTACACTAAAAACATAGGACAGCAAAGGACTCATTGTTTGTGATACTGGAAGGTAACACTTGAGAGCAGATGGGCCACTAGACAATAGGGGTCACTGGTCACTGTTATATACACAAATGAATAAAAGTTCAGACTCACAGGAAGCCATAGGGTTTCTTATAAAACTAAACCGTGTCAAAAGTGGAATTAATAAAGCAACATACAATATGAAATCCAAACTCATAAATTATACACAGAGCCATTCACAAAAATGAGATGCTCAGGGGCAAAAGAGGTGAAAATGAAGAGGGAACACAGACTCATGTAAAGCAATCTGTAAGGGTGCAACATTCATCTAAGACAAAGGGGCAATAAAACTGCGGTCATGGAGTTAAAATAAACTATCTATGAGATGATGGTCATGTCATAAATAGAGAACAAAGGAGAAGGAGGTTTGTTTATTATTATAACTTAAATGACTATGTATTTTTAAAATGAGAGAACCCAATAAAAATAAGAAAAAAAGTTAAAAACTGGGGATTTCATACAAATTATTATCTAAATCTACCCCTGGCAAATAGTGAGCATGCTAGTAAAACTTGTAAGGCAGTACGTTGGCGTATCGCCAATTGCTTGTCCATGCCCCCGTTTCATTTAGAAACATAGAAATATGACAACAGAAAAAGACCACATGGCCTATCTAGTCTGTCCTTCCATAACAACAACTACAACAGTCCCCTTTTTACCTTTAGAGATCCTCTGTGTTTATCCCATGCTTTTTTGAATTCAGTTACTGTCCTCATCTCTACCACCTCCACTGGGAGACTATTCCATGGATCCATTACTCTTTCCGTAAAGAAATATTTCCACATATCACTCCTGAATCTATCTCCCTTCACCCTTATCCCATGTCCTCTCGTAGCAGAACTTGCTTTCAAAAACAGCTTTATTAGCTTTCCCCCTTCCCTCCTTTTCTCTCCTTCCTCCCATTTCTCCCCTTTCCTCCCCACCCCCTTTTTTCTGGTTTCTCTTTATATTTATGCATATTTATATATTGGTATCTTTTTACACGCCAATTTTATATGTCCTATTTTATTGTTACTTTTATTTATATTGTTCCACCACTTATCATTAATGTAGTTCAACAAGCTCTAGACTGTCCTTTTATTTGACCTACTATGTTTTATCTGTCTTTTATTTTCTATATTTTATGATGGTTTCAAATGTTGTTTATTTTTATTTATTTAATGGGTTTTTTATACCACTTTTATGCCAAAGGCAGTTTACATATTTTATTTTATTTATTTATTTGGTTAAATTTGCATACTGCTTCTTCCAGCAATCAGTAGCGGTTTACATTAAACGTTTATCACAGCAAACGTTTGTTACATATAACAGGAGTATGGTTATATACATATTCCAGGTTAAATACATATTTGTAAGGTTATATACTGTCAAAATAGATGTGCCACTCTGGAATTGGGTTTGAAAGTGTGTTCTGCTGACACGATCTTCCTATCGTATTCATTAAATTAAATGATAATGCAGAAATGGCCGACAGGGTCTCAGACTCTAGGCTACCAAAACCTTTTTAGAAAGCAATTGGAATTAGCCCATGCTTGCATCAATGACCCTACTTGTCTAGCCACTTGATATGCAGTAAATTTTCATTAAATAGTAAAGTTTCTTTTTCAAAAATGAGCAGTAAACAGTGCTTAGCTTTCATTAAAGTCTTCCCCGACGCTACCAATGGCGCTCCTATTGTGTTTCTCCAAATTGGTTTCCTCACGGGGTGACCGGAAAGCGCTACAATGTAAACCAATACATTAGCGACGTACCTAGCCCAATGCGGTCTCTGGTATCACAGTAGAATCACGAATACTGCCATACAAGCCACCCGGCTTTCTAAAACGCCGCACATGCGGTCCACATTTATAGAGATCAATTTTGAATGGTAACAGCTGTGTTGGCGTCGGGGGGTAGGTGCTTAAACACAAACTTTCCATTCTATTCTTAGATTTAAGCCATTCGGAATTAGCGTGTTTAATTTATATATCCACCTCTGCTCCTGCAGTAGCAGTGTTTGATCTTTTGACCGCCCCTGTCTTGGTGCTGTAATTTGTTCTATGCAAAAGCAGCGTAATTCATCGAAAGTATGTTGGAACTGTAAACAGTGGTCTACTATGCAGGGGCATTGAATACAGTACACAACATAAGATGAAGTGCAGGATGTCTGCTGTTTTAACTGGTATTGTTTACCTTGATGTTTACCTTGATTGTTTACCTTGATGTTCAAATTTAGTCAATTCCAAGGTGATGTGGCAAATATTACATTCGCCACATTTTCTATGGCCCAAGCAGTCTGAAATAGAATGTTCTTGTAGAGGTGGTAAGCATATTGATCTCTATAAATGTAGACCGCATGTGCGGCATTTTAGAAAGCCGGGTGGCTTTTATATTAGTATTCGCGATTCTACTGTGATACCAGAGACCGCATCAGGCTAGGTACGTCGCTATTGCTTAACACTAACATCAAAGGTCAGAACTTAGCTATGCGAGAGAAATTAATATAAACCTGAAAGTGTATCTCATTGAATCTTATTATGGTTTACATTGTAGCGCTTTCCGGTCACCCCCTGAGGAAACCAATTTGGAGAAACGCAATAGGAGCACCATTGGTAGCGTCGGGGAATACATTAATGAAAGCTAAGCACTGTTTACTGCTCACTTTTGAAAAAGAAACTTTACTATTTAATGAAAATTTACTGCATATTGTCACAGAGCAGACTCACTAGTGACCCCTATGGAGACAGATGGTATTGCAGTTCAAGAAGATAATAACGTTTGGGGAGAGCACATGATAGAAAGTTGCCAGGAGCAACGTAAGCAAGTGAGGTCACGAGCTAGGGAGACACACCCAGCCAGTAGAGAAACCAGGAGATTCTCACCTGACTCTAATCAGCTGGGGGGTGGTGCAGCTAGGAAACACCTAGATAAGCACAGCTCACAAGCAGATAGGAAGGAAACACGTAGGAACCAGAACCAGGGTAGGACCCAGAAGGAGAACTGGATGAATGGAGAGGACGAGAGAAGCTGTGAAGAGAACAAGTCTAACTACCACTTTGGAAGCCTGAACGGAGGTCTGAGTGAGTCCAGTGAATGCTTGAATGAAAGGTACGGACAGCTTGACACAGAAAGTGAGAGTTAATATAACAGCCCAGATTGGAACAGAGCCAGAAGGAAAAAGGTACAAGCCAGGAAGTTTTATTCTTGTCCAAAAAGGGGAAGCACAGGGCTTGGCTATAAAGGACAGTTTGTTGAAGTCCAGAAGCCATCCAAAGCCAGCTTAATGGAAGCAGAGAAGCTTCATTACCCTTATCATACACAAGAGAAAGAGAAAGGCTTTTTACCTTCAGAAGTAAACTACTCTGAGAGATACGTGAGGCATAGAGTTTCAGAAGGGCTGCCGTTAGAAGCTCCAGCTGTTTCCAGGGTCCTAAGCAGAGCAGAGCCTAGAGCTGAAGTAATTCCTTCTAAAAGCTGGGCAAGGAAATATTTTAACTTGCCTAACAGGTATCAGCAGAGGGGAGGCTCTTACCAGGAAAACCTCAGTAAATGTGGTAACAGCAAACAGTTTTACCTTAGTGAAAGAAAAGTACGTCACAGCCAGGACGGACTGTTTGCCAAGCTCCCACAGGAGGAAGATAAAGAGGTGTCAATTCCTGTTGAGGAACCTATGCAATATGAGACATCTATAATAGAAGATACCATTGAACAAATGGACTGTAGCCTTTCTTTGGCAGACAACATAGTCTCACTGAGATAGAGAGGAATAAGAAGCCTGACAAGGTGAAGGGAAGGCCTTATTCCTGGTTGCTACAGGTCTGTGTTTTGAATATATTTTGTTTTGTTAAGAAGCTGAAAGAAAGCAATTTTTGTTACAGTTTTCTTTCTGTTATACCCAAGAAGGGTTATGTTTCTTTATTTTTGTACATATTGAGATATCCTATTGGGAAAGGGAAATAAAGCCCTATTTAACCTTACATCGGTTTTCCACGACTAATTTGTAACTGGCAGCAACTACAACTACCAGAAGGCCAGTTATACTGAGGCCCAGTGCAGTGCCTTGTTTTACCGGCAGGTGCACAGAGAGGGCTCACGACATAATGGCGTAGTATTTTAGGATCAATTTTTGTGTACCACGTGATTTCTTCTGGGAGAAAAGAGAAGAAATAAAAGAAGAGGACATCGCTGGAGGAACAAGTGACCACACAGAAGCACTACCTGAAGGAGGATTTCGCTGGCAGGTCGGCCAGAAAAGCAAAGGAACCTTTTCTCACATGCTGAAGTCTACCAGAAAACTCAGGTAACGGTGACCTGGGTGGGGAAGGTAGAAGGACAACGTGAGAAAGGGGGCGCTATTCCTAGGCAGGAAGTGGGCAAAAGAAGTACTGCACTTGGTGTGCTTTTTCTTTTTTTCCTTTTGCAGGTGTTCAGCTCCAGAGGGATGGATCCATACGACGTCCAGACATGGATGCAAGCGCAGTGGGACAGACAAGCAGCGCTTATGCAGCAACTTCAAGGACAGTACATGGACGCTATGAGAGAGCAGCAGCGACCTTTAGTGGAAGCGTTGGAGGCTCTTGTCAAGAAGCCGCAGGACAATGAAGCAGCGAACTTGTCAACAATGCCGCAAGTAGCATTGAACAGTTGCTCTAATTTGTCTGTGAGACAGCTTACCCAGTATGATGATCTAGACGATTATATAGAATCCTTTGAGAGGATTGCAGAAACCCTCAAATGGCCATCAGAGCAGTGGGCCATGCGTTTTGCTATGACCTTGACTGGAGAGGCTCTGTCAGCATTTAAGGGAATGCCTTCTACCTTAGCCACTAATTATGTGGAAATTAAAAAAGCCATAAGAGATAGGCTGGGCCTTACGCCCAGGCACTACAAACACCTATTTAGGGAGGCAAAAATACAGAATAAGGAGACTCCCAGAGCCTTATACCAAAGGTTAAAAAGCCTTGCGTATAAGTGGCTTAACCCTGAAGGGAGGTCAGTAGAATCCATTATGAATGATATAATAATGGAGCAGTTTATGCATTCTGTATCACCAGATTTAAAGACCTTCCTCACATTACAGGATTGCCGTAATCCCGAAGAGGCAGCCAATATGGCAGAGGTATATTATGAAGCCAAAAGGGCTGACACCTCTAGAATTGGCGAGTTAAAAATAAATGGCAATGAAAATCCTGATAAAACGAGGAAGGATGATAGAGTTACAATGTATAAAAGAAATGTGCGTAATGATACTGTTGATGATGTGGCTGGTAATAGAAAATGTTATAAATGTGGAAAGATAGGCCACTACCAGAGAAATTGTAGGGAAAAAACTGTCCTGGTAACAGGGGACAACAGACAAGTCGCGGAAGGATTTCTCCAGATGGTTCAGGTGGAGGGGGTAGAGGCCCTGGCGTTACTTGATTCGGGAGCCGATCAGAGTATGGTTTCTCAAAAACTATGGGAAACCATCGAGAACCAGCGGTCGGCGGCCCCAAATCAAGCAGCGGGCCAGGTACGCATACGCTGCGTACACGGAGAGGCTTCCCATTATCCCTTGCACGAGGTGAACATAAAGGGTTTTGGGGTTACCCGGCAAATATTAATAGCGGTAGTCCCCAAATTACCCTATGCTGTTGTCCTCGGGAGGGATTGGGCACCCTTCTGCCAGGAAATGGAGAGAGGTCTGCAGGAAGTACTAGCCCCTACACACGCACGCTGCCAGCCAGCGGAGGTAGAAAGAGGAGCTGAGGCCTTAGCGGCTAGCATTCCTAGTCCTCTGTTTGGGAAGACTCGTAAGGCAGACTCCAAAAAGCAGCCCCCTCTCAAGGCAGCATCGCCTGATAAGCCAAAATTCGTACTGCAATTTTGTAAGAATAATATTCAGGCTAAGGGTCCAGCAAGGGCTACCGCGGCAGCCGCGGGATATGATCTTTTTAGCATAGAAGACGCCTTTGTTATGAAAGGGGGACAAGCACTGGTAGACACCGGGATCCAGATAAAAATCCCGGAGGGATGTTATGGGCGCATTGCACCCCGGTCAGGGCTAGCTGTGAAATACTCTCTAGATGTAGGAGCAGGAGTCATCGACCCTGATTATCGGGGTCCCCTAAAAGTCCTGTTATTTAATTTTGGAAGTAAGGACTTTAAAATACACGCAGGTGACCGAATCACACAATTGATCTGCGAGCGTGTAGGGTTCCCCTTGGTGGAGGAAGTACCCTCACTGCCACCGACGAAACGGGGGGCGGGGGGATTCGGCTCCACAGGAGAAAGGGAGGTTAAAAACCTAACAGCCTTAGGAGAGGAAAGAAGTGAGGAGGATCTGGGCCCACAGATTGAGGATTGGGAAAAACAACCTACCCCGAGGATAGGGACCGAGCTGTTGCCCCAACAGCAAAAAGAATTAATGCAGATGTTGGGAAAATTCAAGGATGTGCTAACAACTCGGCCAGGCGAGACCCACCTCGTAGCCCATGAAATTATCACAGTGCCCGGACGAGTAATTCGGCAGAGGCCTTATAGAATGCCAGAAACACGCAAACAAGAGGTAATCAAACAAGTAAAAGAAATGCTGGCCACCGGCATAATTGAAGAATCGCGTAGCCCGTGGTCCAGTCTGATTGTACTTGTGCCAAAACCCAATGGAACCTTACGGTTCTGCATTGACTTTCGACAAGTCAATGAAATTTCACAATTTGATGCATATCCCATGCCACGTATAGACGATCTTCTGGATCGCCTAGGGCAAGCCAAATATCTGACCACCCTCGACCTCAGTAAGGGATATTGGCAGATTCCCTTAACAAGGGAATCTAAGCCCAAGACAGCATTTAGTACACCAATTGGGTTATTCCAATTCAAAAGGATGCCATTTGGCTTACATGGGGCGGCCGCCACATGCCAGCGGTTGGTAGACCACGTTTTACGGCCTCACCACGAATACGCCCTAGCCTATATGGATGACGTAGTCATATATAGCACAACCTGGGCGCAACATCTGGCTAGGGTGGAAGCGGTGCTGAGAGCACTACGGAGGGCTGGCCTCACCCTCAACCCAGAAAAATGTTTATTTGCCACAGAAGAGGCCAAATATTTAGGCCATATGATAGGAAGAGGGCTGGTAAAGCCTTTAGCAAGCAAAATAGAAAGCGTCAGAGATTTCCCTAGACCTACCACAAAAAAACAGGTCCGAAGCTTTCTGGGGTTACTTGGCTACTATCGCAGATTCATACCCCGCTTCGCGAAGGAAAGTATGGTTTTCACTGCAATGTTGAAGAAAAATGTGCCTAACCGAGTACAGTGGACTCCAGAGGCGAAAACAGCTTTTGAGGCCTTAAAGGGAAAACTTTGTAGCACCCCGGTGTTGCGGGGTATAGATTTTAACCTGCCATTCATAGTCCAAATGGATGCGTCGGACACGGGATTAGGGGCAGTGATGTCCCAAGTTTTTGAAGGGGTCGAGCATCCGGTAGCTTACCTTAGCAGGCAGCTCTCAAAGGCAGAAAGGAATTATGCCATGATTGAGCGTGAATGCCTGGCGATAAAATGGGCTATTGAAGCACTCCGTTTTTATCTCACGGGACGGAAGTTTTTGCTAGTAACAGATCATGCCCCATTAAAATGGCTCCACCAAATGAGAAATAATAACGCGAGATTAACAAGGTGGCACCTAGCGCTACAAGCTTTTAATTTTACTGTTCAGCATAGAGCAGGGAAAACGCACGGCAATGCGGATGCACTATCGCGTATTACGTGCTGTCCATCTGAGACTGAGGCAGCCCGTAATATTTTAAGGGGGGGAATCTGTCACATAGCAGACTCACTAGTGACCCCTATGGAGACAGATGATATTGCAGTTCAAGAAGATAATAACCTTTGGGGAGAGCACATGATAGAAAGTTGCCAGGAGCAACGTAAGCAAGTGAGGTCACGAGCTAGGGAGACACACCCAGCCAGTAGAGAAACCAGGAGATTCTCACCTGACTCTAATCAGCTGGGGGGTGATGCAGCTAGGAAACACCTAGATAAGCACAGCTCACAAGCAGATAGGAAGGAAACACGTAGGAACCAGAACCAGGGTAGGACCCAGAAGGAGAACTGGATGAATGGAGAGGACGAGAGAAGCTGTGAAGAGAGCAAGTCTAACTACCACTTTGGAAGCCTGAACGGAGGTCTGAGTGAGTCCAGTGAATGCTTGAATGAAAGGTATGGACAGCTTGACACAGAAAGTGAGAGTGAATATAACAGCCCAGATTGGAACAGAGCCAGAAGGAAAAAGGTACAAGCCAGGAAGTTTTATTCTTGTCCAAAAAGGGGAAGCACAGGGCTTGGCTATAAAGGACAGTTTGTTGAAGTCCAGAAGCCATCCAAAGCCAGCTTAAGGGAAGCAGAGAAGCTTCATTACCCTTATCATACACAAGAGAAAGAGAAAGGTTTTTTACCTTCAGAAGTAAACCACTCTGAGAGATACGTGAGGCACAGAGTTTCAGAAGGGCTGCCGTTAGAAGCTCCAGCTGTTTCCAGGGTCCTAAGCAGAGCAGAGCCTAGAGCTGAAGTAATTCCTTCTAAAAGCTGGGCAAGGAAATATTTTAACTTGCCTAACAGGTATCAGCAGAGGGGAGGCTCTTACCAGGAAAACCTCAGTAAATGTGGTAACAGCAAACAGTTTTACCTTAGTGAAAGAAAAGTACGTCACAGCCAGGACGGACTGTTTGCCAAGCTCCCACAGGAGGAAGATAAAGAGGTGTCAATTCCTGTTGAGGAACCTATGCAATATGAGACATCTATAATAGAAGATACCATTGAACAAATGGACTGTAGCCTTTCTTTGGCAGACAACATAGTCTCACTGAGATAGAGAGGAATAAGAAGCCTGACAAGGTGAAGGGAAGGCCTTATTCCTGGTTGCTACAGGTCTGTGTTTTGAATATATTTTGTTTTGTTAAGAAGCTGAAAGAAAGCAATTTTTGTTACAGTTTTCTTTCTGTTATACCCAAGAAGGGTTATGTTTCTTTATTTTTGTACATATTGAGATATCCTATTGGGAAAGGGAAATAAAGCCCTATTTAACCTTACATCGGTTTTCCACGAGTAATTTGTAACTGACAGCAACTACAACTACCAGAAGGCCAGTTATACTGAGGCCCAGTGCAGTGCCTTGTTTTACCGGCAGGTGCACAGAGAGGGCTCACGACAATATCAAGTGGCTAGACAAGTAGGGTCATTGATGCAAGCATGGGCTAATTCCAATTGCTTTCTAAAAAGGTTTTGGTAGCCTAGAGTCTGAGACCCTGTCGGCCATTTTTGCATTATCATTTAATTTAATGAATACGATAGGAAGATCGTGTCAGCAGAACACACTTTCAAACCCAATTCCAGAGTAGCACATCTATTTTGACAGACATTACTCTGAGAAAAATTGACCAATATTGAATTTGTAGGTTATATACTATGGCAGGGTCATCTATCCTGAGTATGGGGGAGGTGAGAAACGTAAAGAATTCACCCTAGTAAAGGGTCCCTTTTTAGTAGTGCAGGGTGAGAAAGCCACAGCCACACCTAAGAACCAGAAAAACCCTAGCTGGAACAGGTTTCATGCAGTGTCTGATAGAGTAAGAGATGGAGATTACGGGCACGAGGTCCAAAATCCTTACTTCAACAAGTTCCCTGATTACTCAAATACCAGAAGGCAGGGGGATTGCCAACACCTGGGAAGGAAGGAGGTGGGGCTAGAACCCTGGAGGTATAACCCTATGCTAGAGTATACAGACAGGAAGAAAGGAGGAGAGGGAGGAGAAGCCAGAGACTGGAGAAGAGAAGGAGGTAGAGAAGGTGCTGACTCATGCAGAAGAGCCGAGCTACCAGGAGCTGAGAGAGCTGAATTCCCTGCAACAGGTTGGCAGCAGAGGTTGGAGCCAGGAAGTGGAGAAGCTCTCAGAGCACCGGAGAGGTTGTCAGTTGAGCAGTCTGACCTGGTGGGTGAGTCAGAACCCATGCAGCTGGGAGAGCCAATGGCAGAGTTGGGAGAAGAAGACATCCTTATGGATTGCTCTCTGTGCCAAGCTTTAGACATGGAGTCTTGAGGAAGAGCCAGCCCTGAAAGAATTATCCTCCTTGAAAAGGTAACCATAAGAAACAGTCAGTGTGGTGGTAAATTCCCATATGTTTTTAAAAGGGAAGTTTACTGAAATGTAAGGATAAGCAGGAAGCTGTGATTCATGCTTGTTATCCAACTTTGGTTTGAACTGTGAAACGGCAAGAAGCCAATTTACCTGCTAGAAGAGGTTTTCTTTGCTCCTCTGTTATGTGACAAGCCTGTGGAGAGTTTTTGATGGCAGTCCGAATGTTTGCTTCTTGTTTTGAGTTCTGTTGTACCTGAAACACAGCCTAGAAGGAATTGAGGCTGATAGAAGCCAAACTGCCATAGAAGATTAAGCTTGTTTGGACTTTATGCTGTAATTAGCAAGGACTAAAAGGAAGGTGGCAGCCTTGCTATCAAAGGCTGTGCTTCTGAAAGTAAGAAGACTTTTAAACAGCCATTTTTGGGTTCTTTTGTTTACTTTGCCAACCATCTGCTGTACCTTGAGCAAATCCTACAGAAATAATCCTGTATATGGTACTTTGAATCTTTTTGTGTGAAATAAATTTTCTGTTATATGCCTTACCTCAGTGGCCTTAACTACAACTTTCTACCTGAAGCACAAAACCATCTTAGCAGTACTACACTTCCCAGAAGACACCACAAGGAAATAGGCTGCTAAGGCTGATAGGAGAAGGTTCCTTCAATAACCACGCCCCTCTAAAACTAGAGGCGAGTGGTGAGGGCGTTTTTGACAATACGTATTTACATGTGTTTCATGGTTATTTACATAGTCTAGTGTGTAGTTGCATTAGGACTAGTTGTAGTATTCCTGGAATAGGTAGGTTTTTAGTTTTTCCAGAAATCTTTTATGTCGTTGTTGGCTCTTAGTGCATAAAGTAGGTTGTTCCATTGGGAAGGAGCTATGTATTTGAAAGCTCTGTTAATTGTGATGGTTTTGATGTTGCGTATGTTGAGAGGGACGTTTAAGGTGTTTAGGTTGTGGGTTCTCCTGTTCCTATTGGGGGGTTGCATTGAGATAAGTGTGGAGAGGTAAGACGGAGCTAGGCTGTGGATTAATTTAAATATTGTTACTATTATTTTGTATCTTATGTGGGCATGGATGGGAAGCCAGTGGAGTTCCATTAGTATTGGTGTAATGTGTTTGGAGACCCGTATTTTCATTATAATTCGAGCAGTGACATTCTGCGCTATTTGTAGTATATTGAGGGATTTTTGGGTAGTCCTTGAAGAATGTCGTTGCAGTAGTCCAAGTGAGGTGTGATGAGTGCTTGGACTACTGTTCGGAAGTCAGACTACTCAATAATGTTGCATAGAGGTTGGAGTATCCGTAATTTGTGGAATATTGCCCGGTTTAGTAATCTTAGGTGGGTTTCCATCTTGAGATTTTTGTCGAGGGTTACTCCCAAAATTGCATCACAAAAGCAATAAAGGTACATAGAACAACAATAACAAACTCGTGTGAGTTGCAATTGCATAGAACTCATGGGGATACAAACTTGAATTTAACAAATTGGGGGTTTACAGATTTCAGCAGTGTGTGAATGAAGGCATTGTATATGTAGCTATGTGATATCATTTGGTCCAAAGTGTTCAATGAATAGATGTGTTTTTAAAAGTTTCTTCAGATCTTTTATAGACTGTGCAAATCTGATGGGTTCTGGTAGTGTGTTCCAGATTGTTGGGGCAAAAAGGGTGAAGGCTCTATTGTTTGCTGAGAGCTTCTGGTCTTGAGGGAGGGGGGGTATGACAAGCAGGTTCTGGTTCACTGATCTTCTGGGTCTTGTTGAGGGTGTTCTTGTGATTAGATCTTCGAGGCAGGGGGCTGATGAGTTGTGGAGGATTTTGTAGATGGTGGTTGCGACTTTGTATTTTGTCCTTTGTGTGACTGGTAATCAGTGAAGGCTCTTGAGAATCTGTGTGATATACTGTCGTCTTGACGATCCTGTTAAGAGTCTTGCAGCAGTGTTCTGCACTAATGAAGTGGGTATAATGCTTGACATAATGATTTATCAATATTTATATATTATGATTTTTCACTTTTTTTATTTTGTTTTTAGAGGCTTGCCCCCTGACAAAGGCAACTTGCTGAAACGAGCCCATGTCGGGGCCCTTTTACTAATAAAGCTGTTTTTGAAATATCGCTCTCTTTTGCCACATTAATGGCAAATCCATAGAGGGCTTTGGTAAAAGGGGCCCTAAGTCCATGTAGCTGCATTTTAGCCATGATTTTGGCTGCTTTTGTGATGCAATATTATAAAAGTACAGAGGGACCTCATATAGCCTCAAAACAGGCAACCTGTTATAAAGTTGCCTTTAAAATGTACAGGTTTATTACCTGACTTTGAGAAGAATGTCATAACAAAATGTAGTTTTCTGCAGTATCCAAGAATACTGAAGGAACTTGGGGACATTCTAGCTACTCCATTGACTGACCTTTTCAGTGCCTCTTCGGAGTCAGGAATGGTGGCAGAGGACTGGAGAGAGGCACATGTGGTCCCTTTACACAAAAGTGGAAGTAAGGATGCGGTTGAAAGCTAAAGGCTGGTTAGTTTAATGTCAGTGGTGAGCAAATTGTTGGAAACGCTGCTGAAAGAGAAAATAGTGAGGTTTCTGGAGTCCAACGGATTGCAGGATCTGAGGCAGCACAGATTTACCAGGGAAGGATCTTAATAGACAAATCTGATTGATTTCTTTGGCTGGCTGATCAGGGAGATGGACCGAGGGAGAGCCCTAGATGTGGTGCATTTAGATTTCAGTAAAGCATTTGACATTGTTCTACACAGGCGACTTATAAGCCAATTAAGCACCCTTGGGAAGGACCCTAAAGTTACTACTTGGGTTAGAAATTGATTGAGTGGGAGGCGACAAAGGGTACATGTAAATGGAGCTCACTCTGAGGAGAATGGTCTAGAATTTGTCAGCTGAGATTTAATGCTAAAAAATGTAGGGTCATGCGTTTGGGCTGCAACAATCCAAGGGAGTGGTACAGTATAGGGGTGACACACTTCTGTCCACGATAGAAGAACTGGACCTAGGCATGATTTTTGTCTGATGATCTCAAAGTAGCTAAACAGGTAGAAAGGTGATGGCGAAAACATAGAAAGAGGAATGGCCAGCAGAAAAAAGAAGGTCATAGTGTCTCTGTATGTCTTTGGTGCAACCTCATTTGCAGTATTGTGTTCAATTCTAGAGACCGCACCTTCAAAAAGATTCGGTACAGAGGATGGCTACCAAAATGGCTAATGTCCTTCATGATAAAGTATATGAGGACAGACTAGAAGGACCTTAATATGTATACTTTAGATGAAAGGCGGGACAGAGGTGATATGATTGAGATGTTTAAATACCTCCATGGCATAAATGCACAGGAGGAGAACCTCTTTTGATTGAAAGCAAGCTCTGCTATGAGGGGACATAGGATGACGGTGAAAGGGGATAGACTCAGGACTAATATGCAGAAATATTTCTTTATGGAAAGAGTGGTATGTGTGTGGAATAGTCTCCCAGTGGAGGTGGTAGACTACTACTACTACTATTACTGAACATTTGTATAGCACTACAAGATGTACGCAGCGCTGCACAGACATGTAAGAGGCAGTCCCTGCTCATCAGATCTTACAATGTAGTCAAGACAGACAACACAAGGGAAACACTAGGTGAGTCAAGATCTGAAAGCAGTAGAGATGAGGACAGTATTTGAATTTTAAAAAAGCATGGGACAAACACAGAGGATCTCAAAAGGATGTGAACAGGATGGAGTCGGTGCAGAGGGTTGCTACTAAAATGATTAATGGGCTTCATTATAAAGCATATGAGGACAGACTGAAGGATCTTAATATGTACACCTTAGAGGAAAGGCGGAATAGAGGTGATATAAGAAATAACCCAATCTAGAAATGCCCGCACACTGCAGTGTAGATAGATTATGTATATAGTTAACCCAGTTATCCAAGTTTGTACTCCTGTTCAATGTAAAACCTGACAGTTTGTCGTAATGGTCGTTTTGTTATGATGTAAACCGCGCTGATTCTAAATAGCGCGGTATATAAGAAACTGTAATAAATAAAATAAATAAGATATGATTGAGATGTTTAAATACCTCCGTGGCATAAATGTTCAGGGGGAGAGCCTCTTTCAATTGAAAGCAAGTTCTGCTACGAGGGGACATGGGATGAGGGTGAAGGGAGATAGATTCAGGAGTGATATGCGGAAATATTTCTTTACAGAAAGAGTAGTGGATCCATGGAATAGTCTCCCAGTGGAGGTGGTAGAGATGAGGACAGTAACTGAATTCAAAAAAGCATGGGACCAACACAGAGGATCTCTAAAGGTAAAAAGTGGACTGTTGTAGTTGTTATGGAAGGACAGACTAGATAGGCCATGTGGTCTTTTTCTGTCATCATGTTTCTATGTTTCTCTAAAGGAAAAAAAGGGGCTCTTCTATTGGGTGACATGGAAGGGCAGACTAGATAAGCCGTTATGTTTCTGTGTTTCTAAAATGCATACCACAGATTGAAAGTCATCAGGAAACTAAAGCCCCTCCTAAATCATAATGATTTCAGAACGGTATTACATGCCATAGTAACACCAATGATAGACTTTTGTAACTCACTATATCAAAGCCTGCCAGCATACACCATTCATTCACTGCAGATGGTCCAGAACACAGATGCCCACATTCTAACAGGAATAAACAAGCATGAACACCTAACGCCAACATTGAGCCAACTACATGGGCTCACAATCAGGAGTCGCACGAGGTTTAAGGTAAAAATTAATATATTCAAAATTCTGAAAAATGCAAAAAGAAGATATCCCGAAAGTCGCCCAACAAGAACAATTACAAAAACATATTATTACTCCAAATGAATTCTCCAAAACTAAGCAGACCACATCCAACAGGGCTTTATGCAGCGAGCTTATGGAACTCCCTCTTGGAGGATATCAGAAATACGAAGGAGACCAAGGACTTCAGGAAAAAGTTGGACATTCCTGTTTATTGAACATTCTGGAAGTATCACATAGGAAAACATGTACCATCCATCTACTCCAGCACTGGATAATGAATAATGAATACTGCTGCACGACCATGACGCATGACCCCAAACAGTAAATAAGTTACAATTGTAAATAAGCTATGAAAACATACTGTTAATGAGTACTTGTAAAATTTCCCGCATGATGTGCAACCCCAGCCTTTCCTTCAAGTTATTGAGTTGAATGTAAACCACGTTGTTACAATGTTACAATGTAAACAGTTGAGTTCAATGTAAACCCACCTTGATTTAAGGAAAAGGCAGCATATAAATACTGTTAAATAAATACATAAGTAATGGAAGAAAGCCAACATGGATTTAGCCAAGGAAAGTCTTTTCTCAGTAATCTCATATCTTTTTTGAGGATGTGAATAAACAGGTAAATAAAGGTGAGCCAATTGATATAGTGTATCTGTATTTTCAGAAAACCTTTGAAAGTCATGGAATAGGAGGCAGTGTACTTTTGTGGATTAGCAACTGGTTTAAAGACAGAAAACAGAGAGTAGGGCTAAATTGGCAATTTTCCGAATGGAGAATAGTGGATTACCCCATGGATTTCTACTGAGCCCATTGCTCTTTAACATATTTATATGACCTGGAAATGGGAATAGCAAATAAGGTGATCAAATTTGAATATGACTCAAAATTATTATAGTTGTTAAGATACAAGAAGATTGTGAAAAATTACAAGAAAACCTTGAAAAATTTGGAAACTGGGTGTCCAAATGACAAATAAAATTTAATATGGACAAGTGCAAAATTATGCACTTAGAGCGGAAGAACTCAGCCTATGGTTACAGGAATCAAAAGGAAAGGAATGGAGAATAAAATCAAAGATAATATAATGCCTCTGTACCACTGCATGTTGCGAATGCACCTTTCATATTGTGTGCAGCTCTGGTCCCCATATCATAAAAAAGGATATAACAGCATTGGAAAAGAGATGCCTGAGGGGAGATATGATAGAGGCCTATAAAATAATTAATGAAGTGGAACAGGTAAACATAGATTGGTTGTTTACTACTTCAAAAAGCAAAAAGACTAAAGAAACATGCATTAAAGCTACAAATATATTTTTTTTCACTCAATGCATAATCAAACTCTGGAATTCATTACTGGAGGATGTAGTAAAAGCTGTTAGTGTATCTAGGTTTAAAAGAGGTTTGGACAAGTTCCTGGAGGAAAAGTCCATAAACCATTATTAAAGTGGACAGGGAAATCCACTGCTTTCCCCGGGACAAGTAGCAAGGAATCTGTGTACCTTTTGAGGACCTGGCAGTTACTTGTGACCTGGATTGGCCACTGTTGGAAATAGGATACTGGCCTTGATGGACCTTTGGTCTGACGCAGTATGGCATATCTTATGTTCTTATGTAACTGGTATGTAGTCCTGGACATGAAGGAGGTGAGAACATCCTAGGAAACGGAGTAACTGGAGCTCAAAACCCCCCAAATTGCCAAATAAGTGACCACTAGGAAATGAAAGGTAGTAGTGGTAGGTCACTCCCTTCTGAGAGGTACAGAGGCATTCATATACCAAACATACGAGGAGTCTGCCAGGTGCCAAAATCCAAGTTATTATGGAGACTTTTCTGAGACTCATTGGGTCTACTGACTTTATCTGATGCTGCTCATCCATATTAGTACAAAACAAGAGTGGGAGAGAGTGAAAGAGATAGGTGCATAGAGAGTAAATGCCAAGGAAGAGAAGCTCACATCCTGGAGAGGAATGCATGGCTGCATGCATAGAATCATCAAGAGTGTTTTGGCTTCCTGGACCATCAGATGATTTTTCAAGGACCTTTGATGGTGTCCTCCTATTAAAGCATGGTTGAAGTGTCTTCTATAGCAGGTTGGCCAATCAACTGAAGAAGGCTATGAACTAGGTTTTGTAATGAATGGGCGAACAAAGACTCCAGATAAGTAAAGGCCCTATTAAGGGATTGATTTCTATGTGATTTCTGTGTAATATCTGGACTTTACATGTGGAAATGGCATGCACAGGTAAATGCAAGGGAATGTGTTGGGAATGGCATTAGGGAGAGTTCAGGGCAGGGGAAAATGTGCACATGAATTCCCCATTTCAGATAGGAAATACACATGTATGGCCAAAATTGCCCTTATTATGGCCAGGCTTTTACAGGAATGATTAAGGAGATTTCCCTCCTCAATCTTCCATTATTTCCCCTCTAAATTACAATTCAATAAAAATTATAGCATCTGCTGCTAATTGATGGCAACTTTACATGCAGGTTTGCCAAATGGCTGCTATACACACGTCAATGCTGGCACTTACATGTGTAACTTATGAAACGCCATCTTCTACATGTAAGCGCCACCACGTACACATGCAAGTTGCTGAGTTTGTCCCGTTGATTTTTTCCACATGTACATTTGCAAAATGGCTGCCCCCAACTCCCCATATATAATCCTGCTTCTCCTTCTTCATATTTAAAAAAAGGCTCCTCATTTAGCAGAAATGTTCCTAAAATATTACCCCAATTCTAAACATCACAATCTCAATGCCTCAATTCCAATCTCCATGTTTTTTTCTAAAATGTGCCCTGTAGAAATAGGAGAAAAGGGCAACATCTGAAAATCTGCCCGTAATATAGGAAATATGATTCTGAATCTAGAAGCTACAATAGAAAAGGTTTTCTTTTAGTGATGGTCATGGAGACATGATTCATGGAGAACCATGATTGGAATATAATTAAACTGGGCTATAATTTGGATAGAAAGGACAGGGTAAGAGAAGAGGATTTTTGGATTTCAATAACAGCATATGCCAGGGGCTCCATAAACATGCACGTCATCAACTACAGATCTCCCAACACACCGCAGCACACACCATAGCAAAAACAACCACAATACCCCAATTTTAAAAGATCTACACTGGCCACCTGCATACAGCCAAATTAAATATAAATCAAAAATAAAGATATTCAAACCTCTACACAACCAATCATCACTATACCTAAAGTTCTTCATCCACACACCAACAACCACCAGAAAAAGGCACAGATGTAACCAGAATTTACTTGACGTGCCAGCGGAAGTAACATGAATGAGCCAAAATACTCACAACAGAGCCTTCTCCATTTACGCACCTGATCTATGGAATGCACTCCCCAGCGGCCTCAGAGAACCGCACGACCTAACAAAATTCCGCAAAGATCTCAAGACATTCCTATTCAAAGAACACTTCATGGACTAATTGGTGTTTCCCCATGGAACAACAAAACTTAAAGACTCCCCTGTCAATAAGTACCACCTTCCCCATCCTCCCACTTTAATCCTTCCCTACCCCCTACCCCCAAGAACAATGCACAACCTCGGTTTTACATAATCTTTGTTTTTTTAATATGTTATGGCCAGAGACTATAGTTACCAATTGTAATGGTTCTGTTCGATGTTATTAAGGTTCAAAGGTTCTATGTAAAACAAATAATTTTGTTCCCTGTAAACTGCTTTGATTCCCAGATAATATGGCATTAAAAAAACAGATAAATAAAGAAGAAAGGGAGGAGGAATGGCACTATATGTAAAAAATAATATCAAAGTAACAGAATTTCAAGGCTTACAAGGTAAATGGGAGGCAATGTGAGTTCATCTGGAAAAATGAAATTGGACAATCTTTTATAGAGGTGTGATATACAGAACTCCCTAACAGGCAGAATAATTAGAAATTGAATTGAAGACATTCACAATATTGTTATGAAAGGGGAAGTGCTATTGATAGGTCATTTCAATAAGATGGATGTTGATTGGGGCATACCCACTGCAGTGTCATCAATACGTAGGGAGATCTTGGATTCTCTACAGTGAGAGCTCTTCCAGCAACTGGTAATGGACTAGGGAGAGTGTTTTTGATGCTACAGTGGGTGATTATCTTGCATCCAGTGATGACCAAATAATGTGCTTCAGAATTAGGACACAGGCAGAGATGGTCCAGTAGAAGTAAATAAAAGTAAGAGGAAAGGGAGACTGCTAATAATCTCATAGTAACATAGTAAATGACGGCACATAAAGGCCAGTATGATCCATCTAGTCTGCCCAGCAAGGCGGCAAGAGTAGGTGCACCTGCCGCTCCATGCAGGTCACCCCTCCCCATGTCTTTGTTTAGGATGAACCCACCGCTCCGTGTAGGACACCCCTGTATGTTGAGAAATTAGTTAGTTAAGTTTATTTTTATTTTATCCTGTTGCTGTAAAGGGATCCACTGTGTCTGTCCCATGCCATTTTGAATTCTGTCACTGTGTTTGCCCCCACCACTTCCATCGGGAGGGCATTCCAAGCATCCACCACCCTTTCAGTGAAAAAGTATTTCCTGACATTGCCTTTCAATTTACCCCCTTGCAGCTTCATGTTATGCCCTCTAGTTTTACAGCTACCCCATCTTTGGAAGAGGTTTGTTTGCTCATTAATACTCTTTAAGTATTTAAAGGTCTGAATCATATCTCCCCTAAACCTCCTCTCCTCCAGAGTGTGCATATTTAGGTCTTCAAGTCTCTTCTCATAAGTCTTCTGACACAGGCTCCAAATCATTCTGGTCACCTTCCTCTGAACCATTTCCAGTCTTTTTACATTCTTTGCGAGATATGGTCTCCAAAACTGAACACTAAATAGGTAAATGAAAAGATAAGGAAAAAGAAGGGAGCTTTCATAAAGTGAAAGAAATCGCAAAACGAGGAAGACAAGCAAAAATATTTGGAAAAGCTAAAAGAAGCTTGAAAAGAAGTCTAGAAAGCAAACTGCAAATGGAAGAAAAAATAGCCAATGCAGTAAAATGGGGGATAGGACTTTTTTTTATATGCTAGCAACAGGGAGTGGGGTAACCTAATGATTAGAGCAGTTGGCTAAGAACCAAAGAAGCATAGTTAAAATACCATTTCTGATCCTTGTGACCTTGGGCAAGTCACATAATTCTCCATTATGTCAGGTACAAACCTAGGGCCCTTTTACTAAAGTGCATTACATTTTTGCACATAGCGCATGTTTAACAATAAACTAGCATGCATTAAGTGTAACGCCTCCATGGTAATTGTTCGGGGCATGGCCAGCATGTTCCTGGTAGCTATCATGGGACACATACCCTAAAGAGTGGTGCAATTACTGTGGGTGCACCTAACACCACCCATTGAGCTGACATTATGTGAAACCATGCTAACTGCAACATTGACATTTAATGCGTGATATGTTCCCCTGCACTAACTGCAATGTGCTCTCCATGGCCATTCGCTGCCCCTAATCAGGGCCAGCCCAAGGGTTTCTGCCAACCTAGATAGAAACCTTGGCCGCACGCCCTCTAGCTGCTGCTGCCTTCACTGCCGCTACTCCACCCCAGTTGCCACTGATTCCATCTTGAGAAGGAGAGGCAGGCTGCGGCAGTATTTCTAAAAGCAGTAGCAAAATGCAACTGCCTTTGGAAATTCTGCTGCTGCTGTTACCTGTCTACCCCTCCCGAGATGGAATCGGTAGCATCTGGGGGGGGGGGGGGTGGCGCCACCGGTCATGTGTGCCACAATTGCTCCCACCCAGGCCAGCCATCCTAGGCGGCCACCTAGCTCACCTTGTGGACAGCCGACCCTGCTCCTAACTCAGTTTTAATCTATGTCTTGTTGTAACTTGCTTGGATGTTTCAAGTTTAACACTAGAAGCCCCAAAGTGCGTCAACTGACACAAATGCATCTTTGAAGTTGTATACCAGCGCCACTGCTAGAACCATGTCAGTCATGTTCCATGACATTGTTAGCAAGGTCAAGATGTTCAAATATATGCATTTAAAATTAATGACAGATGCACCATCTAGCAGGTAAATGAATTTATACCTAGAAGCCCCAAAGTACTTCAATTGACGCACTCAATTGTCTTGGATGCGTCAATAGATGTACTTTGGAGCTTCTAGGCATAAATTCATGTTCCCACTAGGTGGCGCATCTCAATCACTGTTTACAGTTTTACTCCGACATTACAAACAATAAACACACGATGATGTCATGTAATGACGTCACATACTGCACGTATTTAAAAAATAAGTAACTTCACATTAATTCACATCTGCATTTCATGCTAAACGCAGTCGTTGTGATAATGCATCAATTGACGCACTTTGGGGTTTCTACGTAAAATTCCTTTTGGGGCTTCTAGTGTTAAATTTATTCAATATATTGCCAATATCTAGGTGGCTTATAGACATAAAATAGAAATGAAATAAAAGCAAAGATCAACACTAAAATAAGTTACAAATAACCATTTATGTACATATCAAAAGAAGTGTTATGATAGGTGAGAGAAAAATATTTTAATAATAATATTTTTTTAATAGTAATAATTCATGGATAGCATCAGAAATCAGTTTCTCTGTAACTTCTGGAATCACAACAGTGAACATTCACTGAGGACAAAACAATGCTTCAATTTAAATGACACTGTGACTGCAACCCAGTGTCTAAATACTCCAGAGAAATATTCCTATGGGAGCCATTTCCAGGAGTGTTTATCCCACTATGTAAAAATAAGCAACAAAACACTGACTCGTAATGCACATTGTGTGAGAAGTCAAGACATTCCACAATTGGCATAGGAAAGAGCTGAAATGATTGTTGTGTGCCCCAATGAACAAAGCGATTAAGAATTAGATTATGAAAACAGGAAGGTAATTGCCCAATTAAAACCAAAAGACACGCTGTAAAAATCAGGACTAATTAATGTTTTTCTTGTATCAGGAAGACTCATAATAGTGCAATCGGCTAAGAAGCCAACTCTGGGGAGATGAGCTATTAGGCTTATTTACTTTCCTTGACACCCTTGGAAGAGGGTGGGAAAGTTCAACTGGATATAAGAGTGGGAGAGGAGGATGGTAATATACTATGGAGGCAGAATGGGAGACAAGTTCACTGGACTGAAGAAAGAATTACAGCTGAAAATTCTGCATTCATGCCTCTGCAACTAAAGGTAAAGCCCTACATGTGGCTAACAAATTGGAACACTGTTTAATAACCAGAGTGAGTTTTGTGCAATAATTATAACTCAGAATGCTTCCTGACTTGCTTCTCTGTATAACTATTCATGTTCGTTTTTGTTTAGTATTTCAGGAACTGTAGATATGGGATACAAGGTTAGCATAACATGGGCTTAAAATTCAGGTCTCCATGTAGAGAGTTCATCAGAGCTTTTGAGTGTAGAAAGCACGCACACTTGTGCCACCTGTTGCTAAACTGTATTTCTGGACATTTCTGCGACATAAACTATGCATGGTATACATCCCGGTCCTGTGAAGGCAGAGCTCCCAGGGTTCCATTAGTGTAAGACCTCTGGAGCGTTACTCACGTAGTCTCAAAGAATTACACTTATTGCAGAGAAAAAGCAAATTCCCCCACCACACATTTCTCGATCAGATGAAGGAAACTTGTATATTAAAGCAGCAGAGATAGGTAGGTTTCATCCCATCTGTCACCTTTGATTGTTCTGTACTGTCCAAGTCACTCATTAAGGTCTCCACAATCCAATTTATTTACTACTCTGCTCCTCACCTCACTTCAAACTTGAATAGACCTATACTGTAGCTTTAGGTTTTGTGTCCCTACCCTGTGGAACTCAATTCCACTTGATCTCCGTCTAGAGGAGTCTTTGAAAAAGTATAAACTTAGCTTGAAGAATTGGCTCTTCTGCAAGTATTCAGAAGTGATGAATTTTGCTTGGGCCCTTTGTGTTTCCATTTGGATATTTAGTTCTTTCATGTTTTCTCCCCCTCCCCCCCTTCTGTTTCAGTGCTGAATCTTTTTTGGCTTTGGTTTTTAGTGTTGTGCTATATACTCCTTGACCCTCTATGTTCTTTTTCCTCTTATCCAAAATTGTTTATTATTCTATGTTCCATTCTTTGCCCTGGTTATTATAAACCACTTTGCTGGGTTTTTTACCCAGATGGTGGTATATTAAATATTGCAAATAAATACTGCAAAATAAACACATATTAATGTTGCTAATTTTTGTTTTGATGTCTTTTCTCATGGTCTGATTCCTGAAACTTTCTCTTCTTTGCTTTCCTATATTTTTTTACATTTTCATACTATTTGGAAAAAGTTTGCAGGGCCCGATATTCAATTGGAAAGGCTAAGCGCCGCTAAGGCACATAGTTGCCCCTGCCTACCTTTAACCCCAGATATTCAATGCCAGGATCATATGTGGCCTCAGCATTGAATATCCGGGGTCGCTGCACAGCTTCTGTGACCTCATAAAGCTAGCCAGGTAGCGGCGATATAGCACCGTTACCCAGTTAGCTCCTACAGGTAAAACTAGACCAGCTTTTGCTTTGCCTAGTTTTACCCACAGGTCGCTAACCGGGTAGTGGTGCAATATCGCCGCAACGCAGTTAGTGACTGTCGCCATCCACGACATGCCCCAGAACACCCATGACTGTCGCCATCCACGACATGCCCCAGAACACCCATGACATGCCCCAAAGCTAAGCGGTTAGCATCAGGGTATATAGCAGCGATAGTTGGGAATATCCCATTCAGCAGCATTTTACATAGTTTACAGGTCAGTAAGCCATGCAAATGCCTTTAGAATTTTGGACCCGTACTCTTTTCAAATGTCCCAGTTTCCTGTGACAGATTTAAGTGTAGATTAGATGGCAAATATGGGAATAATTTAAGAAGTCCTATTCATGTTTTGGACATCAGAAAATACATGGAGATGTCCAAAGCATGGATACTTTCCCAAAGCTATTTTAGAAGATGTCTCTGTAGACATCCCTGGGGCAAGGACGTTCAAGTCTGAATGAGAATGTGCCTGGGGTGTTCCCGGAACTTGGATGTGCTTGCCTGATTTCATGAATGCACTGGATGTCCGAAGGCACGCCCAAGCTTATACCTGCTCCAGCATAAATAAGCAATGGAAAAGTCCTTGTTTAGTCAGACAGACATCTGTAGGGTGTGGAGAAGGAGGTACACTCATGTCCCCTATAGTTTTCATGACAATAATGAACACCAGTGGGGAATGAGAGCTCATGCTTTCAATTTCCTGTGCTGCTGGACATCCTCTTATGCTTTCCTAAGGGGGACACCTTTGTGGCCACGGGCATGGACATCCATGTCGGGGATGTCTATATTACTAAAATTGGGCAGAGACATACTGTAGATGTTCCTGGCGTCTCTCGGCACATTCTCTTCTAGACATCCCTGATCTGACTTGGACATCCTTTCTAAAATGCCACTTTAGGGGAGTTGTTTTAGAAGCTCTATTCATGCTTTGGATGTCTGAAAACGGGCATAAAGGTGTCCAAAGCACAGAGACATCTCCAGAGTCATTTTAGAAGCCGGGTCTGCAGATGTCACCAGCGCAAGGATATCCAGAGGTGTGACCAGTGTGTCCCCAAGTATTTGGATGACCTGCTTAATCTTAGAAATGTCCTGGATGTCTGGAGTCACATCTAACATTATACCTGCTCCAGGCCCAAACAGGAATCTGAAAAGTGCTTGTTTCATCAGGCAAACATCCGGAGGGTGTGAAGAAGGAACTACACTAATACCCCCTTTATTTTACAATATGTCAACAAACACTGATGGGAAACAGGAGCTCGTGTTTTTGTTTTGCTGTGCTACTGGATGTTTTTTGCGCTAGCTTACATCAGCTGAATGTCCCCACCCCACACTTCCCTAAGGAGGACATCTGCGTGGCCACCAGGTGGACGTCTGGATGTTACTAAAATTGGCTGGTAACACAGATACCCCTGGTGTTTCCCTGCACCTTTCTGCCCTGGATGTCCCCTCTTTGAGTTGGACGTCCTTTCTAAAATGCCACTTTATGTGTCATATTTACCTACATTCACTTGAAATTTCATGTTACTCAATATATGTACAAGAAGGCAAATTGTATTAAAAAAATCTTTCACATTATCCTTGTACTATATTTATATTTCTTATATGTATAACTGCTTAACTAGGAAAGACCTGCAATATTTTATAGCTCTGAACTTTTAAAACATTGAGAACATTTTAAAATTTCTCTAGAAAATTGTTTAACTTTTTTGCAAGTCTGTAAGTCTATAAATGATGGAACTATGTTCATCATCAAGAGAGTTTTGCATACCAAACTGTTAATAGCTATAATTTAAAAATTAATTTAATATACATTATAAATTAAACATTTTACATAAAATAAATAAATAAAAAGAATATATTGTAGCAACATAGCAGATGATGACAGATAAAGACCACTTATCTTACAATAAATTGTTATATATCCTGACTGCCAACCATTTATTTATTTTATTTATTTAAGGCTTTTTTATACCGCGCTCTTCATTATCAGTGCGGTTTACAGTGAACAATTCTTGCAAGAGACAATGAAATGCCTAGTGCTACATCGAACAGGATCAAAAACTTAGAATTGTAACTGGGTGAACTATTTACACATCAGCTAACACAGTTGTAACAGAGTAACTATTTATAAATTCTATGATAGGCTTGACTAAATGACTAAAGCTGGGTCTTCGACTGTTACATTATCATATCGACATTCTTGATTATTACATTAATGATCAGAATCTCACACGCAAAGTACTGTGTGGTATGGATCTGTTGCTTGGTTGGTATAGATATCTGACCACTTGTATGGTATCCCTTCTTATCTAAATCAATTTTTGTCACGTCTTCATCCTAGGTGGATAAGTATACAAGACTTACCAAGCAATACTAAAGAGACTTGCCCAAAACTAGTGAGACATCTAGCTACCTGTGTCCCCAGACCTTGCAGAATGATACCCAGCTAAAATCAAGGTACCAATATGGACTCAGTTGATATCTGGGGAATTGCAATCCAGCTACATTTTGATGTGGGGTGTCATTATTCCATCCTTTCTTCATCCGCACCTTATTGTCTTGGTTTGTTATCTCTGTTCTTCAAATGAAAGCTGAGTTGTTTGCAAACATACAAACTTCTAACCCAATTCTTACCCTGGTACTCTATATCTTTGTGTCATTTTCAGACTTTTTCAGTTAATTTCAAATTTTTGTTGATAAAAACAATTGTATATAGTTTAGAACATTTGAACATTTGCAAATTGACTTACGAATGTCACTTTGCAGGTTAATGTGCATTGAATCAGTTTTGTGCAATGCTACTTTCTTAAGGCTTGCTAAGTAGTAACTGCACATTCCTACAGTACTGATTGTTGACCTCTGCTGGTAGAATCTTCCGTATGTTTGCTACCTTCTCAGTAAAGCAAAATCATATATTTCCTCTTTACCGTCCTCTCTGTATCTTCAAATCATAACCCTATGGACAAGTTCACTATCCCATACTTTATTTAAGTGTATCAAATATTTATGTTTCTGTCAAATCCCCACTTTCTCTTCTTTCCTTCAGTGACTTAAGCAAAACTTCCCAAACCTGTCCTATATGTTCTTCACAAGTCAGGTTTTAAATCTATCTATAATGGATATGTAGGAGAGAAATTTGCATACATTGGGTCTCTAAAGTATGCAAATTTATCTCACACATTCATTGTGTGCAACCTAAAAGCTCCACTGGCTGTGGGGTTACCAGGATAGGTTTGGGAAACCTGGTCTTAGTCCTCTCTTTTTAGGGTTTGGCTGCAAACCTCCCCATTTTCTTCCTTTGTTCTTCTTCCATCAACATCCCCTCAGGCATTCCCACCCTCTCTCCCTATCCCTCTCAGTGCTTCCTACTGCCCCCCTACCCGTCCCACCCAAAGTCTCATCCCCTTAACATTCATCCACATTCCACATCATACATAACCTCTCCCCTTGCACCATCCACTCCATGCGGTTCTCCCTCATGCCCCAAGTATAATTACTCATCTTTTTCCAATCGCTATTTTATCTAAACTTTCCCCGTTCCATAGCCATGACTAAAACCCTTCCCTCCCTCCTCCCTTACCTCCCAGTTCCCAATTGTCCAGCACTCAAAGGGCTACTTTGTCCCTTTGGCATGTGATGTTCAATTCAATGTGTCCATAGCAGGTAATTTGTCTTGGGTTCAATGCTACAGCAGAGGTTTTAGCTTGTTAGTTCCCAGGGGGAGCCAGTAGGCGCAGTAATGTGTTTCACTGGAGCACGGGACCTATGAAATACCTAATCAGGTCTATCAATTAAATATACACAATAAGTTAATGCAAATTAAATATTTATGTGAAAAGTGGGGAGACCTCCCATTCTCCTTGTATGGAAGGATGGCAGTGGTTCGGATGGTGGTCATACTCAAAATACTATACCAATTACAGATGTTCCCTCTGGGTGAAAACAATAGATGAAAACCACTTTAAAAGCATTATACAGACCTTTTTATAGTGAGGCAAAATGGTACAAATTAGCTATGTGAAGCTGTACTTGGCCAAGGAGGTGGGGGTGCAGGGCTACCAGATCTTAGAATCTATAATGTGGCCTCTCTGTTCTGATGGATCCATGAGGCTTACACATGGGCACACCATTATGCACCTTAGTGTACTTCACTACAATACGGTCATTTTGGCTCACTCAGAACAGGGGGTGTGGGTCAACGCTCTTAGAAAAATGTGGAAATAGTGGACTGGAAAGCATCATAGAGAGTGGCAGGTGACAACTTTCCTTCAGATCATGGGTTATCCAGGGTTTCCGCTTGGTCAAAGGGTTACCAACTTTAGCCAGAGGGAGTCGACAAGTAGACTAGACTTAGGATATCATTTGTGGTGGGGGTAGGGGTGATATACCTATCGTTGAGATAATCCAGCAGAAACTACAATTACCTAACCATCACAAATTTTCCTACCTACAACTGCGATACTACAGACAGTCGGTGATGGATAAATACCTCCAAGATGCGCAGAAGAGGATGAAGACTTTCAGAATCTGACCCCTAAGTGGAATCGTTTAGGGAATTCATACCATATCCTATGAGATACCCTGTCCACATTCTTTCAAGGTCTTGCCAGACAGTGGATGGAGGAGTTGGGGGAACCAGTAGGAAAGGAACAGCTGGGAAAATGTTTCCAGCAGATTCCCAGGGTCCTGACTGCAGCAAAATATCAGGAAATGCAATTCCAGATTTTACATCAGGGATATCTCATGAAAGAACGGTGTATGTGGCAGCATATTTCTGTACAAGCTAACTGTGATAAATGCAAGACATAGATGCCTAACCTGCGGCATGCTTTTGTTGAGTGTCCCAAGCTGACCAATTTATGGAACTTGGTGCTGACGTGCTTCATCGGGGTAGATAAGAAATGGGTGGAGTGGTCATATGAAGTGTTGCTGCTGGGGGAGGAGAGGACACTTTGAGAACAAAAAAATAAGACACGTGGAAGATAAATTCTTGATGATAGGTATATGGGTAGTTAAGAAATGCGTGGAATGGTCATATAAGGTGTTGCTGCTGGAGGAGAAGAGGACAAACCCACCACCTGTATCCCCACCCATCTTCTAAACCCCATTTCCCCCACCATTGTCCCTTCCATCTCTCTTATTCTCAACTTTTCACTCTCCACTGCAACTGTCCCCGCAGACTTCAAGCACGCCGTTGTCACACCTCTCCTCCGGAAACCCTCACTCAATCCCACCTGTCCCTTTAACTACCGACCCATCTCCCTCCTTCCCTTCATATCTAAACTACTAGAAATAGCAGTCCACCACCACTGCCTTGACTTCCTCACCTCTCAGGCCCGCCTGGACCCTCAATCTTCTCCTCGCCACCCTCTCCTCGCTTGGTTTCAAAGACTCCATACTTTCCAGGTTCTCCACCTACCTCTATTACAACTATTAGATAAACCGAAGAGTAGAAAATTACCTGGGTTGGATGGTATACATCCAAGGGTGTTGAAAGAACTGAAATATGAGATTGCAGACCTCCTATTAGTAATCTGTGAACTATCATTAAAATCATCTCTAATACCTGAAGATTGGAGGATCGCCAATGTAACACCAATTTTTAAAAAGGGTTCCAGGGATGATCCGTGAAACTACAGACCGGTGAGCCTGACGTCAGTACTGAGAAAAATGGTAGAAACCATCATAAAGAATAAAATTACTCAGCATGTAGATAGTCATGGCCTAATGGGACACAGCCAACATGGCTTTAGACAAGGAAGATCTTGTCTTACTAATCTGTTTGTTTTTTTGAAGGTGTGAATAAACAGGTGGACAAAGGTGAGTCGGTTGATATAGTGTATCTAGACTTTCAGAAAGCCTTTGACAAGGTCCCTCATCAGAGACTTTTGGCAAAACTAAAGAGTCATGGATAGGAGGCAGTGTACTACTATGGATTAGGAGCTGGTTAAAAGAAAGAAAGCAGAGGGTAGGGCTAAATGGCCAATTTTCCCAATGGAGAAAGGTGAATAGTGGTGTACCCCAGGGATCTGTTCTGGGTCCGCTGCTTTTTGACATATTCATAAATGACCTGGAAAGTGGAATAACGAGTGAGGTTATCAAATTTGCAGATGACACAAAACTATTTAAAGTTGTTAAAACCCAAGAGGATTGTGGAAAATTAAAAGAGGATATTAATAAATTGCAAGACTGGGCATCAAAATGGCAGATGAAATTTAATGTAGACAAGTGCAAAGTTATGCACCTAGGGAAGAACTATGGTTACACGATGCAAGGTTCCGCATTAGGAACCACCACACAGGAAAAAGATTTAGGCGTCATTGTGGATAACATGTTAAAACCCTCAGCCCAGTGTGCAGTGGCAACCAAGAGAGCAAATTGAATGCTAGGTATCATAAGGAAATGAATGGAAAATAAAACAAAAGATATTATAATGCCTCTATATCGTTCCATGGTGCGACCGCACCTTGAATATTGTGTGCAATTCTGGTCGCCGTGTCTTAAAAAGGATATAGCGTTATTAGAAAAGGTTCAGAGAAGAGCCACCAAAATGGTAAAGGGGATGGAAGGATACTCCTATGAAGAAAGGCTAAAAAGGTTAGGGCTCTTTAACCTGGAAAAGAGACGGCTGAGGGGAGATATGATAGAAGTCTATAAATTAATGAATGGAGTGGAACGGGTAAACGTAGGTCGATTGTTTACATTATCAGAATATAGAAAGACCACATGCCAGCAAGATTCTACTGAAGATTATTCAAAAGAGACTACAACCATACCTGGAACAAGAACTACCTGAAGTGCAAGCAGGGTTCAGGAAAGGGCGAGGAACGAGAGACATCATTGCGGATGTCAGATGGATCCTTGAAAAGACTAAAGAATAACCAAAGGATATCTATTTGTGCTTTATCGACTATAGCAAAGCTTTTGACTGTGTAAACCATGAGAAACTATGGGCCACATTAAGAAGCATGGGTATACCAGAACACCTGATCGTACTCTTGCACAATCTGTACATTGATCATGAAGCAACAGTTCGAACAGAACAAGGAGAAAGAGAATGGTTTAAAATAAGCAATGGTGTAAGACAAGGCTGCATACTTTCCCCCTACCTGTTTAATTTATATGCAGAACAAATCATCAGAGAAGCAGGATTGTATGAAGACAACAGAGGTGTGAAGATTGGTGGAAGACTCATCAACAACCTTCGCTATGCTGATGATACCACATTACTGGCTGAAAGTGAAGATGATCTGAAACATGCAGGGAACATGGGGAAAAGAAGAAGCGCTCTGGATTGCGTTGGAAAGAGGAGATGGTGCTGTCATCCATATTGCTGTAGTCTACAGACCTCCGACTCAAATTGAAGAGAGAGATAACGAATTGATTAAAGATATTGCCAAGATAGCAACAAAGGGGGAAGCGATCATATTGGGTGACTTTAATCTACCTGATGTGGATTGGATTACTCCTTCTGCACATCTGGAAAGAAGCAAAAAGATTGTGAATGCTCTCCAAGATGCATTATTTAGACAAATGGTGATGGAACCAACCAGGGAAAGCTCAACACTGGATGTAGTGCTCACCAACAGTGATAGTGTGTCAGATGGCTGCGTGAGTGCCCCTGTGAGCAACAGCGACGTATCACACGGTGTGGTTTGAGATAAAAGCCATGGTACAGGCCAATCATAGCAAGCTCAAAGTCCTAAACTTCAAATACACTGACTTCAATAAAATGGCAGAGTACTTAAAGGAGGAGATGATGGGGTGGAATTAGATAAAGGAAGTGGAATTGCAATGGGCTAAACTCAAGAAGGCAATAAATGGGGCAGCAGATAAATATGTAGGAAAAGTAAATAAAAACAAGAGGAGAAGGAAACTTATTTGGTTTTCCAAAGAGGTGGCTGCTCAAATAAAGGCAAAAAACACAACTTTCGCAAAATACAAAAGCTTGCAAACAGAAGAGCACAGAAATGAATACAGGATCCAACTCAAAGAGTCTAAAAGAGTAATAAGGATAGCAAAATCAAAGGCAGAGGAAAAGATGGCTAAAGATGTTAAGGGTAGCAGCAAAACTTTCTTCAGGTATATTCGGGAAAGGAAGAAGATCAGAGTTGGAATTGCAGGACTCAGAAGTGCTGGGAAAGGACTCGTGGAAAGTGACACTGAAAAAGCGGAATTGCTAAATAAATACTTCTGCTCTGTTTTTACTAAAGAAGATCCTGGAGATGGACCAGCTGTGACTCCCAAATATAAAAATGGGAATGAAGTAGATACCACATCATTCACAGAAGACGAGGTGTTAGAACAACTTGCTAAACTGAAAGTGGACAAAGCCATGGGACTGGATGGGATACATCATAGGATACTGAAAGAGTTCAGAGAGGTTCTTGCAGGACCGCTAAAGGATGTCTTTATTTATTTAGCTGTATTTATATCCCGCTTTTCACCGGGTCAAAGCGGCCAATTGGGGGATACATTTAACACGAGGGGATATGAGACACATACGCTAATACTTACAGGGAACATGGGCAATGGAGGGTTAAGTGGCTTGCCCAAGACCACAAGGAGTGCCTATAGTACTAGAAATCCCAGTCCCTCCGGCCTGAGATTGCTGTCCCCAGGTGGGACTTGAACCCCTGGCCCTCCGGCCTGAAGTACCTTGTCCTAACCACTTCAACAGATCCTTGGAAACAGGAGAGGTTCCTCAGGACTGGAGAATGGCTGATGTCGTACCTCTACACAAAAGTGGTGACAGGGAAGAAGTGTCAAACTACAGGCCCGTGAGCCTTACCTCAGTGGCGGGAAAAGTAATGGAGGCGCTCCTGAAACAGCGAATAGTGAACTTTCTCAAAACCAACAGGATGCAAGATCCGAGGCAACATGGTTTTACCGAAGGACGGTCTTGTCAAACAAATCTGATTGAGTTCTTTGACTGCGTGACCAAGGAACTAGATCAGGGGCATGCGATGGATGTCATCTACCTGGATTTCAGCAAAGCCTTTGATACTGTTTCTCATAGGAGGCTTGTCAACAAGCTCAGTAGCTTGGGGATGGGTCCCAAGATGGTAAACTGGATTAGAAACTGGTTGACTGACAGACGACAGAAGGTGATTGTACATGGAGCTCACTCGGATGAGAGGAAGGTAATTAGCGGGGTGCCCCAGGGTTCGGTCCTGGATCCAGCACTGTTCAATGTATTTGTGAGTGATATTGCTGAAGGACTGAATGGAAAAGTCTGTCTTTTTGCAGACGACACAAAAATTTGCAACAGAGTGGACTCCCCCGAAGGAGTGGCTAACATGAGGAAAGATCTACAAAAGCTGGAAGACTGGTCTAATGCTTAACAACTACGATTTAATGTGAAAAAGTGCAGTGTCATGCACTTGGGTAGCAGAAATCCAAGGGAAATGTACAAGATAGGGGGCGCGAGGTTGGTATGCACAGTTCAGGAGAAAGACCTTGGTGTGATTATCTCTGATGATCTCAAGGTGGCAAAACAGTGCGAGAAGGCGGTGGCAAAAGCCAGGAGGATGTTGGGCTGCATACAGAGAGGGATTACCAGCAGAAAAGAAGAGGTACTTATGCCACTGTATAAGTCACTGGTGAGGCCTCACTTGGAATACTGTGTTCAGTTTTGGAGACCATATCTTGCAAAAGATGTAAAACGACTGGAAACTGTTCAGAGGAAAGCGACCAAAATGATTTGGAGCCTGCGTCAGAAGCCTTATGAGAAGAGACTTGAAGACCTAAATATGTACACTTTGGAGGAGAGGAGGGACAGGGGAGATATGACTCAGACCTTTAAATACTTAAAGAGAAATGATGAACAAACAAACCTCTTCCAAAGACGGGGAAGCTGTAAAACTAGAGGGCATAACATGAAGCTGCAAGGTGGTAAATTGAAGGCAATATCAGGAAAACAATTTTCACTGAAAGGGTGGTGGATGCTTGGAATGCCCTCCCGAAGGAAGTGGTGGGGGCAAACACGGTGATGGAATTCAAAACAGCATGGGACAAACACAGTGGATCCCTTTACAGCAATAGGATAAAAACAAAATAAACAGTACCATCTAACTTCTGAACCATATAACGTCTCAACAAATAGGGGTGTCCTACATGGAGTGGTGGGTTTATCCCTAAAAAAAGACATGGGGAGGGGAGGCCTGCACAGAGTGACAGGTGCACCTACTCTTGCCATCTTGCTGGGCAGACTAGATGGACCATGCTGGTCTTTATCTGCCGTCATTTACTATGTTACTATGTTACTATGAAACATTTGCTTCTCACAATCAAAGTCTCAAAATGGGCCTGCACCTTAATGTAAAGAAGACAAAGATCATGACAACTGGCATAATCAACAGGTTCATCGTTGAAGGAGAAGAAATTGAAATTGTGAACAACTTTAACCTACTTGTATCAACTATCAATAAAGAAGCAACAATTAGTCAAGAAATCAGATGACGCATTGCTCATGGCAGAATGGCTATGAAAGACCTAGATAAGATTCTCAAGAGCAGCGATGTCTCTCTCCATACAAAGATTCGACTTGTTCAAGTCATGGTATTTTCAATAACTTTGTATGGATGTGAAAGCTGGACAGTGAAAAAGATGGATAGGAAGAAAATTGATGCCTTTGAATTATGGTGCTGGCGGCGAATACTGTGTATACCATGGACTGCCCGAAGAACAAACCAATCGGTACTAGAGGAGATAAAACCTAAGCTTTCTTTAGAAGCTCAGATGACAAGACTTCGACTTTCATACTTTGGACACATCATGCGAAGAGAGAGATCATTAGAGAAAGACATCATGCTTGGCAAGTTAAAAGGTCAGCGCAAAAGAGGAAGACCAGCAATGAGATGGATCGATACAATAACAGCAGCTACGGGTACCAGTCTGTCAATAATGAGCTGCCTGACTGAAGACCGAACACAATTTAGGATAGTTATCCAGAGGGTCGCCATGAGTCGACTCCGACTTGACGGCACTTAACAACAGCAGCAAGAAAGACTAGGGGACATGCAATGAAGTTACAGGGTAAACTATTTAAGACTAATAAAAGAAAATATTTTTTCACTCAATGTGTAATCAAACTCTGGAATTTGTTACCGGAGGATGTAGTAAAGGCTGTTAGTGTAGCTGGGTTTAAAAAAGGTTTGGACAAGTTCCTGGAGGAAAGGTCCATAAACCGTTATTAAGAAGGGACACAGTATATCAGTGCTTGACCCAGTACAAGCATTGTGGAACCTGTGTCTTTTGGGGAAACTGTTAGGTACGTATGACCTAGATTGGCCACTGTTGGAAACAGGATACTGGGCTTGATGGACCTTGTTCTGACCAAGTATGGCATATCTTATGTTCTTATATGTTCTTATGTTCTCTCCCATCGCTCCTTTAGTGTATGCTCTGGTGGTTTCTCCTTCTCTGCCACCCCGCTCCATGTTGTTGTACCCCAGGGATCCGTCCTGGGTCCGCTCCTTTTCTCTCAATATACCCATTCCCTTGGTATTCTTATCTCCTCCCATGGCTTTCAATACCATCTCTATGCTGATGACTCCCAAATCTACCTCTCTACGCCTAATATCTCTCCAGCAATCCAGACCAAGATCTCTGCCTGCCTTTCTGACATCATTGCCTGGATGTCTTACCGTTGCTTGAAACTGAACATGGCCAGGACTGAACTCCTTGTCTTTCCCCCCAATTCCTCCCCTCCTCTCCCTCCCTTCTCAGTCTCAGTGGATGACTCTACAATCCTTCCGGTTTCCTCAGCCCACAACCTGGGAGTTATCTTTGACTCCTCTCTCTCCTTCTCTACACATATCCAACATGTATCTAAGACCTGCAGCTTCTTTCTCTACAACATTAGCAAAATCCGCCCCTTCCTTTCTGAACACTAAAACCCTTGTCCACTCCTTAATCTCCTCTTGCATTGACTACTGCAACCTTCTCCTTACTGGTCTCTCTGTGAGCCATCTCTTCCCCTTCAATCTATTCAAAATTAGGCTGCTCAACTAATCTTTAGCCAACCTCGCCATGCCCACATTACTCCTCTTCTCAAGTCGCTTCACTGGCTCCCTATCCAATTCCGCATCCAATTCAAAATTCTCCTCCTGACCTATAAATGCATTCACTCTATAACCCCTCATTACCTTTCATCTCTCATCTCTCTTTACATCCCCTCTCGGGAACTTCACTCTTCTAACAAATTACTTCTATCTAGATCCTCCACTCGTACCGCTAACTCCCGACTTCGCTCCTTTCACCTTGCTGCACCATATACCTAGAACAACCTACCTGTGTCTGTACACCAGGCATCCTCCCTGGCCCTCTTCAAGTCCAGGTTGAAAACCCACCTCTTCACTGTCGCTTTCAGATCCTGACTTCTACCCTTTGTCGTAACTTGACTCCCGTCCTTTGTCATGTCTAAAACTGTAAATGCCATACTTGGTTTTTGTAAATGCCATACTTGTTTTTCCTGAATTGTAATTGCCATACTTTGTTTTACCCCATACTTTGCTTTATCCCGAATTAATTATTGCTCCGTGTCACCATAATTGTTTTCCCTATCTCTCTATTTTTCTGTGTTGTCTTGACTAGATTGTAAGCTCTGACAAGCAGGAACTGTCTTTTTTCTTATATTTCTGTACAGCGCTGCGTGTGTAGCGCTAAATAAATGCTAACTAGTAGTAGTAGTAGTAGTAGTAGGAGATAAGAACATAAGATATGCCATACTGCATCAGACCAAGATCAATCAAGCCCAATATCCTGTTTCCAAAAGTGGCCAAGTGGCGGTAGCGGTTTCAATGGGGCCGCGGCTCTGATAACTATCGGAAACCGCTACCGTGGCTTTGTAAACAAGCTCCCTAAGTGTCCCTTTTACTCCTCTATCATCTACTGGTCCAATTGTCTCTCTCACAGAACTTTTGCTATGAATGTACTTGAAAATGTCTTTATTATGCGTTTTTGCTTCCACAACAAGCTTCTTCTCAAATTCTCTCTTTGCCTGCCTTTTCAATGCTTTGCATTTAACTTGCCAGTGCTTGGGCTGTTTTCAGTTCTTGTCATTTGGCTCTTTTTTCCATTTCCTGAAAGATGCTTTTTTTGGCAACAACAGCCTCTCTGACCTCTCCTTTAAACCATGCTTACAGTTTTTTGGACTTTTCCTAAAGTGTGGAATACAGCTGGACTGGGCTTCCAAGATAATATTTTTAAACAACATCAATGCTTGGTGCAAATCTTTATCCTTTGCAACTGCTCTCCTTAGTTTTTTATTAACTATTTTCCTCATTTCATCATAGTCTACCTTTTGCAAGTTTAAAGGTAGTACTGTGGATTTCCTTCCCGTCCCTCCTCCATTTATTATATCAAATGTGATCATGCTATGATCACTATTGCCAAGTGGCCCCAAAACCCTTATCTCTTGCCCCAGATCTTCTGTTCCACTAAGAACTAGGTCCAAAATGGCTTCCCCTCTGGTCGGTTCATGAATCAGCTGCTCCAAGAAGCAGTCATTTATTTCATCTAGGAACTTTATGTCCCTTGCGTGTCCTCCCATGACACTGACCCAGTCGATACCAGGGTAATTGAAATCACCCATTATTATTACAGTGCTGTAACTTTTGTTAGCTTCCCTGATTTCTTTGAGCATTTCATCATCCATTTGTTCATTCTGGCCAGGCGTTTGATAGTACACCACCACTGCCATCACCTTCCCCTTCCCCTTTTTACATGGAATTTCAATCCATAGAGATTCTACAGTGAATTTTGATTCCTTCAAAAGTTTACTCCTTTGTGACTCAGTGCCCTCTCTAACATAGAGTGCAACTCCTCCTCCAATTTTATCTACTTTATTATTACTATATAGTTTGTACCCAGGTATCACAGTGTCCCACTGGTTGTCCTCCTTTCACCATGTCTCTGAAATGCCAATCAAATCTAACCTCTCATTTAGTGCTATATATTCTAACTCTCCCATTTTATTTTTTAAACTTCCAACATTTGTATACAAGCAGTTTAGAGGCTATATTTTATTCATATTATTCTGGCTATCAGTAGGCAGGGATAATTTGGAAACTTTAAGCTCTGTATGCTCCGTACTCAAGGGCATTTGGGCTACTTTTGTCTTATTGGAACCTCTCTCTGCTGATATGCCCTAACTTCAATTTTTGCTAATATCCTTCAAGGATACATTGTTCTGGACCATGAGCGCTTGGGCGACTGTCGATCTCTCCCCTATTATCTCGTTTAAAAGCTGCTCTATCTCCTTTTTAAAGGTTAATGTTTATATTAATGTTTATTACATTTGATATACCGCCCTTCTTCAATAACAGAGCGGTGTACAATTAATAAATTACAAATATGTCCAAAGACTGGAGAAAGAAAGGAAGTTACAATGCAAGACAGGACAGAAAATAGTTTAATCATTCATACCAAACCGAAGAGATGGACAACATAGAAAAAGGTCACACGAGGGGGGCAGGGAGGTGTAAGGCAGAAGAGAACAAATGGGTTTTTAGGCGGATTTTAAAGATATGATGGTTCTGCTCCAGCCTGAGGGAGGTGGGTAGTGAGTTCCATAATGAGGGACCAATGAAAAAAAAGGCAAAAGCATGAGTGGATTGCAAATGGGCACGTGAAGGAGAGGGGAGGTGAAGGCGATTTATGTATGCTGATCAAAGATTACGACTGGGGGTGTGAAACTGAAGGAGATCTGCTAAGTACTGTGGGCTATGGGTGTAAACAACTTGATGAACAATAGTGAGGATCTTAAAGCGAAAGCAAAATTCTATGGGAAGCCCGTGAAGGTGGATAAGAAGGGAGGTGACATGCTCCTGACAAGTGGAATGAGTAATGATGCGGGCTGCTGTGTTCTGAATATTCTGTAATCTGTGTAACTGAACCTGAGGAACACTGGCAAGGGCAAAGTTAGAGAAATCAAGACGAGACATGACAAGGGACAACAGAAAAGTAGTGAGAGCCTGTGGAGTAACGAAAGGATGAACAGTGTGGATTTGATGGAGGGAGAGGAAAGAATTTCTAGTGACATAGGAAATATGATCATGAAAGGAAATATCAGAATCAAGGAAAACCCTGAGATAACAAAAACATAACACAAAAGGGATGGGAAGAGTCTGGAAGAGATGGGGCCATCGGAGGGCAAGGACAACCATGTGTGAACCAAACAGCTAGCATTTTGGCCAGGATTAGATGCAGGCAATTGGTCGTCAACCAATTAGCCAAAGCGAGGAGGCAAGAATTAAGGAGGGAAAGATCTGGCTGAAGGGGACAAGTTTGATGGTCAAGAACAAGGTTGTCAGCAAAGTAGCAAGTGGAAATACCAGGCTGTTGTACCAGGAGGGCAAGTGGTTCTAGAAAAATATTGAACAAGAGATGTGCCAAAACTGAGCCCTGGGGAACACTGCAGTGAAGGGGGATAGGGTCAGAGGAGGCAGTTGGGGTGGTACAGGAGAGGACTTCATAAGACCGAGATAAAAAATAAGAATGAAAGCACTGATAAACAGTGCCACAAAGACCAGCTTCATGCAAGCAAGAAAGGAGAAGGGAATGGTCGACAAGATTAAAAGCTGCGGAGAGATCCAGAGATACCACCACCGAGATGTCACCACGATCGTGAGCAACATGTATCTCATTAAGGAAAGCAAGAAGAACCATTTCTACACTGTGACCAGCCTGATTCCATCCCAGTTAAGGTGGAGCTCATCCCTTTGGAAGAGCCCCTCATTTCCCCAAAAATGTTCCCTAGTTCCTAAAAATTTCTTACAAACCCTCTTCCTTGAACCATTGTCTCATCCAAGCATTGAGACTCTGGAGCTCTGCCTGCCTTTTGGGTCCTGCATAGAATGGGAATCATTTCGGAGAATGCTACCCTGGAAGTTCTGGATTTCAACTTCCTACCTAAAAGCCCAAATTTAGCCTCCAGAACCTCCCTACCACACTTTCCTATGTCATTGGTACCGATATGTACCAAGACAGCAGACTTCTCCTCAGCATTATCTAAGACCTTGCCTAGGTGGTGTGTCAGATTTGCTATCTTCACACCAGGCAGGCATGTTACCAGGAAATCCTCATGTCCACCATCCACCCAGCTATCTACAAACCTAATGATCCAGTCACCAACTATAACAGCTGTCCTAATCCTTCCTTCATGGGCACATGGCCCTGGAGAAACTTCCTTGGTGCGAGAGTGTTTTACATCACCTGAAGGACAGGCCTATCTATAGAATAACTTTCTGCCACACCAGGGTGATGATCTCCTGTCACGTGACTTCTCTCCTCCATGTCAACAGGGATGCTACCAGAGTGGAGGTGGGACTTCAATACTATATCCCTGTAGGTCTCGTCTATGTACCTCTTTGCCTTCCTTATGTCCTCCAAGTCTGCTACTCTAGCCTCCAGAGATCGGACTCATTTACTGAGAGCAAAGAACTCCTTGTACTTAGTGCACACTTAAGACCCCTCACCAACTGGGAGAAAATAGTACATGTGATGGTCAGTGCAAAAGACTGGAAAGCCCCCATCTCGCTGCTAGACTGCTGTCTGCATCTTAGTTTTAAGACTGTGTTTAGGTATTTAAGTTGTTTACTTGCTAAGATTTGCTGGGGATACTTATACTAATAAAACGATACCCAATACATTTAATGGACTTTGTTCACCTCAATCTTAATTAATCTCAGGTCCATAATGTATGATGCACCTGAGAGTGTATATGGCACCTCCTCCCCTTTAAGAGGTTTAAGCACCTATAAAGCTACAACTATCCCAGGGGTGAGAGGGAGTCGGGGAGGGAGGGAAAGAAGCCTTATTAAAAGTTGACTGCTACACAGTGTTCTGTCCTGTGTTTCTAAGGAAATCTGTGACTAATATCCTGGATGATTCACACAGCCCTTGCTTGGATAGAGGGAGTCTTTCAAAATGGCTCTTTAATCTATCACTTGGCTTTAACACCTGTTTAAAACAATTTCACAGGTCTTTTGCCCCCTATCTAGAAGGCCTCTTTATAAAGTTCTCTCAAACAATTTATTGCTCAAAAAATACTGACCCTATTTTTTCTTTTATGCTGTTATACTCTGATTTGATTTAAATTAAAGCCCTTTGCTGATACAAGATCCTAACTGAGTATTAAATGTAAACTAGAAGCTCTCTCCTGAGTTTTAAATTTATCCAGAAAACTCTCTGCTTTGTTTTAAATTTAAACTGAAAGTCCTCTGCTGGGTTTTAAACTTAAACTGAAAGCTACCTGTTGAGTTTTTAATTTAACTAAAGCTCTTTGCTGATACTACACCCTGACTGATTTATCAAATACACTGGATTCTAATTTACACAGATTAATCAACTTTAATCTAAAGAATTCTTTTTTCTCCAAGATTTAGAAAAATTCCCAGAAGTAAATACTTACAATTGCAGATCTCTCTCCAGAAGTAGCAGTCCCTTCTTGTAGTCCTTCAAGACACTTTGGAAACAAAAAATAAGACAAGTGAAAGGTAAATTCTTGATGATAGGTATATGGGTAGTTAAGAAGCTGGTCTTACAGAATTGGGTAGGAGAAGAGATCCCCAAATTTAACCAGAGTGGAGTAGCAGTGTAGTGGTTAGAGCTCTGGCTTGGGACCCAAGCGACCAAGGTTCAATTCCCATTAGCATGCCTTATGCAAGTCACTTAACCCTCCATTGCCTCAGAAAAATCCAAGTTATCAATGTCCTTGTTTAATGTACATTACCAAGTTTAAGTTACAGTGTAAACTGCTTTGATTGAAATTATAAAGCAGCATAAAAGACTTCTTAAATAAATAAATAACCAATGGCTGGCAACTATGCATGTCCTTGCTGCAGCAGAGCAACACCTCTATGCTATACTAAAAACACAGAAGTGGCTGCAATACAGACAGTTTCAAAATCATTTCCCTCAAGCAGGAAAGGGAGGAATGGAAGGGCTGCGGGAAGAGGGTAGTTAATGGTGGGAAAATATGAATCATGGGCAGTTAAGATTCAAGGTGGTGAAAAATGATGACAAGACTAAAATATTGTTTAGAATGAGTGATGGTAAATATGTGACATACTGTACTTTGGGGATAACTGCACTAATACGGATGGTAATAAGCTGAAATAGTTTTGTTGAAATATCTGTTGATGTTATATGAAAAATTAATAAAGATACAAATTTAAAAAAAACCTGCAGCTGCTGACGTGCCCACACTCCTCCCCTTCCCTGCCTTATCCCACGATGGCCGATTAACATGCATTTATACATGCAGCGACTGAAATGCCCACACTCCTCCCCTTCCCTGCCTTATCCCACGATGGTCGATTAACATGCATTTATACATGCAGCGACTGACGTGCCCACACTCCTCCCTTTCCCTGCCCTGTCCCACGATGGCCGATTACCATGCATTTATACATGCAGCGACTGACATGCCCACACTCCTCCCATTCCCTGTCCTAACCCATGATGGCGGATTACCATGCATTTATACATGCAGCGACTCATATGCCCACAATTCTCCCCTTCCTTGCTCTAACCCATGATGGCCGATTACCATGCATTTATAAATGCAGTGACTGATATGCCCACACTCCTCCCATTCCCTGCCCTATCCCACAATGGCCGATTACCATGCAAATATACATGAAGCGAATGACATGCCCACACTCCTCCCATTCCCTGTCCTATCCCACGATGGCCAATTACCATGCATTTATACATGCAGTGCTGACGAGCCTACACTCCTCCCCTTCCCTGCCCTATCCCACGATGGCCGATTACCATGCATTTATATATGAGGCGACTGACGTGCCCACACTTCTCCTCTTCCCTGCCCTGTCCCACGATGGCGATTACCATGCATTTATACATGCAGCGACTGATATGCCCACACTCCTCCCATTCCCTGCCCTATCCCATGATGGTCGATTACCATGCATTTATACATGCGGTGACTGATATGCCCACACTACTCCCATTCCCTGTCCTATCCCACAATGGCCAATTACCATGCATTTCTACATGCAGCGACTGATATGCCCACACTCCGCCCATCCCCTGCCCTATCCCACGATGGCTGATTACCATGCATTTATACATGCAGTGACTGATATGCCCACACTCCTCCCCTTCCCTGCCCTAACCCACGATGGCCGATTACCATGCATTTATACATGCAGTGACTGATATGCCCACACTCCTCCCATTCCCTGCCCTATCCCACGATGGCCAATTACCATGCATTTATACATGCAGCAACTGATATGCCCACACTCCTCCCCTTCCCTGCCCTATCTCACTATGGCCAATTACCATGCATTTATATATGCAGTGACTGATATGCCCACACTCCTCCCATTCCCTGTCATATCCCACGATGGCCGATTAACATGCATTTCTACATGCAGCGACTGACATGCCCACACTCCTCCCAATCCCTGTCCTATCCCACGATGGCGATTACCATGCATTTATACATGCAGCGACTGATATTCCCACACTCCTCCCCTTCTCTGCCCTATCCCACGATGGCCGATTACCATGCATTTATACATGCAACAACTGACATGCCCACACTCCTCCCATTCCCTGTCCTATGCCACGATGGTGATTACCATGCATTTATACATGCAGCGACTGATATGCCCACACTCCTCCCCTTCCCTGCCCTATCCCACGATGGCCGATTAACATGCATTTATACATGCAGCAACTGATATGCCCACACTCCTCCCATTCCCTGCCCTATCCCAAGATGGCCGATTAACATGCATTTATACATGCAGTGACTGATATGCCCACACTCCTCCCCTTCCCTGCCCTATCCCACGATGACCGATTACCATGCATTTATACATGCAGCGACTGACATGTCCACACTCCTCCTATTCCCTGTCCTATCCCACGATGGTGATTACCATGCATTTATACATGCAGCTACTGATATGCCCACACTCCTACCCTTCCCTGCCCTATCCCACGATGGCTGATTACCATGCATTTATACATGCAGTGACTGATATGCCCACACTACTCCCATTCCCTGTCCTATCCCACAATGGCCAATTACCATGCATTTCTACATGCAGCGACTGACATGACCACACTCCTCCCCTTCCCTGCCCTATCCCACGATGGCCAATTACCATGCATTTATACATGCAGCGACTGATATGCCCACACTCCTCCCATTCCCTGCCCTATCCCACGGTGGCCGATTACCATGCATTTATACATGCAGTGACTGATATGCCCACACTCCTCCCCTTCATTGCCCTATACCACAATGACCAATTACCATGCATTTATACATGCAGTGACTGACATGTCCACACTCCTCCTATTCCCTGTCCTATCCCACGATGGTGATTACCATGCATTTATACATGCAGCGACTGACATGCCCACACTCCTCCCATTCCTTACCCTATCCCATGATGGCTGATTACCATGCAGTGACTGATATGCCCACACTCCTCCCATTCCCTGTCCTATCCCACGATGGCCTATTACCATGCATTTATACATGCAGTGACTGACATGCCCACACTCCTCCCCTTCCCTTTCCTATCCCACAATGGCCAATTACCATGCATTTAACATGCAGTGACTGACGTGCCCACACTCCTCCCCTTCCCTGCCCTATCCCACGATGGCCGATTACCATGCATTTATACAGGCAGCGACTGATATGCCCACACTCCTCCCCTTCCCTGCCCTATCCCACGATGGCCGATTACCATGCATTTATACATGCAGCGACTTACATGCACACACTCCTCCCCTTCCCTGCCCTATCCCACGATGGCCGATTACCATGCATTTATACATGCAGCGACTGATGTGCCCACACTCCTCCCCTTCCCTGCCCTATCCCACAATGCCGATTACCATGCATTTAACATGCAGCGATTGACGTGCCCACACTCCTCCCCTTCCCTGCCTTATCCCACGATGGCCGATTAACATGCATTTATACATGCAGCGACTGACATGCCCACACTCCTCCCCTTCCCTGCCTTATCCCACGATGGTCGATTAACATGCATTTATACATGCAGCGACTGACGTGCCCACACTCCTCCCTTTCCCTGCCCTGTCCCACGATGGCCGATTACCATGCATTTATACATGCAGCGACTGACATGCCCACACTCCTCCCATTCCCTGTCCTAACCCATGATGGCGGATTACCATGCATTTATACATGCAGCGACTCATATGCCCACAATTCTCCCCTTCCTTGCTCTAACCCATGATGGCCGATTACCATGCATTTATAAATGCAGTGACTGATATGCCCACACTCCTCCCATTCCCTGCCCTATCCCACAATGGCCGATTACCATGCAAATATACATGCAGCGAATGACATGCCCACACTCCTCCCATTCCCTGTCCTATCCCACGATGGCCAATTACCATGCATTTATACATGCAGTGCTGACGAGCCTACACTCCTCCCCTTCCCTGCCTTATCCCACGATGTCCGATTAACATGCATTTATACATGCAGCGACTAATATATGCCCACACTCCTCCCCTTTCCTGCCCTATCCCACGATGGCCGAGTACCATGCATTTATATATGAGGCGACTGACGTGCCCACACTTCTCCTCTTCCCTGCCCTGTCCCACGATGGCGATTACCATACATTTATACATGCAGCGACTGATATGCCCACACTCCTCCCATTCCCTGTCCTATCCCACAATGGCCAATTACCATGCATTTCTACATGCAGCGACTGATATGCCCACACTCCTCCCATCCCCTGCCCTATCCCACGATGGCTGATTACCATGCATTTATACATGCAGTGACTGATATGCCCACACTCCTCCCCTTCCCTGCCCTAACCCACGATGGCCGATTACCATGCATTTATACATGCAGTGACTGATATGCCCACACTCCTCCCATTCCCTGCCCTATCCCACGATGGCCGATTACCATGCATTTATACATGCAGCAACTGATATGCCCACACTCCTCCCCTTCCCTGCCCTATCTCACTATGGCCAATTACCATGCATTTATATATGCAGTGACTGATATGCCCACACTCCTCCCATTCCCTGTCATATCCCACGATGGCCGATTAACATGCATTTCTACATGCAGCGACTGATATGCCCACACTCCTCCCATTCCCTGCCCTATCCCACGTTGGCCGATTACCATGCAATTTTACATGCAGTGACTGACATGCCCACACTCCTCCCATTCCCTGTCCTATCCCACAATGGCGATTACCATGCATTTATACATGCAGCGACTGATATTCCCACACTCCTCCCCTTCTCTGCCCTATCCCACGATGGCCGATTACCATGCATTTATACATGCAACAACTGACATGCCCACACTCCTCCCATTCCCTGTCCTATGCCACGATGGTGATTACCATGCATTTATACATGTAGCGACTGATATGCCCACACTCCTCCCCTTCCCTGCCCTATCCCACGATGGTCGATTAACATGCATTTATACATGCAGCAACTGATATGCCCACACTCCTCCCATTCCCTACCCTATCCCAAGATGGCCGATTAACATGCATTTATACATGCAGTGACTGATATGCCCACACTCCTCCCCTTCCCTGCCCTATCCCACGATGACCGATTACCATGCATTTATACATGCAGCGACTGACATGTCCACACTCCTCCTATTCCCTGTCCTATCCCACGATGGTGATTACCATGCATTTATACATGCAGCGACTGATATGCCCACACTCCTACCCTTCCCTGCCCTATCCCACGATGGCTGATTACCATGCATTTATACATGCAGTGACTGATATGCCCACACTACTCCCATTCCCTGTCCTATCCCACAATGGCCAATTACCATGCATTTCTACATGCAGCGACTGACATGACCACACTCCTCCCCTTCCCTGCCCTATCCCACGATGGCCAATTACCATGCATTCATACATGCAGCGACTGATATGCCCACACTCCTCCCATTCCCTGCCCTATCCCACGGTGGCCGATTACCATGCATTTATATATGCAGTGACTGATATGCCCACACCCCTCCCCTTCATTGCCCTATACCACAATGACCAATTACCATGCATTTATACATGCAGTGACTGACATGTCCACACTCCTCCTATTCCCTGTCCTATCCCACGATGGTGATTACCATGCATTTATACATGCAGCGACTGACATGCCCACACTCCTCCCATTCCTTGCCCTATCCCACGATGGCTGATTACCATGCATTTATACATGCAGTGACTGATATGCCCACACTCCTCCCATTCCCTGTCCTATCCCACGATGGCCTATTACCATGCATTTATACATGCAGTGACTGACATGCCCACTCTCCTCCCCTTCCCTTTCCTATCCCACAATGGCCAATTACCATGCATTTAACATGCAGTGACTGACGTGCCCACACTCCTCCCCTTCCCTGCCCTATCCTACGATGGCCGATTACCATGCATTTATACAGGCAGCGACTGATATGCCCACACTCCTCCCCTTCCCTGCCCTATCCCACGATGGCCGATTACCATGCATTTATACATGCAGTGACTGATATGCCCACACTACTCCCATTCCCTGCCCTATCCCACGATGGCCGATTACCATGCATTTATACATGCAGCGACTTACATGCCCACACTCCTCCCCTTCCCTGCCATATCCCACGATGGCCGATTACCATGCATTTATACATGCAGTGACTGATATGCCCACACTCCTCCCATTACCTGTCCTATCCCACGATGGCCAATTACCATGAATTTATACATGCAGCAACTGGCATGCACACACTCCTCCCATTCCATGTCCTATCCCACTAGGGCGATTACAATGCATTTATACATGCAGCGACTGATATGCCCACACTCCTCCCCTTCCTTGCCCTATCCCACGATGGCCGATTACCATGCATTTATATATGCAGCAACTGACGTGCCCACACTCCTTCCATTCCCTGTCCTATCCCACTATGGCGATTACAATGCATTTATACATGCAGCGACTGATATGCCCACACTCCTCCCCTTCCCTGCCCTATCCCACGATGGCTGATTACCATGCATTTGTACATGCAGTGACTGACATGCCCACACTCCTCCCCTTCCCTGCCCTATCCCACGATGGCCGATTATCATGCATTTATACATGCAGTGACTGATATGCCCACACTCCTCCCCTTCCCTGCCCTATCCCTCGATGGCCGATTATCATGCATTTATACATGCAGCGACTGATATGCCCACACTCCTCCCCTTCCCTGCCATATCACATGATGGCCGATTACCATGCATTTATACATGCAGCGACTGATATACCCACACTCCTCCCATTCCCTGCCCTATCCCACGATGACCGATTACCATGCATTTATACATGTAGCGACTGACATGCCCACACTCCTCCCATTCCCTGTCCTATCCCATGATGGCGATTACCATGCATTTATACATGCAGCGACTGATATGCACATACTCCTCCCCTTCCCTGCCCTATCCCAAAATGGCCGATTACCATGCATTTATACATGCAGCGACTGATATGCCCACACTCCTCCCATTCCCTGTCCTATCCCATGATGGCGATTACCATGCATTTATACATGCAGCAACTGTTATGCCCATACTCCTCCCCTTCCCTGCCCTATCCCACGATGGCCGATTACCATGCATTTATACATGCAGCGACTGACATGCCCACACTCCTCCCCTTCCCTGCCCTATCCCACGATGGCCGATTACCATGCATTTATACATGCAGCGACTGATATGCCCACACTCCTCCCATTCCCTGTCCTATCCCATGATGGCGATTACCATGCATTTATACATGCAGCGACTAGCGTGCCCACACTCCTCCCCTTCCCTGCCCTATCCCACAATGGCCGATTACCATGCATTTAACATGCAGCGACTGACATGCCCACACTCCTCCCCTTCCCTGCCCTATCCCACGATGGCCGATTACCATGCATTCATACATGCAGCGACTGATATGCCCACACTCCTCCCCTTCCCTGTCCTGTCCCACGATGGCCGATTACCATGCATTCATACATGCAGCGACTGATATGCCCATACTCCTCCCCTTCCCTGTCCTATCCCATGATGGCTGATTACCATGCATTTATACATGCAGCGACTGATATGCCCACACTCCTCCCCTTCCCTGCCCTATCCCACAATGGCCGATTACCATGCATTTAAAATGCAGCGACTGACATGCCCACACTCCTCCCCTTCCCTGCCCTATCCCACAATGGCCGATTACCATGCATTTAACATGCAGCGACTGACATGCCCACACTCCTCCCCTTCCCTGCCCTATCCCACGATGGCCGATTACCATGCATTCATACATGCAGCGACTGATATGCCCACACTCCTCCCCTTCCCTGTCCTGTCCCACGATGGCCGATTACCATGCATTTATACATGCAGCGACTAATGTGCCCACACTCCTCCCATTCCCTGCCCTATCCCATGAGGGCCGATTACCATGCATTTAACATGCAGCGACTGACATGCCCACACTCCTCCTCTTCCCTGCCCTATCCCACGATGGCCAATTACCATGCATTTATACATGCAGCGACTGATATGCCCACACTCCTCCCCTTCCCTATCCCACGATGACCGATTACCATGCATTTATACATGCAGCGTCTGATATGCCCACACTCCTCCCATTCCCTGCCCTATCCCATGATGGCCGATTACCATGCATTTAACATTCAGCGACTGATATGCCCACACTCCTCCCATTCCCTGACCTATCCTATGGTGGCTTTTTACTGTGCATTTAACATGCAGCTGCTGTTGCGCCCACACTGTGCCCATTCCCTGCCCTATCCAACGATGGCCGATTACCATGCATTTAACATGCAGCAGCTGGTATGCCCACACTCTGCCCATTTCCTGCCCTATCACATGATGGCCGATTACCACGTATTTATACATGCAGCGGTTGGAGCGCCCACACTCTGCCTATTTCCTGCCCCATCCTATGATGGCCAATTACCATGCATTTAACATGCAGCAGCTGACATGCTTGCACTCCACCCATTCCCTTCCCTATCCCACGATGGCCGATTACCGTACACTTAACAGTGCATATTAACATGCATGGCTGCCATGTCCGCACTTCACTCATTCCCTGCCCTATCCCATGATGACCGATTACCTTGCATTTATACATGCAGCAGCTTACATGCCTGTACTCCGCCCATTCCTTGCCCCATCCTATGGTCACTTTTTACTGTGCTTTTAGCATGCAGCGGCTGGCATGCCCACACTGTGCCCATTCCCTGCCCTATCCCACAATAGTCGATTTCTGTGCATTTAACATGCAGCGGCTGGCATGCCCACACATTCATGTTCCTGGCTGCCACTTGCTGCACCATGAAATACACATTAACTGGTCACCAGGTGTTAGTAAAAGGCTTTCTCTGGGTAAATTGCCTTGATCTGCTACTGAAAAGGTGTAAGCTAAATATAGTATAATACTGTATATGGCCCATACATGTCCATCATTCTTAACAAAATGGTAAGGGTGTGCACAACCAAAAAAAAGTTCATTGAGCCTTTATTTTAAATGAAGTTTAGTTGATTTTTTGTATCTTTTCATGTTTTTGCAGTTATTCGTCTTAAATGTGCACCTTCCGTGTGCACTAGAATTTTTTTGCATGTTCAAATTGATGTACACTCATTAATTCATAGATATACAATGTACAAGCGATTTCCACACACAATACTTTTTTTAGGCACCCAAACAAGCAAACTCATGCTGCAGAATGTAGACCCCAGGAACATAAATTGCACTATGAGCAGAAAGTAGGACAGGAGGTATTACTCCATGGAGAAGGAAGAGTTGGGACAATATCATAACCGTGTGGGTAAACTACTGCATTGCCTAGGCTCATACTGTACATTCATCATTCTTTGATTTCACAGTACTCGTAGTGTGTTTTCTTGAGGACTACAATCACATCACCGTCTGCCCAATGAGCATCAATGAGAACAAAAAGTCCAGAACCTGGTTCAAGAGATATACCAAGAAACTGAAAATCCTAACAATTTTTGAGAAGCAGGTAATAAGTGAGTCCCTAAAGGTCTGTGTTTGGTCTGTTGTGTAATATTGTTATCCATACTTATAAAAGCTAGGCATATATTGACATGCAATACGGAGAGTGGAAGCCAAGAACCAAGATGTTGTCTTTCCATCATCTGTTCTTCATTAGGATAAATTTGTCAATGGAGTTTAAATCTTAACACCCATCTTCATAAAAGATATACAAATATTAAAAAAGATACAGAGCAGGACCACCAAGCTGATTTTCAACCAGCCAATCCATTTAAGTCAAAACGCTGCCATATCCCATGATAACATGCAGCAGCTAACATGCCCACACTCCTCCCATTCCCTGCCCTATTCTACAGTCATAACACTGCCTGAGCAGGTTCCATTTAAAGTTCCAGTAGAAGTAGTTATGCAGTCCACCTTAACAGAGAAAGATAGTTGGTTAGCTTCTGATTGTAGTTATTATCCACACAAAATCACATTTTAGAAAGGTCATAGAGAGGGGAATTCATATGTCCACATCAGGACATAGAGAAATATGACAGTATTTTACAAGAAGTTCTCCCAATGCAGAGCTCCTTGTAACATAGGTGCAGGACCTCATGGTTATACCACACCATGTCTGCTAGGAGCCATACTTTTACGAAGCTGCACGGTGGAAAAAAAGATGTGGAAAACCCCTCCACCTAGGTATGTGAGAAACCTCTTAAAACTGCTGCTCCAGCCAGATGGCATACTTGGTTCAGCACCACGGTCAGCTGCCCCGATCGCTGCTATGACCTCAGGAATCCCTTTGTACTGACCCAGTTTATACTCCTCCCCTATTCAGTGTCCACCTCGCTTCCTCAAAAGCCGCATCCTTCCTCCAATCACCCCCCTCAATGCAGCTCTGATCCCCCCAGAAAACAACCAAGCCCCTCTCCCCAGGCAATTGGAAGCCTACAAAAATGTGCTCTGCCTGCAACACACAACGATTTTCCTGACCCCCCCCCCCTAACATGACACTCTCCAACTGGACCCCCTGCAGACCTCCATCCCCATGCTCTGATCCCCAATCCCAGGCTTATTGGGGGTCATTAGTGGACAATGGGAGCAGGAGCACTGCTGAATCACTCCCAATTAGCAAATGGTCAGCTCCAAATAGGTGCTAATGACCCCTGGCAAGTACCACGGGGATAATACTATTATTTATTTAACAGGGGGGGGGGGGTTATTCTGCTTTAACATTTCAGTGAAAGCGGTTTACATTGTAACTTAAACTTAGTAATGTACATTAAACAGGGACATTAATAACTTGGATTTTATCTGAGGCAATGGAGGATTAAGTGACTTGCCCAAGGACACAAGGAGTGCTAGTGGGAATTGAATCCCAGTCTTTTGGTTCCCATTAGGCTACTCCTCCACTCCTAAGAGTCATCAGCATCAAAGACCTTGATAAGCTTGGGGTTGGGGATTGGGAGGATTAGTGGACTGTTGGGGAGGGATGATCGGGGATTGTTGTGTTAGGATGGTCCAGAAGACTGGCATTTGTTGCAGGGGGAACCATTTGGGGGGGGGGGATGGAATTGCCTGAGGAGGCTTGGTCTTGCCTCTGCAGGGGGAGGTGGAAGTACTGGAGCTGATTCAGTGGGGTGATTAGGGGATAGAGGCTGGTTCGGGGAGGGGCACTTGGCCACTGGGTGCAGGAGGGTGTAGGGTCTAAGACTGTATGGGAGGTTCCTAAGGTCAAGGCAGCAATCAGTTAATGGGGGACTGACATCAGCATTCATTACTGTCCCTGCCAGTAGGCACTTATTCATGTCTGGGGGCAGATGGAAATCCTGATGTCTTTGAAGCTGCTTTTAGATCCTGACCCCCTTTTTCCTTGTGTCACCTTACCCTCCTTTTCCCCTTATTCTTATCTTGTCTGTCTTAATTAGGTTGTAAGCTCTCACAAGCAGGGACCGTCTCTATCTATGTTTGTACAGCGCTGCATACACCTTGTAGTGCTTTATAAATGATTAGTAATATCAGTAGCAGTAGTGGTGTGTATATGAAATAAATGAAGAAACTGTCTTACTTGCAGGCCCACCCAAATCACTCTCTCATCCTGCCCCCATCACTTCCCCAGGGAAGAAAGACCTGGCAAGCAGGCCCATGCCCACAAAAAGACTGTTCTAAAAAGGCATTGGCAAGTGTACAGTTGTGCTCAACATTATTGGCACCTTTGCAGTTCAACCCCTTAATGTCCAATATCTCCTAAAAAAAAAAGTGGCCAGTGAAATGGATTTGGGCTATATATGCATACGTATTTGGCACAAAAAGAATCAAATAAAACAAGACCAATTAAAAAAGGAAATAGTAGGAAATGTTGTTAAGTGCCGTGAAGTCGGTGTCAACTCATGTCAACCCTCTGGATAGTTGTCCTAAACTGTATCCGGTCTTCAGTCAGATGGCTCATTGTTGATAGACTGAAAACTGGGACATTGCCAGGACATGATTATTGGCACCCTTATAAACAATTCAAATCAGTCTAAACAGAAGAACCACAATCCCATTGCAGTAAAATTAGACGCACCTGTGATCAATTGTGAATACTCACATGGCTTGAATCAACCAATGAATGATGGCTCAATGTTTAAAATGGCCACATTCACTCCCTGTTCCATTTTCACAATGGTGAAGACAAGAGAGTTTATTTTATTTATTTTATTTGTATTTCTTCTATACCGCACTCTTTTTCATCAGCGCGGTTTACATTAAACAGGAATACTCATTTCAATCAACAGACTGTGGTGAGTTTACATATAACAGGAAATATACAACTGGGATTATAACTTAGGGAAACTATGTTCATATTTGTAGCATGTATAGGACCTATATACACGGGATAGAGTTTCTTTTCATCATCTTAAATAGGGCGGTTACACTTTATCTGAAAGTGTTAGAGGGTTGATGATGAGCATTGGAAATGTAGAATGAAGAGGTGATGCTTTATGGCTTTTCTAAATTGTTTGAGGTCAGTAATAGCTCTAATGTTGGGAGGTAGGTTGTTCCAACATCTGGGTGCGTAGTACGCGAAAGCCCTGTCTGTTGTTGATCGTTTGTATTTTGTGGCCTCATGTGGTGTAGTTAGGGTATTTGCCGCTGCTGACCTCCTAGATCTGGTGTTGGGAGTGTGATGGAGGAGTTTCGAAATTGCTGATGGAGCTATAGAATTTATTGCTTTAAAGGTCAAGATAAGGGCTTTATATGTTATTCTGCAGTATATAGGGAGCCAGTGAAGCTCCATTAGGATGGGTGTTATGTGATCGCTCTTTGAAGCACCGTATAATACCCGGGCTGCGGCATTCATGGCTAGTTGTAATGTATTTAGTGAGTTCTTTGGGAGACCATGGAGTATTATATTCGCATAGTCGAAGTGGGGTGTGACTATGGCTTGGAATATAGTTCTGAAGCTGTCTGGGTCAAGCATATTTTTTAGATGGCGTAGGGTCTTTATCTTGAAATAAATGGTTTTCACAGTGCGGTTGATATGTTCTTTAAAATCTAGGCGATAGTCCAGTATCACTCCAAGGTATCTTATGGAGGGCTTGATTGGGAGGTGTGCATCTCGTACTCTTAGGGTCTCCGGGGGTGCGAATTCTCTGTTTTTCGTGACAATCAGTACTTCAGTTTTTTTGTAGTTTATTCGCATATTCTGCGTGAGTAACCAGTCTGCTATTGCATTAAAGCAATCTACTAAAGATGTGTAATCTGGGAGCTTGACACCGTCAGAAAAAACATTATCACCAAACATCAAACTTCAAAGGAGTACAAGGCCATCTTCAAATACCTTGGGATTCCTGTGTCTACCATTCGCAATGTTATTAAGAGGTTTTATGCTAATGGAATTGTCAAGAATCTCCCAGGAAGTGGTAGGAAGAGGAAAATTAATCCAAGATGTCTTTGAAGATTAGTGAAAACTGTTGATAAAATACCAATTACAACATCCAAAGAGCTATGGGCTGACTTTAGTAATCTGGAGTGGTGGTTTCAACCACACCATACACCATGCACTAAACAAAGAAGGACTTCATGGATGAAGGCCAAGGAGGACCCCACTGCTCAAAGACAGACAGAAAAAGACACACCTGATCTTTGCCCAAACCTGCCTTGAGAAACAACAATCCTTCCAGGAAAATATTTTGTGGACAGATGAAACCAAACTTGAGATTTTTGGCAATGCAGACCAGCGATACATTTAAAGGCAAAGAAATGAAGCTTATAAGGGAAAATATACCCTTCCTACAGTTAAATATGGTGGAGCTTCCATAATGTTGTGGGGCTGTTTTGCTGCCTCAAGAATTGGAGGCCTGGAACATATTAAAGGAATCTTGAAGTCAGAGGACTACCAAGGTATTTTGGAGAGAAATATGGCATGTAGTGTCAGAAACTAGGTCTGGGTCAAACGTCATGGGTCCTCCATAAGAACATAAGAACATAAGACATGCCATACTGGGTCAGACCGAGGTCCATCAAGCCCAGTATCCTGTTTCCAACAGTGGCCAATCTAGGTCATACGTACCTAGCAATATCCCCAAAAGACAAAGGTTCCACAATGCTTGTACTGGGTCAAGCATTGATATCCTGGGTCCCTGACCCAAAACATACATCCAAAAGTACAAAAGAATGGATAAAAATGAAAAAATGGACTGTTTTAAACACCTTTTGGAAGAGCTGCCATTGGTATAAGGAATCCTGGAAACATTCATGAACTGGAACAAATCACAGTTGAAAGTGGGAAAAACTACCAGCAGACTGATATACGAAACTTATAGAAGGCTACAAGAAACATTTGGAGGCTGTCATTACTGCCAAGGGTTGTGCAACCAAATATTAGTGAAGGGTGCTATTAATCCTGTCCAGGTCATATTTTGTTTTTATCTCAGAAATTACTATGTCTAAGTTGAACATATTTTTTTTGTTATATACATTTGAACATACTAATAAAATACAGTTGAAATATTTCCAATTATTTCTCAAGCTATTGTACACAACATACCTAAAATGCAAGGGTGCCAATAATCTTGACCACAACTGTAACCCAATCTACACTTGCCTATGCTGCTTTTTAGACATAGGAATGCTTCCAAAATAACCCCCATCACATTTAGCCCTATCCCAGAATGCCCCTGGACTCTCCTATACTTACATAGGATATACTTGAGGGTTCATTCCATTCCGGACGTAGATCGCCTCTGTGCGTCTGGTCTGAATCGGACATACAGAGAGGATCACGATTCTGATCCCAGGGGCATGTCTAGCCCCATGGGATCAGAATAGCAATCAGTCATGTACGTGCAGGCCAAGACTGCAATTCAGTCCGGCTGGCACGTACATGACCTGCCTGGCTAACTCAGTCAGGGCTTTTAAATGGAGCCATGGCGTCCAGTTGCCATGGCACCGCGGCTCCGTTTAAAAGTCACGATGCCGACCGCTGGATAAAAGTGTTTCTTCCACGCAGCCTGACCCCTGATCTGGCCTCCTAAGGGCAGGGTTGGGCTGCAGGGAATGTCCTCCGACCCTCCCTGCCCTGTCTGCGCCCCGGCAATACAAAAAGTCCAGGAAAGTTTTTCAAACTTGGAGGTGGAATAATTTCCCCACACATGTCGCCAGCCCTGAACGTACAGGGCCGACCTTAAAATGGGCCCTGTATGTCCAGGGCCGGCTACTACCCAGACTCCGCCCCTAAGCTGCCCTTTCCTCACCCCTATCTAACTTTCCCACACAACCGGCGGAGAAGTTAGATGCGGCCAGAGAAGGCACGAATAGCGGGGATGGACGTCTGGTTGGGATGTACATCCCTGCTATTCAAGGCACAGAATCGGGCCCTTGGCATCTAAAATTTATTGATTCACTAATGGCACATATTGCTGACCACAGAAATGCTTTTGAATATTGGCCCAAATATTTTCACTGTAGCAGTGCTGGCTATAGAATCAGATTATCAAGAGATTGGGAGATTGAATTTATTGTCTTCTGGATTACTGTGTGCAGATAGATATTCAACCATGTGAAAGAAGGGTGAAGTTGATAGACCTATGGGCTTCTTTCAGACTAACCAACTCTGTAATTACATAGGATGCTACAAGTAGCACTAGATAGTTCTCACTGATATGGATGAGACACTGAATACTGTATGTTTTATAGGTAGTTCTTATTCCTATGGAAGGATTCAATCAGACGGTGATGGAGGACTTCATTATCCTTGGATTCTCCAGCTTTCATCAGTTTGAAGTTCCAATTTTCTTCCTCATCCTTGTCGTCTACCTAACAACTCTAGTTGGAAACCTTGTCATCATTACATTAGTAAGGTTGGAGGCCTGTCTAAATTCCCCAATGTACTTTTTCATTAGCAGCCTATCTTTCTTAGAAATCATTTATGTGTCTGTCACAGTTCCCAAGCTGATGGCCAACTTACTGGGCATCAGTAAGTCAATTTCTTATGTTGGCTGTTACACTCAATTGTATGTTTTTCATTCTTTAGGGATTACAGAATGTGTACTTTTAGGGGTGATGGCATTTGATCGTTTTTTGGCAATCTGTAACCCACTTCGCTATAAAACCATTATGACCAATCAGGTTTGCCTTCAACTTGCTGCTTCTTCTTGGCTCATAGGCTTCTCAGCAGCTCTGATTCCAGCAACATTGGCCACTAGATTATCATTCTGCGGTCGAAGGGAAGTCAACCACTTCTTCTGTGACCTTGCCCCACTCCTAAACCTGGCTTGTACAGATATTTCTCTCAACATTGCAATAAATAGTTCAGTTGCCGGGTGTGCAACCATGATCCCATTCTCATTGATCATAGTTTTTTATATAAATATTATCATTGCAATATTGAGAATTAAATCAGCGGAAGGGAGACGCAAAGCTTTCTCTACCTGCTCTTCCCACCTGATTGTGGTTGCTTTATTTTATGGGACAGCCATCATTGTCTATGTGCGGCCTAAGGGGAGCTATCCCGTAGACTATGACAAGTTGCTTGCCCTAATGTATGCAGTGTTTACGCCCTTGTTCAATCCCTTCATCTACAGTCTTCGGAACAATGATGTAAAAGAAGCAGTGAAGAAATTATACAGAAGACTCATTATTTAACCCCAGAAATAAATGTATTATTGTCTATTACTGTATTATGATTTTCAAAGTGAAAAAAATAATAAAATTCTATGGATACAAATGTAGATATAAATGTGGAAGTTCTCTAATTTTCAGTAAATCTAATTAATCAATTTGGAATGTGCTGTGTTAAGTCAGTTACAAGATATCCTAGGTGACCTAAATTTGTTGGATCTCTGTCAGTCCAGCTGTAGAGACTATCATGAAATTGAAACATTACTTGTTGGCTGATTGGAGAGCACTAGTGATCCTAGAAATCTCCCTGTCCTTGATTTCTTCATAGCTTTGGATTTGATCAGACAACAAATCCTGCTAGAGAGACTGGCTCTAGAGAAGGTTTGAGGGAAGGGACTGTGACTTGATTACTCCTGCCAGGGGGACGGCCTCTTTTGGGGGTTGGGGTCAGGCGGTACCTCCAGCTTATTCACCTGGCTAGCTGGGTATGCACAGTGGCAACCTTCCTATGGGGGGAGCACTCTGTGAGATCATTGGTAAGGGGGGCAGGCCTGTCCAGGTCTTTGTGGCAAGGGACTTCATCTACAGCATGGCTGGCTGCGATCCCCACATCCATTTTTCTTTTTTGGTCTCTTTTCAGGTCCCGCAGGGGTTGCAGTTTCACCCAGAACATGGGGACGGAGGTCAACTGAGGTCAGCTGACTGTGGAGCTCCTGAGCAACCTGGGCCGCAGCAGGCGAATGTGGAGTGCTGTGCATGTGGCAGCGCTGTTCCATTTCCTTGCCATTGCCTACTCCCATTTCAATGCCAGCTGTGGTGCCCGCTGCAACAAGTGAGATGTCATCTGGGTCAAGGGTGCAACACAGGGAAGTGTGCGATGAGTAAGGCTTCTCGGAAGCAGAAGCACATGCATCAGTGCAGACAAGGTTCTGATTCTTCCTCCTCCACCTCCCCTTCCAATTCATCTTCAACTTCCTCTGAGGCGCGGGGGGAAACCACTGCTAGCGCGGCTCTTGTCGTGGTATTGGGGGGGGCGGGGCTCCCACCTTGGCCGCTTTCTCAGAGCTGTGGGAGGGCATTCCGTGTGCTCTATGCCATAAGATTCAAAAGAGGCATTACATTGATATTTTCCATCTCCTGGAGGGGCGGAAACGGTCTGGTGAGATCAGGAAAAAGAGGAAAGAGGATGAAAAGACCGGTAGGCTTAAAAAGATATCACATAATGCTGTAAATTGGACCACCCAAAAAACAACCTAACACAAATCTCTACCCTATAAATCACAAAACAAAAGTAGAAGGAAAAAAAATCTAAACGCTAACGTTTGTGTGTGTGATAATGTGCAATGAAATGTCGGAAGCGTAGCCTTGAGGTCCTATACACCTCTTGAAGCTATCATTTCCATTTTCACTTATCTGAATCCCCCGTTGTTTGAGGTTACTTTCGCAGTAAAGCTTAGGATCTTGCTGTGATAGAAGAGTGCTACTTCAAGCCTTTTTTTAGAGAAGGACCAATAATCCAATGCAAAAAATATAGCAGCAAGATCCTAAGCTTTACTGCGAAAGTAACCTCAAACAACGGGGGATTCAGATAAGTGACTTCCGTTTGGTACCTGATAGTTTTGTAGCAGTATCTTGCTGGAGGTTTTTTCTTGTTTTCACACAAGTTTAACTTTTTACAAATATTTATTTCAATTTTAATGGTGACACTTTAATGGTGGTGTTTTACCTAGTTTACTGCTTAGCTCCTTTGGGAGCTCAAAAATTGAGCAAAATGGAAATGATAGCTTCAAGAGGTGTATAGGACCTCAAGGCTACGCTTCCGACATTTCATTGCACATTATCACACACACAAACGTTAGCGTTTAGATTTTTTTTCCTTCTACTTTTGTTTTGTAAATTGGACCACAGCTTTCTTGTGTTTAACTAGCATGTGGAGACATCATGCACCAGATCAGTATGGGCTTCTGTTGGCATATGTAGATTCTATATTAGAGGCTTCTCAGACTCACAAAGGGTGGGCTGCAAGATAGAAGAGAATGTGCATTTGTCCTGGGGAACTAAAGACATTAATTTGTGGCTGATGCACATGTCTGCCAGGGCAGGCACAGCTAGTAGTGGATTTTCGAAAGGGGGACTGATGTCCGCCTCGGAGACGAGCCACTCCTTTCGACCCAGGGCCTTTGTGTAACAACAAAAGAGGCAGTGCAGGAGATTTATGTTGGCAATTTAACAAGTCAGTTTGCCCCTTTCCTGACTGTAAGTTCTGCCACATTTGTTCCTTATGCGATGGGGGGCACTCGGCAGTCATGTGTAGCCAAAAAGAGGCCTCAGCTGCTCCTTCAGCCACCTTGAAGTGATTCAGATACATTTGGCCTGGCTCCTATCCCAGTGCAAGTCAAGGCCATGTGGTTGTGCCTCCGATGTTACCCTTGGCGCTGCGACTGTATTGTCTTGGAGCATGGTTTTCAATCGGGCTTTGTTATACCTGTGCATGGAAGGGTATGTTTGACTTTGGCGAGCAATGCGCATTTGATACAGCGTTTTTTGTCCATAGAGCAGGATAAGTTGGCAGTTGAGGTGGACTTGGGCAGGATTGCGGGTCCCTTTGCCAAATGGTCTTTTACAGATTTTGTGGTCTCTCCTCTGGGAATGGTTCCCAAGAAAGAACCAGAGAAATTCCGCTTTATTCATAATCTATCATTTCCTGTAGGGGCATCAATCAATGATCATATTCCCAAAACATCGTGTGCAGTTTGCTATGCGTCCTTTGACTGTGCAGTCTCATTGGTCTGACAATCGGGTTTGGGGGCTCTCCTAGTCAAGGTTGATATTGAGTCGGCTTTCCGTTTACTTCCAGTCCATCCATCTGCTTTCTGTCTACTGGGTTTCTGCTTCTGTTTCTGCTTACTTTGTTAAGGGCATGATGATGGGTTGCTCTGTTTCCTGTGTGTATTTTGAGAAGTTCAGTACTTTTCTTCATTGGATGTTGGTGCAACGGGCTGGTAGCCCAAATGTTGTTCACTATTTGTCCCTCCCACCACCCCAAGACTGTACATAAGAATGTATAATAGCTCATGATGTATAATAGCGCACTATGTTTATGTTTATGTTTATGTTTATTATTTGATTAATCGCCCTTCATTGGAAAGCAGAGCGATGTACAATAGTATTAAAAATAAAAAAGATAACAATAAGGCACAAGGCCGGAAAGTGAAAAGGAAATTACAATATCAGTAGAAAAAGATGACAAAGACAGAAACAGGCGGGGCAAGAGGAGGGAGAGAGGGTGAGGCTAAGGGGGAGGTAGGTCAAAGGCAAGGGAGAACAGGTAAGTTTTAAGGGAGCGTTTAAATGTAAGGTAATGGGGTTCAAGTCGAATAGGAGGAGGAAGGGAATTCCATAAGGCAGGGGCTGCAAAGAAAAAGGCAGAGGAGCGTGTAGATTGAAGGTGAGCATGTGAAGGGGATGGTAAGGCAAGACGGTTAAGGTGAAATGAGCGGGGGGTGTGGCGTGGAGTATGGAAATGGAGAAGGTCAGCGAGGTATTGCGGAGTGGAGGTGTGTAGCGCTTTGTGGGCCAATGTGAGGAGTTTATATTGAATGCGGAAGGAGACAGGAAGCCAGTGCAACTGTAAGAGGAGGGGAGTGACATGATCTCTAAGGGAAGAGTGAGTGGCAAGACGAGCGGCAGTGTTTTGTATGCGTTGTAGACGGGAAAGCTGCAGCTTAGAAATGCCGGAGAAGATGGAATTGGAAAAATCAATACGGGAAATAACCATGGTGAGTAGCAAAGTGGTTAAGGCAGAGGGAGAAAGGAAGGGGCGAATGGTGCGGATCTGGCGAAGGTGAAAAAAGGAAAGTTTAGAGACGTGAGAGATGTGTGCAGAAAAGGAAAGGTCTGAGTCAAAGAGCACCCCAAGATAACGAAAGGTAGTGACTAATGGAACTGGAGTGTTAGAGAAGGAAGGAGCCAGGGGTTGGGGTTCGCGTCCATGAGAAAACCAGATGGCTATGGTTTTTGAAAGATTAAGGTGTAGACAGTTTTGGGTTAACCAGTGGGAGACAGCAGCTAAGCAGGTGTTCAGTGGGGTGAGGTCGGGAGAGATGGGGGAGGTGTGGTGAAGAAGGAGAATGTCATCAGCGTAATAGAAGGCTGTGATTCCAAACTGTTGTACGAGGAGTGTGAGGGGGGTGAGGAAGATGTTAAAGAGAAGAGGGGCTAACACGGAGCCTTGAGGGACACCGCAGGTTAGTGAGAAAGACTCAGAGAGGGAGGGGGGAGATGAGGAGGAGGCCACGGCTGCTGAGCGAGAATAAAGAAATGAGTGAAACCAGTGTAAGACAGTACTGCGGAGTCCGATATCGTGCAGTCGAGAAAGAAGGAGGGAGTGGTCGACCAGGTCAAATGCAGCGGAAAGATCAAGTGCAACTGCCACCGAAATATCGCCTCGATCGTGAGCAGAGTGCAGAGAGTTAGAGAAGGCTAGAAGAACAGTCTCGACACTGTGCCCAGAGCGAAAGCCGGATTGACGTGGATGAAGAAGGTTGGTGGAGTCCAGATGGTGAGTGAGTTGTGCAAAGACGATTTTCTCGAGCAATTTAGAAAGAAAAGGAAGGTTGGAAACTGGGCGGTAATTGGCGGGGTCAAGGGGATCGAGTGTGGGTTTCTTGAGAATTGGTCGAATAAGAGCGTGTTTCCAGGGAGTGGGAAAAGAACCCGAGGAGAGACTAGAGTTCAGTAGGACTTGTAGGATGGGAAGTGCGGAGAGAGTGGGAACCAGCAACCAGGAAGAAGGAACAGGATCAAGGGCGCAGAAGGTCTTGTTGGAGGTAGTGATGAGGTGATGCAATTCAGCAGTGGAGGTAGGGGACAAAGAGGACCAAGTATGAGACATAGAAGAGGTGGGAGGAGGGGAAGCTACTGGAGGGGGGCTGAGAGGGCAGGGGGATGGTGGGGTAGAGAAGCCCTCAGGACAGAGACCTTGTTAGAAAAAGCAGAGGCTAGAAGGGAGGGAGCAGGGAGAGGGTGGGCTGATTGAGCTGATGTGGAGGGGTGAAGGGAGGTAAGGAAGTTTAGTGTAGAATACAGATGGCGAGTCTGGTTGGGGGCTGCAGCAATGGCAGCAGAGAAGAATGAAGCCTTGGCAGAATGAACGCTAATCATTTCCCCGCCAACACCCACACACCACACTCTCCACTGCATGAAGATACTTGCCCTCCCCTTGATTGTTTGCCGTGGAAACCGCCTTGATTGAATGATAAGGCGGTATATAAATACCATTAAATAAATAAAATAAATAAATAAATTTGGATGATTTATTTTTCATGGGACCTGCTCATTCAGATGTGTGCAGCACTCTCCTTCAAGGGTTCCTCAATTTGTCTTGAGAGTTTGGAATTCCCTTGGCAGTAGAAAAGACAGAGGGCCCCTCAGCAAAGATCAAATTGCTCGGTATCAAGCTTGATTTGGTGAAGATGGTTGCATGTCTTCCTTCTGAAAAGGTGTCTAAATTCCGGGAGTTGGTGACAGTTGTGGGGGCCACCTGCAAGGTAACCTTGAAGGAGATGCAGTCATTGATGGGATCCTTGAATTTTGCTTGTAGGGTCATCCCAATGGGCCAGCTGTTGTCGGCAGCCATGGCTCGAGTTTCTAAGCTGCACCATCACATTAGAGTAACAAAGAGTATGCGAGGACTTACAGATTTCAGTGGAAGTCTGTCTTCCAGGACGCTGAGGTTTCCAAAGTGGACTTACAGTTTTCACCTATGCTGTGGATGGCGTGGGCTTTAATATCTATTTTCAAGGTTCCTGGTGTGCTGATCATTGGCCGCAAGTATGGCTTGATTCAGGTCTTGAAAGCAAGTTCCGCTACGAGGGGACATGGGTTGAGGGTGAAAAGGGATAGATTCAGGAGTGATATGCGGAAATATTTCTTTACGGAAAGAGTGGTGGATCCTTGGAATAGTCTCCCAGTGCAGGTGGTAGAGATGAGGACAGTATCTGAATTCAAAAAAGCATGGGACAAACACAGAGGATCTCTAAAGGAAAAAAGGGGACTGTAGTAGTTGTCGATTAGTAGTTGTCGATATGGAAGGACAGACTACATAGGCCAGTTGCATAACCGTAAGGTGATATTCTAGTGTGATAATTCCGCAGTGGTAAATATGATTAATTGTTATTCACCACATTGTGCACGAGGTGCATTTGTCTTGTCTTGTTTGTGTTTGAATGTGCTTGCCATGGCTCAGCACATTCCTGACTTGGTTGACAAAATTGCTGACTCTCTCATTTCAAGTGAGCCCAATTCTGGACTTTGACGCCAGAAGTGGATGCGGATGGGTTCTCGGTCCCAATACACCTTTGGCAGATTGGCCTGCTGGGATACTGAGCCTTCTGAAGAGGTTGGTGGTGCCAGCTATGTGGTCAGTGTATGGGTTCTCTAAGTCAGTCATGCATTCTCATTTGGCAGTTTTGCCTTTTTCTCCAGAGCAGCTGGCTAGGGTAGCCCTCCAGAGGGATTCTTGGTCTGCAGGCTGTTACAAGGTTGGGAATGATCCTCACCGACTCCATGCGATTCCAGGTGTCTGTTTATTTACAATCTGCTCCTACGTCTGAGTAATGTGCTGTCGGAGGTAGCAGAGTCTGAATATTAGGCTGCAATATTCTGGGTAGTTTTTTGCTTGGCCTTCTTTAGGGCTTTCCGGGTCAGTGAGTTGGTAGCAAACTCCTCTCATGTGTAAGTGGAAGTTGGTCAGCTGCACATTTTTTTGGTCAGATCAAAAACAGACCAGTTGGGAAAAGGGCTTTGGATGGTGCTGAATGTGATTGAAGGTGTTATTACTTGCTCTATAGCTAGTACGTGATATTACTTGGCCTTGTGGCTAGAGGACGGGGGATTGTTGTTTGTGCACTGATCCTCCCGCCCATTGTCCCGATTTCAGTTCACAGCTGTCTTACGACTTGCATTGTGGCACTTGAGTGAAGAACCTCGTCTCTTTGCCTCCAATTCTTTTCTTTTTGCATTGGTGCTGCTACTAGTTCAGCTGCTGCTAGATTGTTAGACCACATTATACAGAGGATTTGCAGATGGTGTTTCCAGGCTACCACCCTAAGATGGTTCCAGTCCTACTTGGAGGACCGCTACCAAGCGGTAAAAGTAGGGCCATTCATTACACACTCTTTTAAGCAGAACCAAGGCCTACCACAAGACTCTACCTTATCCTCCCTAATGTTTAATATTTTCAGACAACCTCTATCTACAATAGTCTAGACTCACAAGATTCTTTATCATCTCTATGCCAACGATATTTTAATTTACACAACATTCTCCATGTCCCGGTTAGACGTACAACCGCACTATCCACAGGGACTGTATCCAGTACTGCCCACTCCCCGCACATACAATGGCTTTGTGTGGGGAGCGCTGGACAGAGGTGAGAGGGGGAGGGCTGGAGGCAGAATGAGGGCGGGCTGAAGCACCCGGGCATACAGGGCCTTTTCAGGTCACGGCACTGTATGTCCGGTGGGGGAGAGATACATATGGGACTTATTCCACCTCCAAGGTGGAATAAGTCCCATCGACTGCGGGGATCAGGCCAGGCAGCCCCACCAAACAGGCTGGGTAAATGCAGGGCTGTCACCCCCCCCCCCCCCCATAATCCCAGCCGAGTGTCAAGAGGCAGGGAAAAGAGGTTTTACTCCATTATGACATTTCTGTGCTCCTGTTGGGTGTCCCAGTGCGATGATGATGGGACACCATGGCACCAGCACACAGAGCCTAGGGTGGGCTGGATGGGCTGAATCTGGGCTACACCGGGCCATCTAAGTGTGCAATTCTGGAACCGCGAGAACGTCTAGCTCCCGCGGTTGCAGAATCGAGTACACTTTTAGCCCATTCATTTTTTTAGAAGTCCAGACAGCCTGGACGTGCCCCAATTTGAATTGACCTCTGTGAAAATTAGGTAAACAATATGGGGGGCATTCTAAAACACAAATAGACCTGGACATACAGGATAGATGTTTACCTTGTGAAAACGTCTAGACCCGTGTTCCTAAGCCATGCAGCCCTGCACGTACACAGCATGAAAACGTGGAGCTTAGAACATGTGCAAGAGGGGGCAGAACAGGGGCATGGTAAGCTACAGAGACATGGCAACATATTCAGAAAAGGCCCATGTACATCCTGAGTGTTTTCCGCAGACACCTATGTTATACCAGCAGCAACATGGAATAAGTCCAGCATTAGAAAAATATCTGCTCTAAACGTAAACACTTTCCATATAGATGAATGGCTGTGACACGTCTGTATTTAACTGGTGTGTTTGCTGTCGGGGAGGACACAAGATGCATTCATAAAACATAGAATGCACAGGTGTGGGACGTTTTGTAAGGTCAGGGACCAATAAAAAACACCCCTAAAGAAATATAAAGCACTACAATAGTCTTTATTCTGGCTATGTTGACATTTGCTGTTTGTGCTAAAGGGGCTATTCTAGGTTTCCCAAATAATTCCAGTGTTTGGAAAGATGAGACTATGGATGCAGCAGAATGGGGTGGGGCCACTTGGGCCATGGCCCCACCAATATCTTGCCCCACATAGTATCAGATACTGGGGAGCTTATATATCAGGGATGGAGGCTGGAGTTTTTAGCCCCTCCAACCAAAAGAATCATCATGCAACAGACTTGTATATATAGTCTGGTTTGTATGACCATATCTGTTTCATCTGTATTAATGTGTGATTTGCATGAGCACACCATTGTCAGTGTGAGCATCAGTTTAGGAAATGTATTTAAACTGTTTTCTATACTGCCTTATCCTTCAATCAAAGTGGTTTACTGAGGCAACTGAGTGTTAAGTGGCTTGCCCAAGGCCACAAGGATTGTCTATAGGACTAGGAACCCCAGTCCCTCTGGCCTTAGATTGCTGTCCCCAGGTGTGACTTGAACCCCTGGCCCTCTGGCCTGAAGTACCATGTCCTAACCACTAGGCCACTCCTCCCCTAATATACATTTTGCCAGCGGAAGGAAGTATCTGAGATGTCTATCTTGTTAGAATACAGTGGGCACAGGGACATAGGCCGCACCAGGGAAGTACATCTCCCTCATTCCGGAATCACGGGTGTGCCTATACCCATGATTTCAGAATTAAGTTTATTACGTTCCGTTTTCAGGTTAGACATTTCTGATAGCCAGACATGGCTGTTACAGAATCATGCTCTATGCAAATTAGTTCCTCATTTACTCCTTCAATTTAAAAAAAACATAGAAGTCAATCAACAGGAAAAAATGAATTCTCCTAGCTCAACTGGGACATGTCTCAGGCCCCAGAGACCTGGATGACCTGCCACCTCCCACATTGCTCTCTCTTATTACTTCTACTCCATCGGTGGGCTATCAGCCAGTTGGGTTTCCAGTTTCATGGGCGTCTCATTTGGTGAATCTGTGCCCAATTCCATTTCATCGGGAGGGAGGTACTTGTCTCCCATTTCTGTAAGTTCATCCTCCATGTCCTCTCTGGTCTCGGGGTTAGGTCCTCTAGATCTCCCCAATCGTTCCTCATAATCTTAGAATGCTCAGGGGAAGGGGCCTGGGTTTTCCTAAACTTTGTGGGGACAGGACCTCGAGTTCTACCCTGGGACTTCCCATTGGCCTTGGTTCTCTTGCTCCGCTTTTCTAATGGGGCTTCATAATAGGACCAGGGACCCTCCTCCATCTCCTTTGGGTTATCCAGGGTCCTTTGGAACTCCGACTATAATTTATTTATTTGTTTATTTGTACATTTTTCTATATCGCCTCTTCCAGAGATCAGAGGCGGTTTACATAGAACAAAACAATAATAATAATAATAATAATAATAATGAAATATTATTATTATTTACAATGAATATTTTAGAAAACAAGTTTAACTAAAAGGCGTGTACAATGAAACATGGGCAAATGTGCCAACAAATTAGAGATTATTGACATTCTATTTACATCATAGAGCTATTTACAGAAATATAGCATAACAATGGGATATACACCCCACCACACCGAGTCATAGATCATTTAGAAGATAACAGAATCTTCCAAACATTATATGAGATTGAGGGCACAAAGCCAAGTGTTCTGAATGCTGAAACTCTTCACTGGCTACCCATGGAGCTCATGTTCTATTTAATTTGCTGATGCTCATCTTCAAAGATTTATATACACTAGTCATTAGCTAGTCATAATAAAATGAAGTTTTACATATAAGAACTACAAACTGCAATATCAACTTGGTTCAAAAAGAAAGGAGTTCTCTCAGAAGAATCAGAAGCTAGCTTTGAAAGGACTAGAGGGAAGGCTTTCTCAGTCACTGCTCTGACTTAGCAGATTTTCCTACCTAAAGATTGCATACAGTTTTAAAAGGATGGGTGTTAAACCAGTATATCCAGCAGATGAACAGACATAATGTAGCCTTGGGCAAGTCACTTAACCCTCCTTTGCCTCAGGTACAAATTTAGATTGTAAACCTTCCATGGACAGGGAAATACGTACCTACTGTACCTAGCTGTAACTCATTTTGAACTACTGCTAGAGAAGCATGAGCTAAAACAGTAAAGAAATAAATAGGGGTACACAGGCAAAAGATTTTCATTTCATTTCCTGTTTCATTTGCAGCTTTTTTTCATTTTATTTTGTTTTGTTTTAATAAATTTTCATTTTGTTTTTATACATTTTCATTTTAGGGCAATTTTGTTAATTAAAGAAGTAGCTGTGGCTACTGCCCAAATAAAAAAAAACATAGCTGAAAGGTTACTAGAGGTTTTAGGCCAATAAAACATTTGACTGGCTTTTTTCTCACAGCCAGAGGCTGGTCTTGAAGGCAAGCAACTTGAAGAAGAGCCGTCACATCTCCAGACCGCTGTATTGTTTGTGATATTCCTTTGTGTTTCCTGATCGGCCCTAAGTTGTCTGCTCTGGAGTATATGGAAAATGCTAACTGGATTCTTTGCCTTATAAGTCTATTAAAGTCAGGGCGTAACATAACCGGAAGACTTTCAGTTAATTTAAAGCATAATGGCCAAACTTTCAGCTGAATTAAACATCAGAGACATTTACCAAGCCTAATCCAGATACTCATTGATCATCACTAATTAGACAAGCAAGATCTGAATTAGATTAGGTAATTGTCTCTAATAGCATACTTAGACATGGTTTCATGGAATTTCAATGTGATATGGTCATCCATGTGTACAATGAGCCTTTTCTAAAATGGCCCTTTATATTTGGATGCAATTCACTTGTGTAAGTGGTCACACTGACGTGTAAATCTTGAATAAAACTTCTAAAATAACCCTATATGTATTTAATGTTGTATTTAGGATTTTATTTGAATTTGATGTTATTATTAATGTATGTTTATTTCATGTTTCTTTTTCAGTTGCCCAGAATTGCAGATGGGGCATTACAAATTATTTAAATAAATAAGAAAATCTGATTAAAATGAAAGCGGCAGGAAAAGTAAACGGATGAGAGAGGCACCAGTAGAGGAACAGAGAGCCAACTAAATCAGGCTTCCAAAATCTGTCCTGGGGACCCCACAAGCAGTTACAGTTTCAGGAATATGCAAGTTTTGGCATCATTTCCCCCTTGGAATAAAGGAACTTGCAGTGTGCAATGCAAGCTGAGTTATTCCTTTACTGTGGGAACCACAGGTTGGCGACTCCTGCAGTAAATTAAGCTACGATAAAATGAGAAACTTTGCAGCAGCTTTGTAACTAGCCCCCTAACTAGGGAACAGGACATTGTGTGGCCATTGTAATAACCAGAATTAAAGAAAGAAACCTTGAAATTTCATCACTTCCCTTCTTTCGTTAATAGTGCACACTATCACTTAATAGTGTGCATTGCTGAGCAATAGAGAGCATTTTTGGCCAATAATGTGAACGGTCAAGTCATAGTGCTGCCTTCTATGCAATAGCAGCACTATTGCTCAGTAGCACACACTGTTAAGCAATGGTGCACACTATTACCTGTAGATGAAAAGCAACAAAATAAAAATGGAATGAAACAAAATGAAACAAAAATTCTGCAAACGACATATGAAACTGAACAAAATTTATTTATTTTATTTATTTAACTGTATTTATATCCCGCTTTTCACTGGGTCAAAGCAGCTTAACATTAAAGGGCAGGGGACAGTGATCAATTCTAGGATGGGGGGGGGTCTTCACCGGGGGGGCCAACATTAATGATTTGAACAGACATTAAGGACAAACAGTGGACATGAGACTCTTAGTAGGTAGATCTGAGGGTATGATTAGGGGGTCTGGGGGGTAGTCAGTGATGGATGTTTGTTTCTGGTCCGAGGTATTCCTGGAACAGGATGTTTTTTAGTTGTTTCCTGAATGTTGAGGGATCTCCGTTGTTTCTGATTTGACTTGGTAGGGAGTTCCAGAGGGATGATGCGTACAGTTCGAAGGCTCTGTTACAGGTCCGTTGATTGTATTTAGTTCGTTCGTGGGGAATGGTGAGGGTGTTGCTGGTGGTTTGTCTGGTTGTTCTGTTGTGGGTGGGTTGGGGCAATAGAGTGCGGAGCTGGGAAGTCTGAGTTTGATAGAGGGCTTTGTGGATAAGTAGGACAGATTTGTATTTGATTCTTGCTTCGAGAGGGAGTATGTGCAGTAACCGAGGTATCCGTATGCCCACCCTTTGCCTGGCGGGAACCTTAGCACTTTACCCCCATTCCCAGCCCAGACTCCTTACATCAAAGACAATTCCCCCCCCCAACCCCCCCCCCCTTGCTTTCACATTTCACCATGACAGAATACACACAGACCATAATCTTGGTGAACAATAAGTTGGTCGCAGCTTTATTTATATAACATTGTAAAACCGGCCCAACGTAGGCCAACAAACATTATTAATCGAAACATTCCCCCCCCCCCCTCCGCCTCCCACATTCCGGATGATACCCCACCAGCCATTTCTAGCAAAGTGGTGCATCATCCACCCCCCCCCCTCCGCCCGCCTTGCCATTTATTAGCAAAGGCCGGCATTTTCCACCGGGCAGAGACCACAACCGTGATGTCTCTCCCAACCTACAGCAATGCCACTCCTCTGCCGAGCGGCATTCACCTCAAATGCCCCGCCGGGTCTGAGAGCGCCGGCTCGCTACCCCGCCACCGGCACAAGGTAGCTCCTCTATCCTTGTGCCGCCCCCCCCAAAGAAAGCTGCGACCAACACCAATATTCAATGGCCTCCTGCCAATCGTTCAAAAGCAGATCCTGACCAACAGGAGCAAGGTGCACACCGTCGAGGCGGTAGAGGCCACTGCAGCGCACGTCCGCCCACGGATGCAACACCTGCCGTCCACCTGTTTGCTGAACCCACCGCCCAATCTGCCTATTAATTTTAATCAGGCCCCGCGACCACCGCCGCTGCATCCCACAGGCGGGGCGAGGGATTATATCAGACCAAATCATGGCCACATCCGGAAAAAGTTCTTGCAGCAGACCAAGGTCCCTTTGAACAACTCTAATGAGCTGCCGGCAAGACCAAGTCGCCAAGTCATTGCCACCCAAGTGGATCAAAAGCCCGACTGGCCGTCGACGCTGCGCCATCTGCATCTGGACGAAGTCCACGAGCTGCCACCACCGCATTCCACGTTGTCCCATCCAGCATAGGCGAACTCCGGAGGTAGCTAGACCAAGATGTAGCCCCAATGGCCTCGACACCGCCCTCCGCTCAGCCCAGTAGACGAAGGAATGGCCGATGACCCACCATTCGCTGGTACTGACACCATCTGAAAGGACAAAGTGGACTGCCACCAGCAGGCAACTCTGAAACAGGAAGAAAACTGTGAGAAGACCCCCCCCCCGCCCGGTAACCCCGGAACCCTGGTGCGACCACAAAGAGGAGTCGCCGGTCGAACCCAGATACAGAGGTCAACCACCTAAGGGCGCACATACCCTTCATACGCCCCAGAGCGCCACCTCCCGATCCGCCGAATGACCGACCCCTCGAGCCCCGCGGCCGCCGCACTCGTGGCCGCACCGATCCGGAACGAATGCGACGCGAAGCTCCGTTCATCATAGCCTAAAGACCGTAACGCCAGGCGTAGCACCGCCGTAAACTGGAACTGCGTCTCTGGCCTACCGTCCTCATGTACAAAGAAATAGGGACCATGCAAACCCGAATGCCTCTGGGTATAATTACGCAAAGCGTGCATGGGACACGAGGGCACAGGGTAGATGGAGCCCAACACCACCCAACTCCCTTTTCCCGCCTGATCCGTCTTGGACCGCGGGAGAAAAATACGGACCGGAGACCCCTGGATCGTGACGTGGGCGGGCTCAAGACCCCCCGGCGCACCCGTCTTGGCGGATCGGGGAACCAGCTCGCACACGCGAAAGGCCCCAAAAAAGGCTGTCACGAACAAGGCATGAAACAACACAGCCTCAAAAGTAGAAGCCGCAACACGAGGTAAGACCTCGCAAACGCGCAGCAGCAGTTCGTGGGAAACCGGAAGCCGCCAGTCCTGTGGCCGGGGGTGAGCCCTAGCCCAACCCGCCAACAAATACCGGACTAAAAAGGAGACCCTCGGGTTCCCCCACCCCGCCGCCTTGCAGTAAAAGGAAAACCCAGCAACTGCGGACGTAACAGCCGTACGAGTCCAGCCCGCCTTCTTCGCCCAAAGCACGAACTGACCCATCAGCCCATCTGGCACAGTCCCCCCACCCCAGCCCAAGGAGCTCAGGAACGCACTCACCTGGGAATAGCCACGCCGATACAAGGCCCACGTACCGCGCGCCACGGAAGACGACAACAATGCCATCAGCTCTGCATCCCAACTGTCCAGAGATGCCCCGGGACCGGAGAAGCCGCCGGATCCGCCTCCGGAGCCAACCGCCGGAATTGCGCCCACTGAAAACGAGACAGAGCGTCAGCGATGGAATTCTGGGCCCCCGGCACATGCCGGGCCCTTGCGGTGACATTCGTTCGTAAGCAGGCCAGCACAAAAATCCTCATTAAAGCAGCTACCTTCGGGCATCGAGGCGCATGCCGATTGATAACCTCCACCACTGCTGCATTATCGCACCAGAAAACCACCCTCCGATCCCGAAGGCGCTCCGGCCAAACCCAAAAGGCAACTACTATGGGAAAAAGCTCCAGAAAAGTAATGTTCCGCGTCAAGCCGGACTGCACCCACTCGGTAGGCCAGGGCTCCGCACACCACGCCCCTTGACAATAAGCCCCGAAACCACAACTGCCGGCCGCATCCGTAAACAAGTGCAGGTCGGCATTCGACAATTCAGGCAACTGAATGACCGAGCGACCGTTGAAGTCGGCTAAAAAGGAATCCCAAACCCGTAAATCCTCGCGCATGCCCGCCGTCACCCGAATCCGGTGGTGTGGGAGCTGAACTCCCGCCATAGCAAGCGACAACCGCCGAGCGAAGGGACGCCCCATGGGCAGCACCCTGCAAGCGAAAGTGAGATGCCCGACTAGAGATTGCATGCCACGCAGAGTAGTCTTGCGCGCAGATCCCACCTCAGCCACCATCCGTCGAAGACATGCCACTTTCTGCTCCGGCAAACGGACAACCATTTCCACAGTATCAATCTCAATCCCAAGGAAGGTCAGGCAAGTCACCGGCCCAACTGTTTTATTAGCTGCCACTGGAATGCTGAAGTCAACCGCCAAGCGCAAAAAGGTCTCCAGCAAGGTAACACAAGTTCTTTCCCGTTCAGGCCCGACAAACAAAAAATCGTCCAGATAATGTACAATCGTGCCCAGCCCCGTCCACTTCTCCAACACCCAGTGCAAAAAGGTGCTAAACGCTTTGAAATAAGCGCAGGATATGGCACAGCCCATAGGCATGCATTTGTCAAAATAGTACTGCGACTCGAAGGTGAAGCCCAACAAAGGGAAGGACACAGGATGCACCGGCAGCAAGCGGAACGCGGATTCGATATCCACTTTTGCCAAGGACGCCCCGGCCCCGCATTGCCGTACTAAAGTGACCGCAGCATCAAAAGAAGCGTAACGCACGGTACGTTGCTCCCGAGGGATGCGATCGTTCATGGAATCCCCGGTAGGGGAAGATAAATTGTGAATTAACCGGAACTTGCCCGGATCCTTCTTGGGCACCACCCCGAGCGGGGACACCGTGAACGGAGAGAAGGGGGGCTCGCGAAAGGGGCCTGCCACTCTGCCCAGCGCACACTCCTCCGCAATCTTCTTCCGAACCACCTCGCTGAGAGAGCGCACAGAACTAGCGTTACGCGACCCACCCCCCGCAGGGGAACCCTGACAAGGGATCCGAAAACCCACCGAAAAACCCTCTAGTAGTAAACTCCACGCCCCCCCCCCCCCCCGCGGGTAGCCCTGCCATACGCAATCAACCAAGGGCGCATGACTTCAATTCGCACGGGGGTGGGAGCCAAAGCCCTGAGACGGCCCTCACTTGCCCCCTGCAGGGGCACCCGCCGCACCTTTTCGACTGCACTTAATGGCCGCGTGTCCACCGCCACACAAGGAGCAGGAGTGCTTAAATTTGCAGTCTGGAAACGGGCATGAGGATTTATTGAAACGCCAACAGACGTCCGAGCCCGCAACACCACCCCTGGACTGAGGCGCCGAGGTGGTGACCGACCGAAAGGGCCGCGCACCCACCGCAGACGTTGTGGCTCTGACCTTGCCACCCCCCCCAACAGCCCCACCCGCACGACCCCGCACGGACATCTGCGTCAGCCAAAGATTGACGTCCTTCGTGCCCCACGACAACTGTTTACTCTCCTCCATCGTGTCCCTGAACTCCTCATCGTAGTTCAGCCACGCCCACCCTTCCTGCGCCTGCGACGCTGCCAGAATCGTATCACCATAAGCCAGGAGCTCCCCATACTGTTCTGGGTAATAATGACCCCAAACGCTAGCCAGCCGCAAAAAAGCCCGAGTCCAATTCACGGTGTTATGAGACGGCTTACGCACCCGGCCCGCTTTTTCATCCTCCTTACGTTTCTTCTTACTCTCCCCGAAGCGCTTCCGGCCCTCCAGTAATCGGAAGATATCGATATACCGCCAACGCTTGATCCGGCGCCGCAACTTCCGAGGGACACTCTCCCATAGCTCCGCGCAACGAACCACAGCGGACCCACCACCCACCTCCTTTTCCCCCCCTGCGACCACAGAGTCGGCAGAAGAAAGCGTGGACGAGGAAGAGGACGAAGAGGAAGCACGCCGGCAGCGCCGCCCGTGTTTGCGCTTAGCCGTCTCCTTTCCAACGGCCCCCCCAACCGCCACATGACTCTGCCCTCCCCCGGCCGAACTGCCCGTGCCCCCAGCATACTCACCAGTCGGAGGAGGAAGAGGCGAAGACACCGTGAGATCCGGAGCCGCAGCTGTCGAACCGCTCCGCTCGTCTACCGCACCCGTGGGGCCCGCCCGTACAGAGTCGGCGATGTTCATTCTGGGCCAATCACTCTGAGGAACCTGAGGCGAGAGAGGAGAGAGGGCGACAGGCCCTGACCGCAAAGTGTTGGAAGCAACGCCTGGTCCCGCTCCCCAGCCCCAGGCTGAGGACCCGAGGCCACCCGCCTCCCATGCTGCCAACCCCCGGCCCACAGGAACGGAAGCCCCACCGCCCCCGCCCCCCCGCCACCCATCTCAGTCACTACTCCACTGCGCCGATCCCCCCCATGCGCCCCCACCAAATGGCCAAGGCCCCGGAGCTCCGAAGAACCCAGGAGGCGGAACATACCCGTCCATACACCTGGGACTAGCCCAACCAGACGCAGGCGGAGAAGAATATGGGCCGATGCCCCCGCCACCCTGCACCGGAGGAGCCCCCGCCCCAATGACTCGAGCCTCCGCTGCCGACCCAGCCCCAGAACTATCAACCAAGGCATCTGCTCTGGCCATCTCGCCCAAGGCCCCCTCCCCGCTCTCCGAGCCAGAGGGCCCAGGCACCCCACTCCCTTGGGGGGCAGCCACCACAGCAGGAGCCCGGGACCGCACGGGCCGGCCAGAGGCGCTGGAGCGTGCCCTCAGCGACCTCCCTCTGCCCCACCCCGCCTGCGAGCCCCGAGACACCGCCACCCCCACCTCCCCCCCTGTAGCAGGAACAGACCCAGGCTTCCCGCACCCTTTCCCCCTACCAGCAACCCCCTTAGCCCCCCCCTCTGGGGAGCGGCCTTGCCAGAACGGCGAGCCATACTGGCAACCCAGACCAAAGAGTGGAAATGGGCCCGCAGGAGCACACCCAATGGTTGGTTTTATTAATTATGTTTTTTTTTTTTTTAATAGACTGGCAACCCCCCTGAAACCCAGAACAGTGAGGGTGCTATAAGCGGTGGTTTTTGTTTTTTGTTTTTTTTAAATTAAATAGCCCTAAGCAAAGCAGCCAGCCCGCAGGGAATCAAAGGCCCCCGACGGGAACCCCGACGACCAATTAGCCCACACCCGCCCAAATTACCGACGGCCCAACAACGGGCAGCAGACCCGAAGGCCACCGCCGGACTAATGTGCCCCCAAAGGCCCGAAATAAACCGCCGAACCCTGCACAAACCTTTTCGGTCGCTGGCCACGCTGCAAAGAGGGAGAGCGCACGCCAGCGATCTCCCTCGCGTGCCACCGCTCCGCCCCACGACCGGCACCAGCACCAATCAGAGAGCGCTACGTGCTCACGTCGCTTGCTGGCACCGGCCTCGCTTCTCCTCCGCACTCCCCCCACCCCCGCCGATGCAACGGCCGCGAATCTGCCGCCTTAAGGCTGGGCCCCGGGAACTCGGTTACTACCAGCCTCGGGACCCTGCCCTGCGGCACGGCAACATTTTTCTCAGGACTGGGGTGATGTGATCTTGTTTTTTTGCTTTCTGGATAATTCTTGCTGTGGTATTTAAGGCTGTTCGTAGTGGGTTGGTGTGGGTGGTGGGTAGTCCATGGTAAATTATATTGCAGTAATCCAGAAGGGGGAGTGTCATAGCTTGCATGACTATCCTGAAGTCCTGTGGGTCAATAAGAGAACTTAGGCGTTGTACTGTTTTAGCCTTGTGGAATATTATTCCGGTAGTTTTTTTGATCTGTTGCTTGAGTGTGAGCACTTGGTCTATGATGATTCCTAGGTATTTTATGTGTGGTTGAATTTGTATTTGTGTGGCTCCTAAGTTGAGGTACGTAGGTGGGGTGAAGTTTGGGTCTTTGGTTACTATGAGGGCTTTTGAAAATTTCTAGCTTGCACACCCCTACTTGAAATCATAGGGTCTGATATTCGAAAGGCATTTACATGGTTTCCAGCCCTGTAAACCGTGTATATACCTCTAATGAGAATATTCAACAGTACTAACCTGGTTAGTGATGCTGAATATCCCCAATCTTCTCCCCTATACCAATGCCCCGAAGCTAACCACTTAGCACTGGGGCATGTCGTGGGCATTGCAGGAAGGAGCGGAGGCAGTGACAGTCGATAAGCAGGCAGCGGCGCTATTGCTTGCTGCCCAGTTAGCGACCTGCAGCTAGAAGATAGATAAAACAAAAGTTGACCTTTCTGTTAGCCACAGGAGCTAACTAGGCAGCATGCCATAAAACCTGGATATTCAATGCCAGGACCGCACATGACCCCGGCATTGAATATTTGGAGTTAAGGGTCGGCACAGACATCTATGCACCGTAGCGGCGCATAACCATAATAATTCATTATCGGGCTCATACTGCAGATGCGTTCACCTTGAGATCTGTCTCCTGTTTGGTTGAGACCAGTATCTTATCCCTGATCTGCTCCCTTGGATTTCTGTTCTTCAAACGCATGACTCTACCTAGCGTAGAACTTGGAAAGCACTTGCTTTGGTCACATTGTCGAATAGGCATTAATCCCACCCCCAACTGCAATGCAGGAGGTTTCTCTTTCATGCGCCTAGTTGAAGCATTTTGACAAAAGATGGCAAGATTATGGTTCTAGAACACACGGAAGTTTGACAAGTCAAGACATGTAGAGCAGAGTCTTTTGTGTTAATACCTCACAGGCATAACAGGAGCCTTGAATTTGTAAGCATGAGACTTGGCTGGGAACTTGTACAAAGAGAAAACGGTCAGGAGGAGCACATTCTGAGGAGCTGGTGAAGACATTTGAGCAGGAGGGAGCAATGCACTGAAGAGCGATGCCTGGAGGCCTTTGTTAAACTAGTTTGATACCGTAGCATGCTTCCTAGAGTACAGCACAGAAACCGTTAATAAGAGGCCCGGCAAATATCACTTTGATCTTGAGGGGAGGCAAAAAGAGGTGCTTAAAATATTTTACTTTGAACTGTCATTTCCAAATAGAAAAGATTAACTTGGGTAGTAACTAGGATAGACTATAGAATTCTTTTTTTTCTTTTAACTTTTTGGGGATTTTATCCCCATGGGTATTGTAACTGTTATTTTTTTATTCTTGATTATATTTTAATGTTTTACTCTTTTATTTTGTTTTATATTGTAAACCATTTTGAAGTGTGAATGAAGGACAGTATAGCAAAAAACAAATAAAAAAAAATACTGAAGATCATGATTTGGATATCTGCCAGAACAGAGCAGCAAAAATTCAACATTAGAGACAAAAGCTGAAACCTAAGGGCTCCTTTTACTAACACTTACCTGCCTCTCCGCCCATAGGAATAAAATGGGCCATGCAACAGAGAGTTCCAGCCAATGGTTAGCAAGTGGTATTACTGCATTAAAGTTTCCTACGGGAAGGAGAAGCCCACAGAAAGTCATTTTCAAAAGCAACTCTTCTGTTGGTTAAAATAAGACCCAAAAGATTTTACTCAGGGACTGCTTTCAATTAACATTCATGGCAAGATAAGAACTATCGCCATATTAGAACATTTAAATTATTTCCCCTTGGTACCTACAGTACGAATGAAATGGAAAATGGGGGGAGAACTAATTTAGATGAAATTCTGAAAGGTTCAATGTAATTGTGAATATTAATTAAGGGCTCTCTTGCATTAGAGAAAATCACAGTTGTGCATTCTGTCATGAGAGTTTCTCTGAGATGATCAGGATTCAGTTTGTTTACTCCTCTTGGTCCCTTGGAAGAGGGTGGGAAGATCTGATCATCGAACTACCTTTAAAGGATGGGAAGAGGATGCCTGTGGTTTATTATGGGGACAGGATGGGATGCGAAAATGAACTTTAGTGCTCCTTTGCTGAAAGGTAATTTCTGACATTTACATTGCATATCGGCAGGCATATTAATCATGTGTAATATACAGCAGACATAGGATTTTATTCAACTGAGATTTCTTTTCCTATAGAAACCAAGCAGATAATTTCATAAGACTTTTTCACATGTTGTTGTTAAGTGCCGTCGAGTCAGTGTCGACTCCTGGCAACCCTCTGGATAGTCGATCTAAACTTTGTTCGGTTTTCAGCTAAGCGGCTCAGTTGATAGAGTGGTATCCATAGCTGCTGTTATTGTATTGATCCATCTGATTGCCGGCCTTCCTCTTTTACAGTGACCTTCTACCTTGCCAAGCTTGATGTCTTTCTCCAGTTATCTCTCTCTTTGCATACAACAGTATTTTGTGCACAGATAAAGCTGCTTATAAAATTACCCCAAGGTACACATGCAGACAGCTAATGCCCTACCAGCATATCCTGCACACTTTAACGCTATGTGGGCATAATTTTATAAACTCTTCCAGTGCATAAAACCTAGTCTAATGCATGGAAAGGGGATTTTATTTTATTTATTTATTTAACAGCTCTTATATACCGCGCTATTTGACATCAGTGCGGTTTACATTAAACAAAATACAAAATTTTATAAAATTTTATAAAATTACCCCACAGGGTCCATGTGTACTTCTAAGGAACATAGGTGTAGATGCTTGTTTGGGCAGATCATTTGGGCATAGACATGTACACCTCCTCCAGTGCTGGTCTAACTACTTATTATTTGTGTTGTACTATAAGGTTTATGCAGTGCTGTAAATGTCCATGTCTCCAATGTAAGCACGAAATTTGCCAATTACGCGGTGCTTTATAAAGACAAGTAGATAAGTCCTGAAAACAGCTTAAACTAGGCAACGCCTTATAAAATTGCCCTCACCAAGGATCATTTTATACCAGGGCACCAAGGTTAGGTGCCTATATAAGAACTATTTTCTAAAGACAAGTAGGCGCCTACTTTCCTTTGACACAGTATGGCATATCTTATGTTCTTCTGTTCATATGCTTGCGAGCAGGTGGAAATGAACACTCATACTTTACACATATACAGACCTAAATTAAGGTGGTGTTTTATAATCCACACATGTACTTACAAATTCCCCCCCATGCTCAGCTCAGAGCGCCTTCATGTCAGAGCGCCCACATGTATGTGGCTACATATGCATGGGAATGACTTTCTATAATTAGCTCCCATATGCACAGGAATTCACAGAGGAAAAAAGGTGTGTAGACCTGGGGCAGAGTCGTGAGATACATGTGAATGTTATAAAATACACATGTATCTATAGAAACTTAGATGGAAAAGTTACAACTGCCTCATTATCAGGTGTTTTAATTTATTTTTAGTTATAGAGAGTTTTAATATGCACATCAAACAATCCCTTGAGATAGCAGAAATAGGAAATAAAAAGTCTATAGACAAGAAAAATAATCAAACATGGGCAATAACAAAAGTATCCCCTTCCCCCTATAAGCCCACAAGTTAAGACAGGCATCTAAATAGAAAAAAAAAGAAAAAAAGAGACAGATATTAACTTATTTCACAAGAAAAAATGGCGGCTGCCTATGCCCTATCTGATGACACTGGAATTACCAAAGAGTTGGGATTCCTTCTAAAATTCAAGAAACCTCTCCACTGTTTAGGGTCATAAAATAACATAATTATTATAATCATATTTAAACAAGCATTTGCAAGGGGATCTTAGAAAAAATGAAGCACAAGGACTCCACTTCTTGATGCATCAGAAGAAATGGCCTCCTTTTTGACTGAGTTACAAAGGAAACATCTGGAAAGCCCCAAACATTTTAATTTAGAAATAATTTATCTCTATTACAAAAAAAAAAAATAGTCTCAAGATCTAAGCTTTATCAGGCTCTAGAATGAAAGAAACCAACAAAGTTGCTCTCTAAGTCCCTTCCAATAATGAGTCCTGTTAGACTTGACTTTAACCTACTTGGATCAACTATCAATAAAGAAGCAACAAGCAGTCAAGAAATCAGACGATGCATTGCTCTTGGCAGAATGGCTATGAAGGACATAGACAAGATTCTAAAGAGCAGAGATGTCTCTCTCCATACAAAGATTCAACTTGTTCAAGACATGGCATTTTCAGTGACATCATATGGATGTGAAAGTTGGACAGTGAAAAAGATAGACAGGAAGAAAATTGATGCCTTTGAATTATGGTGCTGGTAACGAATACTGCGTATACCATGGACTGCCCAAAGAACAAACCAGTCAGTACTAGAGGAGATCAAACCTAAGCTTTTTTTAGAAGCTCAGATGACAAGACTTTGACTTTCATACTTTGGACATATCATGCGAAGAAAGAGATCATTAGAGAAGGACATCATGCTTGGCAAGATGGAAGGTCAACACAAAAGAGGAGGACCAACAATGAGATGGATCGATACAATAACAGCAGCTATGGGTGCCAGTCTGTCAATAATGAGCCGCCTGACTGAAGATCGAACACAGTTTGGGACAATTATCCAGAGGGTCGCCATGAGTTGATACCAACTTGACGGCACTTAACAACAACAAGACTTGGCTCAAATTCAAGCTATGTTCCAAGATTTTCTCCTGTGCCACATCTGACGCGGCACTACCAGACTGTTTTCTAATAGGCAAACAATACAGTAGATACTTGAAGTAGGTAGACTAGCTCTCTCAGGACCTGCTAGTACTTCCATTTAGTATTTCTTAAATAATTCAGATGGAGAAATAATAGAAGATTTAGGAAAATTGACAAGTCTTAAATTCAAACGCTTAGCAAATTTTTCTAATTACCCATGAATAGCAGAATTATCCCATAAGAGAGTCTGACTGACTCAATTCTTTGAAAGTCTGAAGCCTCTAGGATTGGCCTTATTTTCTTCCAACAATCCCTGTGGCATCAGGGCACTCAGTGCTCCCCTGCAAATATGCCTCAGGTGGAGGATAGCGCTGATCAGAAGTCAGGCTGATGTCTGACTCTGGATAGGCTCCTCTCCACCAGTCCAGCACTCTACTCAACCAACTTCATTTCGCTAGAGGTAGCAAACTGGGTCATGCATTTGTTAAACTGTAACTGCTACTGTGTATCATCTATTTATGTAAATATGTTAATTGTTTTATATCTTGTTCACATGGTCAATGAATCTGTTCAATGTAAAATGTTCAATGTTAACTGTTCTATGTAATATGTTGTTATTTTGTAAACAGTGCTGATCATGAATAGTGCGGTATAAAACCAAATAAATAAATTGTTCTGAGGCGCTAACATTCACAAGATTTTACCTTCTCTCTTTGTTTTCCCATCAAGGGGAAGAAACTCCTCAGCAATAAGAAAATTAAGATAACAAATGCTGCATAGCAATGACTGGAGCAGGGTTAACAGGCTGCTGTCGTTCCTCAGATCATGTGTAACTTTGTGGGAATCTTGAATAAGGAATTTTACAGAGACACACAGTCATATATTTAGTTTTTATAAAATAGGTGCAACATAGGCATCTTCGGAGCTATGTGAACTCTTATAAAGTTAGGCTGAAAACAGTGCAAGTCATTGTTATATAGGCTCCGTTTAGTAATTGTGAGATTGGATTGCTTAACCCTCCATTACCTCAGGTACAAGCTTGGATTGTAAGCCCTCCAGAGATATACTGTATGGTTTATTTTTTTTTTATGCTACCACTTTTAAAGGCAGTTGTCAAAGCAGATTACAATACAATAGGAAAATATCTACTGTACCTGAATGTAACTCGCTCTAAGCTGCTACTGTAAACAAAGGGGGGAGCTAGGTTCAAAATCCCTTCCCTATACATTTTAACAGGAATTTTAGAAATTAGCAGATGTAAAGAAGGAACTGCAGAGCAAACAACAAAAGAGATACATGGGGCAGTTTTTCAGGATTGACCAAAAGAAAAAAAAACATACTGCAAAAGCCTCCAAAGTCGATTTGCTGGGATGATTTTCAAATAGCAGATTTCTCAAGGACCTTCTCATAATCAAGTACTTGCTCTAGTCTAAGGTTATGTTTAATAAAGATTTTAACGCATGTCAATTAAATTAATGCATTACATATCTACTGGCCTTTTTATTTCTTTGGGCACAGTTGTACTTAACGCGTTAGCCTATGTATCTTAGGTCTTTGGAGAGGGCCTTGTACCCCTTTGAAGTTTGATGTTTGGTGACATTCTCAGACAGCTCTCTCGTCTTCACCATTGTGAAAATGGAACAGGGAGTGAATGTGGCCATTTTAACATTAGAGCCATCATTCATTGGTTGATTCAAGTCATGTGAGTACTGACAATTGATCACAGGTGCGTCTAATTTTACTGCAATGGGAATGTGGTTCTTCTGTTCAAACTGATTTGAATTGTTTAGAAGGATGCCAATAATCATATCCTTCAACGTCCAATACATTTCAATCACACTATATCAGCAAACCTCACTCCACCCAAAAGTAGTATAAGATACCCCAAATAATCAAAAACTACTTCTTGAGGAGAAAAGGATCTCAGAACCATTTCGGCCGGTAGTATGGGCATTACAATATGGCCCTGCACTAAATGTTCAGAACATCACCAGTCTTGAAAACTCCTCCTATCCTCTTATTGTGGTTTTGATTCTAATGTTATTTTTAAACTTTGCAGAAAACATTTTTGACCATCATTAAACTTTGCAGAAAATTTTTTAAATCATGTCTTCACCCCCCATGGAATAACATCATCATTGACAGTATACACAACACTCTAGTGTCAGATGATTTAATCACTTATCTGACATATTTTACACAGTCTAAGGAAATCCTGCTGGTTGACATGAAGGCTTCGGATTACCCCTTGGAGTTAAACCCAGGAAGAGTCAAACACTTCCACCGATATCAAGTAGATTTCCTCCAGGTACACTACATCCAGTGTTACGTGATCTCACGCTGCTGGAGAATTCAAAAAATTAAAGTTTTCCATTGTCTTTCAAAAGAAGAACATTAAGCCTCAATGGAGTTATGATCAGTGACTGAGGTAGCAATAAAACATGATGACAAAGGTGGCCAATTGTCCTTCTTAACATGAAGGATTACCTGAATGAGGCCCAGCAGCAATTAAGTAATGTGACAACATGTGAAATCTTGTTAGAAGATGCCACTAAATGACTGCAGCAGCATGTTAGAAGTCTTATGAAAGAGACTTTTAGGGCAGGGTATATCAGCAAAAAAGAACATTGTTTTTTAAATGTTTCTTCCCCTGCCATACCGATTTTTTATACAGATACATAAACAAGCCTCTGGGGCAACCCATTGTTTCAAGGGTCTCTGTTGGAGCCCCTCTCCATATATGCTGATTTGTTCCCCTTCTGAAGAATATCCCCTCATATCTACGAGATACCACACATTTTTTGAATGCCTTAGTCGATGTGCATGACTGTGTAAATGATGGCATTCTATTGGTAATGATGGATGTTTCATCGTGATATACTAGCATCCCACAACAGAAAGCCATTGATGTAGTAGATGATGTCTTAAGAAATAGAAGGGATCTTACGGAGGGTCACTGGCAGTTTTTTATGCTGTTAGTATCTTTAGCATTGAAAGAATTTGTTTTTGTTTTTGAAGATATCATCTCAGGGGTACCCTCAATAGCCAATATTTTATGGGGGCATATGACAATAAATGGGTTCATGATTCCCCTTTTGGTCGATATATCAGACTATGGCATTGTTTTATTGACTTTTTTTGATTTGGGTGTTCATTGGATCAGCTAATGCAGTTCCATCACTGGCTGAAACTCAGAGACCCCCATATTGAATTTTCGATGATATATGACACCAAACACATTTCCTTCCTAGATGTATTAGTATCATTTAATGAGGAAGGTTGGCAGACTACTGTTTCTCAGAAAGCTACAGACCGCAATACTTTGTTGCATTTCTTCAGGGCCCACCCCCGTCATTTGCAGGAGGGTCTTCCTTTTTCACAATTTATATGTTTTCGATGGCAATTGCTCGAATCTAGTTGAATATATAATGTGTTCTCGTGTCCTTAAAGATAGGGGCTACCCTATGAGGATGGTAGAACAAGCATATAAAAGAGCTTAATATAATCATAGAGAATGGTTACTTAGCCCCCAGCAAGATTCTCAAAAAGAACAGAATTCTGAATTTATTCACTTTATTACCAGATATGTTCTAATTTACAATGTAATGTGGGTAAACATTTTCCTGTAGAATAGGTGATTCCAGGTTTGGAAAATAAAAGAGCATGGTTTGTGTGGTCTAGGGGTAGAAATCTGAAAGAAATTTTAAGCCCGTCTAGCCTCCGTTTTTCAGCTGGCTCCTCTGTGGCACCTTTGGGCCATAACGTATGTGGGGATTACTCGATCTGTGGGATTTCTATGGTGGCCGCGATGTTTGAACATGCACATATACCCTCTGCCAATGTACTACCTATGCTTCATGCTATGGGATCTACTGTATATGGTTGAATGCCCATGTAGTCTACTGTATGTTGGCAAAACTATTTGTCAGTGTACGAAACAGATGTGTGAATATAGAAGTAGGTTGGGTCAGAAATGTATTGAGGCTCCTATGGTTGAACATTATTTGAAATCGGGGCATCAGTTTGAGGATTTGTGATGTTTCTGTATAGCTTTAGTTCTATGGGGTGGAGAGGGTTTAACTAGGGAGCAAATATCTAGAGCGTTGTGAACAGAAATGGATTTTTCGGTTAGATACTATCTGGCCCAAGGGGTTAAATCCTCAAATAGACTGGAATGTGACTTAGAATGCTAGATCTTTAAGTATAGCTGTAAAGAATCTGAAGTGGATCTGGAGAGTTGTAGGGTCTAGTGTGATGTACATAGGATTGAATTTGGGGCTGAAGGTGAAGGCTTCCTGTTAAAGAATAAAAATTTAAAAATTAGGAATAAAATATTCTGAGTGATATGGGTGGTATAGACTTTCCCTTTAAGAGGCTGAATGTGAGGAAAGGATGGTATGTTCGGAAATGTGGTCTTTTTGTTTGCTGTTTGCTGATTGGTGGGGAAGGGTTTAAAGAGTTGCGAATAGGAGATACTTTTGAATTCCCCGCACAGCTGGCAGTGAGGAAAGACTAGCAATAGTTTGTGAGTAAGCACAGCTGAAATGTTTGGGTAGAAAGTGTCTGCTAAGGATATTTTTAAGTTTTACATTTTGAGAATAAGGTTAGAGTTAAGTTGTGGTAGAGTGTTTGCTATCATTTTTATTGTCTTTGTCCCCTAGATAGTAGTCTTTGGAGAACCATTGTTTATGTTTATATTTATACAATTTCTTCATATACCTCCCAGGCTGAAGGGCATCAGAGCGGTTTACAATCACGAGAAGCAGATTCTGCTATGCTGATGGGACACAATTAAAAGACCCCCTGAAGAAGTGGTGGCAAAACGTTTGAAAGCACCACACATGGCGTTGGATAGATCGGGAAAATCATCAATGTCAGATAAATGGTCAAATCATCTGACTCTAGAGTCCTGTGTATACTGTCGATGCTGATATTATCCCATGGGGAGAGGATGAAATCATGGTTTAAGAAATTTTCTGCAAAGTTTAAGGATGGTTTAAAACGTTTTCTGCAAAGTTCAAAGATAACATTTGAATAAAAACCACAATAAGAGGATAGGAGGTGGTTTTCAGGATCAGTGATGTTCTGAGCATTTGGTGTGGGGCCATATTGTAATGCCCATACTACCGTCTCAAATGGTTCTGAGATCCTTTTCTCCTCAAGAAGTAGTTTAATACTATTTGGGGTACCCTATACTACTTTTGGGTGGAGTGAGTTTTGCTGATATATAATAATCATATCCTGGCAATATCCCAGTTTTTATACTATTTCCTGTTTTACTTGGTCTTGTTTTGTGTCAAATATGTGTGCATATATAGTCCAAAGCCATTTCACTGGACACTTTTTTTTTAGGAGATATTAGACATTAAAGGGTTTTATGGCAAGGTTGCCAATATTGTTGACCAAAACTGTATGTGCCAGTATGAATTGGAGCATATGTTCTCATTTTGTAATATACATACAAAGAGGCTGTCCTGCCCCTGCAATGCTCATTCTCTGCCCTCAGGAAAGCCTACTTATATTGAGGGTAATTTTATAGCATGTTGCATAGGCTTGGAGGGTAAGAAGGAGCCTATTTTTAGCCTGTTTATAAAGACACATTGGCATCTATGTACCCTTATAAAATACCAGGAGTAAACTGACGGCTAGATTGAAGCCATGGACATTTATGCAGCTTGGTAGCTAACATGAATGCATCAGCATGCAATCGGTGTGACTATGGGGTATGTTTACTAAACCATCTTAACGTTGCAGCAGTGGTATTATCGCGTGATAATGTAAAATTATTGCGCAATAACTTCACTTAGCATGCGATAACGCAGCGGCAGCGTTAAGGCACACTAACGCTGTGAAATCCGGGTCTGACATCAGTGTGGTTTACAGATAACAATTTTGCACAGGGCAGGGGAGGTGCCTTGTGCTTACATCGAACAGGACATAATAACTTGGATTAATAACATTGAACTATTTACATCTGAACAATGACAGATTACTAGTGTCACTTTTACATTATTAATGCTGTTGGGTGGTTGTGTTAGTACAAGGTGTAGGGGTGCAGTTGGGTTGCAAGAAGTATAATAGGAATAAATGATGTTTGATGGCTTTCCCGAATTGTGTGAGATCTTTGATTGATCTGATATTGGATGGGAGATTATTCCAACTCATGGGAGCATAGAAGGAGAATGCTCTGCTTATAGTTGTTTGCGTGCATTTCGTCACTTCAATCGGGATTACTAGTGTGTTGGCAACTATTGACCTTCTTGATCTATTTTCAGGGGTGTGGGTAAAGAGTGCAGTGAGGGATGAGGGGGATATACCACTGATGGCTTTAAACATAAGTAGTAGTGCCTTGTAAGTGATTCTGCATTTTATTGGTAGCCAGTGAAGGTTCTTCAAGGTAGAGGTTATATGGTCTCTTCTTGATACACCACAGAGGACGCGTGCCGCGGCATTCATCTCAAGCTGCAATGGGTTAAGTGAACTTTTGGGGAGCCCGTGCAGAATGATGTTTGCATAGTCGAGGTGTGGAATTAACAGGGCTTGGAATACTGTCCGGTAGTCTTCATGTGCCAGCATTGGTCTTAGGTGATGTAACATCTTAATCTTGAAATATATAGCCTTGACGGTGTTGCATATATGCGCTTTAAAGTCAAGACGTTGATCAATCGTGATACCCAGGTAGCGTATCGTGGGCTTACTTGGGAGCTTCGCGTCTCTGACCTTTAATGTTTTAGGTGGGAAAACGTTTCTGTTCCTTGTGATGAACAATACCTCTGTTTTCTTGAAGTTTATACGAAGGTTCTGTTCGAGGAGCCAGTCCGTGATCATTTTGAAACAGTTAACTAAGGCAGGTTTGTTATGGCGTGCACATGTGCAGCAACAGCAGAGTGGGCACGTAGGCAAAGGCAACTGTTCTAATGCTGTAAATGGGATACAGGGGGCTGCAGGCAGCACATGCTGTGGTCCATCTGGGGCACAGTGTGGGCTAGGCAGATGCCTAGGTGGCACATAGGAATGCCGAAACTGTAAAGCAGCAAGGCAGCAACTGACGAGGGTCCAACATGGGCACAAGTGTGTGTCCCACAGTGTCACAGGGGAGATTACCCAGCAGGTACCCACAAGGGCACATAACATTGGCAGGCGGTGTGGAGGGGGGGAGGAAGCACTCAAGTCCATGTAGGCACCCCTACCCAAGAACCCACACCATAGGCAGCTGCCTACTGGCATACTGGATGGCCTGGGACTGCGCACCACCAGCACCACCGGCATAATGACATGGCAGCATGGTGGCAGAGGGGTGCTGGTGGCGGAGGGGGCAGTGGCATCTGCCAACAGCAGACCATGACCTAGCCCCGTTTAGGTGGGTGCCGTGCAATGCAACAGACAGGGACTGGCTGATGAACAGTCATGGTATCCCCAGGGAAGGGACTGTCCCTGTGGTAACAGTGTGGTGCAGTACACACAGCCAGTCTGTTCAGGAGCAGAAGGTCAAAAGTTCAAGTCCCAGCTGTGGCTCCTGCCAACCCTTTCCCCATAGTTTACCCAGTACTAAACCTTGGTAATAAAGACAAAACCTTTATTACAGATTAAATAAACATGCCTGAATGCCTATATTTTACCCTACAGAGCACAGACACCATAAATATGTGCAATCCCTAGAGCAGAGTTTCCCAACTGCAGTCCTGGAGGGCCAAACACCATTCAGGTTTCATGCTGTCCCTAATAAATATGCCTGTGCTGCATTAGTATGCGCCGCCCCCATTGTATGCAAATGTATCTCATGCATATTCATTAGGGATTACAAAGTGGTTTGCTAGCGGGACTGTGAACACTTGATACAGGGCTCAGGGCCCGAAACATGCGCGTTGTGGATCTGCTGCCTTTGACCGCTATTGTATAAGGAGATCGTGTATGATGGACTTGATCAAGATTTCACTGGGACATGTATTAGATAAGTACTGAGTTTATTTTGTTGATTAAAAAGGAACAGGCTGTCTGGTGCGGCTGGACTTCCCTTTCAGTCGCCTCCAGCCTGCTCCAACAAAAAGAATTAGATAGAGGTATTAGAATTTAGATTTGGGTTTGGTTTTCTTCTATAATAGTTTATTGTTACCGAACCGGGGATTACTATTACTATTATTCATTAGGGACAGCATGAAAACCTGAACAGTGTTTGCCCCACCAGGACCGGAGTTGGGAACCTCTGCCCTAGAGCAGCGGCCAACAGGGGCATAAACACCCACACCCACAGGCTCCACTATCCAAAGCCTCATGGAGAGTCAGGCTGTTGGGCCCTGCACGCAGCAGCATCTCCCAATACTAGCACTTGCATACCTTAGCAATGCCGCCCTAAATTGGGAATACGTTACACATATATCAAAAGGTTGCTATGATTAATGGCAGATATCAATTCCTAAGTTAAGCACAATTTGCTGATAGAGCTGCATCATAGCAACCTTTCTGATATCTGTGGAGTGTGTTTCAGTTTTGGTTTCTGACAGTGTTTACCACCTCGGGGTGTGACCCCAACAGTATTGCGTACCATAGCCATGCCTGCACTGTGCCCAGGACTGGTGTGGTGGCCAGGGCTGCCAAAAGCCTCTATATTTACACAATGCTGGCATAGGTGTGGGAGTGTGTGTCTGTCTATCCAGTGTGTTGTGGCTGCCTACACCTTACTCAGCCCACACTGCTTGCACTGTTTCCAGTGTTAGCCTGCCAATGTACATAATGAGGAGCAAGGTACTGTGGGTATGGCCCTGACAGGGTGGCCTGGGCAGGATGCATCTGCACAGGGCATAGGGCAATGGCTGGGACATTGTAGTGCCCAGCCACCACCTGCATGGACAGGGTGGCCACAGAATGTCCTGCTGGGAGGTCACTCTTACCCTGACTGAGCAGTGACCACGGCATGGCTAGGTTCCCCCATAGTGCTATATAGTATTTCTTTCAAGTGATAGTTATGTTGTTTTTTTCTGGGGCTTAATCACTGACTTATCTGCTTGGTATGTGTGCTCACATCCCAGTTTTGGGTGCACGTATCTTTTCCAGGAACATGCACTATGGACTAGCTAGCAGACTGTCTGCAGTTAGTATGTGTATGGCTGGAACACCTTGCAGGGTACAGCGGCTGGAGATTCACTGTGCTTGCTGCTGGAGAATGTCAGATAGTGGTGGGAGGCAGCTGAGCATTTTCAGGTCTCCTGTCTGTCTGCCATTGCCTTATGGATGCATACAGATCTGCATTGACTGCCCTGTAGGGTGCCTGTTCTCCAGCAGGACTGGGGTTGATGGTCCCCTCTACTGCCACCATTGCAGGGATGTAGAATGTGGATCTATTGGTGGGAGATCCTTTCCCCACCCTGAGCCCCAGGGTGGTGCTACATAATCCGCCTATGTGTCCAAACACCCCCCTTCACTTAAATCATGTATTTCATGGCAACCACACAGGATATGCATGATTCTGGGTGCATCATAGTCCACAAGGGCTAGACATGATTGGGAAATACGAATGGACACAGGTGTAGCCTAGTTGTGCCTGCAAGGACTACCTATCACACACTGGCACTGATGGTGACCTACAGCATAGCCTATCTCAGCTAGGCCAGGTGCTGCAGACCTGTTGCTGGGCGCCCCACGTCACCCTCAGTGTGAGCACAGTACCCCCACAATGTGTCGGTCTGTAGCTACTCTGTGCCAGTAACACACATGGTCAGTTCCCCCTATCAGGACGAGGTGCTGTGGGGGTGCATACCCCATCTTGTGATCATCTGTAGACTGCTGAGCTGAATGTGAAGTGCATCATGGGTACGGGTGGGTTAACCCTATCCTGGTAACCACAGCAGACAGTTTGTGTGGTGACCTGCAGTCCTTCTGTAGCCAGCCAGGGGCTTGCTAGTAGCTATAGAGATATAGCCCACTGGTTACTGCACTAACTGTGGAGGCAAAGGTCTTGGGTTTGATCCCACAGTGGTGTTATTTGATAGGGCTGACTGAGGTATTTCCTTTTTTAATTTAAATTAGTGCTGCCAGCAAAAACACCCTCACAGTGCAGTAACCTTAAGGTGCCTCATAAGGCGCCCTATAAAGCACCCTATAAAGTGCCTTGGCCAACAGTGCACTTTATAATGTGCCCTCTGGAGTGCCTTATAGGGTGCCTTATGCGACACCTTAGGTTACGGCACTGTGAGGGTGTTTGCTGGCAGCACTAATTTACATTAAAAAAGAAAATGCCTCAGACTGCACTGATTTAAAGTAAAGGGTAATGCCTCAGACAACCTTACTCATTAAGCCCACTGGAGTATCAAACTCATGGCGCCTGTTTCATCAGACAATGTATTAACCATTGTGCTACATCTTCATTGCTGTGCTTACAGGTCAGCGCACCTAATTAAGGCTAACACGCGTTAACGTGCCACGGTTCCTTCTATCGCGATAACAGACTTTATCGTGTGATAACCTGAAATGCTACCTTAAGACCGGAACACCCACTACCTTATATGGCATTCGTCACAGTAAGACTGCAACTAACGCCGGTAACATTAAGACGGTTTACTAAACATACCCCTATGTGTATTTTATAAAGAACACACTTACTTTGTGACTCTACCCACATTCTGTGCATACTCCCAGGGGTGGCCAAAAGGTTTCTGCCACACCAGGCAGAAAGCCCAGACAGCGCCACCCCCAGCTGCTGCTGCCACCAATCTCCCCTTGCCGCTCGCCAACCTCCCCCTGTCACCGTTGCTGCTCAAACCTATCTTCTCATCTTGCAGTGGAAGAAGCAGCCCGACTCCATTGTGAGCCATCGCCGCAAACTGAGAAAGATGGATTCAGGGGGCAGCCATGGCCCAACTCCATTTTGAAAGCGGCAGCTTTGTGCTGCCACTTTCAAAACTAAGTTGGGTGCTCACCAGGGTCTGCTGCCCTAGGCGGCCACCTAGCCCACCTACTGGATGGGCTGGCCCTGCATGCTCTACCCCAGAATGTGCCTATATATGGATCATGTAAAAAGCCACACCGATTTTTGACACTATGTGCACTTGGGTAATTTATAAAAAAAAGCTTATGCACGTAGAACAAAAATAATGTTCATAATATGTAAAAGTAGATGGTATGCTGTGTGCTTACATTTAAGGCACAAATACCATTGGATAATTTTATAAGCTCCGACATGAGTGTGTAAAATGCTGTTTCCCACACTGAAGTGGCCTATAAAATTATTCCCCAGAATGTACCATCTTTTAAGAAGTAATAATAAAATATGCATTATTAGATCTCCTCCATACAGATGGAACACTGAATGCATCATTACTGTATATATTCTACATAGCTGCCACACATGGATCAACTCAATCAGACAGAAGGGATGGGCTTCATCATTCTGGGATTTTCAAGATTTCATCATTTTGAAGTTCCAATTTTTCTCCTCATTCTTCTTGCCTACCTGACAACGTTGACTGGAAACCTTGTCATCATTACCTTGGTGAGGGTGGACCTCACCTTACACTCCCCCATGTACCTTTTCATTAGTAGCCTGTCTTTCCTAGAAATCTTGTATGTCTCCGTCACTGTTCCCAGACTGCTGGCCAACTTGTTGGGCGTCAGTAAGTTCATTTCCTTTGTGGGTTGTTTTACTCAGATGTACTTGTTTCACTCTTTGGGTATTTCAGAATGTATGCTCCTGGGAGTGATGGCTTTTGATCGTTATTTAGCAATCTGTAACCCACTTCGTTACAAAATCATCATTTCCTACAAGCTTTGCATTCTGCTGGCTGCATTCTCCTGGTTCATGGGTTTCTCGGCTGCCATCTTCCCAACAATTTTGGCTGCCAGGTTACCATTCTGTGGCCATAGGGAAGTCAACCACTTCTTCTGTGACTTTACCCCACTCCTGTACTTGGCTTGTACAGATACCTCTCTCAATGTTGTAGTGAATGGTTCATTTGCTGTATGTACAATAATGATTCCATTTACCGTCATCACTGTCATTTATATAAAGATTATTCACGCGATACTGAGGATCAAGTCAACAGAAGGGAGACACAAAGCTTTCTCTACTTGCTCTTCCCACCTTATTATTGTTGCTTTATTTTATGGGACAGCCCTCATCGTCTACGTACGGCCCAAAACGAGCTTTCCTGCGGACTATGACAAGCTACTTTCCCTGATGTATGCAGTGTTCACGCCCTTGTTCAACCCCTTCATCTACAGTCTTCGTAATAACGATGTGAAAAAGGCAGCGAGGAAGTTATGGAGAAGACTCATTGCTTATCCTCTCAAATGAATCATGGCCTTAATCGGGTGCCTAAATTTTAGGCACTTAAATTTAAGAAGAATCTCAGTGGAATTTAGGCATCTAAATTACACTGGTCAACATTGAAATCATTACTGACTTTAAAAGGCCCTAATCTGTAGCATCTTGGTGAGCTGAACATGAATATAACATTAAAAAAATGTTATTGGCTCTCGTTTTGAAGATATTGCATGTAGTTCATTTTTGACATTTCACCATGTAAATATATGCAGTAGGACATCAACAACATCCCAAATAAGCCTTGAATGATGTAATATTGCATCACATTGCATAATACCAGCATGCACACATCATCCAGAATTGATTGCATCGTTTTCTGATACAATGCAATGCTACTGCCAGACGGCTGCTGAAGCCATCTGACATCAGTAGTGTACTATACGCAGTCGGAAAGGTTGAGCATTTAAAATATTTCTGACTGTGTGCGAGACAGTTTAAGCTACTGTTATGTGTAACTTTTATTGATCATATAATTTTAGCCATTTAGGCACAATACAGACCAGTAATGCCGCGAAAGTGCATTAATACCGTTGACAATTTCTGCTACATTTGTGGGGAAGTGACATTTGCCAACCAGAAGAACTCGTTCGACCTCCAACCTTGCTCCACTGGCCCCACACACCTAAACGGCCACTGCCTTGACCTAGTACTCTTCTCCAATTCCTCTCCTTCAAATTTCCGCAACTCAGTCCTTCCCTCATTTGACCATCACCTTCTAACATTTACCCTTCAGCTTACGCCATCCCAACCTCGTCCTGTCACCTCCGACCTATTTAGAAACCTTCACAACATTGACCCCCTGTCCCTCTCCTCCACCATTTCTCCATCTCTCTCCTCCATCTTATCCTCCAAGTCTGTTGACGAGGCATTATCTTCATACAATGCTACACTATCCTCAGCCCTTGACACTCTTGCCCCTCCCACCCCACGTCCTGTCAAATGATCTACACCCCAACACTGGCTTTCACCCACGATCCATTACCTACGCACCTGCACACGTTCTGCCGAGCATGCTTGGTCCAAATCCCGCTACCCAGAAGACCTCCTTCACTTCAAATTTATGCTTGACTCCTTCCAATCAGCCCTTGCTCTTGCCAAACAAGACTACTATGTAAATCTGACCAACTCCCTTGCCTCTGATCTTCGCTGTCTCTTTAATACCCTCAACTCTCTCCTCAAGGCCCCCCGCCCCCGATCCCGCCCTCCCTCTCTGCCCAAACCCTAGCCAACTACTTCCACAACAAAATCCACAAAATTGCCCTCCAATTCCCCATCCCCTCATCTGCCTCCCCTCCTCCCCTAGTCTCCTCCCCCATCCATACTCCCCCTACCACCCTCTCCTCCTTCCCTCTGATTTCGGAAGAAGAAACCACACTCCTTCTTTCCTCCTCCAAACCCACCACCTGCTCAACAGACCCTATCCCCACTCATCTCCTTCATCCCATCTCCCTCACCATTATCCCCGCCATCACTCATATCCTCAACCTTTCACTCTCCACTGCAACGGTCCCCGTTGACTTCAAACATGCTGTTGTCACACCCTTCCTCAGGAAACCCTCACTTAACTCCACATGACCTTCTAACTATCAACCCATCTCCCTCCTTCCCTTCACATCCAAACTACTAGAACGAGCAGTCCACCATCACTGCCTCGACTTCCTCACCTCCCAGGCCCTCCTGGACCCACTACAATCCGGCTTCTGTCCCCTACACTCCACTGAAATGGCTCTCACAAAGGTCACCAATGACCTATTCCTCGCTAAATCTAAGGGCCTCTACTCTATCCTCATCCTTCTTGACCTTTCTGCTGCCTTTGACACCATTGACCACGACCTTCTCCTCAGCGCCCTCTCCTCGCTTGGCTTCAGAGACTCTGTACTGTCCTTGTTCTCCTCCTACCTCTCCCACCGCTCATTCAGTGTATGCTCTGGCGGCTTGTCCTCCTCCCCTACCCCGCTCCAGGTATGTGTACCCCAGGCATCTCTCCTGGGCCCCCTCCTTTTCTCTCTCTATACCAAAGGCCTTGGTGCACTTATCTCCTCCCATGGCTTCCAGTACCATCTCTATGCTGATGACTCCCAGATCTACCTCTCCACACCTGATATTTCTCCGACAATCCAGTCGAAGATCTCTGCCTGTCTTGCAGACATCACTGCCTGGATGTCGCATTGCCAATTAAAACTGAACATGGCCAAGACTGAATTCCTAGTCTTTCCACCCAACTCCTCCCCCCCACTTCCCCCTCTCTCAGTCCATGTGGATGGATCCACTATCCTTCCGGTTCCCTCAGCCCGCAATTTGGGGGTTATCTTTGATACCTCTCTCTCCTTCTCTGCTCATATCCAGCATGTAGCTAAGACCTGCCGCTTCTTTCTCTACATCAACAAAATCCGCCCCTTCCTCTCTGAACACATTACGAAAACGCTTATCCACTCCTTAATCTCCTCTCGCCTCAATTACTGTAGCCTGCTTCTTGCTGGTCTCCCCGTAAACCACCTCCTTCCCCTTCAGTCTATACAAAATCACGCTTCTCGACTAATATTATGCCAACCTTGCCATGCCCACTTACTCCTCTTCTCAAGTCGCTTCACTGGCTCCCTGTCCGATTCCACATCCAGTTCAAACTTCTCCTACTTACCTATAAATGCATACACTCCATGGCCCCGTAATACCTCCTATCTCTCATCTCTCCTTACGTCCTTTCTCAGAATTTACGCTCCTCTAACAAACTACTACTATCAATGCCTTTCACCTGCACCGTGAACTCCCTACTGCGCTCCTTTCACCTGGCCGCACCATATGCCTGGAACAGCCTACCTGCGTCTGTGCGCCAGGCCCCCTCCCTGGCCCTCTTCAAATCCAGGTTGAAGACCCACCTCTTCACTGTTGCATTCAGATCCTGACTTCCATCCTCATCTTACCCTAACCCCCGTCAACGTTTATGACCAAACTACAGTCCAAATTGACTAATGCTCTGTAATGCTTTGTACTTTTATAACTAGATTGTAAGCTCCGATGAGCAGGACTCTGACGAGCAGGGACTGTCTCTGTATGTTAGCTGCCTCATGTAGTAGCTGTGCAGCACTGCAAGTGTGGTGCTTTATATGTGCTAAATAGTAGTAGTAGTAGTAGAAGAAAAATATCACTTCTGAACTGAAGAAGGCCTATCATCTTTACCTCAGATGCAAGATTGGTGACCAAGACAAGCCTTGGGCCCCGCATATATGCTGTGCTACATGTACAACACAGCTTTCACAGTGGTTGAATTGCAAAAGACCATCAATGCCGTTTGCAGTCCCCATGGTGTGGAGAGAGCCAAGCAACCACATAAATGACTGTTACTTCTGCTTGGTTCCTCCTCTTTCCAGCGGAATAACGAAGCAAAAAAAGTCGAGCATAGTCTACCCAAACATTCCGTCTGCATTGAGACCAGTTCCACATGGTGAGGGACTTTCTATTCCAGAACCTCCATCAGAATATTCTCTTGATTCATCTGATGAGGACAAGGGTGAGCCGGCCTGTTCTTCTCCTGGTCCGTCAGCATGCAGTGACCCAGATATTCACTGGGATGCATTATCAACTCCACACAGAATAAAACAGGAAGACCTAAATGACCTGGTTCGTGATTTGGACTCATCCAAGAACAAGGCAGAATTGCTAGGATCAAGACTCCAACAATGGAATCTTCTAGAAGAAGATGTCAACATTACTTCATATCGAAAGCGCTACCAGCAGTTGGAGTCTTTCTTCAGAAAGGAAAGTAATCTGGTATTCTGTTCCGATATTGAAAGATGAATGCCTTAAAAATCACTCATGACCCACAAGACTGGAGACTATATAGACTCTTCAAAACTGAGTCTAAAGGCTGTGCTTTTGAACAATGGAAACCGTCTTCCATCTATTCCAGTAGCGTATGCCATCCACATGAAAGAGACATACGATAACTTAAAGCATCTACTGACTTCCATTAACTATAACAAGTACAGCTGGCACCTCTGTGGTGACTTGAAGGTAGTTGCCCTTTTAATGAGACTGCAGCAGGGATATATAAAATACATGTGTTTCTTATGTGAGTGGGATTGCCGAGCATGGGATTGGCACTACTTGCGGAAGGAATGGAATCACAGACAAAATGTAACAGTTGGAGAGAAGAATATCCAGCCCCCAGCTCTGGTTGAGGCTCACAAAATCCTGCTACCACCCCTTCACATCAAACTAGGTTTGATGAAAAACTTAGTGAAAGCTATGGACAACACTTTGCCAGCTTTCCGATACCTGCATGAAAAATTCCCTCGACTCAGCGAAGCAAAGATTAAAGAGGGAGTTTTTGTGGGTCCTCAGATTCGAGAACTCTTCAAAGAGTTCAACAACTTGCTGCAGGGAGATGCAAAACAAGCATGGAATGCTTTTCACCTAGTGTCAACAAACGTTCTCGGAAATGTTAGGGCAGAAAACTACAAGGAACTAGTAGAAGACATGCTGATGCAGTATCAGAAACTTGGCTGCAATATGTCTCTAAAGATCCATTTTCTTGATTCCCATCTCAATTTCTTTCCTGACAACTGTGGTATGGTTAGTGATGAACAGGGCAAACGTTTTCACCAGGATATCGCAACGATGGAGCAAAGATACCAGGGAAAATGGTCCACTACAATGCTGGCCGACTACTGCTGGACACTCCCCAGAGAAGCTCCCGAACAGCTGTACAAGAGACAGGCGAAAAAATCTAAGAAGTAGTCTATGACTTGTTTTTTTACAGGTATTAACTGAAGGCCTATTATATTTACTATTGACATGCATTTTGTGATGTAAACATTAATTCTTGTAGATTACAAAATAACTAGAGCCAACTTTTCAATTTCACTATCATATTTGTGTTCAGCATATACAAATTGATAAGAAATGACTATTTTTATTTCAGTAACATGACTTTTGTAAAAATTTGTTGACCAGTGTTATCAGCTGAAATTTCCACCAAGTTTACATAAAACCTAGGAACCTAAATTTAGATTTGCAATTCATGTTCCTAGATTTATGTGTCTAATGCTGAAAATCTGTGCTAACTGCCTAAGATTCAAAGCAGGCTCAGCGCAAGATGTTAGGGGGCCAATTTTCAAAACCATGGCGGAGAGGAGTTCCCAGTGAAAATTGGGGGCTGAGCAGCACTATCCAAATCAGTGCCAACACATCCATTTAGAGGATTTTCATTCTGCACCAGGAGCAGACCGTTCACTAGGTGAGCTAGGTAGTTGCCCATGGTGGCCAGTCTGGGTGGGTGGCGGCAGCAGCAGCACTCATGACCGGCCCCACTGTCCCCCAGATGCTGCAGATTTCATCTCAGGAGGGGGAGGCTGGAAACTGGGGATGGGGGTGGCAGTAGCTGAGGGAGGGCAGCAAGGCCAGAGTTTATGCCTAGGGTGGCAGAAACCCTTGGGCCGGCCCTGGTCTGCACCTATCCAGATTGCAATTTAAGCCAGCTGGATAACCTGCTATCCAGACAGTGGAAATGCCAGAATCTCCTGGACACTGAATTATAGAGACAGTGCAGCCAAATATTTCTGAACATTTTCTCTCATCGCCTCAGCATCATTTCGATTGTGCCAGGGTGGTCTGGGGCAAAACAAAGACGAAGCTGAAATTATTTGTATAGCAGTAATTTTCATCACTTGCCAGATAGCTTAGAGGAGCAAAAAGCTGGCCGTTGTAAATGGGGGTGCTGGGTGAGCATGTCCACAGTCTTGGCAAAGGTAAATATTAATATGACTTGCAAAGGATTGTGGGAAATGTAGTCCATTCATACCAGAATCAGCCGTTCACAAATAAATTAGTTGTGCTTGCGCGAGTGTAAAGCAAAGAAGATATATTTTATTTATGGAGTTATTTCTCCCAACACAGATTTGCTTGGTAGCACAGAAAGGATACTTGTTTTCAGTATTATACTTAGAAAAACAAAATCAGGAAAAACAACAACTGAACTTCTTAAGCAATCAAATCAAATCATAAAGACCTTGATGGGAACAGAAAGGTCTTTTCTGTGGGCTCCTGCTAATATCTTTTTAGCAGTGCTTCAAAAACAAACAAAACCCACAAAGTAATGGGTTCTTTTTCAAGGCTAACTTCTGGTATTTTTCACACACACCCAGAAGTGTCTTTTCAGAGCTCACAGGCAATTAGGCAAGGCTCAATTGCTAACAATTAACCAGCTGCAAACCTCTTGGCTGGTTTACTTTCTAAACGTGGCTCAAATCCTGCTCAAAAGCTTTTCTGAGTAGATCAAAGAACAAGTTTATATTTCTTTGTGATGGTTGTTGTATTTTGTAAAAGTATATTACCACAGAAGTTTAGACAGAGAGCAATCCATGTATTCACACTGTTCATTTACAATATCTCCTCCTTCTTCAACCATCATAGAATCAATATCATGGATTGGCACAGAGGAATTTCTTAATGGAGCACTCTCAGGGCAATACTTGTCTCCCTGCTGTCTTCCAAGTGAAAAGCTAGGGCATAGATCAGTGTTCATACCTGAGCTTCCATTGCTGTTAGGGTTCCTCTCCAAATATCCTGGCCAGTATGTAGTCCAGTTTTGATGTCCAGCCTTCCAATCAAGATCCCTGGACACTGGGTCTCTCTTCACATACCTTCTTGCACTGGTCTTAGGGCCCCTTCCAAATGCAGCCGTCTCCCTCACAGGTCCCGTCCGGGGATTCCTGGCTCTGCAACCCCACTCCTCTGGTTTCCTCCAGTCCAATGGAGTATGCTTGCCTCTGGAATGCCTCCCAGCACACGTACTGCTATGGACTCCTTTAGACCTCCAAGATGCTTTTCTCTTCTTTCTTCCAAGTTGCCTCTTGCTCTCTCTGTCCGTGGGCTCTGGCTTCTGCTGCCTCTGCTCCTGCTGAAGATGGTGATGATCATGAAGATTCTGCTGATTCTGCTGTGTAGAATAAGCTTTACTTTTAACCTGTTTAGAGGCTGCTCCACCCTAGCACAGCGCAGCTGTGCTGAATCAAGCCCTGCCCTTGGAGATGAGTGCTTGGGGATTACCTCATAGCTATCCTGATTGAACACATGTTTCCCCACTTCAGCTCTTCTAGTGGCTGTTGGAAACCTGTTGCATTCTGGGACTGGTAGTCTTTTATGGAAACATTCTGTTTTATTATTTCTACCAGAAAAGACAGGTTGCTTGTTCAGAGCCAATTCACCTCTATTATAGCTCCTTCCTTAACTATGATAAGCTTCCTTATCACACCGTACATTGCTATCCATCTAGCAACACTGAACAACCTCTTGTGAGTTGCAATAGTGTGTAAATCAAAAGTAATATAACAGCCCTATGGTCTGGCATAAATAGCTGTATACTGTATTGAAAAGATTGTCACAATATCAACAGTAGCTTAGCTTCTTCTTAGCTGTCGCTCCAGCCATCTGTCAGACTCTGATACCAGGTGTTTCACTACTGATGGCTTCCTCAGGGAGCAAGACAACATATCAACCAACACATCTAGAAGACACACATACCAAAAGCTCTTAACCATGAATGCTGACCTCAAAGTACTTATATAACCCTAACGTCAAGAAGGCATACAGGCAGAGAGGCATCTGCAAAAATAGCCACAGGTCCGCTGAGAATGAAACTGAAATCAAACCAGTTATATGCACAAGAACGGCATTACTTTTTGTGTCGCGTTGGAGGACATGGTTGGCTTATCTGCACTGATTTGGTTTCAGTTTCATTCTCAGAGGACCTGTGGCTATTTTTGTGGCTGCCTCTCTGCCTGTATGTCTTCTTTACATTAGATTACATTAGAAGGTCAACACAAAAGAGGAAGGCCGGAAATGAGATGTATCGATACAATAACAGCAACTATGGCTGCCAGTCTGTCAACAATGAGCCGCCTGACTGAAGACAGAACCCAGTTTAGGATAACTATACAGAGGGTCACCATGAGTTGACACCAACTCAATGGCACTTAACAACAACAAACTACTTCGTGGTCAACATTCATAGTTGATATGAGCTTTTGATATGTGTCTTCTAGGTGTGTTGGGTTGATATACTTTCTTTCTCCCTGAGGAAGCCATCAATGGAGAAACACCTGAGTTTGACAGCTGGCAGGAACAACAGCCAGGAGCGGCCCAAGGGGGGTATGGGGCCACGTGCAGAAACTCATTGCAGGCCCTCATTTGCATAAGGAGCCTCATTTGCATAAATATTTGCATACTGTTAACATGCGCTAACTTTTAGTAAACATGCCTCTTAATGAGTGTCTGCATAAAGAGAGACTACCATAGCAAACCCGCTATATCATAACAACACTACCAGGACTCACAAAACACCAAACCCTACCTATCAAAAGGCACCACTGCAAATATTAAACCAATATATCTCAGAGAATTTATATATTTACTCTTTCTTATATACTGCCTTTCATGATATCACGGTGGTTTTACATTGAACAAGGCATTATAACTTGGAGATAGCTATTTTATGGGGAGCATGGGCAATGGAGGGTTAAGTGACTTGTCCAAGACCATGAGGGGTGCCTGTGGGACTAGCAACCCCAGTCCTTCTGGCCCAAGGTTGCTGTCCTCCAGTGGGATTTGAACTGCTGACCTGGAGTGCCTTGCCCCAGACACTAGACCATGCCTCCCATGTGTCACACTCTCGGTGGCCAGCCAGTGCCTAGGGTGCTGAGAGTTGGTTTGCCTTTGTATTCCTGACAGAGAGTATGACCCTGCATTGGTCCTGCAAGGCGCTCTGGGAATGGTAGTCCCTTTTACCCTTTGAGAACAAAAGAGTTGTAGTCGAGTGTTTCAGGCAATGACAAGAATTTATTTTTCCCCTTCCCAACGGATTTCTGTGCAGGTAAATAACTTAGGACAAACTGCCATACAATTGGCTTGAGGGATATGTACAAGAACTCAGGTAAATTAGCCTTATCAGCTTCAGGCTCACAACGTGCAGTGCTCGGTACAAACAAACAACAACAGATTCCTTCAGCAAAAGAAAATGTTCCCCATTCTTTCTGTTGCTTTACCAGCTTTCTCAAACTAGTGTTCAGCACAGAGACTCAAAGTGGTCAGCAAAACATAACGTACAGTCCATCTGGTTATCCACTATTTCACTGCTATCAGAGTCAATCTGCATTTCTTCAGCATCAGCAATAGCAGGGTGTGTCAGTGAGCTGAGTTCCTGAACTTTAAAACAGATGTCCTCACTATCCTCACATGGCTTCTCTCGGTAGCACTCTAAAGGATAGGGCTGTGAATTACCATGTATACTGAAGTTTCTTTTTAGAGAGTCTGCTACATTCTGGCAACTGCAGGAAAATACTTTATAACTAGGTTCAAATCTATGTAAGTTGTGAAGCCTACCTTTCGGCTTTGGAGGGAAAGGAATTCTCAGCTCTGCAAAGAGCTTGTGTTTGTTTGTCTCTCAGCCTCGTAGCTTCAGCCTTAGAGGTACAAGTATTGTCATGCCAGCAGGTTTCTCTCTCTGGAGCATGTGAATTTTCCCAAGCCTGCCTTCCAGGAAATATCTTATCCTTCTTGCCTTTACCAGACGTCACCTGTCCTGTGCTGCTTCTTTCTGGCGTTAGGACTATGGCTCCCTTAGTTCTCACCTCTTGACGTCTTCCTTCTTTCTGCTTCCCTCTAGTCCAGGCTAATGACCACTTTTTATCATCCTGTTTCCCAAGGCTAAACTGTGCCCCTCCCTTAAACAGGTGTATCTCATTATCTCCTGAACTAGGGACTATGTCACAGCGTGGGCGTGTCTTTCCAGCTCGTGACTCTCTTTGTTTAGATTCTCTCTGAAAACACTGAGCCATGTGCTCAGACTGCCTGTCAGTTTCTGCAAAGGAATCCTCTTCTCTCACCAACTCCATAGGCTCAGAAGGGTCTTTTTCATGACAGATCCCCCCCCTTAAGAATTATGGGCTGATGAGCTATTACTCGGACAGCTTGTAATCCGTGACAATGCGTCAGCGTTGCTATGCAGCTTCCCTGCCCGATGTTGTACTGCAAAGTCGAAGGCCTGTAGTGCTAAATGCCATTGAGTTAGTCGGGCATTATTATTTCTCATTTTGCTTAGCCACTTTAAGGGCGCGTGATCTGTAACTAACAAAAACTTGCGCCCGGTGAGGTAAAACCTCAGGGCCTCTACTGCCCACTTGATAGCCAGGCATTCTCTCTCTATTGTCGAATAAGTTTTCTCGGCTTTTGACAACTTTCTACTAAGGTACATAATGGGGTGCTCCATACCCTCAAATTCCTGAGACAGGACCGCCCCCAATCCAGTCTACGAGGCATCGGTTTTAACAATGAAGGGTAACCCAAAGTCTACCCTTCGTAGTACAGGGGCTTTACAGAGCTTCCCCTTTAATGTTGTGAACACTTATTCCGCTTCTTGGGTCCATTTCAGATTGTTTGGCGCGTTTTTTCTCAGCATCTCCGTAAAGAGCGCGCTTTCCTCGGCCAAACACGGTATAAACCTCCGATAGTAGCCAATGAGGCCCAAGAAACTTCGTAATTGTTTCTTATTCGTTGGCCGGGGGAAGTTTTTCACGCTGTCTATTTTGCTTGATAGAGATTTGACCATTCCTTTCCCCACCAGGTGGCCAAGGTATTTTACCTCTTCGCCTGCGAATAAACATTTTCCGTGGTTTAATGTTAGCCCTGCCCGTCGCATGGCTCTCAGGACGGCTTCCACCCTGGGTAGGTGCTGAGCCCAGGTGGTACTGTGGACAATGACATCATCCATATACGCCAGCGCGTACTCCTGATGGGGCCTCAAAACTTGGTCCACCAGCCTTTGGCATGTTGCAGCAGCTCCATGTAGGCCAAACGGCATCCGGCGGAATTGAAATAGACCCACGGGCATGCAGAAGGCGGTCTTTGGTTTCGAATCCCGGGTCAATGGTATCTGCCAGTAGCCCTTCGTTAGATCAAGGGTGGTCGGATACCGGGCCTGCCCTAGCTGGTCAAGCAGCTCCTCAATTCGGGGCATGGGATAGGTGTCGAATTGTGAAATGCTATTTACTTGCCGGAAGTCTATACAAAAACGAAGGGACCCATCTGGCTTCGGCACTAGAATGATGGGACTCGACCAAGGGCTTTTCGACTTCTCTATTACGCCCATGCTGAGCATCTCTCATACTTGGGCGATGACCTCTTTCTTTTTTGCCTCAGGCAAACGATAAGGCCATTGCCTAATCACTTTCCCTGGTGTGGTAACAATCTCGTGTGCCACCAGATTAGTTTCCCCTGGTATGGGTGTCAAAACATCTGCAAATTTGGCGAGTACCTTAGCCAACTCCTGTTTCTGTTGCCACGATAACTTCGCACCTATTCTGGGCTCCGGGTTTTCTTTACAGTCAGTCAGCTGGGGGCCTAGGTCTTCCTCCATCTTTTCTTCAGCGTTAGCTGTCAAATCCGTCACTTCATCCAACCCAGTGGACCCAAATCCCCACGTTCCACGATCTGTGGGGTCAGTGAAGGCACTTCCTCCACCGAAGGGAAACCTACATGCTCACAGATAAGTTGTGCGACCCTGTCCCCCACCCTTACCTTGAAATCTTCACTTCCAAAATTAAATAGTAAGACTTGGACTACCCCTCTGTAGTCAGGGTCTATGACTCCAGCGCCGACATCGATAAAGTATTTTGCAGCCAACTCTGAGCGTGGCGCTATACGGCCATAACAGCCTACAGGTATTTGCATTTTTAACCCTGTGCCTATCAATGCCTTTCCTCCTTTAGAGACTATCCTTTCTTCGGCACTAAATAAATCGTAGCCAGCAGCTGCGGATGAGGCTCTCTGCGGGCTTTTTGCCATAGCTGACACTTTGTAGTATTGCAAAACAAATTTTTGTTTACTTGGGGATGTATCTCCTATATGTAGCTTTGACCGTGAGGTAGAGTCTCGGGGCTTTCCAGATAGGGGACTAGGAACAGTTGTTGCTAGGGCCTCTACCCCTGGAACACTCTGCCAGGCTATCCTTTCCTTAACTTCCTTGTAAGGGGCTTTAGTCACTTTCTTACATGCAGGAAGCTTATGGGAGACCTCCTCTATGAACTCATCCTCTCTCTTGGAGGGTTCATTCCTATCCTCGGGGAGTTCCTCTCTTCCCTCTGGTGGGTCAACCCTTACTCCAGAGGTTCCGGCCTGGGACCTAGTGGAGACCATGCTTGTTTTCACATTTAAGCCCTCCTCTGTCCCTCTGCAAAATGGGGGCCAGTCCCTCCCCAACACTCGGGGGCCAGTCCCTCCCTAGTTCCTCGGAGTGGAGGAGTGGCCTAGTGGTTGGGGCAAGGTACTTCGGGCCGGAAGGTCTGGGGTTCAAATCCCACTAGAGGACAGCAACCTTGGGCCGGAAGGACTGGGGTTTCTAGTCCCACAGGTGCTCCTTGTGGTCTTGGGCAAGCCACTTAACCCTCCATAGCCCATGTCACCTGTAAAATAGTTACCTCCAAGTTATAATGCCCTGTTCAATGTAATTTCAGTTTGTTCAATGTAAACCGCACTGATGCAGAATAGCACGGTATATAAGAGAATGTAAAAAAATAAAATAAATAAATAAATATCATAGGGAAGCCGTGGGACAACGGCCACCAAAACCTCTTTTTGGGTCCCCAACCCTTTTACTGAGAGCCTGTATAGTGGATAATGAGAGGAAGCACCATGTACACAGCGTATCTTAACCTGACCTTCTGCTTGCCTCAGTGCAGACCTACCACGGGCTTCAACGGCCTGCCAGAGCTTTTTGGAGACCATGCTCTGGTCTGCACCCGAGTCAAGCAGTGCATTGGCCACAATGCCTTGAACTTCCACCTTTAACAGGAACCCTTCTCGCACCTGTTTTCCTTTTCCAGACATTAGTGCTGTTCGCACTGTACAATTTTTCTGGAAATGTCCCCCTTTTCCACAATTATAACATTTTCCTTTTTTCATAAACAAAACAGCATTTCCAGTAGTCACATTTGCTTTCATACCCCTTTTAATCTTCCAAAGTTGGTTATTCCAGCCAGCTTTAGAGCGCCTCCTTTTGGTTTTACCACCAACTCTGCTTCAAAATAGCGCTCTGTGAGGATGGCTGCCTCTGCAGTGGACTACAACTTTGTAAAATTAAGAAAGATTTCACCTCAGGGGGTACTACCTCCATGAATTGTTCCAGAATGACCGTGTCTAGCACAGAGTCAAGGGTTTTTCCTTCTGGAACAAGCCATTTCCATGCTAAAGCCTTGATCCTCTGATACAATGCTTTAGGTGTCTCATTAGGTTTAAGTCTGGCCTCTCTAAACATTCTCTGGTAGAACATTGGGGTTAGACTCAATCTGTCTTTAACTGCTTTTTTAACCTCCTCATAGCTGGTTGCGAGAGCAGCGGGCATGGTTTTATATGCCGCTAAAGCCTCTCCCGTTAGGGAAGTGGCAAATCTCACTGCCCATTGCTCAAGTGGCCATTTGACTGCTATTGCAACCCTTTCAAAGGCCTCAATAAAGTCATCCAAATCATCATTAGTTGTTAATTGGCCAAAAGTTAAGGCTCCACAGTCTTGTGGTCCTACCACCACAGCAAACGATGGGTTTGTTTCTTCGGTAGCCTTCTGCTTGGCGAGTAAAGCCTCCATTAGCTCTACTAAGGGCTTCTGCTCGGCATACATAGCCGCAGCTGTCTGCTCTTGCGTACGATGTGCCAGTTTCATTTGCTTCTCAAACTGATTGGACATCCACTGCAACACCTCTTGTGGATCCATTTTTAAGGATTGTGGTTCCTGCAGAGAAAGCAAAAAGAAAAGCCCACCAAGTGCGGCACCAAACTCTCTTTTAAATCCTAACTAGTTTTACTGAAGAACAAAGATTCCCCTTTCTCTCTTGAATCCTCTACACCCGTGCCCAGTTACCCGTTACCTTCGCACGGTGCAGACTCAGGCCTTGAGAAAGGAGTCTTATCCTCGGTGTCCTGATCCTCCTGGCACGATTTTGCCAGTGAAATCACCAACCACTCTCCACCAGCAGCTTAGCAGATTTTCTCTCTATACTTTCCAGATGTGGCAAAACTTGTGTATCCTGATGTTTTTTTTTTCTTTCTTTTCCCTCAGTTGGGATGTCCTTTTGTATTCCAAGCAAAAATCCGAACAGACTACGCCACTTGTCACCCTCTCGGTGGCCAGCCCAGCGCCTAGGGCGCTGAGAGTTGGTCTGTCTTTGTATTCCTGACTCAGAGAGTGTGACCCTACATTGGTCCTGCAAGGCCCTCTGGGAATGGTAGTCCCTTTTACCCTTTGAGAACAGAAGAGTTGTAGTCGAGTGTTTCAGGCAATGACAAGAATTTATTTTTCCCCTTCCCAACGGATTTCTGTGCAGGTAAATAACTTAGGACAAACTGCCATACAATTGGCTTGATGGATATGTACAAGAACTCAGGTAAATTAGCTTTATCAGCTTCAGGCTCACAACGTGCAGTGCTCGGTACAAACAAACAACAACAGATTCCTTCAGCAAAAGAAAATGTTCCCCATTCTTTCTGTTGCTTTACCAGCTTTCTCAAACTAGTGTTCAGCACAGAGACTCAACGTGGTCAGCAAAACATAACGTGCAGTCCATCTGGTTATCCACTATTTCACTGCTATCAGAGTCAATCTGAATTTCTTCAGCGTCAGCAATAGCAGGGTGTGTCAGTGAGCTGCTATCCTGAACTTTAAAACAGACGTCCTCACTATCCTCACATGGCTTCTCTCGGTAGCACTCTAAAGGATAGGACTGTGAATTACCGTATATACTGAAGTTTCTTTTTAGAGAGTCTGCTACATTCTGGCAACTGCAGGGAAATACTTTATAACTAGGTTCAAATCTATGTAAGTTGTGAAGCCTACCTTTCAGCTTTGGAGGGAAAGGAATTCTCAGCTCTGCAAAGTCAGACTGATTCCCAAACACAGCTTGTGTTTGTTTGTCTCTCAGCCGCGTAGCTTCAGCCTTAGAGGTACAAGTATTGTAATGCCAGCAGGTTTCTCTCTCTTGAGCATGTGAGTTTTCCCAAGCCTGCCTTCCAGGAAATATCTTATCCTTCTTGCCTTTACCAGACGTCACCTGTCCTGTGCTGCTTCTTTCTGGCATTAGGACTATGGCTCCCTTGGTTCTCACCTCTTGACGTCTTCCTTCTTTCTGCTTCCCTCTAGTCCAGGTTAATGACCACTTTTTATCATCCTGTTTCCCCAGGCTAAACTGTGCCCCTCCCTTAATCAGGTGTATCTCATTATCTCCTGAACTAGGTGGGCGTGTCTTTCCAGCTCGTGACTCTCTTTGTTTAGATTCTCTCTGAAAACACTGAGCCATGTGTTCAGACTGCCTGTCAGTTTCTGCAACGGAATCCTCTTCTCTCACCAACTCCATAAGCTCAGAAGTGTTTTCTTCATGACACCTGATACAGCTCCTACCGGGGAAGGAGAACAAGTGGCATTGTCAAATAGAAACTACATGAACAGAATACCTCTTTCTGCGATCACTTATAGTTTATAGTTTGGTGCTACCACACTACCGCATTTCAAGAGGGACATTTTAGGCCACTCCTAGCTATCTGACAGCACTATCATGATTCATTAAGAGACATGCAGCATAGAGTTAAATTTGGAGAATTGGGGAATATAAATCTCACTCTGCTTTGTAGCATAAGCTCAAAACCAGGATTGACCAAAAATCTTTCTCCTGGAATTGAGTAGCTTGGTATCTTTGCATGAGACAGCTTCCTTATTTTATTTTTATTACAATTTACATTATATCAAAGCATAACCTTTGAAACAGAAAAACACACCCAAATCTATGCAACAAAAGAAACAGATAAAGAAATGACAAAAAAAAAAGAAATCAAAATAATTATCTTTGGGTATTAGAAGTCCACCAATAACAGGGCAATAACCAAGACACAATCCCATGGGAAGATGGAACAAATTATTTTGAGCATAACGTAGGATGTATGAGTCTAGTTGGGCAAACAGCTGGGGAACTTTCCTTATAAGCACTGCTTGTGTTATGTTTGCTGTTTTGTTTTGCTTGGTTTTGTTTTGGTCTGTCTTCTTTTTTATAATACAGTACTTTTGTAGTGATTTGAATTAGGTTTTGTTTAAGGGTTTAGGCTGGTAATCAAATTTTACAATAAACAATAAAAAGTAGAAAAAAAGCCCAAAATCATAAATGACCATCTAAGCACTTTTCTGGCTAGTCTCTCAGCTGCTTAACATCCAAAAAGAAAAGTAACTGAGAAGATTAAAAAAATGATACGTCTTATTCTGATAGATAAGGACACATCTACATGGAAACCTTAACTAGAACCTTGTCCAGTGCCTCAGCATGAAGACCAAGGATTTTTTTTCATCTATCCTGTGTCCCAATCAGTACTAGAGGAGATCAAACGTAAGCTTTCTATAGAAGATCAGATGACAAGACTTCGATTATCATACTTTGGACACATCATGCAAAGAGAGAGATCATTAGAGAAAGACATCATGCTTGGCAAGATAGAAGGTCAACGCAAAAGAGGAAGGCCAGCAATGAGATGGATCAATATAATAACAGTAGATACGGGTACCAGTCTGTCAATAATGAGCTGCCTACTGAAGACTGAACACAATTTAGGACAACTATCCAGAGGGTCATCGCCATGAGTTGACACTGACTCGACAACACTTAACAACAATTGTGTCCATTAGGATACATCCGGAAAAATCTGTATTTTTCCTCCAAGACACACTTCCAATTTTCTAAAATAAAGACACCACAATGCTTCTTTATTCTTAAGAAAGACAAATGAAACGAAAAGTGTAACACTGGCTTCCACAAATTTGCTAAATCCAAGGAATCTGAAGAAATTTCAACCAAAGAGGAGTCCACTTCTGCAAAGTATCCTTAAAAGCAAAGGAAGGAAGATAGTAGATTTTCTGGAAAGGAAGAAAACCAGCCTCGGGATAGCTGAACATCTCTTCTATTCACTTGGGCAGGCTATGCACTGCTACAATGCATAACCATGCCCATTGACCCTTAACACTGGATATTAAATGCCAGGGTCACACGTAGCCCAATCATTGAATATCCAGGGATTGCCGCATACACTAAGCCGCAGTAGCTAACCGAGCAGCAGCAAGCTACCTGGTTAGCTCCTGTGCCTAAAAGATAGGCGAGGTTTTGCCTCACCTATTTTTTAGGCACAGGTCGCTAACCTGACAGCATGCCGCTGCCCAGTTATCTATCATCCGCGCCTCCACTCCTCCCTGGAATGCCCCCGACACACCCTGATGCTAAGCAGTTAGCATCGAGGCATATAAGGGCCATAATAGGGGATATTCAGCAGCACTAACTGTGTTAGTGCATTGAATATCCCTCTCAGCTGCAGTTACACAGTTTAAATCCCTAGGGGAAATCATAGACACCCGTGAAAAATTCAATATAAGACAATTTAAATTCCTATTCTGATTTTCCAAGTTCTCAATTTTCCGCTAACAATCATCCTGACCATAGTTCCTTGCACCTTCTGAAGATGCTAAACGGAGAATTGAATCCCAATCAGTTGCTCCTGTTGAACATCTATGTTCTTTTCCACACTGTCCACTCTAGAAGAGTTTGAAACCAACATCTGAAGAAAGCCAGCACATACCTTATAAACAGACTCCAAGGCATTCAAGATAGAGTCCAGGATAACCTCTTTATGCTGATTCAGCGGTGGTAAGGCAACATCCAAAAGTAAATGCAAAGAAATGACAGGATAACTGACTGAAACTTCTCCAGGACCCTGGTATCACATATCCTCTCCTATAAGAGGAAAAACCCTAGCCTGCCTTATGGACTCGGCAGCAGACGTGGCCTGTAAATCCTCAGCTGCCGACACTTCATGGCCTGCCAAACCGGCACTCACACTTGATTGGCTGGTTCCAGATGCCAAGGGAGCAGGAGGGGTAGATAGGCCAAGTGGGCTGAGTGATACATTGCTCCTCAAACCAGGGTGTCCAGTAGCAGATTTTTCTGTAATAGGCTTCATTGATGTGAGGCCATTGATACTTCTCTGTCTCATTAGAACTGCTTCAAACTTGTGAAGAGGAACTCCCTTGGCTTTTACTTTATACTTCAGCATCAAGGAAATAGGCAAGAAGAAAGTTTTGCAGTGCAAAATCCAGGTGCAGGAACTGACATGTCCTACTCAGACGCCATCTTGGCTCCTCTGAGACAGTTTCGTTATGAGATGCTTCTAGTGATTCCTGGCACACCTACAACAGTGTCTTACAGAAGAAGCCCAGATTGCTCTATTTGCTTCCTCCATACTGGAGAAGCCTTAGAGTGGGTTATTTTCCAGATGGATGAAAACAGCCTAGTTCTGTGTATTTTGAAAAACGTTTAGACTGCCATGACACTCAGGTTTGTGATGCTCCCACCTACTCAAAATTTCCTGTTTGTGTGACTTCAAGCCATGCTTCCAAGACTCCATCTCCTGGTATTTCAGTTCAAATTATCCCTACTTTTGTTTCAGTGTTTCCTGTTCCCAAGATTCTAGCTCCCCGGTATTCCAGTCCAAGTTACATCTACCTTTGCTAAATTTTTGCCTATACCAAAACTCAAGCTCTTGGTATTCCAATATAGGTTATAGCAGCCTATGTTTCAATGTCCCTTGCTGCAAAGGCTTCAACATCCACGACTTTCAGGGGCTCCTTTATTGCAGACTTCAGTTCCACAGACTCTAGCCTTTACTGTTCCTGCTTCTGTACCAGAGAGCCCAGCAAGATGGAATCAGGTTTCAATAGTTGTTCCTTCTACTGCACCAGGGAACCCAGCTCCTAAGACTTCAATATCCATGGTTTTAAACCTGGTCTTATGGGTTCCTGCCTTCCTGTATCCAGATTTTGTGATATGAAAACTTACTCCAAAGATTCTGGGACAAGAGATTCCCAGTTTGCTCCTTATTTGGTAGCTTGATTCCTAGTGTAGTTTAAGACAACCACTAGAGGTCAGAGCTGCCATTTTGAACCCAAGCAGCAGCAGAGCTGAGAGCAAAGGAGGATCACTATTATAATGCCTCTATATCGTTCCATGGTGAGACCGCACCTTGAATATTGTGTGCAATTCTGGTCGCCGTATCTTAAAAAGGATATAGTGTTATTAGAAAAGGTTCAGAGAAGAGCCACCAAAATGGTAAAGGGGATGGAAGGATACCCCTATGAAGAAAGGCTAAAAGGTTTAGGGCTCTTTAACCTGGAAAAGAGACAACTGAGGGGAGATATGATAGAAGTCTATAAATTAATGACCGGAGTGGAACGGGTAAACGTAGATCGATTGTTTACCTTATCAGAATATAGAAAGACTAGGGGACATGCAATGAAGCTACAGGGTAAACTATTTAAGACTAATAAAATAAAATATTTTTAAATTCAGATACTAATTCACAGCACTGCCTAGGTCAGTTTTTTCGATCTTTAGTACATTTGGAGGGAGAAATGATCAATTCCAGGTGAGGAATAGGACCTCAGTTTTCTTAAAGTTGATGTTTAGTTTATGTTCCGATAGCCACTGGTCTGTACATTGACGTAGCCTATGATAGTTGAGTAGTTTTCGTGTGAGGTGGTATATGGAGCATAAATCATAATATTTTCTGCATACAAGTGATAGTGGACACTAAAGGTGCATATGATGTTGCAGACTGGCTGTATATAGATGTTAAATAGTATTTCAGAGATGGCTGAGCCCTGAGGGACTCCTTGAGTCTGGAGGAATGGGCTGGAGGATTTTCGGCCAATTTGTGAGATACAATCGAAGCCATTCGAGGACAGTAATGTGAATTCCTATGTTGAAGAGATGCAGTAGGAGGATCTCATAGCATATAGTGTCAAATGCTGAGCAATGTCCAAAAAGATGAGTGTTTTCTATACCCTTACTGAGTCCATCAATTAGGAATATTAAGGTTTCCACTCCATAGTGTTTGTGAAAACCATGTTGGTGCTAGTCCAGGGGGGCATTTATATCGATGTGATTTTGAAGTTGAAGGAGGACTACATATTCAATTATTTTCACAATGACTGACAAGCTAGAAATAGGTCTGAAGGAGCTAGGGACATTTGGGTTGAGTTTAGGGTTTTTTAATATTGGTCGCATGGAAGTGGTTTTCAGGTATTTTGGGAAGTATCTTTAGATGAAGGGGGTTCATATAGTTTGAGGAGGATTGGGTCAAACTCTACTTTTGTGATCCTAAACCAGGAGGTGGGGCATGGGTCGGTAGGATGTGGAATTAATGCTGTGGATTGTGTTCTCCAATTGAGCTGTCAAGATTGGGCTGAAGGAATGCATAAGTGTGCTTTCACAGTGTAGGTCTTTGGGTTTGCTAGATATTGGAGGAGGAGGCAAGATGTCATAAGAATATAAGAACATAAGATATGCCAAACTGGGTCAGACCAAGGTCCATCAAGCCCAGTATTCTGTTTCCAACAGTGGCCAATCTAGGTCATATGTACCTAGCAGTTTCCCCAAAATACACAGGTTCCACAATACTTGTACTGGGTCAAGCATTGATATCCTGGGTCCCTTCTTAATAATGGTTCATGGACCTTTCCTCCAGGAACTTGTCCAAACCTTTTTTAAACCCAGCTACACTAACAGCCTTTACTACATCCTCCGGTAACAAATTCCAGAGTTTGATTACACGTTGAGTGAAAAAATATTTTATTTTATTACTTTTAATTAGTTTACCCAGTAACTTGTTGTGCACCTCCCTGGTGGTCAGTGGTCGCAAGGGCAGGTGGGACATAAAATATTATTGTTATGATAGGAGAGTCCTTTAAGAACCAAGGGGAACTTGGTCTTAGTGTTTTTTAGCTCCCATCTTTAAAGAAATCCATGAAAGCAGAGTGGTGGGAAGAAAAAGACATTTATTCCCTTTACGCATGGGTTCAAAATTGGGTTACAACTCAAAGCAAATGTCCTTAAATTCAGGAATGAAAGAAACTTGGTGTTTAAGGAAAAACTGTTAAACTTCACAGTGTTAGCAGTGCTCAAAAACAACTTCCAGCTTGAAACCACTTTTTCATTATTCTTCTGCTTAGCAAATTAAAGACACTCTGAAGACAATACAAGCAGTTCATAAGTCTAGCAAAGACTCTATGCTACTGGAAATACAGAGAGAGCAATCCATCTCTTCCTCTGATAACTGTTCAACCAGTTCCACTTGCATCGGCTCTGGAGAAGATATGTCTACCTCTGTGTCATCAGTTTCTTGGACAATACGTTCTGGAGGTTTATATATCTCCTGAAGTACTTGCCAGTGTCTTAGGCCTAGCCTGGGGCATTGGCCATGTGCTATATTAGAATTAGCTGTGCTTTCTCTTCTCAAAGGTTTTACACCACCTTCACAAGAACTTTTAAAAGGTACAGCTTTCCTCCTAGGAATGTAGTTAGCATACCTTGTATTGCAGCAGCATGCAGACGAGAGGTTTTCTCCTTTTGCTTGCTTCCCCCACTCAGAAGCTTGGTGCCAATCTTTTCTTTGAAAGTTTGGTTTACCTTTCAGCCTTGGAATCAGCTCCCCTGGTAAGCGCCTGCTTCTGCATAAGCCCGGTCCCTGTCTTCCCTGCTCAGCCTGGCTCTGCTTTCCCAGATGATTCTCCTTTGGTTCCTGCTTGCAATTAGTACATTGCTTTCGCCTCTGCCAGCAAACAGCTTTCTCTCCAGCTTGACCAGGTCCTCCTCTAGCTCGAGGTGGTCCTCTCCTAGCTTGAGCTGGTTCTCCTCTTGCTCCTGGTGGAACTCCTCTCCAGTCTTCCTTCCTCTCCTTATAAAGCACTCCTGCCTTTGAGGAATGTGAACTGTTTGTCAGGTGCTCTTGACCAGCTGGGTGTGGCCCTTCAGTCTCTCTGAATGTACTCCTGCTCCCTCTAGCTGGTCCCTGTGAATATTGCACCTTGTGCACATCTTTTTCTTTCTGACAAACAGATTCTTTTTTTTCATCTTGGTTTTCATCAGCTTTCGCTGCATGACAAGCTTCATTGCATGTCCCCTAGTCTTTCTATATTCTGATAATATAAACAATCCATCTACGTTTACCCGTTCCACTCCATTCATTAATTTATAGACTTCTATCATATCTCCCCTCAGTTGTCTCTTTTCCAAGATAAAGAGACCTAACCTTTTTAGCCTTTCTTCATAGGAGTATCCTTCCATCCCCTTTACCATTTTGGTGGCTCTTCTCTGAACCTTTTCTAAAATTGCTATATCCTTTTTAAGATACGGCGACCAGAATTGCACACAATATTCAAGGTGCGGTCTCACCATAGAAGGATATAGAGGCATTATAATATATTTTGTTTTATTTTCCATTCCTTTCCTTATGATTCCTAGCATTCTATTTGCTCTCTTGGCCGCCACTGCACGCTGGGCCGAGGGTTTTAACATGGCATCCATAATGACGCCTAAATCTTTTTCCTGGGTGGTGGTTCCTAATGTGGAACCTTGCATCGTGCAACCATAGTTTGGGATGTTCTTCCCTAGGTGCATAACTTTGCACTTGTCCACATTAAATTTCATCTGCCATTTTGATGCCCAGTCATCCAATTTATCAAGATCCTCTTGCAATTTTCCACAATCCTCTTGGGTTTTAACAACTTTAAATAGTTTTGTGTCATCTGCAAATTTCATAAACTCACTCATTCCACTTTTCAGGTCATTTATGAATTTGTCAAAAAGCAGCGGACCCAGCACAAATCCCTGGGGTACACCACTATTCACCTTTCTCCATTGGGAAAATTGGCCATTTAGCCCTACCCTCTGCTTTCTGTCTTTTAACCAGTTCCTGATCCACAATAGTGCACTGCCTCCTATCCCATGACTCTTTAGTTTTGCCAAATGTCTCTGATGAGGGACCTTGTCAAAGGCTTTCTGAAAGTCCAGATACACTATATCAACCGACTCACCTTTGTCCACATGTTTATTCACTCCTTCAAAAAACATAACAGATTAGTAAGACAAGATCTTCCTTGTCTAAAGCCATGTTGGCTGTCTCACATTAGGCCATGACTATCTACATGCTGAGTAATTTTATTCTTTATGATGGTTTCTACCATTTTTCCCGGTACTGACGTCAGGCTCACCGGTCTGTAGTTTCCCGGATCTCCCCTGGAACCCTTTTTAAAAATTGGTGCTACATTGGCGATCCTCCAATCTTCAGGTATTGGAGATGATTTTAATGATAGTTCACAGATTACTAATAGCAGGTCTGCAATCTCATATTTCAGTTCTTTCAACACCCTTGGATGTATACCATCCAGCCCAGGTGATTTGCTACTCTTCAGTTTATCTAATAGTTGTAATGTCTGATGGTATTGGGTATTTTACTTTAGGTGTTTAGCGAATGCCTGTGGTTCAATGGTGTTTGTGTTGAGAGCTTGGCTGGTGTCTCTTGTTAGCCTGTTAACTATCTCATACAACTCCCTAGGTTTGTTTATTGCTTTCATTATTAGTTTGGTGTGGTGGTCTTTTTGGCTTTACATAGAAACATGATGACAGAAAAAGACCACATGGCCTATCTAGTCTGTCCTTCCATAACAACAACTGCAACAGTCCACTTTGTACCTGTAGAGATCCTCTGTGTTGGTCCCATGCGTTTTTTAATTCAGTTACTGTCCTCATCTCTACCACCTCCACTGGGAGACTTTTCCATGGATCCACTACTCTTTCCGTTAAGAAATATTTCCGCATATCACTCCTGAATCTATCTCCCTTCACCCTCATCCCATGTCCCCTCATAGCAGAACTTGCTTTCAATTGAAAGAGGCTCTCTCCCTGAACATTTATGCCACGGAGGTATTTAAACATCTCAATCATATCACCTCTATCCCGCCTTTCCTCTAAGGTGTACATATTAAGATCATTAAGTCTGTCCTCATATGCTTTATAATTAAGCCCACAAATCATTTTAGTAGCCACCCTCTGCACCGACTCCATCCTGTTCACATCCTTTTGAAGGTGCGGTCTCCAGAATTGCACACCATACTCCAAATGAGGTCGCACCAAAGACTTATACAGAGGCATTATCACCTCCTTTTTTTCTGCTAGTCATTCCTCTCCGTATGCACCCAAGCATCCTTCTAGCTTTTGCCGTTGCCTTTTCTACCTGTTTGGCTACTTTAAGATCATCAGACACAACCACGCCTAGGTCCCGCTCTTCTTTAGTGGACAAAAGTACTTCACCTCCTATACTGTATTGCTCCCTTGGATTTCTGCAGCCCAAATGCATGACCTTACATTTTTTAATATTAAATCCCAGCTGCCAAATTCTAGACCATTCTTCAAGCTTAGCTAGATCCCTCCTTATGTTATCTACACCTTCCTGGGTGTCTACTCCATTGCAGATTTTGGTATCATCTGCAAAGAGGCAAACCTTACCCGACAGCCCTTCCGCTATATCACTAACAAAGATGTTAAAAAGAATCGGACCAAGGACAGATCCCTGGGGCACACCACTGGTAACATCCTTCTCCTCAGAGTGAGCTCCATTTACTTGTACTCTTTGTCGCCTCCCACCCAACTAATTTCTAACCCAAGCAGTAACTTTAGGGTCCATCCCTAGGGTGCTCAGTTTGTTTATAAGTCACCTGTGAGGAACAGTGTCAAAGGCTTTACTGAAATCTAAATACACCACATCTAGAGCTCTCCCTCGGTCCAACTCCCTGGTCACCCAGTCGAAGAAATCAATCAGATTTGTCTGACAAGACCTGCCTCTGGTGAATCCATGCTGCCTCAGATCCTGTAATCTGCTGGACTCCAGAAACCTCACTATTTTCTCTTTCAGCAGCGTTTCCAATAATTTACTCACCACCGAAGTTAAACTAACCGGCCTATAGTTTTCAACCACATCCTTACTTCCGCTTTTGTGTAAAGGCACCACATGAGCCTCTCTCCAGTCCTTTGGCACCACTCCTGACTCCAACGAGGCATTGAAAAGGTAAGTCAGTGGAGTTGCTAGAACGTCCCCAAGTTCCCTCAGTATTCTAGAGTGTATCCCATACGGTCCCATCACTTTGTCTACTTTAAGTTGAGCTAGTTTCTCATGAACACAGTCTTCTGAAAATTGTTCAAGATGTCCCTCGCTTCTGTTCCTATTTGTGGGTGTTTTCTGAGGTCCTGCTCCTGGTTCTTCATCTGTGAACACAGAACAAAAATATTTGTTAAGCAATTCCGCTTTATCCTTATCAGCTTTTACATATTCCCCCCCTGCACCCTTGAGTCTGACAATACCACTTTTGCCCTTCATCTTCTCACTAATATATCTGAAAAATGTCTTATCCCCCCATTTTATTGCACTGGCTATTTCCTCCTCCTTTTGAATCTTTGCCTTCTTGACTACTTTGCTAGCTTCTCTAAGTTTTTCCAAATACAGATGCCTGTCTTCCTCTCTCTGTGATCTCTTGTATTTCATGAAGGCCTCCCTCTTTTTCTACACTTTTTCAGCTACTTCCTTCGAAAACCATAGCGGTCTCCTTTTCCTTTTGACTTTATTTACCATTTTAACAAAAAGGTTGGTTGCCCTTAAAATACCCCCTTTCAGTTTTGCCCACTGTTTTTCTACATCCCCCAGCTGTTCCCATCCCACTAACGACTCCCTGAGGTATTGTCCCATCTTCGCAAAGTTAGTCTTCCTAAAGTCTAAGATCCTCACCTTGGAATGGATGCTAACAGCCCTAGTCCTAATACTGAACCACACCATCTGGTGATCACTGGATGCAAAATGATCTCCCACTACAACATCAGAAACACTTTCACCATTGGTAAGCACCAAGTCCAGTATGGCCCCTTCATGTGTGGGGTCTGTTACCAATTGCCTGAATAGTTCTCCCTGTAGAGAATCCAGGATCTCCTTACTTCTAGATGATACTGCAGCAGGAATGTGCCAATCAACATCTGACATATTGAAATCTCCTATCAGTAGCACTTCCCCTTTCCTAGCAATGCTGCGTATGTCTTCAATTAACTCTCTGTCCACCTCTTCCTCTTGTGAGGGAGGTCTGTATATCACACCAATGCAAATAGATTTCTCTTTTCCTCTTTCTAGTTTAACCCACAATGCCTCCTCTCTCCCTTTTAAGCTCTGTAATTCCAAAGCTTTAATAGTAGTTTTTACATATAGTGCCACTCCTCCTCCCCTTCTTCCTACCCTGTCCTTTCTGAATAAAATATAGCCAGGTATAGTTACATCCCAGTCATGGTTTTCTGTGAACCATGTTTCTGTAACTGCCACTAAATCCAAGTCAGCCACTCCCACCAAAGCTTCAACTTCAGGGATCTTATTTCCCATGCTACGGGCATTAATACACACTGCTTTCGATATGTTACCCCTGTTACCCATTTCCATAAAGGTATTTAATGTATCACCTACCTGGGGGCTTTCACTTACCTGGGGGCTTTCTTCACCCATCCCCAACTAATCTAATTTAAAGCCCTCTTCAGTAGATTAGCCAGTCTACTACTGAAGATGCGTTGACCTTTCTTGGACAGATGGATGCCATCTCTGCTCTGCAACCCTTGGAACAGCATCCCATGGTCTAGGAAACCAAAACGCTCTCAATGACACCATCCATGCAGCCATGCATTCATCTCCAGGATGCAAGTCTCTCTGCCTTGGCCTTTACCCTCAACAGGGAGGATTGAAGAGAACACCACCTGTGCACCTAACTGCTTCACCCTCTGTCCCAGAGCCATGAAGTCACTTTTGATACATTCCTAGGTATACCTGGCAGTATCATTTGTTCCAACATGGATTAGCAACATTGGGTAATAGTCAGTGGGCTTGATGAGTCTCTGCAAACTCTCCCTAACATCTTGGATTTTGGCACCAGGCAGACAGCATACCTCTCTGGACATCAAGTCTGGTCAGCAGATGGATGCCTCAGTATCCCTCAGAAGAGAGTCTCCAACCACCACTACCCTTCGTTTCCTTCTGGTCACTGATTCTGCAACTTTGGGGTACTTGAACTCTGGTTCTTCCCTTTCCAGGGATGCTTTCACCTCCTCCACTTCCAGGGCTGCATAATGGTTCTTCAATTCAAGGGCTGGAGAAGTTGGATTGGTGATTTTGCAGGCCCTGGTGACTTGTGTCCAACCATCGACATTCTGTTGGTAGCCATCTTCTCCTGTGCTGGAGAGCTTGGATGCTGCAAGAAGCATCTCATCAATGTACTTCTCACTGTCTTGAATGCTCCTCAGCCTCGCCACCTCCTCTCTGAGTTTCTCCTCTTGTTTCCTCAGAGCTTCAGCATGCAGGCACCCTGCACATGGAACCGGTCCTTCAACTGGCATTAGGACCTCTGTCTGGACTGAGGCAGAAGCTGCAACAGGGGCAACAGCTTTAGCAATACAATTTTTCCCAGCCATTGTTCTGTTCATGGAGCTTAGGTATCTGTTAAAGCAAAAGAGAGAGATCTACCAAGTACCAGCCGGTTTTGCAGCTGTCTTTTCAGAGAAAAAGCAGTTAAATCTCTTTAATTATATTCAAAATGTGCTGGTCCAATTCTCTGTGATTTGTTAAAGGGGGAGATGCCCTATAAAGCAAGACTGCTCACTAGGGGTGGGTGGGAGTCGGGGTGGGTAGGGAGGGAACTAACACCTGATTAGGTGTTTAGCAGTTTCTAAACTTGAGGAGGTTACTGGAGTTCAGCAACCTACTGTGCTCAAGGAAAGTTCCCCTAAAGCACCAAAAAGAAACTAACCTTGCTTTAAAAAATATACATAAAACCCTTTTAAGAGCTCCCAGTCAGAGAGCTAGCAATGTAATATAATAAAACAAACAAACAAACCCTCAAATCCTTACTGTTTGTTGATCTGTGGAGCCCTGGTTAGGAAAGCCTCAACAGGGCAGGGCACTGGAGCCTTTTATGCAGGCTTCAACTGCACTCAGGAAACAGGCCCACTAACTCCTGATTAGGTGTTAGCAGTTTCTAAACCTGAGGAGGTTACTGGAGTTCAGCAACCTACTGTGCTCAAGGAAAGTTCCCCTAAAGCACCAAAAAGAAAATAACCTTGCTTGGTTGGTTTTGTTTTGGAATTATATGTTTGTAGGGTGAGTAGGTATAGACTCTTTTTCTTGATCATTGAATGTGATTCTCCATCTGCATCCCAGTTTCCATAGCTTTCTCTTTAATTCTTCAAGACTAGGTGTGTACCAGGGGCTGTGGATGCGGTGTTGTAGTTTCCCATTCCTGGTGGGAGGAGCTGAGGCAAACATTTCAAGTGTGTTTGTCCATTTTTCTTCATGAGGTCAAGATTCAGTGGTTCATCTTCAAGAGAGGGAAGAATTTTGTCAATGAAGTTTTGTATGTTGAAGGCCTTGAAAGAGTGATGGTGAATGCTGTGATTAGCATTTGTTTGGAAACGATTGCTGTGGAAGGTGATAGTGCTATGATCCGACAAAGGGACTTCGGTGAGCAGAGGGTTGGGGATTGCATGTTTATTAAGGAGTTGGTGTTGGACGAATATAAGATTTAGTATGTGTCTTTTGGTGTGGATTGCAACTTGGATAAGTTGGGAGAATTGATGGTGTTCCATGGCTTTCAGGAAGGAAGTAGATTGGCTGAGAGAGATGGATGATAAGTTCAGGTCACCCATTATTGTGAGGTAGTTAGGTGGATTGATATGGATACTTGTGAGTTCTAGGATGGTAATTAATTCATCTATTTTAGCTGTGGGGGCGTGGTAGGCAAGACACGGTGTTATCTGTTCATTTGAAACTAATAGCCCAGATCATCTATGCTAAGTGATCGGTAAGCTTAAAATGTAGATTGCTTCTTGCCAGAATGCAGACACCATCTCTGCGGCCTGAGCGAGGGCAGTTGAAAATGTTATATCCCGTTGGTTTGAGCTGATTGATTAGAATAATATCCGAGGTGGTGAACCAGGATTCTGTTATACAAAAAATTTCTAGGTTATTGTCCAGGATGTAGTCATTTAGTATCTGAGTCTTGTTGAGTGAGCGTTTATTAGAGTGAATTTTAGGAAGGGTGTGGGTTTTGATGATTGCATGACATGTTTCAGATTGTTTTGGTTCTGAGGTGAGATATGAACCAGCCTGGAGTAAGCAATGGATTTCCCTGGTTCTCTTAATTTATGGGCTTTTCCTCCAGTAACACATCCAAACCTTTTTTAAACCTAGTCACACTAACAGCTTTTACTACATCTTCCAGTAACAAATTCCAGAGTTTGATTATACATTGAGTGAAAAAATATTTTCTCTTATTAGTCTTAAATGGACTACATTGTAGCTTCATTGCGTGTCCCTCAACCAATCTATGTTTACCCAATCTATGTTTAGTAGTAGTAGTAGGTATGCTAGAGGTGCCCTCGTGTTAATACATTTTAGGGTTTCCCACCTTTGCCCTCCATCCTGCTGAATAAGGAGAGGTGTCCTTTACATGATGGTCTGTGCTGGCAAAATGGAAGGAGTAACTGAGAAGCATTGGCTACTTTGCTCCTGCATGTGAGTAAACTGTGAGTAGGAGGGCAAGTGCAGAGTGTGCTGTGGTATTGCAGTAATTTCTCTATATTGGGTTTGTTTTTTATTCAATCCAGCCCAAAAGAATATGGAAAGAATTGCAGGGATTGAGAAAGTCTCTACAGTATGCCAATCTTTCTGGGGCAAAATAACTCTCTAAAAATTAAATGAAATGAGATGAAACTTGGCATGAGGGGAAAACCGATGAAAAGACACATTGAGTTAGAAATGGGCCAGATGGGATTGGGAGTGCCAAAGAAATTAGCTCCCCCCAAAAAGAGTCCCAGTGTATTTGTATGGAAGAAGGAGTTCCAGCTTCTGTAGCATAGACATTTGTATACACTGAAACATAGCAGGGAGTTCCTGCTTTCAAATGGCTCTCCTAAAACCGCAAACTGTCACCACCCCCAAAAACTACATCCCCAGAACTGCTCCAGCATTCCTCAATCTGCCTTTAATCTCCCAAAACCACTGCCATGTAACTACCCCACCCCACTAAACTGCCCCCCTTCCCAAAACAACCCACAAAATTAAGTCACGCTCCAGTTTTCTCCATACAATACAGGCACAACACATGCACACACAGATATTTTCACACCACACATAACATATGATATGCTACAGATATATACAGGGCTAGAGCAAGGACTGGAGGTGCCCTAGGTGGGCTCTCCATCCTGCTGCCCCCTATGCACCCCCCACTCCCATTGCCATTGCTACCACCTCTGCTGGTCCTCTCTGGGTGTTCTACCACTAGCTTTGTGCTGTATAGTTCTAAAGAGAAATGAACTTGGTACAGCAGTGGGGCATTACTGGCCCGATACCATCACTGAGCCTGGAACTCTCTCTTCAAAGTGTTTTTCAAATTTCTATCACTGTACTTGTTGACCTTGCTCCCGAGAACAATGGTTTTCTTGGTTCTTTAACAATGCCTTAGGAACAGATACTGTATCTGCTTTTCTCCATGACTGAAATCCACTCCTCGATGCTTTCAGGTGTTCAACCGATTCAGATGTCAGGTCTTTCATCCTGTCTTCCTGCTATACTGGCTCTCTCTGGGTTTTTTAGGCCTTTCTAGCCCGTCTTGTTGCTGTGTTGGCCCTTCCTCCGGTTTGCTGGCCACTTGCAGCCATAGTTGCCGCCCCTTCAACCACTGCCACTGCTTTTGGGGCCGTCACCACTGTACATCCTCTGCTCTGTTCCTCAGAATCTGATCCAAACAATCCACAAAGTCTTCTCTCAGTTCGGGGGGATTTTGATCTGTACTTCAGTTTCCTATGGCTGAGACCAAAGTCCTCAGTGTCTGGACTCTAACTTGCATGCACACAGCTTAGTTGAGCTCACTTCATTCCTGCTTAGGGTTACCAGATTGTTGGAGAGCAAATCTTGGACACCTGGGAAGGACTGAGTTAGGTTGGGCAAGATAGAAGTCCTTCAAAATGATCAGTGTCGGGGGGCGCTCATGAGCCAAACAAGATGGCCACGGCTTAGTGGAGCTCCTCAACTTCATGTCCCGTTTTGAGGATCAGCCCCTTTAATATGCTCTGCCATGTCTAAACTGCTACCTCTGTGCTAACATTTGGGTAGCCCGAGGTTGAACATCTCTATTCTGGTGATCTGACACCTGGTGAAGCCTCAGCAACCCCCCTTCTCTGCCTTTGTCTGAGATCGTGGAGTGGCTTGAAACCGCCATCCCTCTGCCGATAATGCCACTTCTCCTATTTTTCCGACCAACAGTCCTCTGAATGCCGCAGCTCCCATAAAAACTCCTGATCTGGAGCAGCCTAGTGCACCGCTCGGATGTTGAGTAGTGGGTGAGTAGTGGCTGAATGGAAAAGTCTAGATATCTTGCGGCATAACTGTCTGCATTCTCTCTTCTTTCACGGCAAGATCTGGTGAGAAAATTATTCTCCCCCATGTACTATACCTGATTGGTGGCGCCGGGCTGAATTTGAAGCTCTGCGGTGGGATGGCAGATGGGGTTTGTGCTTTCCCGGTTCCTCCCTAGCCATCTTTTTCATCTGGAACACACGCTGGAATGCAGAAGGAGGGAAGAGAATCAAAAATTATAATTAACAAAAATTCAGTCTCGCATAATAGGATTTGGGATTCATTCAAGCCTCCATCAAAAGATCAACTAGCCCATATCATTTCAACAATAAATACAAGCACTTCTCCCTCTGATCCTTGTCCAGTATCATGGATCAAAGCCACTAAATCAAGCTTCCTTCACATTATACAACACATGGTGCACATTTCACTTACTCAAGGTCTATTGCCAGGGCAATTAAAACTTGCATCTGTCAGACCAATCCCCAAAAAAAACTACTTTAGACAAGAACAACCCAGCCGCATATCGGCCAATATCTAGTATCCCATTTTTAGCTAAGATTATTGAAAAAACTGTTCAGCTTCAACTTCAAGATCATATTGGTATTTACGCTCCTTTAGACGACAATCAACATGGTTTTCAGCCAAATCACGGAGTAGAAACCCTAATGATTTACCTTTTCGACAATATACTCCGTACCATAGATGACTCTAAGAAAGGCATCATAATGATCTTTATTGACATCTCCGCGACATTTGACTCTGTGGATCACAAAAGATTACTAAACAGATTAGAGGAGATCGGACTTTATGGTACCACATTAAAATGGTTTCAGTCATATCTTACAGAGAGACACTTACAAGTAAAGATAGGTGACAAAGCATCTCAACCCATAAGAGTTTTACAAGGAGTTCCACAGGGCTCTGCCCTCTCGTCCCTTTTATTCAATATCTACATACAACCAATTTGCAACATCCCTTCAAAGAATGACATTAAGTACACCATCTATGCAGATGATATAATGATATTTACACCTGTGTCAATCAATAACCCTGACTATCATAGAATTACAGATTGTCTCCTATAAATGTCTGATTGGTGTAAATGTAATAACATGGAAATCAATTTCAACAAAACTGAGGCCTTATTTCCCTGATTTCCCTCCTCCACCTGACATCTTGATAGAAGATTCTATTATTCCCATTAAATCTGAAGTAAAATATCTTGGGGTGACCCTTGACAGAGAAATGAATCTGAAAACACATATAAGTAAGACAATCAGGAGCGCATATTACAGAATGAAGATTATTAGAAGATTAAGACCACTACTCGAAACAACCCACTTCCGTAACGTCTGCCAAGCTTTAATCACGCCATTATTTGATTTTTGTAATCCTATATATCTTGGCCTTCATAAGCAGTCACTAAAACCTTTGCAACTCGCGCAAAACACTGCTGCTCGAATAATCTTCGGATTATCAAGCCAGGAACACATAACTCCTATTATGAAGGAGCTACATTGGCTACCTATAGCTTATCGTATAAAATATAAAACCACTATATACATTTTCAAAATCAAACATCACTGTTCTGCAAACAGTCTGGCTACTCTCATTCAATCAGACGTCAGCAAAAGACCTAGAAGATTAGGATCTACCAATAGAGTCAACACATCACTTGACTTTAGAAAAGCACGTAAAGAAACAACAGAAAGGGCATTCTCGTTTGCGGCACCAAAGATTTGGAACTCTCTTCCAAATGATTTAAGAGCAGCTCAGGACCTTAAAGACTTTAGAAAACAACTAAAAACTGTCCTGTTTATTGAGCATTATGGTCTAACTGAATAATTAATTCAATGTTTAAGAGAAAAACAATCATTTAGTAAGCTGTATTATAGCTCACGTTGTATTATAGTACACAATGTAAATAGCGCTTTATATCTTTCTGTAAAACACACTATGTTACTTTACATGTAATTATCATTACTACATGTTCATATTATCACTGCTTTTATATTTCTTGTTTGTAAAACCGCTTTGATTGTTTGATAAGGCGGTATAAAAATATCATTAAATAAAATAAATAAATAAATAAATAAGATTGTTGGAACACAATTGTGACACGCATGAAGCCATGAGACCGTGACTAGCTTTTTTACACTCTGCCAATCACGGAGAAACCCTGCACTAATACTTCTACCTTCATAGACTAAGTGTAAAAGTGTTCAAGAGTGAGGGGCTGTAGAGTGAATGAGACCAGTCACTTCAGAAAGTAAAGCGAAAGATCAATAAGTTATTGATCTGAAAAGAAGCCGCCGTCCAGCAGCCAGCCTCTCTCCTCTCCTCTTCAGCTCCGTGCTCCCCTTGCCGGGTAGAGCACACCTGGGCAGGAGCCAACATCTCCCCTGCTCAGGAGCCTCCAGTCCAATCGGGACTGTGGGAGGCGGAGCCACAGAAGCGCACTGAAAAGAAGCCGCCGTCCAGCAGCCAGCCTCTCTCCTCTCCTCTTCAGCTCCGTGCTCCCCTTGCCGGGTAGAGCACACCTGGGCAGGAGCCAACATCTCCCCTGCTCAGGAGCCTCCAGTCCAATCGGGACTGTGGGAGGCGGAGCCACAGAACCGCACTAAAAAGAGGGCCCTTTGGCGTGGCCCTTAGGCGAAGGCCCCACCAGTGAAGCAACAGTCTGATTCTGCGCCGAAGGGCAGCGATCTCCACAACCCACCACTGATCTGAGACACCGTCGAATCACCCAAGCCGTTCTCCCTCATCCAACACCGAGCAACCATCAAGCTACATCCAGGTTTGATAAGCATTACCAACCCTGTGCATCACATATAGAACTATGACTGTCTCATACCACACTGAATTAACTACCTTGATTATATTGTCCTGCACGCTATTTCTTACTGCAATAGTTAACTAAAGCTTGACTGTGGGTAGGAACCCCTAGCCGCTTGTTACATTGTTTCCAGTGCTACATACCAAAATTGAAACATTTTCACTGCTGTTTGTCCAATGTTCCAACTTAAAATTGTTACATCGCTGCTGCAGCTTAATCCCCAGCTGCCCACCTTGCTATATCAACAGCTGCATTGCCATACCTTGGTATAACACCAACTATAATTAACTACTTGGATAATATTGTCCTGCATGTTATTGATTACTGCAAAAGTTAACTAATGACTGCTTGTGGGTAGGACTTCCCTAGCTGCTTGTTACATTGTGTCCAATGCTACATCCTAAAATCGAGACACTGTCTCTGTTGCATGTCCTACGCTCCAACTTAAAACTGTCACATTGTTGCTGCAGCCTAATCCCCAGCTGCCTACCCTGCTATACCTTGATAAATCACTAGCTACCATCCCTGACATATCTTGCTATATCACTCCAAGAAGATATCTATAAAAAAGCTTTACTCTCCCACACTGCTGCAACCATGACCATATCAGCCGTAACATTCCTTTGCTTACTCTCCAGTGTATTGTACGAAGCTAATTCTCTCTCCCAAGATCACTACCATATCACGACATTACATAGCACAAACAAAAACACTTCCACAGCTTTCATCAACATCCACAGAGCCATTACTACAAGAGGCACTCTCACCTACTTCATATAGCAATAGACCAAACAGCCAACACAAAACGCAACCGACACGCTCCCCCACAAGAAGGACTTAGATGTGCTCTCATAAACGCCAGATCTGCACGTAAGAAATGGCCAGCCATCTCAGACTTAATAATTAAACAAAACCTAGACATTTTAATGATCACAGAAACATGGTTCTCCGAATCTGACTCAGTCATAATAAACCAGCTCACACCTCCTAATTACTCTACCTACACATGTAACAGATCAAACAAAAGAGGAGGAGGTGTCGCCATCATAACAAAGACAAACCTCCAATATCGTACAATCACATCCAAGAGCACAAAACAACTAGACACTATCTCAATATACAACAACTACAACACCCTCAACTTAATATATATGGCACCGAATTCAACATCTGAAGAATTATCCAGCGTACTTGACTTAGCCTGCAACCCAATACACCCAGGGAAACCTAACTGGATAATAGGTGATTTCAATCTCCCTTCCATACCAATTACCCTTTCTAACTCATTCTTAGAAGCAATGACAAACCTCAACTACAGCCAACTCATAAACCAACCTACTCATCAACATGGCAATGTGCTCGACCTCGTCTTTGCTCCGCCATCCTACATGTCCACGAATGACGATTTCGACCTATCTGTCGCTCCAGTACCATGGTCAGACCATAGCCTGATAGTATTCACAATACCAACACATCAAGATCCACCCAATAATACAACAAAACGAACATCAACAAACACCACTCGCTTCAGACCGCTCAACGAAGAAGAAATTAAGAAAAACATACTTCCAATACTCAAACAACCTTCCTCCAACATCAACGACATAGTTTCTACATGGAATGAAACCATCAACCAATACGCCACTATACCACCAGCCTGCAAAGACCCAACAACGAAGAATAATGTAGTCAATAGACCATCTGCACCATGGTTCTCTCAGGAACTAAGGAAGTCTCGTACAATATTGAGGAACCTCGAAAGAAAATGGCGTAAATCTCACAACCCAACAGATCAACAAATATATTTAACCCACCTTCAATCCTATCGTGAAACAATATGGGACACAAGAAAAACCTACCACTCCGAACTCCTCAACCGCTCCCTAAACAAACCCAGGGAGCTATTCAATATAGTAAAGTCATTAACCAAAGAACCTGCTCCACCTCAACAAGAACCCATACACCCTCAGAAGTATGCCAATTTCATACAATCTAAAGCTATCAGAAACAACAACCTCCTCACTCCAAAGTCCTCCGACATCACACACCTCCTCATCCCAAAGTCCACTACAGCAACAAGGACAAAATTTCCCTCTCTTTCAGCTCCCCTCATCACTCCTTCAACTTTCCCCTCCCTCTGCAAAATGCGTTGAAGACATTATCGTCAAAATGAATACTACCACAGCACCTAACGACCCCTGCCCAGCACACTGGATAAGAGCTATGCGATCCGACTTTAGCCCTGTCATAGCAGAAATTATAAAGATGTCATTCTCAACAGGCACCTTCCCATCAGCACTAAAGCAGACCTCCATAAGACCGCTGCTAAAGAACAATCAACTAGACCCAACAAAAGAAGAATCATACCGCCCGATAGCTAGTATACCACTGCTATCCAAAATAATTGAGAAAGTAACCAATAATCAGATACAACAACACATAGACACCTCCTCCCCCCTTGATCCCAGTCAGCACGGATTTAGGGAATCTCACGGAGTAGAGACACTATTGACCACATTAACCAACACACTCATCAGTAGACTAGACGACATTAACAAGGGCTTCGCACTAATATTCCTCGACATATCTGCAGCATTTGACTCGGTTGACCATGAAATACTACTAACCCGCCTATATGACAAGGGAATCCACGGCCTAGCATGGAAATGGTGCAAATCATACCTGGAAGACCGCTTGCAACACGTCCCGGACTATTACAGGCACATCAGAACCTTTCCAGCTAAAACAAGGAGTTCCACAAGGCTCATCCCTATCGGCACTCCTATTTAACATTTACATGCAGCCCCTGTGCGATATCACTCGATCCTTTGGCATTTCCTCACTGATCTACGCAGATGATGTTCTACTATTCACTCCATTCAATGTCAAGCTCCCAGATTACACATCTTTAGTAGATTGCTTTAATGCAATAGCAGACTGGTTACTCACGCAGAATATGCGAATAAACTACAAAAAAAACGAAGTACTGATTGTCACGAAAAACAGAGAATTCGCACCCCCGGAGACCCTAAGAGTATGAGATGCACACCTCCCAATCAAGCCCTCCATAAGATACCTTGGAGTGATACTGGACTATCGCCTAGATTTTAAAGAACATATCAACCGCACCGTGAAAACCATTTATTTCAAGATAAAGACCCTACGCCATCTAAAAAATATGCTTGACCCAGACAGCTTCAGAACTATATTCCAAGCCATAGTCACACCCCACTTCGACTATGCGAATATAATACTCCATGGTCTCCCAAAGAACTCACTAAATACATTACAACTAGCCATGAATGCCGCAGCCCGGGTATTATACGGTGCTTCAAAGAGCGATCACATAACACCCATCCTAATGGAGCTTCACTGGCTCCCTATATACTGCAGAATAACATATAAAGCCCTTATCTTGACCTTTAAAGCAATAAATTCTATAGCTCCATCAGCAATTTCGAAACTCCTCCATCACACTCCCAACACCAGATCTAGGAGGTCAGCAGCGGCAAATACCCTAACTACACCACATGAGGCCACAAAATACAAACGATCAACAACAGACAGGGCTTTCGCGTACTACGCACCCAGATGTTGGAACAACCTACCTCCCAACATTAGAGCTATTACTGACCTCAAACAATTTAGAAAAGCCATAAAGCATCACCTCTTCATTCTACATTTCCAAAGCACATCATCAACCCTCTAACACTTTCAGATAAAGTGTAACCGCCCTATTTAAGATGATGAAAAGAAACTCTATCCCGTGTATATAGGTCCTATACATGCTACAAATATGTACATAGTTTCCCTAAGTTATAATCCCAGTTGTATATTTCCTGTTATATGTAAGCTCACCACAGTCTGTTGATTGAAATGAGTATTCCTGTTTAATGTAAACCGCGCTGATGAAAAAGAGTGCGGTATAGAAGAAATACAAATAAATAAATAAATAAATAAATTATATAGTTGTATGGTGGATTCTCTGTATGGTCTTGAAGCACCATCTTGTGGCCATCCAAAAGAATTGCTTTTCAGGATTATTTTATAATTTCTGTTTGAGTCCCCGCTGCACTGTCTAAATTCTCCAGATCTACTGATTCTGATTCTGGGCTTCCCCCTGATGCTGAAGGTGGTTCTATTTCACAGGCAATTGACGAGTCAGTGATTTCATCTTTAGCAACAAAAAATGATCTCATGGAAATCCTCAAGGAACTGAAACTCTTTAGATTGGACTTTACTAAAACGGTGAGTAATATACGGTCTGACCTGAAAGCTTTGGATGACCGCGTAACACAGAACGAAATTAATATCGGTGACCAAATTGACTCCACTGCACTGTTTCAATCTACATTTAAGAAGATGTATCCAGGGCCGGCCCGTCCATTGAGCAAGAATGTTGTTGGCCAGGGCCCCGTGCTTCAGGGGGCTCGCGCCAATAACATCCTGCATGCTGTCGGCTCACCTCCGTTAGTGGCTCATGGCTCCTGGCAAGCTCAGCAACAGCTTCTTACAGCCGCCAAAGTGAAGAGTGTTGTTTCTTTCACTTCGGCAGCTGTATTGTAATGAAGATTGCAGGCACACTGAGAGCCGGGACACAGGAAATGTCCTTTGACCTCCGGCACACCAACGATCTTCATTACAATACAGCTACCGAAGTGAAGGAAACAACGCTCTTCACTTCGGCAGCTGTAATGAGCTGTTGCTGAGCCTGTCGGGAGCCGGGAGCCGCTAAAGAAGGTGAGCCGGGGCCTCTAAAGCATGCCATGGGGCTCTTTGGGGAGGGGAGGGAGCGGGCTTGGACTTGAAATGGGCTGAGTTGGGGCAGGGGGCTAAGATTCCAATGGGCTGAGTGGAGGGGCCTAAAATTGGAAATGGGCTAGGAGGGGGGCTAGGATTGGAAATGGGCTGAATGGGGGGGGGGGCAGGGAGGTTAGGAATGGAAATGGGCTGAGTGGGTGGGGTGTGGCTAGGACTGCAAATGAGCTGATGGGGAGGACTAGGACTGGAAATGGGCTTTTGTGGGGGTAGGATTGGAAATGGACTGATGTGGTTCTGGAATAGGATTGGAAATGTCTAATGGGGGGCTAGTTTTAGAAATGGCTGATGGGGGCTAGGAGTGCAAATGGGCTGATAGGGGCAGCTTGGCCTGGACATGCGTTGATGGGAGGGGGGGCTAGGACTGGAAATGAGCTGATGGGGGCTGGAATAGGACTGGAAATGAGCTGATGGGGGCTCGGACTGGAAATTAACTGAGTGTGGGGGAGCTTGGACAGGAAATGGGCTTAAGCTCCCCCACACTTGGCCCAATTTCCAGTCCAAGCCCCCCCCCCCCCCCATCAGCTCACTGGAATAAGATTGGAATTGGTTTATGGGGGAGCTATTATTGGAAATGGCTGATGGGGGGCTAGGATTGCAAATGGGCTGATGGGGGAGCTTGGACTGGAAATGGGCTGATGGGGGTGGAATAGGATTGGAAATGAGCTGATTGGGGGGCTAGGACTGGAAATGGGCTGATGTGGAGGGGCTAGAATTAGAAGGGAGCTGATTTTCGGAGAGGACTAGAAGGGGATGGGACTGGGAGAATGAGGATGGAGGGGGAAAAGAGATTTTGTGTGGGAGGGAAGGAAAATCTACGAGTTGCTGGGTATTGCATAGTAAGTGGGGATTGAGGATGGAAGGGTGAAATTTGAGTGGATGATAAAGGAATAAAAAAGAAAATGGGGAAAGAGCAAAAGGGGAAAGATCAGTATGTTAAAGCAGATGTAGAAGATAAAATGGAAAAAATCTAGAAGAGAGAAGAAAAGACAAATGGACAGCAGACAATGGAGAATTAGCAGAAGACAGAAGAAACTAGAAGAACGTGAATGAACAATTGCAAATGAAAAATAAAATGCCCAAACAACAAAATGTGTATCACTAACGTCTTTGCATTTATGTTTAGTACAAAAGGAAATTAATTTATAGTGTTGTTGTACATTTCAAGTTTGGCTTTAGGGGTACCCAATTTAATTATTGTCTTCCGATATCTAAATTGTGATTCCTTGTTCTTTGTTTGGTGACGGTCTATGTTCTGCATGTGTAACCGAGCTGAGGTATTCTATTCTTGTAGTTTCTGTTTGACAATGCCACTTGTTCTCTTTCCCCAGGAGGAGATGTATTGGTATTCTCTGAGATGTATTGGTTTAATATTTGCAGTGTTGCCTTTTGATAGGTAGGTTTTGGTGCTTTGTGAGTCTTGATAGTGCTATTATGATACGGTGGGTTTGCCATGGGTTCCAAATGGGCAGTGTTTATACTGTAGTACTTCCTAATGTGCCTGACAGTTGGTACTGGAGTATAGTAACGTAGAAATCTGGTAGTCTTTCTTTATTCATATACTCATTAGAGGCATGTTAACATGATGCTGATATTTATGCAAATGAGGCTTCTTATGCAAATAAGGCCCCACAATGAGTCTCTGCACATGGCTCCACACCCCCTTGTGCCGCCCCTGGATGGATCAACTTACAAAAGAACTACAAGATCGCCAGGAGGATTTGGAAAACCGACAAAGAAGAAATAACATATGAGTTTTAGATTTATCTGAGCACCAGGCAGATTGAGAAGATACATTGTGCAAGGAGGCCTATCCGGAGTCTGGAGGGAAGACAAAGAGACAGGGAATTCACCCTAGTAAAGGACCCCTTTCACCAAATCAGGGTAGGAAAGCTATAAACACCTCCAGGAATCAGAAAACTTCCACGTGGCTGACATTTCATGCTCCCCCTAGTGGAATGAAGGGGAGAGGATACAGGGCCCATAACCCCTTAGACAGTGAATGCTCCAAGCACTCAGGTGCCCAAAGTCAGGCTGATCACCTGAGTAGGGAGGAGTTGGAGCTAGAGCCCTGGAAATATAAACCTATGCCAGAGTGTGAGAAAGGGGGAAAAGAAGCAGGAAGCCAGGCTGACACAAGCAGAAGCACAGATGAAAGCAAGGGAAGCTTGACTGGTTCTGAGCAGAGCAGAGGAACTGAGCTTCCAGGAGAAAGTGCTAATTGGCATATAGCATGTCTGCAGGAGAGTTTGGGGCCAGGAACAAGAGAGACTCCAAGATTCCCCGGGAGGCTGTTAGCTGAGCACTGTGAGCAAGACAGAGAGTCAGAGCCATGCAGCTGGGAGAGCCCGAGGTGAAGCTGAATGATGAGGACACTCCCATGGACTGTTCCTTTTGCCAAGTTTTAAACCTGGGAACGTAGAGAAAACAAGCCAGTCTTGAAAGAAAGTCTTCCAGGAAAAGGTACCCATAGTCCACAAGCAGGGTGGCCGTGATTCCCTTGTGTTTTTAAAGGGGAAGTTTATGGGGACTAAGGAGCAAGCCTGGAACTGTGAAAAGCTTGTTAACCACCTGCTGCTGGAATGAGGACACTGGGGTAAGCTAAAGTAGCTATTATAACAAAGCTATCTTTTGCCCCTGAATTATATATGGTTACTTGGAAGGTAGCCAAGAAAGGTTGGAAGCTGAATAGAAGCTATACTACCACAGACTTTAAATGTGATTTTGTTTTTGTGCTTTAGCCAGCAAGGCTAAAAAGGGAATGCAATATACTTGCTGTTAAAGACTGTGTATCCTGAACTATAGAGAACCTTTAAACAGCTATTTTTGTGTTCGGGTTTGTTTTTGGACTATGCTCTACTTCAAAGAGTCCTGAACAAACAATCATGTATGTGGTATGATCGAATCACTGTGTACAAAATACATTTCTATCATTTGCCTTACCTCGTTGAGCCTGACTACAACTTTCTGCCTGATGCACCCATACAGCTAAACAAAGACTACATTTCCCAGAGGGCACTGCGGGGAAATAGTTTGAAAAAGCTGAAAAAAGCGGATAGCAGAAAGTTCCTCTATTAACCACGCCCCTCTAAGCTAGAGGCAAGTAGTGGTGGCGTGACAACATCTACCCTGATTCAGGATCTGTTCACCTTTTCTGTAACTGATTCTCCTCGACTGGTCAAACTCGAGCGTGCTCATCGCAGTCCTGGGATCAAGAGGACCACTAACGTGCAACCACATCCAGTCATTTCATGTTTCAGTTTCTTTGAGGACAAATTGGCACTCTTACGAAGCTTACGGGGTAAAAGATCCTTTACCTACAATTGCCATGAGCTTCAGATTTTCCAAGATCTTTTTCATCACACATTGGAACATTGTAAAAGCTTCAGACCCCCTTATATAAGCCCTCCAAAAACATTTGATGCCTTATCGTTGGGGCTTTCCGTTTGCCTTGATCTTCAAATGGAATAATGTAAAGCACCGAAGAACTGAATTATCAGTATGTCTAGACTCATTACAATATGGGGATCACCCTCTTCACCAGCGGAATGCAAATGAGGATTGGGAGGTTTCTACAACCCAAGCGGCGAAAGATTCCAGGCTCCAGACGTCCTTCTGGTATGGATCAAGATAATCCCACAACTCAGGGAATGGACACTTCAGTTCTACCTTCAGGGGGGTAAATGCTGAACTCTTTGGAAGGACTGTAATATTTCAATAGCATGGCTTTAAACCACAACACAATGTTGAAACCTTGCTCACCTCTCTTTTTGATAATCTTCTAAGAGGTATCGATAACATTAAGAATGGATTCCTGTTAGTATTCATGGATGTTTCAGTTGCTTTTGAAACAATATCTCACTCTAATCTACTGCACCATTTGCATCATATAGGATTACAAAATAATACTTTAAACTGGTTTAGCTCTTACTTGGAAGATCGTATGCAACAAGTCAAATGTGACCAAAAAAAATCTTTGCAATTCCCATTCATTCAAGGAGTGCCTCAGGGTTCAGCTTTATCTTCTATTCTGTTCAATATTTATATCCAACCTTTATGCAATATTATTAAACTACACAAATTCCATTATCATCTTTATGCTGATGACATAATGGTATATACCCCAATTGTTTTACAATCTCTTGACTTTTCAGCAATTTCTAGATGTCTCCAAGACATGAATACCTGGCTTTCAAATAATAACTTTACACTTAATTATGACAAAACTGAGGTAATGTTTGTTACTAGGAACCCTAACTTAATTCCTCCAAATACTATTGATTTATTAGGTAGGCTCATCATAGTTAAAAACTAAATCAAATACCTTGGCATAATTTTGGATAAGGCATTGAACCTTAAATCTCACATTGCTAAAATCACTAACAAGGCCTATCATTGTCTAAAGATTGTGAGAAAACTAAAGCCATTACTCCATCAAGACCATTTTCGTACCGTTTGTCAGGCTCTCATCACCCACCTCCTAGACTATGGAAACCTGCTTTATCAAGGCCTCCCTCAGCTAACTCTACACCCTCTCCAGATGGTTCAGAATACTGCTGCACGTATTATTACTGGTACAGCAAAAGCAGATCATATCTCCCCTGTCCTACAACAGTTGCACTGGCTTCCAGTAAGTGTCAGGTCAAAATTCAAGACACTTTTAATTATCTTTAGGATTTACAATCATTTGTCAGCAGATGCTTTATAAAATATTATAACTAGAGACATTATCAATAGACCAAGAAGAAGCAGCACCAATAATGACAACATAATTAGTACCACTGCTGGATACTGTAGGACTAAACAAGCAACTTCAAAAAGAGCTCCTTCTTTACTGGCTTCCAAACTTTGGAACTCTCTCCCGATGGACCTCAGAATTATGACTGATATCAAAGATTTTCGCAAGGCCTTGAAGACCCTGCTATTTGCTGAAAATTATAATTTCATATATAATTAATAGTTTTTACCGATAGACCCATTTTATTAAATTAATTCATCTTAGTTGTATCTGTTAATGTCTCATCTACCCTATGTTATTTGTAACCTTCCACTTGTATTGTGACCACTTTGATTGAAGGATAAGGTGGGATACAAATCTGTCTAAATAAATAAATAAATAGCAATTGTTATGAATGCTGTGGTTTCTTGTGTTACACGTTGTCCTTTTCTTCCTCCTAAGCTGCATAGGTTGTGGTTTATGAGTGAGGGATTATTTCTCAGATATTTAATAATTAATTTCCCATCTTCAAGTCCCAAGCAAGGGCTTTGGGACTCCCCTTGGAGATTGGTCACAGATTACCTTAGAAGCACAAGACAGATTTTAATAAGTCTTCTTTCCCTCCCACCACTGGGATAATCATAGATTTATAGGTGATTAAACCTCTTAAAGGAAAGGAGATACCATATTCACTCTCAGGTGCAGCTGTTTATTCTCATCATCATACAGTAAGGACCTGAGATTAATTAAACTTCAGGTGAACGAAGTACGTTAAACGTATTAGGTATAGTTTTATTATTATAAGTATCCCTAGCAATCCTTAGTAAGTAAAGAACTTAAATATCTAAACACAACCTTAAAGCGAAGATGCAGAAGGCAGTTCAGAAGCGAAATGGGGGCATTCCAGTCTTTTGCACTGAGTGTCACATGTATGATTTTCTCCCAGTTGGTGAGGGGTCTTACTTGTGCACAAGGTGCAAGGAGCTCTTTGCTCTGAGGGAACGAGTCCGATCTCTGGAGGCAAGAGCAGCAGACTTGGAAGACATAAGGAAGACAGAGAGGTACATAGACGAGACATACACGGATAAAGTCCTGAAGTCCCACCTCCAGTCTGGCAGCATCCCTGTTGCCATGGAGGAGAGAGGTCTTGTGGCAGGAGAGCATCACCCTGGTGAGGCAGGAAGTGATTCTGTAGTAGGACCTGTCCTCCAGTTGATGTAAAACCCTCTCGCACGTAGGAAGTTTCTCCAGGGCCATGTGCCCATGAGGGAAGGGATAGAACAGCCGTTATAGCTGGTGATTCGATTAGGCATATAGATAACTGGGTGGCTGGTGGATGTGAGGATCACCTATTAACATGACTGCCTGATGCGAAGGTAGTGGACCTCACATGCCACCTAGACAAAGTCTTAGATAGTGCAGGGGAGAAGTCTGCTGTCTTGGTACATGTCAGTACCAATGACATGGGAAAATGTGGTAGGGAGGTTCTGGAGGTTAAATTTAGACTTTTAGGTAGGAAGTTGAAATCCAGAACTTCCAGGGTTGTTGTTGTTGTTAAGTGCCGTCGAGTCGGAGTCGACTCATGGCGACCCTCTGGATAGCTATCCTAAATTGTGTTCGGTCTCCAGTCAGGCGGCTCATTGTTGACAGACTGGTACCCGTAGCTGCTGTTATTGTATCGATCCATCTCATTGCTGGCCTTCCTCTTTTGCGTTGACCTTCTATCTTGCCAAGCATAATATCTTTCTCTAATGATCTCTCTCTTCGCATGATGTGTCCAAAGTATGAAAGTCGAAGTCTTGTCATCTGAGCTTCTAAAGAAAGCTTAGGTTTGATCTCCTCTAGTACCGACAGGTTTGTTCTTCTGGCAGTCCATGGTATACACAGTATTCGCCGCCAGCACCATAATTCAAAGGCATCAATTTTCTTCCTGTCTGTCTTTTTCACTGTCCAGCTTTCACATCCATATGATGTTATTGAAAATACCATGGCTTGAACAAGTCGAATCTTTGTATGGAGAGAGACATCTCTGCTCTTGAGGTCTTTCATAGCCATTCTGCCAAGAGCAATGCGTCGTCTGATTTCTTGACTGCTTGTTGCTTCTTTATTGATAGTTGATCCAAGTAGGTTAAAGTTGTTCACAATTTCGATTTCTTCTCCTTCAACGATGAACCTGTTGATTATGCCAGTTGTCATGATCTTTGTCTTCTTTACATTAAGGTGCAGGCCCATTTTGAGACTATGTTCTTTGATATGTTCTTCCAGGGTAGCGGACCCATAAAGCAGGCAGAGCTCCGGAGTCTCAATGCATGGATGAGACAGTGGTGCAAGGATGAGGGTTTTGGATTTGTTAGGAACTGGGGAACATTCTGGGGAAAGGAAGGGCTCTTCCGAAAGGATGGGCATCACCTTAACTGGGATAGAACAAGGCTGCTGGCATTAACCTTTAAAAAGGAGATAGAGCAGCTTTTAAACTAGATAATAGGGGAAAGACAACAGTCGTCCAAGAGCGCATGGATCAGAACAATGTATCCTTGAAGGATACTACCAAAAAAATTAAGTTAGAGCACATCACCAGAGAGGTTCCAATAAAGACTAAGGTAGCCCAAATGCCCTTGAGTACAGAGCAGACAGAGCTTAAAGATTCCAAATTGACCTTGCCTACCGATAACCAGATTAATATGAATAAAATGCAGTATCTAAAATGCTTGTAAGCAAAAGCTAGAAGTCTAAAAAATAAGATGGAAGAGTTAGAATATATAGCACTAAATGAGAAGTTGACGTTTGGTCTCTCATCAGAGACTTTTGGTCCCTCATCAGAGACTTTTGGCAAAACTAAAGGGTCATGGGATAGGAGGCAGTGTACTACTGTGGATCAAGAACTGGTTAAAAGATAGAAAGCAGAGGGTTGGGCTAAATGGCCAATTTTCCCAATGGAGAAAGTTGAATAGTGGTGTACCCCAGGGATCTGTGCTGGATCTGCTGCTTTTTGACATATTCATAAATGACCTGGAAAGTGGAATAACAAGTGAGGTTATCAAATTTGCAGATGACACAAAACTATTTAAAGTTGTTAAAATCCAAGAGGATTGTAGAAAATTGCAAGAGGATCTTGATAAATTGGAAGACTGGGCATCAAAATGGCAGATGAAATTTAATGTGGACAAGTGCAAAGTTATGCACCTAGGGAAGAACAACCCAAACTATTGTTACACGATGCAAGGTTCCACATTAGGAACCACCATCCAGGAAAAAGATGTAGGCATCATTGTGGATAGCATGTTAAAACCCTCGGCCCAATGTGCAGCAGCAGCCAAGAGAGCAAATAGAATGCTAGGTATCATAAGGAAAGGAATGGAAAATAAAACAAAAGATATTATAATGCCTCTATATCGTTCCATGGTGAGACAGCACCTTGAATATTGTGTGCAGTTCTGGTCGCCGTATCTTAAAAAGGATATAGTGTTATTCGAAAAGGTTCAGAGAAGAGTCACCAAAATGGTAAAGGGGATGGAAGGATACTCCTATGAAGAAAGGCTAAAAAGGTTAGGGCTCTTTAACCTGGAAAAGAGACGGCTGAGGGGAGATATGATAGAAGTCTATAAATTAATGAATGGAGTGGAACGGGTAAACGTAGATCGATTGTTTACGTTATCAGAATATAGAAAGACTAGGGGACATGCAATGAAGCTACAGGGTAAACTATTTAAGACAAATAAAAAAATATATTTTTCACTCAATGTGTAATCAAACTCTGGAATTTGTTACCGGAGGATGTAGTAAAGGCCGTTAGTGTAGCTGGGTTTAAAAAAGGTTTGGACAAGTTCCTGGAGGAAAGGTTCATAAACCATTATTAAGAAGGGACCCAGGATATCAATGCTTGACCCAGTACAAGCATTGCAGAACCTGTGTCTTTTGGGGAAACTGATAGGTACGTATGACCTAGATTGGTCACTGTTGGAAACAGAATGCTGGGCTTGATGGACCTTGGTCTGACCCAGTATGGCATATCTTATGTTCTTATGTTCTTAAGTTAGATATGATTGGTATCTCAGAGACATGGTGGAAGGAGAACATCCAGTGGGACACTCTGATACCTGGGTACAAACTATATCTTAATGATAGAACTGATCAAATTGGTGGAGGGGTTGCACTCTATGTCAAGGAGGGCATTGAGTCTCAAAGGATTAAAGTTTTGCAGGAAACAAAATTGGCTGTAGAATCTCTATGGATGGAATTTCCATGTAAAAAGAGGAAGGCGATGGCATTGAGGTTGTACTATTGACCGCATGGCCAGAATGAACAAATGTATGATGAAATGCTCAAAGAAATCAGGGAAGCTAACAAAAGTTACAGAACAGTAATAGTAATGGGTGATTTCAATTACCCCAGTATTGACAGGGTCAGTGTCGCGGCAGGACATGCTAGGGAGATAAACATTCTAGATGAAATAAGTAACTGCTTCTTGGAGCAGCTGGTTCATGAACCAATCAGAGGGGAAGCCATTTTGGACTTAGTCCTTAGTGGAACACCAGATCTGGGGCAATAGTGATCAAAGCATGATCGCGTTTGATTTAATTAATAGAAGAGAGATGGTAAGAAAATCCACAGTACTACCTTTTAACTTTCAAAAGGGAGACTATGATAAAATGAGGAAAATAGTTAAGAAAAAACTAAAAGGAGCAATTGCAAAGGTCAAAGACTTACATCAAGCTTGGGTGTTGTTTAAAAATGCTATCTTGGAAGCCCAAACCAGCTGTATTCCACGCTTTAAGAAAAGTGGAAGGAAGTCCAAAAACTGCCAGCATGGTTTAAAGATGAGGTCAGAGAGACTGCTGTTGCCAAAAAAGCATCTTTCAGGAAATGGAAAAAAGATCCAAATAATGCAAACTGGAAAAAGCACAAGCACTGGCAAGTTAAATGCAAGGCATTGATAAGGCAGGGAAAGAGAGAATTTGAGAAGAAACTTGCTGTGAAAGCAAAAATGCGCAATAAAGACTTTTTCAAGTACATTCGTAGCAAAAAACCTATGAGAGAGTCAGTTGGACCATTAGATGATAGAGGGGTAAAAGGGGCAGTAAGAGAGGACAAGGTTATAGTGGAGAGACTGAATGAATTCTTTGCTTCGGTCTTTACTGAGGAAGATGTAGGAATGTTACCCATGACTGAAGTGGTATTTAAAGGTGATACTGCAGAGGAACTGAAAGAAATATCGATACACATGGAAGATGTATTACAACTATTTGATAAACTGAAGAGTAGCAAATCACCTGGACTGGATGGTATACATCCAAGGGTGTTGAAAGAACCAAAATATGAGATTGCAGACCTGCTATTAGTAATCTGTGAACTATCATTAACATCATCAACATCATAATACCTGAAGATTGGAGGATCGCCAATGTAATGCCAATTTTTAAAAAGGATTCCAGGGTGATATGCGAAACTACAGACCGGTCAGCCTGCCGTCAGTACTGGTAAAAAAGGTAGAACCCATTATAAAGAACAAAATTACTCATCATGAAGATAGTCATGGCTTAATGGGAGTTAGCCAACATGGCTTTAGCCAAGGAAGATATCGTCTTACTAATCTGTTATGTTTTTTTGAAGGTATGTATAAACAGGTAAGCAAAGGTGAGTCAGTTGATATAGTTATCTGGACTTTCAGAAAGCCTTTGACAAGGTCCCTCATCAGAGAATTTTGGTAAAACTAAAAAGTCATGGGATAGGAGGCAGTGTACTATTGTGGATAAGGAACTGGTTAAAAGATAGAAAGCAGAGGGTAGGGCTAAATGGCCAATTTTCCCAATGGAAAAGGTGAATAGTGGAGTACCCCAGGGATCTCTGCTGGGTCCACTTCTTTTTGAGATATTCATAAATGACCTGGAAAAGGGAATAATTAGTGAGGTTATCAAATTTGCAGATGACACAAAACTATTTAAAGTTGTTAAAACCCAAGAGGATTGTGGAAAATTGCAAGAGGATCTTGTTAAATTGGAAGACTGGGCATCCAAATGGCAGATGAAATTTAATGTGTACAAGTGCAAAGTTATGCACCTAGGAAAGAACAACCCAAACTATGGTTACATGATGCAAGGTTCCATATTGGGAACCACTACCCAGGAAAAAGATTTAGGCGTCATCGTGGATAACATGTTAAAACCCTCCACCCAGTGTGCAGTGGCAGCAAAGAGAGCAAATAGAATGCTAGATATCATAAGGATAGGAATGGAAAATAAAACAAAGGATATTATAATGCCTCTGCATTGTTCCATGGTACGACCACACATTGAATATTGTGTTCAATTCTGGTCGCTGTATCTTAAAAAAGGATATAGCGTTATTAGAAAAGATACAGAGAAGAGCCACCAAAATGGTAAAGGGGATGGAAGGATACTCCTATGAAGAGAGGCTAAAAAGATTAGGGCTCTTCAACCTGGAAAAGAGAAGGCCGAGGGGAGATACGTTAGAGGTTTATAAATCAATGAATGGAGTGGAACGGGTAAAGGTATATCGATTGTTTACATCATCAGAATATAAAAAGACTAGATGGCATGCAATGAAGTTACAGGGTAAGCTATTTAATACTAATAAAAGAAAATATTTTTTCACTCAACATGTCATCAAATTCTGGAATTTGTTACCGGAGGATAAGCTGTTAGTGTAGCTGGGTTTAAAAAAGGTTTGGACAAGTTCCTGGAGAAAAGGCCCATAAACCATTATTAAAAGAGACCCAAGGTATCACTGCTTGACCCAATACAAGCATTGAGGAACCTGTGTCTTTTGGGGAGACTGCTAGGTACTTCTTACCTAGATTGGCCACTGTTGGAAACAGGATACTGGGCTTGATGGACCTTGGTCTGACCTAATATGGCATATCGTATTTTCTTATATGCTCTTATGAGTTGAGGGGCGGTAGGGGGGACTTTCTGCATGTGAAGGAACGTGAAGGAGAGGTGGAGTAGAGGTGTCTCCGGGGGCAGGATCTCGTATTTTCATATGTAGGGCTGTGCAATTGTTTGGTCTCTACTGGGACCTCGAGAGGGGAGTGGAGGATAGGTTTAATTCATCACCTAACGCCTCCTATTTGACATTTTAGATGTCCATAGTTTGCTGGTTTTTCTTCATACAGGACCGGGCTGAGTGGGTTTGATGAAGGGAGGGGGGTTGAGTTAAAGGATGGGGGGGTAAGGAGGGAAGGGGAGTGCAAAAATGGTGCTGAATGCGTGGGTTGTGGGAGAGTGGGTAACAGGCTGTATGAGCAGGAATGGGTTCATAGGAGGATAAGATTCCATGTTAGATGTGGGCCACTTAGTAGGCGGTTTCTTTTGCTTATTTTTCCTCTTGTTCTTTTACTTTACTTTCATACTATTTCTGTCCTGTAATACCATTTTTGCACTCCCCTTCCTTCCTTTCCCCCCCCCCCATCCTTTAACTCAACCCCCCTCCCTTCATCAAACCCACTCAGCCTGGTCCTGGGATTACAGGACAGAAATAGTATGAAAGTAAAGTAAAAGAACTTCAGGAGTGGAAGAGTAGCCTAGTGGTTAGAACACTGGGTTGGTAACCAAGCAACCAGGGTTCATTTCCCACTAGCACGCCTTGGGCAAGTCACTTAACCCTCCGTTGCCTCGGAAGAAAGGCCTGGCAATCTACTTCCGGTGACACTGCCAAGAAAACCCAGGAGCCTCTGGGTCACCAGGAGTCAGGACTGACTCAAAGGCACACATTGCATTTTTTGCCGTCTCTGTAGCTTATGGTTAAATTAATCTCATGGAATATTAGGGGTTTACATAGCCCAGTTAAAAGGCAAAGGGTACTTGATCAAATTCGAAGAGAACGAGCTGACATATTTTTTCTGCAAGAGACACATTTAGCATGTTGGGCTCATTCTTGCCTAAACTCTCAGAGGTTTCCTCTTGTTTTCTCCTCTGGCTTCTCTACACATAAGTGGGGGGTGGCTATTATGATCTCACAGCACATTCCCTTTCAGCTTTCCAACCATTCCAAGACAGTAAGGGTCATTTTCTGATTCTTTCTGGTACAATTTCTGGGGTGCCGTTCTCTCTGGTAAATGTATATATTCCTCCTACCGAAATTATACCGGCCCTAACGGAGCTTTTGGAAGTGTTGCCAAAGCAGGTGTCAGGTGATATGCTAATAGGAGGAGATTTCAATCGTGTATTTTCAGATCTTTTTCTTTTTTTTTTTAACATCTTTATTTTACATTTCAGCAAGCTTTACATATAAACAGAATCCAGAGGAAAGACAATTATAGTAGAACATGTAACCACACAAGGCTTCTCCTTCTCTCCTCCCATCAAGTCCAACTTAAAGCAAATAACAAACATATTACGAATAAGTTGTCCTCTTACATGATCTAAGAGTGAGTGGCTAACATATATTTTCATTCCTTCATTTAACTTAACAACCTTAACCCAAATAACATAACTAGAACCAACCTAATAAAACATTACAATGCGGTAGGCTTGCCGCTGGCCAATCACAAGCCAGCAATCTTTTCCTCAGCCGGTAACGAGTGCTATACCTCCAGGAGCCAGTCATCGCTTCCCTATAGCAGTTGTTGATCTAGGGTATCCCACTTTCTGAGCATATTACGGTAAGACGGTTGTCTACTCACGTATGCTTTTTCACATGATCTATGGTGACAGACCAGACTCCACCACCACTCTACATTAAGGGCCTCAAAGTTTTTCCAGTGACTTAGGATCGCTTTAAGCGCCAGACTGAGCAACAGGTCTAGCATGGCGTGTGCGCTTCTCTCAATCATCAGTAAGCCAGCCTGCGATTTGTATATCACTATACGGAATGTTAAAGGAGTCCATATTTTCAATAGTTGTGTTATCCGTCTCCAGACTTGTTGCCAGAAGTCCTGTAGCATAGCACAATAATATAGCATGTGTGCCAACGTGCCATCTTCTGATCCACATGACCAGCACTTACTCCCTTGGTGCACCTGCCACTTAGCTACCTTCACAGGCATCAAATAAGCTCGGTGCGCCAAAAAGTATAACGTTTGAGTGAGAGAAGCCGCTCTCGTGATCCTTATCTGCGAGTTCCAAAAGTCATTCCACATTTGAGGGTCATCAAGCTCACCCACTTCGGATTCCTATATTAATTGAGATCCTTTACATCTTCTCTTCTCACCCTCCCGGATGAGAGCCACATACTTAGAGATTAGCCTAGGCTCTTCTGCCATTTCTTTGATCTTATGGTATAGCGTTCGTCCAGCACCAATGAACACGGGCGATGCTCCGGCTTTAACCAAGCAGTGTCTCAACTGACACCATTGATACATGTAGGAAGGTGGTAGATCATATTCCTGTCTTAGGGCTGAGAAGGGTTTAAACGTTTTGTTATTGATTAGATGACCCTAGTTAAATATGCCCTGTCTCAACCATGGGATCCATAAGAAACTGTGACCATCAATCTTAAACTTCGCGTTTAGCCAAATAATTTTAGACTCTGTGAATTCCTGGCCATCTTCTATAATCGGTGCAAGAAGCCGATATGCAATCTGGGTGTTCCGAATAATTTCATCGTCAGTCTCAGGAGAGGGGGATTCCGCTCCTATGCGCATCCATAGTGGGACCGGCGCACTCAACGAAGTCTCTATCCACATCCATGATGGCCGATTGGGTGTATCTTCCTCCTCGCACCACCATGTTCCTTGCTTCAGCACCGCCGCTACTTGATACAGATGAAAATCTGGAAAATGAACTCCCCCCAATTACTTAGACAGCTTAAGTTTCCACATCGCAATTCTTGGTGTTTTGTTACGCCATAGAAACATACCCAATGTTTTCTCCATCTTAGCATAAAATTTCCTCTCATATAGGAGCGGAACCATACTGAGTATATAATTTATCTTAGGCATGATAACCATTTTGATGGTTTCTAATCTACCCCACCAAGACAAATTCAGCGGAGACCACTTATTTATATATTCATGAAGAATGCAATCACATGCCTCCATATTCTGCTTCATTGTATCTTGTATTGTGGTTCCGTAATTCACACCTAGGTATCTGAAAGATACATTTTCCACTTTGAATGGGTACTGGTCGAGGACAGACTTTGACACCTTAGAGTTGAGAGGAGGGGAGAGCCAGTGCACAGCAGCAGCATTTCCCGGAGGCGGCAGGCTCCTGGTCCCGCGGCCCCGACGTCATCGGGGACCTTCTCCTTAAAGGCGGAGCAGCTCGGAGGACCGGTGGGAGAGCCAGTGCACAGCAGCAGCATTTCCCGGAGGCGGCAGGCTCCTGGTCCCGCGGCCCCGACGTCATCGGGGGCCTTCTCCTTAAAGGCGGAGCAGCTCGGAGGACCGGTGGGAGAGCCAGTGCACAGCAGCAGCATTTCCCGGAGGCAGCAGGCTCCTGGTCCCGCGGCCCCGACGTCATCGGGGGCCTTCTCCTTAAAGGCGGAGCAGCTCGGAGGACCGGTGGGAGAGCCAGTGCACAGCAGCAGCATTTCCCGGAGGCGGCAGGCTCCTGGTCCCGCGGCCCCGACGTCATCGGGGGCCTTCTCCTTAAAGGCGGAGCAGCTCGGAGGACCGGTGGGAGAGCCAGTGCACAGCAGCAGCATTTCCCGGAGGCGGCAGGCTCCTGGTCCCGCGGCCCCGACGTCATCGGGGGCCTTCTCCTTAAAGGCGGAGCAGCTCGGAGGACCGGTGGGAGAGCCAGTGCACAGCAGCAGCATTTCCCGGAGGCGGCAGGCTCCTGGTCCCGCGGCCCCGACGTCATCGGGGGCCTTCTGTTTTCCTTTAAGAGCTGTCTGGTTTGGCGCAGCCGGAGGCGCGAGCCGGGGCAGCGATCAAAGGGGCACGATACAAGGGGCGTGTTAGGCCCCTTGGGAGCCCCTTGGAGCAACGTAGGAACGGAGGAGCGTGAGATCTACCTGCCGCAGAGCCTCAGATGGGGAAAAGAAAGAAGAAAGTGGTTCCAGAGGCGAAAGTGGAGCCGGTGGTGGGCCCCATGGACAAACACCTTCAGGTAAAGGTAGGGGCAGATGTGTCCCTGGACCCTGACTTTCTGGCTTTTCGCTCATCTGTAGCGTCTCTAAGTTCTCCGGATAGGTCCCCACCTTCTCCTCCAGTTTATATTTCTCCAGCCTCTTCTGGTGATGTGGGGGACCAAGTTAAACAAAGTACCCCAGTAGTTTCTCGGGGGAAGTTGAAGCCAGTTGCCTGGGTTTCTGCTCCGGGAGTCCCCAAGGAGGTACCTGAGGATCAGGTTACCCTGGTGGATATCTGGAGGAGTGTATCCCGTATTGAGAATATTTTGACTCCCACTGTCTCACAGCTTTGTGACTTCTCGTTGGAGGTTGCCAATAAGCTGTCTGACCATGAAGAAGTGTTGGGGAATATGTCTTCTCAGCTTCTTAGGTGTGAAAATCAGTGTGCTACTCTTAAATCTACTAGTGTTTCCAGCATTAAGGAGAGTTTGTTTGTTCACCGTAGCTTAGAAATGTATGATAACCAATTTAGGGCTAAGAATATCAGGCTGTTGAACTTTCCTGTTTGTCATTTATTATCTGCAGAGATTCTTTTTAGGAAATATTTGAAAGAATCCTTGGGTTTGGTTTCCCCAGAATCTATTTTGGTTTCTAAGATGTATTATTTGACTGGGAAGAAGGTAAACGTCGATCCTCCTGGTGGGTTTGATACTCTACAGGGCGGACCAGACCTAGACCTTACCAAATTTTTGGAAGATTCTCAGGATACTATTCTCTCTCGGGCTACCTTGGTAGTTACGTTTGTTTCTGAGTCTGATAAGTCAGCTGTCTTTAAATTGTACTTTAAGCGGTTGTCTATTCTATTTTGTGGTGATAAGGTACAAATGTTTCCTGATGTCTGTAAGGCCACTCAACTTAGGCGACAGGCTTTTTTGGCTATGAAGCCTAGGGTATTGGCCTTATTGGCAGGTTTTTTTCTTCGGTACCCCTGTAAATGTATTGTTACATTTCAGGGGTCTAAATTTATTTTTCTTGATCCTTCCCAATTACAGGTCTTTTTGGATAGTAAACAATTAGGCACACTTACGTAGGGAGAAGAGGGGATGTTAGATTGTGTTGTGCTGTGTGTTAGTTTAGAACTTGGTTCTTGAAATTTCTTTTGGCTTATTTTGCTTTTGTAACTCTCCCCCTTTTGTAGGCTATGAATAGATGTTGATGAGTTTTATTTTATTATATAAGGATAGTTTTCCTGTTATGATGTCTCATTGGTATCTGGATTTCCTGTATACTTTTGTTGTAAGTATGTTTTGAAAAACTTTCAATAAAAAAAAAAAAAAAAAAAAAAGAGTTGAGAGGAATGACCGTCGTTTTAGACAAATTTAATTTGTAACCCGATATCTGGGAGTATGCAGTGATGACTTCCAGAGCCGCATCCAGCGAGCTGGGTTCCAGAATTAGAAATAGATCATCTGCATATGCCGATACTTTACAGTGAGAGCCTTTAAATCTAATACCAGTGATATTTTCCTGTTGACGCAGTTTAATCAGCAGGGGTTCCAATGCCAGATTGAATAACAAATGTGATAACGGGCATCCTTGCCTCGTGCCCCTTGTGAGTTTAAACTCTGAAGAAAGCATACCATTCACAGCTACCCTTGCTATCGGTTTGATGTAAAGCAGTTCAACTTTCTTTATAAAGGCCTCAGGGATACCAAACCATCGCATTGTGGTAAAAAGATACGAGAGTTCGACTCTATCAAAGGCCTTTTCGGCATCCAATGCCAGTCCCACAATCGGATCTTTGAGCAATTGTGATTTCACCAGAATATGTGCCATCAATCGCCCATTATCAGTGGTCGATCGTCCTGGCATAAAGCCACATTGATCTGGATGAATTAACTTCTCAATCACTTTCACCAGCCGATTTGCCAAAATCTTGGCATATATTTTGTAGTCTGCGTTCAATAACGAAATGGGTCGGTAGTTTTCCACCAGCTGGGGATCCCTGCCAGATTTAGGATGTATAACAATCGTGGCCGAAGCAAAAGCCCCTACCGTCGGGTTTTCTTCATTGAGTCTACAGTAGTACTGTTGAATCTCTGGTAGCAATGATTTTGCGAAAGTGGCATAGAATTCGACTGGCAAGCCGTCTGGTCCTCTAGCTTTCCCCTTGGCTAATTGTTTCATTGCCAGCTCAATTTCATGACAAGTAATATCTTCCGCCAGCAGTAGTTTCTGTGACTCTGACAACTTGGGGCCAGTCAGAGGTGAGACAAAGTTAGAAAATGCGTCCTCGTTGAATGTTTCTTCAGACTGATAAAGTTTGGCATAGAATGCTTCACATAATACTAGTATCTCTTCATCCTTCAGTTGCAACTTGCCCGTAGTGTCCTTCAAGCCCGTAATCCTCATCACAGCCTTCTTAGCACTAAGCATTCGGGCCAGCAGCGCACTCGCCCGATTACTTTCATGATAGTACACACCTCGTTGTGCCTTGATCTGTAAATCCGCTTCTGTGTTCAAAATCAAATTGTATTGATATCTCAACTTTTGCAGCCTGAGTAGTATCAGTGGATCTGATCTCTTAACTAGTAGCCTTTCCCCGGCTCGTATCTCTCGATCTATTTCAGCCAATCTCTGTTTTGCAACTCTCTTCTTTTGGATACTGAATGTTGTCATGCGCCCCCGCATCCTTGCTTTAAAGGCTTCCCACCAGGCCCACGTTGACGTGTCGGAAGATTGGTTGTGTTGGAAATACTCAGCAATGGCTTGTTCAATAGAGTTGCGGAACTCGGCATCTGTTAACCATGTCCGATCAAAATGCCATCTCACCTGGGATCTTTTTTTCATATCAGAGTCCAACTCCAACATGACTGCAGCGTGATCCGAGACTGCTTTAGCTAAGTGTCTTGTGTCTGTAACTCTATCCACAAGTGTCTTGGATACTAAGAAATAATCTATGCGCGTTTGTGTATTGTGGGGCAGAGAATAAAATGTATACTCTCTCTCTTTAGGGAACATTAGTCTCCATGGGTCTATTAGTCCAGTGGATTGCATCATGCTTAATAGCGCTTTGCTAGACTTAGGTTTATGTTGCTGTCTATATGGGGTGCGGTCTGTTAGTGGGTCTTGGATGAGGTTAAAGTCTCCACCTAATATAATAGATGTAGATCCTGTCTCCATGAGCTCCTGTGCCACCCTTTCAAAAAACTGTTGGTCATCTAAATTCGGTCCATATATTGTCATCAAGGTATATCTGACCTCTCTTATCCTGACATTTGCTTTGGCCCATCTCCCATAAGGATCTATCGCAGTTTCTTCAATCACCGGTAGCAAATTTTTCCGAATTAAGATGATTACTCCGCCCTTTTTTTTTTGAGCAGGAGCCGACACAACATTCTGATAATGTTCTCCACAGATTTTATGAGATTCAGATAGAGAGAGATGTGTTTCTTGTATGTATACATCAGCTAATTGCCGCTTGCAGTAATTCAATATTTTTTTCCTTTTGATAGGATTGCTGATACCCTGTACATTAAGGGACATTAACTTTAATCCGCAACTAGCCATGACAACTTTGACTCCTGTTCTATAGCACTCGTTACCATCATGCTTGTCAGTACCTGTTGCTGAATAGCCGCAATCTCAGAGCTATATGCCAACCACATTGCATAGCTTATAGTAACTTGTTTGGTGAAGCCCATCCCACCCCTTCGAGTTATGAGCTACCTGTACCCCCCCCCCATCCCATGACCCATTAACAATCATCTCAGTAATCTCTCCCCCCAATCAATCAGCGGCAGCTGTTAGACACAAATATATTTCCACATAATCCCCTCCTTCACACACATGCTTATCCCTCGTTTTAAATTCCACCTGTGTATCTCCCCATTACATAAGCAAGAAGCAATCACCCCGTTTTCATTCATGGCCCGACTTCCATGCCAGCCTGCTCCTGGAGAAAAGATCTTAAGGCTGCTCCATTATCAAAAGTTCTCGTAGAATTGTTCAACGTGACCCTCATCCGCGCTGGGTAGAAGAGACCATAACGTGCGTTTAATTTCTGAAGCAGGGCCTGCACGCTAGTAATTCCTTGCGTCTATCAACCGTTTATTTACACAAGTCTGGATAAAACGCAATCCTATGTCCTTCTATCTGAAGTGTCGATTTCAACTTCGCAGCTTGTAATATCTGTAATGCCTGTTGGTACCGTAAAGTTTTCAGCACAAAAGGTCGCGGGCATTGAGATCTACTGGTGACATGTGAAGGAACTCGGTGGGCCCTTTCTATTTCGAACGGCGTGACAAAGGCAATTTGTAGTATTTCTGGTATCAGCTTCTCCAAGTACCCTATGGCATCCAACCCCTCTCGTCCTTCTGGTATACCTGTGATTCTGACGTTGCTTCGTCTAGCTCAATTGCTCTGATCTTCCATCTGGTTTTCCAGTGCCATCACCCGGTTAGTAAGCGGGCCCATCTGCGCCAATAAAGTTCTATGTTGTTCTGTCACTGCTTCCACTGTATGCAGGCGTCCAACAACATCTGTTAGTTTATCTTTGACTTCTTGTAGGTCTGCTTGCATCTGAGTGAGTGCAGTGGTACTAGAGGTAACCGTCTCTTTGACTACTCTCAATTCTTGCAGGATTTCTCTTTCCCCTGCCGAAATATCTTTTTCCGGCGCCATCTTTTGAGGGGAAGCCGCTTCTTGTTTCACTCGTTTGACCGCTTGCCCTGCCGCAGATTGGAATTCCAATCTCGCCGGCTTCAAGGACGACATCTCCTTTGTGTGCCCAGTCTAATTTCAGCAGCCACCGCTGGCCGTAGTCAAGGGGGAGAGACAGGATTCTCAAGGCTAGGTCGGAGCAGTGCTTTCAGGCAGCCATTTCTAGTCGCAGGCAAGCTCCGCCCCTCGTATTTTCAGATCTTGATAGATCTACTGGATTCAGTGTGCTCTCTGGGCTTAGTCATCTCTTATCCACTCTAACTTCCAACCTCGCTTTGGAGGATGTTTGGCGATGTTTATATCCAAGGGAAAGGGATTACACATTCTCTTCCTCTACACATAATTCCTATTCTCATCTGAATATGTGGTTGTTATCCAAAGTGCTCTGTTCTCAAGTTATTATAGGCACTAGGGGACCTGCGAATCATCACCTTGTCACTCTTGAATGGGAGGTTGGAGGTATCGAAAATCCTCCCCACTCTTGGGCTTTCCCCCGGCATCTACTGAAACATATGGATTTTGTTAGACAGTTATGAAAGGAGTGGGATGAGTATATCCATCACAATGATTGTGAGGGAACTCCCCGTTTTCTGCTTTGGGAGGCAGGTAAAGCGGTTTTGAGGGGACAAGCTATATCTTTGACCACAGCCTTTAACCGACAGAAATATGCAAAGCAGAGGGACTTAAGAGCTCAAATAGCATTATTAGAACAACAGCATAGGCGTTGGACTACTCCTCGGATTTGGCTTCAACTCACAACGTTGCGGGGAGAGTTGGCAGTCCTTGAAACAGAGGAGATAGCTTCCCAGTTGTTGCGTACATATCAACACTTCTATGAACATGGGAACAAAACAGGCAAACTACTTCTCTGACAGTTAAAATGCCAACGTCTAAATTGCCGGGTTTCCATGATTTCCAGTGAACAGGGATAAAGACTTCATAAATCGGGAGATATTGCCCAACATTTTGCTCGCTTTTTGTAGCTTCTGGTTCCCACAACGGTTGCCCAAATATCACCAATCAAAGAATTACTTAGACGGCAGTTGCTACAAGAACTTTTATTTCAGCATAACAGCAAAATAATATTGTCATGCAGAACAGCAAAAGCCTGTCTAGAAATGGCAGACAGTACTTTCTCTCTCTCTCTGTGAAGGGGGAGAAAACACTGCCCACCCCCACCTGAAATGGCTGATTTATATACATTTTCCTTGTCTCAAATGTCTGTTTCAAATTAGTGTCAGTGAATCCATCATAACTTCTTAGGTGTCAGCAGGGCCTCAGGGTTCTGCAACACCTTTCCCCAGGGAAGAAATCCTTTTACATTTATACATCTGGACCTGCTTTTAGGTCTGCTCATCTATGCATGGCCTGTGACCTTTATACATCTGGATCTGCTTTTAGGTCTGCTCATCTATGCATGGCCAGTGACCTCTGCCCCTTCCTGTGTTTTTCTTCTTTTGGCACTAATTTAAACCGTGCAGAGCTAGAGAGAGTGCTTTTGTGCTCATTAGTTTGAATTCTTTGCTTGACCTGTATTTTCTTACTGATATTAATTACTAGGCCCAATATTCTGCATATTCCTATACAGAATATGGTTACCCAGAATCCTCCATAACAGGCCGCATCTATTATCTTATGGCAAGCATATACTCTCATATAGCTATTGTCTTCTTGTCTTCTGTGCCATCCATCCTCCTGTGTAGTTTCACCAGGCAAGGGTGCAGTCATATAAAGCCAATATATACATATATAAGCAGACCCAAGGCAGCCTTTAAGTCAAATTTCCCAACATTCTCCACTTTTTCTTTTCCTTTTTCTTTTATTGTTGGGGGGGGTAGCAAAAGTAATCCCACTAAGGGGCATGAATAACAACCATTTGAGACAAAGATAGATCATCCAAAGGCAATCGCTGGTACTGCTCCCTTGACACAATATACATGGTTTTAGTGCTTTGCGATATCATTCGTTTACAACAGGCAAGTAAAATGGATAAGGCACAACAGGCAATGATTGCAAAACAAGCTATACTTAAAAGCGTAATAAAGAAGGCTTTAAGTCCTACACCTAAACTAGCAAACCATGAAGCAATACTACCCCAGATATTATCAAGTTGAAGCCCCCCCTTAAAATCATCAATATGCAACTCAGAGAGATGCTTTATCTTATTCATAGCATCAAGAACAAAAATGGTATGGTTAGCGATGACCGTACAACAGTTTGTAGCATTAATGAAAGTGCATGTTCCGCCTTCAGCGGCCAAAAGTAAATCCAAAGCTTGCCTATTCTGCAGAGTCATTTGTGTATTTTGCTCAAGGGACTCAGCTAGGCGTGAGATAGATTCGGTAACAGCTTTCATTTGAATATGCAACAAACATTGCAAACGGCGTACAGCCATACCAAGCTCAGCAGTTAGGGCGGGGGTGGCAAAGGGAATCCAGGCCGTTGCGCTAAGGGCATCCAAACGAGTTTTAGTCATGGGATAAGTGGAATTGATATACTCAAATGAGGCCTGAATGGCATCATCCTCAGCTATAGAGGAATCCCAGGGGCTAGCATAAGCTGAGGAGCTACGTTTTAATCTATGCAGGGTGGAGCGAGAAGCAGAATGATGGGTAACATTAAGAGGTATCAAGACAGAAAAAGAAGAAACTTTGACCAAAGCACAGGGTAATAGGGAAAGGTTAATTACCTGATACAGAGTTTCCCCACACAACCAATAATGACCCACTACAGCAAAGAGGTTTGTAGCAGGTGTCCATATGCGACTCATATGATGCCCATCAAACCACTTAACAGAAGATTTTCCCGTGGTAGCTGAGGTAAGATCCCTCCTGAAACTGGACATTGGGAGATAGCAAGAAGTATATGGAGATTCATTCTGAGAACCCGTTGTCAGCACAGCTGAACCATCGTGGTAAATGGGACCAACCCCCACATACCAGCGGAAGTCAGATCCATTAAACACTACCGGGCTCCTTGTAATATTTCTCCAATCATATTTCATATTGGAGGGGTCCATATTACCGGATTGATTATACCACTTTATCATGACAGAATTACTAGCAAAATGAAAGGATCCATTAATCACATTATACGACAGGTTACACCTGTCTGAATAAGCAATGGATACATTTGTTATTAAACATAGATCAAATATCATATTCGGGTCAACATATACACGCAAAGGGTCATGTATCATATTCATTGCATGCCACGTCTGGGAACAATTAAAAGCTTCATAACAACTGGCAGAAAAATTATTATTATCTACACAAGCAAGCATACTCATTTAAGGGAACCTTTGAAACATGTACTGGAGCATATGATACACCCTTCGGCAAAGGGGTACAAATAATGCAGTCTGTAATGTTCATCAGGGAAACAATGTGTAATACTGATTGCTTCCACAAGTTCAGAGAGCCTTCAGGTAAAGCTCGGGGTACTTGAGATATTGTCTGGTTAGTCTGGTTCCATCCATGGAGAAACAAAGCTAGCTGTCCATCTGGATGTAAACACTCAATAAGGAGGACGATTATGACAGAGATTCCCAGAAGAAGGCACAGGGATGCCCACGGAGTAGGCTTGACAGCGATCATCTTTGGTACTAATAACATAGCACTGTGGTGAGAACACGTGAGTTCTGTAGGGTGTCACACGGTTCCCGGTGACACAAAGATTATATGCCACTAGGTAGCGCTGTTAAAGAACAAAGAGTCCAAGTGTAGGGTAATAAAGGCTTTTATTCCCCGTTTAAAGCAAGGTTCAACTAAGAGATATTTTAGATAACAGAAACAGTCCTTTGTTTTAAAAGGTACCAATATTCACTGGCTAGTTAACTGTTACTTCACAGTTTAAAGCAGGTTTTCTTCAAAGTAATATTCAGTATAATAAACATCAAATTATATTTCATTTATTCTTCTGTGGAGCATACATACTTTGGAGCATAGGCAGTGCACCAATCACATTCCATTTCCTCAGGCAAAGGTGAGGGAATAGTGCTGGGAGAATCCACTTCCATCAATTCCTCTCCCCTGTACTGATTCAAAGGGCTTTCACTGTCCCTGTCTATTCCAGCATGGTAATCTACAACTTGGGAGTTTGGCTTCACATAACCAGGGACTCTTAAGGCTGGCGGTAGTTTAGTGAACCAGTCTTGACTCTTGTTTTGCTTAGGAGGAATACTTCTTTTAGCATAACTTTTAGCAGTACAATCATTACAGTTAGTGTTCAATGCCTCATACCTTGGCTCACTGAGTAAAAACTTCCGTTGCTTATAAAACTGCTTTTCCCCCTGAATAGGTGAAACTGGGTAATGATCCTCTAGAGATAAGCTTCTGTCAGAACCTCCCTCTCTGGTTCTTAGCTTTCTTCTCTCTAGGTTACTAATAGGCAGAGTATAGGAACTAGGTGTGGCAGACCCTCTCACCTTGGAGCAACTTCCACCAAACTCCCCTTGCACAACAGGTCCAGTTTGGGCTTTCTGGCTTCCCACCTTGTGAGGTCTGTTTCTCCTCCAGCTTCCAGCTTGGCTTCTTCCACAGCAATCAGGCTTATGTCCTTGATAGCCTCCAGGCTTCTCTGCTGTTTCTCCTTCTAGTCCAGCTCCAGTTCCTTCTTCCTCTTTCTCCTCCTTCCTCAGCACCTGCTGCTTCATATGCTCATTCCACTGCCTCCTCTGCTCTCTCTGCTGTCCAGAAGCATTCTGCTCTGGCTTATAAAGTGAACCGTTACTGATGACTTCCTGGTTCCCTTTCAGCTGCAGGTCATCAGTGAGCTTAGGCTCATTAAGTCCAGTATGTCTGTTCCTGCTCCCTCTAGCTGTGCCTGGAAGTAACTGCACATCTAGTTCTTCTAAAGAAACAGGATTTCTTTTCTTAAAACCAACTTTATTAGTGCCCGCATCATGACAAGGGAAATAAAACTGATTACTCAGATGGGACAGCTGGAGATGCTTTTAGATGGCTGACATGCACCCAAGTATCAGTATCATTCAGTCTGGCAGCAAAAGGGGAAGCAGCAGTGACAACGTGGGGTCCTGAAAAGGTTGGGCAGTCCCAGGATGCACGAACACAATTTCTTTTATAGACAGTGGACCCTACAGGGAAGCAAGATAATAAGGATGGACTGGACACAGATTGTGTGACTGCTACTCGGTCAGCAATTTCTTGGAGCGCAATCCGGAGTCCTGCAAGGTAAGCAGAGAGACTATCATGAATCGGAACCTGGGACTGTGATAAATTAGTCGTGCGCATATGCCGGCCAGTGGCCATTTCATGAGGTGTCAGATGTAATCGCTTGATCGGGCTATTACGCAGCTGAAACAAGCACATTGGTAATGCTTGTAGCCAGGTCATGTGACCAGAAGCGCAAATCTTTCTGAGTTGAGTTTTCAAAATGCCATTACATCGTTCAACAAGACCATTGGAAGTAGGTTTATACACAGAAACATACTTCCACTGAACAGGAAGATGCTGGGTGAGTGCAGTCACAAGAGCATTACGAAAGTGAGAGCCATTATCAGAATATATGACTTTAGGAATGCCAAATCGGGGAATTATTTGTGTTAGCAAAACCTCTACTACTTTTTCAGCAGTCTCTTTATTGCAGGGGAAAGCCTCAATCCATTTAGACCAAGGGCAAACCCACACTAAAAGGTACCGCTTCTGAGCACATCTGTGAATCATGTCAGTGAAATCTACATACCAGGATTCAAAAGGACCACTTAGAACCGGGAGGTGACCTTTGACTATAGCCTTTCCCCCTGGCTGAGAGTTCAGAATACACACGGGACATTTAGCTACTAGTTCCTGAATGCGATTTTTCATGTGTGGACACCAAAAAATGTCCTCAAGCATGCTGTAAACATTTGCAGTACTAGAATGATAGATATCATGAATGAGTTCTGTGAGGCGTTTCAGTGCTACATAACAGATACAGAGTTTTCCTGATGGATGTACCCACATTTTCTTAATTTGGGAACAACCTAGTCTCTCCCAGTTTCCTATCTCATGAGAAACAGCATCTTTCTGATAATCAGCAAGGTCAGGTACTAAATAGATCTGTGATCTGGTGACAGGGAAGGTCAGGGAAGCATTACTAGTTACTTCTTTGGCTAACTGATCTGCCAGGGCATTGCCCATCTGGCGGAAAGAGTCTCCCTGTGTATGTCCAGGAACCCATTCACAGCACAGAAACAGATTGTTGATTCTGCGTTTCTCTAAACACTCATAAATTTGATGTATCTCATCAAGATGTGAGATTGAGCTGGCTGAAGAGGTGATAAAACCTCTTTGTGACCATTTCTGATGAAGCACTGTCAGCACTTGTGCTGCATAATGGGAGTCAGTGAATATGATAATGTTCTGTTTCTCCTGATGCAGTAAGACTGCCAAAATTGCACAGAGTTCATCACCTTGAGCACTATAAGTACTCGGCAACTGATATTGCAAAACATCTAGTATGTCACCAGAAGGAGATATCTGCACTGCACTGAAACCAGAACATAGTGACGTCTCAGAACCGTCAGTGAACCAGACTTCAGAATTGACAGGCATTTCGTGAAGAGACAAAATATTATCTGCGAAAGAAAAAATGGGGACCTTATCTCCTTCCTCACCAACAATAACAGAAACTAAATTTTGTAGGTAGCCAAAAGGGTGACTTGCAGGGAATGGGTTAATGAGAATATGACTCCGTAGCAAGGCAGCACACAGCTGGTGCACCCGATGTGGGGTAAAGTGGAGAGTATTACTGCATAACAATGCCTCTACATCACCGGAGCAATACACAGTGAGTCGCAAGGGATGAAAGGTGTTATAGGTCTTCCTGACTGCCTCACTGGTAGCTACTAACCCTCTCTCAACATCAGGCAGAACTATTTCTGTAACAGAAAAAGACCCTGACAAGTAGGACACAATTTTACCATCATCCTGATAAATCACAGCTGCCCACGTATGATGTCCGTGAAAGCTAATGAGAAACATCTCCTTTGAATAGTCAGGGAGACAGAGACTTGGTGTGTGCGAGACATCAGTCAAAAGAGACTGAAGCAAAATCTGGTCAGGAGCTGACAGGCTAATAACAGTCGACCCCTTAGCCCCCCCCATTTAAATATTTGCGAAAGGGATGTGTGCGTTGACTGTGACCTGGGATCCAATTACGGCAGAAGTTTATCATGCCGAGCAGAGATCGCAATTGCTTTACAGTGGTAGGCATCTGTAATTGCAAGCAGTGTTGTTTAGTTTTCTCTGTCAGAGACAGCATTCCATCTCCTACTAGGAAACCCAGAAAAGTGACTTCAGTTTGGCAGATCTGTGCCTTGGCCATATTAATCTGGTAACCACTTTCCAAAAGATAACAAACAAGTTTATCTGTGAGGGCCAGGTTTGTTGCAGCCTCAGCTGTGGAAAGCAGTAAGTCATCTACATACTGTAACAAAGACACATTGCTGGGCAGTTCTGCCCTGAATGATTGCAAATCAGCAACTAGTGCTTGAGAGAATATTGTGGTAAGGAGGGTGCAGTCCAGCAAGGGAAAACTGGAAAAAAGAAGGATTTTTCTTCTTTGCGGGGGATGGGCGCACAAAACCACATACTCCATACTAGAAACCCTGAAAGGAACCTAGGGGGCAGAGCTAAGGGTAAACCAATCCCAGACCACAGGACAACCCTGCATAGGAGTAGGAGGTCCAAGTGGGAGGAGCCAGGAAGGGAGTTGCCCTCCTCAGCAGTTAACAGGGAGAAAACAAACACAAGAGGGAGAGCCAGTTTGAGTTTGGAAGGGGCTGTGAGAAGAAGGTCCAGGAGGAGTGCAAGAGCAAGCACAAGTGGCAGTTGCAGTTCAAGGCCTAGCCCAGGTTCGAGTCCAGTTCCCAGGAGGCACAGACAGGAAAGATCTGGAGCCAAGCTGAGGAGAACCTTTGCAGCCAAGGAGAGCAGCAAAATGAGGAACCAATATAAAGGCAGCCAAGAAAGGTACGCAGGGAACAAGCATTGCCAGCAGGACAGTTCTTGCTCTGACTCAGAGGAGACTAGCATACCCCAGAAGGCTCAGCACAGCAGGAAATATCTCACCAGGGAGGTTAAACAGGAGAGACCCCCAAGAGACCGGCCTGGAGAAGGCAAGGCCCGGCAGTGGGAGAGACTGTTTAATCTTGTGAAGACTCTTAAGGAAAAGACACCAGAGCACTTTCAGAAAGCACCCAGCTGTAGCTCAATAGAGAGCATGGAGGTAGGCCCTGAGGAAAGTGTTATTGAGTCTGAGGTCTCTGAGATGGAATGTGAGCTGTGCACTAAGGTACACTAGTAATGTGAGCTAGAAACAGTGGAATATAAAAGAGGCTGTTGCAATTTAAAGACAGTTTCAGAAGCTGGAAGAGAGGAGTAAGCCTGAAGGAAAAGGGTTAAGAATCTCTCCTAGGAAGCTAAAACTGCAGAACCTCAGTGAAGGCCCAAACAGCTGAAACTGTTTGTGTGTGTGTGGCAACAGCAGGCTTGAAGCTGATAACCCATCCACTGTGTGAAGAGTTTTACAAATGCTTTTGTTTTATAATGTTAAGCAATTGCAGCGAGGAACAGAAACTGCTATGAGTTTATTCCAAGTTACAATGTTTTTGGACATTTTGATTTCTGGAGAAGTATCCTGTATTTTCTTTTGTCTGGAAAAAAAAGTTATGCTTGAAGAATTTTTATGTTCACCACTTACCAGCCTGGAAACCGAATAAAATTTCCTGTGCGCTTTAATAACCACTTGGCTCTTCCTTTCGGACACAACTACACAAAAATCCTAGAAAGGGATATCAGATGGCCAGCCGTCCCTACTAGGCAACCGCCTGGTAGGGGCGCGAGCGTCACAGGTGGCGTAGTTCTTGGATGCGGTGTTCCAGTGGTCAAGAAGAGCGTCTTTTGAGCCATACATCTGGACGGAGAACTCCAGGAAAGGCGGTGACCGATCGAGGAAACGGAGGAAAAACCGGAGTGGATTAGGATCGGGAGCGCTGTGACCGGTGGAAGTGCTGAGACCTGCATCAGAATCAGGTAACCCGTAAACTGGAAGGGGTAGGCCTGGATTCTGGTGTAAGGGGGCCACCAGCTGCTCACTAGGAGAAGTGGGTGTGAAAAAAAAAAAAAAGTGCCGCACTTTGTGTGTGTTCTGTGTGTTTGTGTTGCAGAGACCGCAATCCAGGATGGAGGCAGCGGACGTATTGGCTTGGGTAGCGGACCAATTCGCTAAGCAGAGGGAGATGGCAGCGTTGAGCCAGGAGCAGGCGAGCTCCATGATGTGGGCCCAACAGCAACCCCTGCTGGAGATGATGGCCAAGTGGATCCGGACCCAGGAAGAGGCAACAAAACAGGCACAGACTGTCCCAAAGACACAGCCTGTTGGTACAGGTGGGGAAGGATTAGCCTTTGGACCTTTCTCATGTGGACGTTTAACCAAGGAGGACAACCTTGACGACCACATAGAGGCATTTGAAAGAATAGCTGGTTTGGCACAGTGGCCGAAAGAGCAGCTAGCTGTAAGGTTTGCCACTACTCTAAGCGGTGAGGCATTAGCTGCCTACAGGGAAATGCCAGTTGATTCTATTCATAACTATGAGCATGTTAAAGAAGCCATAAGGGATCGGATGGGCTTAAGTCCCTCCGCCTATAGAAGACTTCTAAGGGCATCTGTGTTAAAAGAAGGTGAAACACCACAAGCTCTATACTATAGAATAAAGAGCTTAGTCTTTAAATGGCTACTGCCTGGAAAGAAGGATATAGATTCCATTATTGATACAGTAATACTAGAACAATTTATTGAAGCTGTTCCTATAGACATGCAAAGCTTCTTGATAAAGCAAAACTGTAAAAACACCCGAGAAGCCATAGTCTTGGCAGACTGCTTTCTGGAGGCCCAGAAATTGAGCCTAAAGAAAGGGGGCGTTTTTCAGGGTACATGTGTGCAGGAAAAGAATGCAGCCTTTAATAAGTATAGGACAGATAGAGATAAACCCATGGAAAAGTTTAACCTGCAAAGAAAATGTTTTTCTTGTGGTGAGCCCGGTCACCTCAAGAAAAATTGTAAAACAAAGAAGGCCTTTGTTATAACACACCCCAAGGAGATAGGTGAAGGATTCCTCCTATCGGTAGAGGTGGAAGGAATAACAACAGAAGCACTTTAAGATTCAGGGGCTAGTTAGTCCATGATTTCTAGGAAATTATGGAAAGTGATAGAGGCCCAGAAGCAGTGCGCCCAAGAGTCCTCAAGGGGGCAGGTTAAAATTAAATGTGTGCATGGGGCTGCCTCTACCTACCCACTCCAAGCCGTTAGGATAAAGGGCTTAGGCAGTGGAAGGGAGGTAGCAGTAGCAGTGATACCAAGACTCCCTCATGATATCATACTGGGCCGAGATTGGTCCCAGTTTAGGAAGGGGGTGGAGAAAGAGCTGCAAGAAAAGGCAGGCCTGGTTACCACGCGTGCAGGCTCTAGGCCCTCAGAGGAGGGGGTAGATTCCCAGGAGGAACCCATACCAGGGACCTCCTTTCACGATGACCTAATAACCCCGGCCAAGGATACCCCCAGGAAAGGGAAGGCCGAAAGGAGGCAAGGGAGGAGACTCAGAACTCAGAATAGGAGTCAGTTATTGTCAGGTCAGGAGTTGCCCTGGGTCTCTGAGGAGATAATAGCGAAGTTTCCCTCATTCCCGGATGAGCAAAAAGCAGATCCTGCTTTGGTGCGAGCATGTGAATTCGCCCAGAAGGGATCTGAGGCCCTACCAAGATTTTTATGGGATAGTAATTTGTTGTATAGGGAGGGTATAAATCCTCGGACAGGTGAGCTACAGAGGCAGCTGGTGATACCTTCTTCTTTTAAAAATATCATTTTAAGATTGGCCCATGATCACCCCGTGGGGGGACACAAAGGTGTACAGAGCACCCTGGATCAGGTCCTTGATAGGTTCTACTGGCCAGGCGTATATGCAGAAACTGCGAGGTTCTGCGCTGCCTGCCCGGCTTGCCAAAGGGTCTCTAGTAACCATCCACCGGAGGTGCCTTTAATTCCCCTACCAGTTATAAAGGAGCCGGTGCATAGGTTGGGGGTGGACATAGTGGGGCCCTTACTAAAAACTCCTAGAGGTCACCAGTATATTTTGGTCATAATGGACCATGCCACTCGCTTTCCGTGGGCCATTCCCTTAAGGAATACCTCAGCCCGAGTGATAGCTCTAGAGCTCATACGTTTATTTTGCGAGATAGGGTTCCCTCGAGAGGTCTTATCAGACCAAGGAACAAATTTTATGTCTCGACATCTAGCTCAGGTATGGGATGCGTTCGGTATTCGGCATATCCGTACCGCAGCTTACCATCCCCAAACCAATGGGTTGGTGGAAAGGTTTAACCAAACCTTAAGGAACCTCTTAAGAAGGAGCTTGGAGGGCAGGTTTAGTGAATGGGATACGATGTTGCCTTTTGTGCTCTACGCATGCAGGGAGAGGAGACAGACCTCTACTGGCACATCGCCCTATGAATTTATGTATGGGAGGACGCCGCGGGGGATATTAGATATATTAAGAGAACAATGGGTAGCACCGGTAGAGGATGTACAGGAGGTTCCTAGGTTTTTAACAGACCTGAAGAATCGCCTACAGCGGATAGCTACCATAGCGGAGGAAAATTTGAAAAGGAGTCAAACGAAACAGAAAACCTATCACGATCGACGGGCAAAGCCTCGTCTTTTAAAGGTCGGGGATAGAGTTATGGTTATGATAGCCACAGCGAATTCTCGGTTTGAGAACTCATGGAAGGGCCCTTATAGAATAATAAAACAGCTCGGGCCAGTGTCTTATGTGGTGGATACTGGACGGGGGAAGTCCCAAGTGTATCACATTAATCTATTGCGACAGTGGCAAGAACGTATAGGGAGTACCCAACTAGCCCCAAAAGTGAGTGAGGATTCTCAGCCCATAGTTTGTATTTCGTGCTGTTCGCGGGATACAGCAACAGCCCGAAATAGTCTAAGGGGGGGGGGGGGGATATGTGGTAAGGAGGGTGCAGCCCAGCAAGGGAAAACTGGAAAAAAGAAGGATTTTTCTTCTTTGCGGGGGATGGGCGCACAAAACCACATACTCCATACTAGAAGCCCTGAAAGGAACCTAGGGGGCAGAGCTAAGGGTAAACCAATCCCAGACCAAAGGACAACCCTGCATAGGAGTAGGAGGTCCAAGTGGGAGGAGCCAGGAAGGGAGTTGCCCTCCTCAGCAGTTAACAGGGAGAAAACAAACACAAGAGGGAGAGCCAGTTTGAGTTTGGAAGGGGCTGTGAGAAGAAGGTCCAGGAGGAGTGCAAGAGCAAGCACAAGTGGCAGTTGCAGTTCAAGGCCTAGCCCAGGTTCGAGTCCAGTTCCCAGGAGGCACAGACAGGAAAGATCTGGGGCCAAGCTGAGGAGAACCTTTGCAGCCAAGGAGAGCAGCAAAAGGAGGAACCAATATAAAGGCAGCCAAGAAAGGTACGCAGGGAACAAGCATTGCCAGCAGGACAGTTCTTGCTCTGACTCAGAGGAGACTAGCATACCCCAGAAGGCTCAGCACAGCAGGAAATATCTCACCAGGGAGGTTAAACAGGAGAGACCCCCAAGAGACCGGCCTGGAGAAGGCAAGGCCCGGCAGTGGGAGAGACTGTTTAATCTTGTGAAGACTCTTAAGGAAAAGACACCAGAGCACTTTCAGAAAGCACCCAGCTGTAGCTCAATAGAGAGCATGGAGGTAGGCCCTGAGGAAAGTGTTATTGAGTCTGAGGTCTCTGAGATGGAATGTGAGCTGTGCACTAAGGTACACTAGTAATGTGAGCTAGAAACAGTGGAATATAAAAGAGGCTGTTGCAATTTAAAGACAGTTTCAGAAGCTGGAAGAGAGGAGTAAGCCTGAAGGAAAAGGGTTAAGAATCTCTCCTAGGAAGCTAAAACTGCAGAACCTCAGTGGAGGCCCAAACAGCTGAAACTGTTTGTGTGTGTGTGGCAACAGCAGGCTTGAAGCTGATAACCTATCCACTGTGTGAAGAGTTTTACAAATGCTTTTGTTTTATAATGTTAAGCAATTGCAGCGAGGAACAGAAACTGCTATGAGTTTATTCCAAGTTACAATGTTTTTGGACATTTTGATTTCTGGAGAAGTATCCTGTATTTTCTTTTGTCTGGAAAAAAAAGTTATGCTTGAAGAATTTTTATGTTCACCACTTACCAGCCTGGAAACCGAATAAAATTTCCTGTGCGCTTTAATAACCACTTGGCTCTTCCTTTCGGACACAACTACACAAAAATCCTAGAAAGGGATATCAGATGGCCAGCCGTCCCTACTAGGCAACCGCCTGGTAGGGGCGCGAGCGTCACAATATGGAGGGACTTTCCACGTATCCTTGGGGTAACCTGGTCCACTGATAATGCTGACCCTCAAAAATAAATGACAAAATCTGCCTGGATGTGGGTTCGACCTCTATCCCAAAAAAGGCAAGGGAAAGGTCCAGAACAGTATGATATTTGTACAGAGTAGCTGTTGTCAGCAATGTGGCAGGGTTTGAGACTACTGGAAACTGTGGTTCAATAACACTGTTAAGTGCACGTAAGTCATGAACTATTCGCCACTTCCCATTAGGCTTTTTCACAGGGAATAGTGAAGTGTTGTATGGGGAGTTACTGAGTTCAATGATTCCGTGCTGTAACAGCTCCTGAATCTCCTGGCGAGATCCCTGCAGGGCCTCCGGTTGGAGAGGATACTGCGGAATCTTTGGTGGTTTACAGCCAGGCTTAATATGAATGGTAACAGGCAGATGTGATTTAACTCGGCCATAAGGGCTGAGGAGCAGTGACCGCTCAGGGCCTTTTTCTCCCAGCGGACCATAGGTGAATTCAACCTGTAATTTCACCAATAAGTCCCTACCCATCAAATTTACTGGGCAATATGGGGCAAACAGAAAAGAATGAGAAATCTGCTGATCTCCTATTCTTAAACAAATAGGTGTAGTTAGGTAAGATGTAAGGGGTCTACCATCAAAACCAGTGGTAGTCATTTTCTTTCTACTAAGCTGGCATCTCTGTGGTAAAGCAGTTAATACAGAGGAAGTGGCTCCTGTATCAAGTAACATTTCTGTGGGCTCATCATTAAGATATACTGTGATCAGAGGTTCCTGATATGTGAGCCTCGCCTGTAAGATATAAATTCCCAGTCATTGTTGGGGTGGGGGTCCAGAATCCCGGGGAGGTGTCCACAAGGGAAAACGCCTCCTGTCAAAATTCTCATTTCTGCGCTGATCACGGCATGAGCGCTGAAAATGACCGTAACCACCACAGTTCCAACACTGTAGGGCAGGAGTACGGTTATTTTGTTGGTAAGAGGGACCTCGATGCTGTGGCTGAGGATAACGGGGTCGTTGGGCTCCGTTATAGTAAATGCGCTCCTTATCTCTATCCCATACCTCATCACAGGGGTCTGGAACATCATCCTCATAAGGATCCAGATATTCCATGTCATCAATTTTCTCCTGCTGTTCCCTAATTTTCTGTTTTAGTTGTCTAATAAGTTCATTATTAGATTTATCAAGATGTAATTTGGTGGTGGATTGGGGATCTTTAATTTCTTGTAACCCTTTAAGTTGAAGGTGTAACAAGCGTGCTTGGGCCTGTTTCAAATCCTTCTCAGGTTTCAAAGTGTCCTCCTCTAAAGATCGAATATAATGCAAAATATGGGCCTGTTGTTTAGGCCATGGCTCAGACTCCAAGGCTACTATAGACTTTAATTTTGCAGTTACGGATGGGGGTAATGTATTACACAAAGTCTGGAAAAATACAGGTCTCATACAAACATCATCATATGGTACCCCCATTTGTGCTTCCCATAAATCTTGAAATCGTACGAGGTATGCACTGATATCCTCACCTATTTGGAATCTCATAGTAGTGAGAGGAGCCAAACTGTGCTGAGTAGGGTACATCTCCCTGAGGGCGTCCCAAATACGAGGACGAAACTCGTTGAAGGAAGCACCATCATAAGTGTTAACTGTGACCTTCACCTGGTCTAAGTCAGCATTGGCGAACACTTGATTTGTCGCACTGTTTCCCAGAATTTTGCCAATAAAGCTTTGATATCTCCCAAAGCCAAATTATATCCAGCCGTAATTCTTTCAAATTTTTGAATCCATGTCTCTCCCCCTCTACTAAGAGGAGGGAGACTACTGGCTATATTAGTCATATCAGTAAAACTCCATGGTATATATTTAGATTTTCCTTCATTTGTGTAGATTACTGGAAACAGAAGCTGTTTATTAGCGTCCTGATTCTCATACTTTTCCCAAACTCTAAGACCTGCCTCCATATAGACAGAATCCCAGTTAGGGTCTCCCGCTCCTCCGCGAATGCAGAGTCGGGCGGTGTTAAGGTGTACAGTTTTTAGTGATCCATTAAGGGGGCCACTGTAACCTCTGGGGCTGGTTGGCTTTTGTCCAACCGTACATGTTGGAGGACCATTGGTAAACATAGTAACCATTTCCATCCTCCTGCTCTGTAATAAAAGTAAGGATACATGGTTGTGGAGCTCGAGGAGTTTTACCACCTTGCACAACACCACAAACCAGTGTATTCACTTTTTTTCTCTTCATCATCTACTACCTCATCTACCTTCTCCTCTTCTTCCTCTTCTATAATCTCCTTAAGACGTTTTTCCCTATCTGATAGGTCTAACTCCCATCTTTTAAGATTCTCAGTAATTTTTTCCTCAGATTGCTTTAAAGCTTGAGCCTGACTTTCTAAATCTTCATGTTCTGCTGTCAATTGTTGTTTCAACTCTTCTAATTTCGCCTATGCCTCAGCATATGCATTGGGATCTGGGGCAGGGGTGGCTTTTAAGTTAACATGACCCTCAATCTTTTCCCAAGCTCCCTCAGTGTCCAAGAGTTTATGCAGAACCTGTTCTGGGGGTAGAGAGGCTACTGGGTGAGAAGTCGGTTCTGACTTGGGCTTGAAGACAGGGTCAGAATAGCCTATGGCTGCCATAGCTTTACTTTCGGCTGCCCAATAAGAAGGTGGGGGCACAGGGGCAGATGGCGAAAGCTCTGGACCAGCCTGCATCCACAGGGAAATATGTCGCAAATGTTCCAATTGGGTTTTGCCACATTTGTTAAATAAAATATGATCCCTAATTTTGGTCAAAATGAGTGGATCAAACGACCCCCCTGCTGGCCAGGCAAGAGAGGGTGCTTTCTTCGTCCATTTTTCCCATTGTTTAGAACAATTTTTTATCGAAGCCTCCAGTAGGGGGTTCTGTTTAACAAGGCTATCTATGGGATTAGGACCGGGCTCAGTTCCTTTCTCAGTATTTTCTTCCTATTTGGATTTTCTTTTAAACATTTCCCCAGCTGTCCCTTCTCTATAGGCTATGTAGACCTGGTGTTTTCACTGTTCAGGGACAGGGACAATTAACTTCGCCTTTTACCAATAGCAAATTGAACCTCCTTATATACAGAGGCGCACTTAATTTCGCTTTTAGGTGGTAATCCAAACCTCTTAATTAACAGAGGAGCGAAATTAGGAATCCAGGACTCATACAAACATACAACTCTTGTGCTTTGTCTAAACCCAGCCAATCCCCTCGCAGTGATGGGGGTATGGAAACATGGATAAAGACACACACTCGCTTCGTATTAATAATACGTACAGTCTCAAGCGTACATCAATCAATCCCGGAAAGACAGAGACCTAATGTCTGGGCAAAACTTTCAAACTTTCTTTCCCTAACATTACAACTAAATGCAAAGACACTCTAACAATTTTCTACATAACAAAACATTAAGCACATAAAATACATATGCATATGTGTAAATTTGGTACTCACCCACCAATCGAACCTGGGTAAATCTTCCGTCTTTGTTTGTAGACAGGAAAAACAAAACTCACCCGCTGGAGTCGTCCTAGGGTATCAAAATCTCTCTCGACGTCACTCAGAACGGTATTCCCATCTTCTGTACCAGCAGAAGGAATCCTCTTCTCCTAATGAGAAGGTATTCTCATCCCCTGTTTTTTTTTCTGTGAAAAACAGGAGGTAGTCCCTCTGACAAATAAAACTGCAGTCAGAGGAGTCCTTGGGCAATTTAGAAAATTTAGAGGGTCTTCAGCACCAATTGTAGCTTCTGGTTCCCACAACGGTTGCCCAAATATCACCAATCAAAGAATTACTTAGACGGCAGTTGCTACAAGAACTTTTATTTCAGCATAACAGCAAAATAATATTGTCATGCAGAACAGCAAAAGCCTGTCTAGAAATGGCAGACAGTACTTTCTCTCTCTCTTTCTGTGAAGGGGGAGAAAACACTGCCCACCCCCACCTGAAATGGCTGATTTATATACATTTTCCTTGTCTCAAATGTCTGTTTCAAATTAGTGTCAGTGAATCCGTCATAACTTCTTAGGTGTCAGCAGGGCCTCAGGGTTCTGCAACACCTTTCCCCAGGGGAGAAATCCTTTTACATTTATACATCTGGACCTGATTTTAGGTCTGCTCATCTATGCATGGCCTGTGACCTTTATACATCTGGATCTGCTTTTAGGTCTGCTCATCTATGCATGGCCAGTGACCTCTGCCCCTTCCTGTGTTTTTCTTCTTTTGGCACTAATTGAAACCATGCAGAGCTAGAGAGAGTGCTTTTGTGCTCATTAGTTTGAATTCTTTGCTTGACCTGTATTTTCTTACTGATATTAATTACTAGGCCCAATATTCTGCATACTCCTATGCAGAATATGGTTACCCAGAATCCTCCATAACAGGCCGCATCTATTATCTTATGGCAAGCATATACTCTCATATAGCTATTGTCTTCTTGTCTTCTGTGCCATCCATCCTCCTGTGTAGTTTCACCAGGCAAGGGTGCAGTCATATAAAGCCAATATATACATATATAAGCAGACCCAAGGCAGCCTTTAAGTCAAATTTCCCAACACTTTTATAAAAATCTCTACACTTCACAACTCTCAGCAGATTCTACAGACATCCATCGCTACCTTGCAGAAATAAATCTACCTCAGATATCCCTTGATGCGCATGAGGCTCTTGATAGGGAAATCACACTTGCAGAGGTTCAATTATCTATTAAACATCTAACGAACACAAAAATCTCAGGCCTGGATCTATTTCCAGCAGAATTTTATAAAACATTTTTGGATCTTCTAGCACTGGTACAAGTATGGGTGTTTAATGATGTCTTACTTCACCAGCGACTTCCTGATTCCATGTATCAGGCCCTAATTACTGTTCTGCCTAAGGAAGGATAAGGACCAGCTAATCTGTAATAGCTACAGGCCAATTTTATTGCTTAATACCGATTATACAATTTTTACAAAAATTCTCACGTTGTGCTTGGACTCTAAAATACAGGAAGCTATACATCCAGACCAGACTGGATTTATAAAGGGACATCATGGTTTTGAGAATGTGTGTTGATTGCTTCACATTATGCTAGGCTTATGCAAGGTAGAGGGTAATTGCCATTTCATCCTTAGATGCGGAAGAAACTTTTGATAAGGTGGAGTGGTGCTTTTTATTGAGTGTTCTGCAGCATTTTGGTTTTGGCCCCTCTTTCCAATCTTGGATTGCAGGTTTATATAAAGCGCCTTCTGGAGTGGTTCAGGCGAATGGTTTCTCTTCTTCACCGTTCCTGTTGAAGCGGGGAACCAGACAGGGTTGTTCACTTTCTCCTCTCCTTTTTGCGCTTGCAATTGAACCTCTAGCTATACAACTTCGCAATCAGGCCACTTCCCTTGGGATTTCCTTGTCTAACCAACACCACATTATATCTCTCTATGCGGATGATACTCTAATTTTCCTTCAGGAACCTTCCACTAATTTGCCCATTCTGGTATCTATTCTGAAAGAATTTTCTCATCTATCTGGCTACACGATCAACTTTCAGAAATCAGTTTTGCTACCGTGTCTGTCGGTGTAGGGTACACTTCCTAATATGGAGGCTGGTGATTTTTCTAGTCTCTAGCTTTAAGTATCTTGGAATTCAGATCACTCAGCAACTGGAAGACCTCTATGTAGTGGCATGGCAGTCTTTATCAGTATCTTGGCTGGGTAGAGTACATAAAATTAAGATGCTTTTACTACTGAAGCTCCTCTTTCTATTCCAACTGCTTCCTATCCCAATGCCTCATTCCTTTTTTCTTCAATTACAACATGTTCTCATAGGGTTTGTGTAGCAGGATCGTCGCCCTCAGCTCGGTTGGTACATAATGACCCACACCAAACTTGCGGGGGGCATCGGCCTTCCCGATTTTGAACTTTATTATTTATGTTCATGTTTGCGGGCAGTACCATTATGGTCTACTAATGCCTTCTCTTTGTGGGTTGGCCTTGAGACTGGTTGGGCTGCTCCGATTCCCCTCTGCGCTATTCTCTTTATTTCCAAGGAGCCGGCAGTGCGAGATATTCAAACCCACATTTTTTTGGGCCCGGTTTGGAAAGCATGCCAAAGAGTTTGTACTAAGGCAGTGCTTCCTTCTTTTTGGTCACCCTATGCAGTACTTGGAGCATTTACTTTTGCTAGAAATCTGAGATTCCTTCCTCGATTGTCAACTGCAAACATGCGTTTGACTTCGCTCTATGATCATTCTATCTTCCTGTCCCAGCCATGGTTAGAATCGGTATTGCAGTCTTCTCTTTCACCTTTCCAGTATTACCAGTTTTGTCATTACTTCTCATCTAGTTCTCTCAGATGCAGTTACACGTACACCCAGAGCCTGGGAACGTATTCTGCTTGATTCTTTGAACAATAAGGCTCTTCTAGCGCGTCTTTATCACACATTATCCAGGGATTTGTCTACTGTCTTGCCTATCCCAACCTTCCATACTCGCTGGGAGGGCTGGGAGGGCAACCTTATAGGACAGTCTGAAGATTTCTGGTTGGACACTCTCCACTACTCCCATTCCTGCTCAATCTCCTTATCATTGATTAACACTCAGTTGCAAATTTTATTGCAAATGTCTGTGGTTTCAGTCTCTCCACTGCTGGGGCTATGCTGATGACCCTCTTTGTTGGAGGTTATGCGGGAGGCGAGGGACCTTTTGTCATATGTGGTGGGAATGTCCGAAACTTCAAATTTTTTGGATGATGATTCATACCCATATTACTCAGAAATTGAAGGTTACTTTTCCCTATGATCTTGAACACTGTGTGCTATGACATTTTGATTCGGATCTGCTTCCCCAGGATATTACCCGATTAGTTCAATGTTTACTACTAGCAGCACGATCGGTGATTAGTCACTATTGGAAACGGAGCATTGCTCCTACTTGTAAAGAATGGATGGTGAAGGTATGGGACATATATCAAATGGAAAAGTTAACTGCAGATTTGAGAGGTAAACCAGATAACTTACAACACCTTTGGAGCCAAATTTTGACACTTTGAGCTGGAATTGTACAACATTACAAATGCTAATGCTCCGATTTCTTGCCAAGTTTATATCTTAGACCTCTTATGATCTCTTTCAACCTTTGAGACTCGGTCGCACTCCTGGAATCTCTATTTCTGCAACACTTCTGTTCTCACATTCAGTGTTGAGTTAGGTAGAGGGAGGGAGGAAGGGGGGGGGAGTGAGAGGGACATCAGAGCGCTCAGGTCGTTGTCACTTGTAACTTGATTTTCCTCTCCGTAGGTCTATATTATTTCATTTGCTAGTTAGCTTTACAGCTATCATATAGATTTTAGCACTCGACCTATGAGAGAACTGTTGTTCTTGTCTTCATGGACTTCTTCTCAACGGCAAGATGGTATTATTATTTTAGACATAATACATTTCTTCTGTTGTGTAGGGCAATTATTTTAATATTGCACTAACATTTACATTCTATTTTACACTCCATACTATGTTTGTTATTATTATAATCATTGCTATTGCCATTCTCATTGTTTTCATATTGGCCTAGCTAGGAGACATTGTCTGACTTGCAGGAGGAGGGGATGAGATGAGGGGAGCATTGTACCTGAGTTGTTTATGCTTTTCATATTATATTATTGACTCTCAATAAAAATTCTTTGCACAAAAAAAAAATGATCAGTGTCCAAGTAGCATTCAGTAATTTCAAAAGTTTAAGAAAACAGTAGTAGCCTTTGAGTTATGAGTGTTCATACATCCATATATGTTTAAATGTTATCTTAAGTATATAAATATTCTATATATTTCTAAAATTCCTCCTCTTTTTTCAGAAAAGAAGTTAATTTTACATCTTCTCCAAGCTCTAAATGAAGAACTGAAGAAGATCTGGAGTAAAGAGCCAGGAAGCTTTTGACTCAGTACACAGCAAAGGCCTGAGGTACCCAGCAACCAGGTACCAGGAGAGTCCAGCTGTTAAATCTTTGGAGTATCTCTCAGGAGGCTCATCCCAAGTACTCAGACCAGAATTTTTTTATGAAGAAATGTTTTAAGGAATTTCATAATTTTTTTCTACTTAGGAAGGAGATGAATTTTTCCCTATTTTTCTATCTTCTACAAGAGAATATTGTTGAAAGGTTCTGGATTTTTTGCCTATTGTGGTACAGAGGTACTCACATTGAATGAATTTGATATAAGTTCTGTAGTAGGTTATGATTTTTTGTGGAAAACCGTTCCTGGAATAGCTTTTTGCAGGCCTCGTGTGAGGAGTCTGCAGTATCCACTCTGGGGCCCATGATGAACCAAAGAAGAGGACGCAACCGATGATGAAAGTTCTAAAGAGGGGACACAAGCAAAATTTTTTTGAGGGCCCCCATTAACACCCCCTCCCCCATGGTGACCCCCTATTGTCATGTCCCTCTCCCTCACTGCAAACGTAGTTATTTATTTATTTAACAGTTTTTCTATACTGCCCTATCATTGGATTCAACTTACTTTAATTCGTTTGCCACGCTGCCTCCACTCCAGGCATGGCAGATGTTCCTCCCAGGCTGAAGTCTCACAGTACGGCTGTTATCGCGAGACTTCAGCCCGAGTGGTAACAGCCATGTGGGACCTCTTCCTGCCCGGGCCCCCCTGCATTATGGAGGCTGCTTGGATGGAATTTATGCCACCGAGTTCACTCAGGACTCCAGAAGAGGAGTATAGAGATCTCAGGAAGAGGAACCTGGTCGATACCTTGAAATAGGGAAGAGCCTCAATATGCTAATATAATTCTTCTTCTCAAGTCGCTTCATTGGCTCCCTATATGTTTCCGCATAAGGTTCAAATTTCTCCTACTGACCTATAAGTGCACTCATTTTATTGTTCCTCACTGCTTTCCTCTTATCTCTCCTACACGTCTCCTCAGGAACTCCACTTTTCTGGCAGATCCCTTCTATCTGTGCCCTTTTCTTCCACTGCCGTCGAGACTTCAATCCTTCCATCTTGCTGCTCCTGAGTCTGTACGTCAGGCTTCATCTCTGGCCCTTTTCAAATCCAGGCCGAAAACTCACCTCTTCGAAGCTGCTTTTGGATCATGATCCACTTAGTCTCCTATGTGTTTCATTACCATTCCCCTAGATGTATCCTTGTCCTCAGCTGTTGTGCTGTCTGTCTTGACTAGATTGTAAGCTCTGATGAGCAGGGACAGTCTGTTACATGTTTCTGTACAGCGCTGCATTAGCCCTGTAGTGCTATACAAATGATCAGTGGTAGTAGTAATAGTTTTTGTGTGTTCCATTTTGGTTTTTTGCCTTTTATGTACTTCATTCTGAGAATATGCCTAGTACAGGTGTTTTACTTAAAAATACCCCCATGGTGTAGATTTACATTTTTTTCAAGGCTGTTGACTATCCTACGGAAATTTTTGAGTGTCATCCAGTAAAGACCTTGAGACATTTTATGAGAACATAACATAATATATACTATTTTTTATTTTATTTATTTATTGAACATTTTTATACCGCGTTTTCCGAAGGATCAAACATGGTTTACAAAAACAATGGTTTGAAGAGTACAGATAAGACAAGTACATATTCAGTTACATGGAACTTTGTAGAACTATATACAATGAAGAGGCATATGTTAAACAGTAAACATAAAACAGTATAAACTATATACAGTAGTAATATATGTAATGGATTGTGCTATCTAGATGGAAAGTTCAAATTACTATAAGCTATTTGCTGCTTTACTTGCACTGTTGTGTGTGTCTGCTTTGTTGTCATCCGGTTGTATGCCAGAATCTGGTTGTGGACCATAGTGGAGTGTAAAAAGGTCAGACCAAAAGGTTCACATCACAACCAGTATCCTGTTTCCAGAAGTGGCCAATCCAGGTCACAAATACCTGTCAGGTTCCCAAAAGGTACACGGATTCCATTCTTATTGTCCCAGGAGTAAGCAGTGGATTTCCCCGGTCCTCTTTAATAATGCTTTATGGACTTTCCTCCAAGAACTTGTCCAAGCCTCTTTTAAACCCAACAGCTTTTACTACATCCTCTGGCAATGAAATCTAGAGTTTGATTACGAAGTCCAGAATTTTTAAGGCTGTATAACTATACAAGATGCCAACCAAAACTGATTTTTTTCCCCTATGATCTCAAAATCGAGAAAGGACCATCATTTTTATACATATAGAGCATGGTTCCATAATATGGATGTCCGCACCATAGACACGTCTAAATCAGAAATGGGCCCCCACTGAACCTAATTCTGCATCCGCGGATCTGGACATGCCGGCGGGGCCAAAATCATGGTATGGGCGTGTTCGGCAGATGCATGCAAGTGCTATCCAGCTGGCCCCATGCCTCGGGCACGGGTAAATGTTTTTTTTTTTAATAGCATTTTACACAATTATATCAAGAAAGTTACAAAAAACATTCTTGTAGAAATAGAAAGATACATTAGATAATAAACTTAATACTGGAACCAACAAAGTAACTCAAATTGAGACAAAAAAATATATTTCACACTAGCCCACTAAAACAAAGGGGAGAGATATCAATCAAACCATAATCCAAACAGTGAAGAAAATAAATGCAGCTGACTAGCTGTGACATACGTACTATGAACTGAGCTGTGGTGGTATGATATTCTACCTCTCTGGATGTTATAATGAGCCTTTCCTCTTATCTCTTCTTTTTCTTTGACTATCACTGTATCTCTTATTCTGTCCTATCTTATAAATGGCGTTCTTTTCATATTTTCAGTATCATTTATGTAATGTAAACCGCTCTGATGCTTCGGCCTGAGCGGTATATCAAATGTAATAAACATAAACAACTGAGGCCCCAACAGAGGATTCCAATCATCTAGCATTAATGAAAGCAGTAAGTTGGGATGGCTCGTAAAAAATATAGGAAACTGCATTATATTTCACTAAACATTTACAAGGATGTTTAAGAAAAAACAGCCCCTCCAACTGTAGGATACCCGGACGTAGCAGGAGAAAATCCCGGCGACGCTTCTATGTATCCCTAGCTAAATCTGGGTATACTCTAACCATTAACCCTTTAAATGGTAGATTCCTTTTCCTAAAAAAAAGCTTAAGAAGCCACTCTCTGTCAGATAATAATGCAAAGGTAACCAACAATGTGGAAGGAACTGGACTCTCACTCTCAGATGTTTCTAATAAATCCGTTACATTAAGGATGTTACCTTGATCCTGTTCAACCCCCTCAATTACCACTCCTGGTGTTAATTTAGCCCTAGGGAGATAATAAATCCTAACCAAAGGAGGGATTCATTCAGGGGATACCCCCAACACATCAACCAAATACTGTCTAAACATTTCGCTAGGAGATACAGACATAAGTCTAGGAAAATTAATTATCCGAAGATTATTCATTCTAGAAAAATTGTCCAAATGTTCCAGCTTAACTTGTATAGATGAGAAATTCTTCCTAAAGACATCCGACTGGTCTTCCAGAACCACCACCTTTCGTCGCAAGTCTACCATTTCAGGTTGCATTACCGCTACCTTTTGTTCCAGTCCCTCCACAGCCACTAAAGAGTTATTCAATTTATTCTCCAACAAAGTTACCAACGCTTTCCCCAGGGAAAGGATTGCCTGCCAAATTGCTTCCAGAGTAAAACTCTCTGGATGCTGAAGTGAAAAGAGCAATCCCAAATCAGGCTCTGATGTAACAGCTTCCATTCCTGCTATCGGCGCTTGTCCTCGACCCACCGCAGGAGACTCCTCACCTGCGGTCATTTCCTCAATCGGCACCGATGTTAACATGGAGTCATGATGCACAGAGACTGCACTCTCTCAATTCCGCCGCCCCTCTATTCCCGGCCTGCTCAAGCCGCCAGCTTCCATCATCTTTGGAGGGAAGCCAAGCTCCAGGGACCCTTCCGGGAGGGGCTGACCACGAGACACCTTCGATGCCAGATTCTCAGGGGAGAAAGATAAACCCGAAACAGGCGCCGAGCCACCCAATTCTGGCGTTACTGCAACTCGGCATTCATCCCCAACTCCTGCCACAGCCCGGTTAACGTGAAAAACAAAGGAATCCAACAGTCCTGCAGAAATCAGCGTTGAAGTAGGAGGAGGTTGAAAGGGCAAAGACCCCCCCCCCCCTTTCCTTTACACTTCTTACCCATTCGGGAACCAGGAAAAAATGCACTCACACGAAATCGCCAGCTGCCGCCATCTTAACTAAGATACTCCGGGTAAACGTTTTGAACGTCCCCAAGCCCACCATAGTTTGAAACGTTACACATTTTGGATCCTGCCCATCCCCATAATGTACCCACGGACGCCACGTACCCTCAGGAAAAATGTGCATCTCCTAAGCTGCTCATCACAGAAAATTGTGTGCTAATGCACACTAGACATAAATACCAATGAGAAATGACAGGTGCCTCAACCTAGACCATATACCTGTCCTCTTCGGGCCCTGAAAAGTGCTAGGTAAGCCCAGTGCACCCCAATATGGTATACAAGAATGTAAATGTGAACATGTATGCCAGGACATACCTGGCATCAAATGGTTTGGGCATGAGGAAGGGATCCCAGTGATTCCTGCCCTGGGCATCTCTACAAACATGCCTTAACCTGCTAGGATGGACCCTCACCAGATACACAAAACCCCAAACTAACCTTGCAGGTCCCCAAAGGATGTATAATATCTTTGAGCAACAATGCATGTCCTTTCTGTGCCTCTGGCCTATAAGTGCACTCATTCTTCATTACCATTCCCCTCTTATCTCTCCCTGTGAACACTACTGTCAGATTGCTTCTATCTGTGCCCTTCCCTTCTACTTCCAAATCTAGATGTTGCTCCCTTCACCTTGCTGCACCTTATTCCTGGAACAAACTATCTGAGTCTGTACGTCAGGCTCCATCCCTGGCCCTCTCACATCCAGGCTGGGCACTCACCTTATCGGTGCCACTGGTGGATCAGATCCACCTAAGCTCCCTTGGGTGCCCTGACCGTTCCCTCTGGATGTATCCTGTTCACAGCTGCTGTGTTATGTGTCACTTAACCCTCCATTGCCTCAGGAAAATCCAAGTTATCTATGTCCCTGTTTAATGTACAATACCGAGTTTAAGTTTCAATGTAAATCGCTTTGATTGAAATGATAAACCGGCATATAAAACCTGTTAAATAAATAAATAAACGTGTCCCGACTAGATTGTGAGCTCCGCTGAGCAGGGACTGCCTGTTACGTGTGTCTGTGCAGTGCTGCATACGCCTTGTAACGCTATACAAATGATCAGCAGTAATTGTTGTAGTTGTAGTAGGGCCTTCTGGCTATGGCATCTGAGGCCCACCTATCTGGCATTTCACACAGCAGCTACACCTGTCCCATTATGGTGGATGTCAGTCTGTATGCATCCACTACCCTGTCTGTCTTCCTACAGCCAGCTTTGTGGTACTGCCCCCCTGGTTAGGGCTTTGTGGGCATGGGAGGGGAGATCCCCGTGATATCACACAACTAGCTAGACTCCAGATATGTCACTGCTCTCGCAACTCTCATTGATCCTGATTTGGGTAGGGATGTGGGCTACATGGGACAATCCAGGAATGTTGGCACTACATCAGTCATGTCCCCCAGTGCCAGGCTCAGTGGATGTATGTCTGCCCTATCACACTGCCAACAATATCTGATCTAGTTAGAGTACCTTATGTAAAATAATCCAGGAGGAATCAGCATAGGCTCTCTATGGTTAAATGTCAAAACATGTCACTGTCAATAATAGGGACCCTCAGAATAAGAGCTTTCAGCAGTGCAAACACCACTAATACTTGCTCAACAATAATGCCATTGGTCCCACAAAATGTGCATTATGGTCATGCATTAGTGCTATTTGCACTGTTAAGTGCCCTTATTCTGAGGGTCCCTTATTATTGACGGGTATATGTTTTAACATGTAGCTATAGTGAACCCTCTTTGAGTTTGATTGCCCAATCACACTAGCACCTGGTGACACTGCAGTCACCCATACGGTCCAGATACTGGCCAGGCTTTCATGCCCCCCCCCCCTGAATTGCAGATGAGCACACCAGATCACCCCATGCACCCCTCAAACCAACCACACACACGCTTTCACTTTCTGTCACAAAAACATGATTCTGCCAAAGATATGCCCTGAACCTACCTATACATAATTATGACATAACATAATAGCATGGGGTACCAATACTACAATTATGATCTCCGTTTCTCACCCAAAAAGGAATCCTTTTCCTGCTCACATCCTACATCAGCAGTCCCATTTTTCAGAACATAGGAATTGTTAGGGCCCCATAGATTGGCTCCTTTAGCAAAACAGCACATTAGTGCATAGCTTGAATAAACACTGTTGCTCGTCTTAGCATCTCTGTAAGGGTGTTTAGAAATGTTCCTTTACCTTACAACATTCCCTCACTTCTGCTCTCTGTACCTTAAGACTGCATCTTGTGTTTTTCCAGACTGCAGTCACACCAATTCATGACATACTTGCAACAACCATTCTTCTAGGTGGGCCACATGGCAGAGAAGAGCAGAATATTTTCTAAGTTCTAGCCTTATACCATGTTTCTCAGCAGGACTAACGTGGACGTTTCCGGGAAATGCAATACGTACAATGGCCTCTCCTGCCCACATTCTGAGATCCCTGTGCTAGCACCATGGACATGCATATCAGCAGTGTTTTAGAATACAGTCTGGGATGTTTTCGGCACATAAGCGTCCCCTCTGCATGTACAAACCCCTTATTTGTGTTCTGGAATGACCCTCACAGTACATTTTACATTATTTGTGGCGTTTATATATTACCTAGTCACCAAGGTCTTGCATTCTGTGTTATACTTTAAACAATGGCAATTTCAGACATTCTGTAGGTAACACTTTCTCCTGCATTCCTGTTGGCCATAATCCCCCTGAAATTAAATTGATCGTCTGTTGCTTTTCAGTATATTCTGTGATATTACACCAGGTTAGGGAGTTTGAGTAACACTGTATGTGAAAATTTGTCATGTTTTCTTCTGCCAATGATTCCTCAAACCTGGCTGGGTGGGGGGGGGGGGGGCTCAGCCAGTTGAGATTTTAGGGTGACTGCAGTGAATATGATTAACAGACAAAAAAAGTTGTTTGTCTGTGACAGGGCTTCTCCGTGGACAGATTAGCTCTTCTAACACTCAATCCCACCACCATGCCTGCCTGTCTCTGCTTCAGTTTGTTGTCCAATTGCAAGGGAAGCCTAGGGGCAGAAGCACAGCATCCTCTGCAGGCCAGGCCCAGAGATGCAAGCCTTCCTAGGTGGAAATTGGAAGAGAGGTGGCAAGTAGGTCCTAGTTAAGCTGTTTTTCTGGAATTCATTGCCAGAGGCAGTAAAAAGCCACCAGTGTAGCCAGGTTGGTAAAGTACGTGGAGGAAAAGTCCACAGACTGGGGAAATCCACTGCTTATCCCTGGGATGTGTGTGTGGGCCATTGAGCCAATGCTGACTCCTGGCAACCCAGCAGATTTATTTGGTAAAGTGTGACTGGAAGCGGATTGCCAGTCCTTCCAAGGCAATGGAGAGTAAAATGACTTGTCCAAGGCCACAAGGAGCACCAGTGGGAACTGAACCCTGGTCTCCTGGTTATCAGGCTACTTCTCCATTAATAGTATAATGGGGCAATCCACTGGGACAAGCGGCATGAAATCTGCCCACCTCTTAAATTCTGTTTTACATTTGCTTCTGTGTATCTTCCTAGGGCTACCCTTACTGTTTTATACAACTGAGGGGACTGGACTGGGGCAGGGAGGGGAGGAGAGCGTTTGACTGTGTGAGAGAAGGAGTTGGCATCCTTTTCTTCCCTGATACCCTGATCTCTCCCTTCCCTTTCCTCATGCTCTTTCCTCCCTCTGATTCCTCTTTCCTCTTTCCTCCATGCCACAGTCCTTTCCCCAATTCACTGTTTCTCTCCTACCCTCTTCCATCCTCCTTGAACTCCATCTCCTTCTTCCAGGGTTTCCTTTCCCTACCCATATCCCCTTCCTTATTTCTCAGTAGTGATTGCTACTATTCTTCTCACCCTCCATAAAGAAACCAACTCCATTAACCAAACATACAAGAAATCTCAGAAAGGAACTTTCAGATCGATTTTCAAAATAACTTATGTGGCTGGCATCGGGCACTGGCAGCATTCGTGCTTTTATTGAAATTTCCTACTCTTCTAAATATCTAGGAGGGATATTCAGAGGAATTACCATGGTAAGCAAACCTGCTAACCACGCTAAATCCTCTACCTGGGATATCCCCGGTGCCACCGTGGCTCAATATCGCTGCTGCTCGGTTAGCACTGGAGTGTTCTGGGGGTGGTCCAAGGATGGCACGCAGCCATAACAAGGCACAGCAAAGTACATATGAACATAAGAAATGCCAGATGGGGTCCATCAAGCCCAGCATCCTTTTCCAACTATTGGCAATCCAGGCCACAAGTACCTGGCAGTTTTCCAAAAAGACACACAGGTTCCACAATGCTTGTATTGGGACAAGCAGTGGATTTCCCGGGTCCCCTTTAAAAATGGTTTATGGACCTTTCCTCCAGGAACTTGTCCAAACCTTTTTTGCAAGGTTCCACCTTGGGGACCACCACCCAGCAAAAAGATTTAGGAGTTATTGTGGATAACGTGTTAAAACCCTCCACCCAGTGTGCAGTGGCGGCCAAGAAAGCAAATAGAATGCTAGGTATCATAAGGAAAGAAATAGAAAATAAAACAAAAGATATTATAATGCCTCTATATCGTTCCATGGTGAGACCGCACCTTGAATATTGTGTGCAATTCTGGTCGCCGTATCTTAAAAAGGATATAGCGTTATTAGAAAAGGTACAGAGAAGAGCCACCAAAATGGTAAAGGGGATGGAAGGCTACTCCTATGAAGAGAGGCTACAAAGGTTAGGGCTCTTTAACCTGAAAAAGAGACGGCTGAGGGGAGATATGATAGAAGTCTATAAATTAATGAATGGAGTGGAACGGGTAAACATAGATCGATTGTTTACGCTATCAGAATATAGAAAGACTAGGGGGCATGCAATGAAGCTACAGGGTAAACTATTTAAGACAAATAAGAGAAAATATTTTTTCACTCAATGTGTAATCAAACTCTGGAATTTGTTACCGGAGGATGTAGTAAAGGCTGTTAGTGTAGCTGGGTTTAAAAAAGGTTTGGACAAGTTCCTGGAGTAAAGGTCCATAAACCATTATTAAAAGGGACCCAGGATATCAGTGCTTGACCCAATGCAAGCACTGTGGAACCTGTGTCTTTTGGGGAAACTGCTAGGTACTTGTGACCTAGCTTGGCCACTCTTGGAAACAGGATACTGGGCTTGATGGACTTTGGTCTGACCCAGTATGGCATATCTTATGTTCTTATGTTCTTATGGTCTTATGTTTTTTAAACCCGGCTACACTAACAGCTTTTACTACATCCTCCAGTAACGAATTGCAGAGTTTGATTACATGACAAGAGAAAACATTTTTTAACTCATTAGTCTTAAACGGGTTACACTGTAGCTTCATTGCATGTCCCCTAGTCTTTCTATATTTTGAAGGTGTAAAGTAGAAAGACTAGGGGACATGCAATGAAGCTACAGTGTGAGCTGACCGAACTTTCATTGTGGAAGCTGAACGGCAGTGGCTGAATATCGCCCCTGCCTGGTTAGCTTCCTGCCCATCCAGGCAACCCAGATATTAAATGCTAGGGTCTAATATGACCCCCCAGTATTGAATATCTGGGTTTAAGTTTTAGCAGTGGCAACTAGCTGTGTTAGAATGCCCCCTCTGAATATCCGCCCCCTCCCCAATAACCTTTGGCTATTTAGCTTGATTTACAGGTAAAGGTTATCCACATAAGGTTGGGCAGGATTAGAGACATGCTAGAGTCAGAGCCAAAAGTTATATGAATAGTGGTGACATTCAGATGCTATCCGTATTTGTCTACTGATTTAAAATAATTTAATTTTTCTGATCGCTATAGGTTCTCAGCAGATAACTTATCTATATTCATAAATGACCTGGAAACGGGAATAACGAGTGAGGTTATAAAATTTGCAGATGACACAAAACTATTTAAAGTTGTTAAAACCCAAGAGGATTGTGGTAAATTGCAAGAATATCCTGATATATTGGAAGACTGGGCATCAAAATGGCAGATGAAATTTAATGTGGACAAGTGCAAAGTTATGCACCTAGGGAAGAACAACCCAAACTATGATTACACAATGCAAAGTTCCACATTAGGAACCACCACCCAGGAAAAAGATTTAGGAATCATTGTGGACAACATGTTAAAACCCTCGGCCCAGTGTGCAGCAGCGGCCAAGAGAGCAAATAGAATGCTAGGTATCATAAGGAAAGGAATAGAAAATAAAACAAAGGATATTATAATACCTCTATATCGTTCCATGGTGAGACCGCACCTTGAATATTGTGTGCAGTTCTGGTCGCCGTATCTTAAAAAGGATATAGCGTTATTAGAAAAGGTTCAGAGAAGAGCCACCAAAATGGTAAAGGGGATGGAAGGATAGTCCTATGAAGAAAGGCTAAAAAGGTTAGGGCTCTTTAACCTGGAAAAGAGATGGCTGAGGGGAGATATGATAGAAGTCTATAAATTAATGAACGGAGTAGAACGGGTAAACGTAGATCGATTGTTTACATTATCATAATATAGCAAGGCTAGGGGACATGCAATGAAGCTACAGAGTAAACTATTTAAGACAAATACGAGAAAATATTTTTTCACTCAACGTGTAATCAAACTCTGGAATTTGTTACTGGAGGATGTAGTAAGAGCTGTTAGTGTAGCTGGGTTTAAAAAAGGTTTGGACAAGTTCCTGGAGGAAAGGTCCATAAACCATTATTAGGAAGGGACCCAGGATATCAATGCTTGACTCAGTACAAGCATTGTGGAACCTGTATCTTTTGGGGAACTGCTAGGACTTATGACCTGTAGGGAAATTTGAGTTAGGTCTGCTTATATATTGGCTTTATATGACTGCACCCTTGCCTGGTGAAACTATGATTGGCACAGAAGACAAGAAGACAATAGCTATATGAGAGTATATGCTTGCTATAAGATAATAGATGCGGCCTGCTATAGAGGATTCTGGGTAACCATATTCTGGATAGAAGTATGCAGAATATTGGGCCTAGTAATATCAGCAAAAAGTACAGGTCAAGCAAAGAATTCAAACTAATGAGCACAAAAGCACTCTCTTTAGCTCTGCACGGTTTCAATTAGTGCCAAGAAGAAGGAAAAATACAGGAAGGGTCAGAGGTCACGGGCCATGCATAAATGAGCAGATCTAAAAGCAGATCCAGATGTATAGAGGTCACAGGCCATGCATAAATGAGCAGATCTAAGAGCAGGTCCAGATGTACAAATGTAAAGAGATTCTCCCCTGGGAAAGGTGTTGCAGGACGCTTGAGGTCCTGCTGACACCTAAGTAGTTATGATGGATTCACTGAGGCTAATTTGAAGCAGACATTTGAGACAAGGAGAAATGTATATAAGGCAGCCACTTTGGGGGATTGTTGGGCAGTGTTTTCTCCCCCTTCACAGAGAGAGAGAGAAAATGCTGTCTGCCATTTCTAGACAGGCTTTTGCTGTTCTGCATGACAATATTATTTTGCTGTTATGCTGAAATAAAAGTTCTTGTAGCAACTGCCGTCTAAGTAATTCTTTGATTGGTGATATTTGGGCAACTGCTTGTGAGAACCAGAAGCCACAATTATTGGTGCCGAAACCCATACTTCTAAATTTTCTTTTCTAAATTGCCCAAGGACTCCTCTGACTGCAGCTTTGACTTGTCTGCATTTTTGTCAGAGGGACTACCTCCTGTTTTTCAGAAAAAAAAAAACAGGGGATGAGAATACCTTCTCATTAGGAGAAGAGGATTCCTTCTGCTGGTACAGAAGATGGGAATACCGCTCTGAGTGACGTCGAGAGAGATTTTGATACCCTAGGATGACTCTATTGGTGAGTGTTCAGTTTCCCTGTCTATATGAAAGGACAGAAGACTTGCCCAGGTTCGAGTGGTGGGTAAGTATGTAATTAATATTTTGTTATGTAAGAAAACTGTTAGAGTGTCTCTGTATTTAGTTGTAACATTAGGGAATGATTAGGGAAAGAAAGTTTTGCCCAGACATTAGGTCTCTTTTTCCAGGATTGATTGGTGTACGCTTGAGACTGTACATATCATTGATATGAAGTGAGTGTGTGTCTTTATCCACGTTTCCATACCCCCGCGAGGGGATTGGCTGGGTTTGGACGAAGCGCAAGAGTTGTATGTTTTGTATGAGTCCTGGATAAGTAACTTCTCACCTTTGTAAATAAAAAGGTCTGAATTTTCCATCTGTAAAAGCGAAGTTACCCCCCCCTTGTGAATAAAGAGGGGTTTGCCCCTGTTCCCGAACAGTGAAAACACCAGTTTTACAGATTTTAGAAAGAGGGACAGCTAAGGAGAATATTTATAGAAAAACAGGGATGATCACCTTATCTGGGGTGCTCACAGACCAGAGAGGGTGACAATTGGATCTATTGAAGAATAGCTTTCTAAGTATCTTTTTGAAATGAATTACTTTACAAGTTCCAGATCAAGGTGAATGACGGAGCTGACTGCAGCTGAATTAAATAACCAAGGGGGAGTGGGTCTAGTTCAGTTTCAGTATTCTGATCAGATAGGCTGTTAGGTATAATGCATTTAACTCTGTCCTGTGTTTTTAGTTTTAGTCTTTAGCAAACACTGTCCTTTCATTACTGGCTACTTCAGTAGATTTTTTGGTCCCTGGAGCTGAACTGATTAGAATTCTTTGCTAAAGTTGAACTAAGTGGGGAATTCCTGGGGAGCGTATCTGTTTGCTTTTATTTTCTCCCACAATATCTATGTGCTTGTAAGACGCCCCAGTCTCTGGAGAGGGTAAAACCATTGGCCCGGAGTCCCTGGAACACAAGTGACAAGCGGTGTTTGTTTATCTGTCTCTATTCTTCCAAGTCTTTCCTGTCTTCTTTAGAACATTGAAAACAACGAAAAATCTTCTAGGGTCTGCTGTAGTAATTGATGTGCTGAGACAGCTAGTTTTTCCCTCCTGTCTGTCTGAGTTTGTATTGTAACATGGAATGGATTTTCTGAGTTAATGGATTAGGATCGGAATGTATTGTACACTGAAGTGAGAATCTTAGAAGCAGAACGCACAGATAATTGACAGTGTTTTATTCTGAACTGCCAGCTATTGTGTGCAGTGATCTGACTGGTAGAAAAACAAAGAAAAATAGTTTATAGTTACAAGTACAGCTTGAAAATTTCAAATTGTTTCTTTTTCCCCTGTGCATATTTGTGTGCAGTAAATAAGTCTAATCCATATGTGTAAGTTTTATTTTTTAAATTTGGGATCTGAGTATATCCTGGTTAAGAAAACTTTGTCTGCTGTTCTCTGTGTGTCAGAAGATTAAATAGCTCTGCCTGGGTCTGTTAGAAAGCTTGTGCTGATTAGGTCATAGGGCAGCTGTACACAATGCGGAACGAATTCCTATGAATGTGTTACTTTTTGAGAAGCTTATTTTGATTTTTCAAAAAAAATGTGGAAGATCCTAATTAACAAGAGATTAATAAAAAAATTGTTGTGATGCTAAGAAATTCTGTTTGATTAGTTTTGACTCAGTGATACAAGATCAGTTTTGTTATGTTCTTATGACTTTACAAATTTAAGATCAAGCTGATAAAGGAAAAAGATTACAGCTGGATTTTGCAACAAAGGAAAATAGCTCTAAAAGAAAATCCGTTTAAGAAAATATGTAACCATGTGATGCAAAGATGTTTAGTTAGTATTACATGGTTGGAGAAAATCCTTATATAAGATTATGAAGAAAATACTTTTTACTTGTTTTTTTAAAGGTCCTGAGTTTCTCAAGCTGAAAAGCATACTGCTTCAGAATTCCCCAAAGGGGAAGGGTTTAGCAAAGTTTCTCAGGATGGGCTGCTCACAGATGGGCTGGTCAGCTGTTCAAGTGCTCCTAGATGTTAGATCAAATAATCAAGGCATGAAATTGGAGAATCTGTTTGTTGTCCTTTGCCCTTCAGAGTGGGGGTTTGACGGCCCTGACAGGACAATGCTACTTGGAAATGATTTGAATCCCGAGTGAATGAGAAGTTATATGTTTGGTTTTGATCGAGCAAAATTAAAAGTAAAACAGAATTTTATATATTGTTGCAAGTATTTCATAGAGGACATGCTTATTGTTCATAAATTACAGAAACCAAAAAGAGCTGTAACTAAGTTTTATTTTAACTTTTGTTTAAAGGACAGAAAGAGAGATCTACTGTTTAGTCTGCAGATCAGTTTGACACCAGTCTCATTCATTTTAAATGTGAAAGGGAGTGTTTGTATTCTTAAGCTCAGTGCTAATGACTAATGACTAAGGACAGTAACACGGGAGTTGCTGAATTTTGGGATAAATTCATCTGTTTTTCTGTATTTGAATTTTATATGTTGGGGTCCAGAGAAAACAGTGTACTTTGTTTTGAAAGATTTTTTTTAAGTTTCAATTTTAGGAATACACTATATTGTAGCACTATGACATACAAATTTACTTTAGTTTACACACTTACAGAACAAATTTGGTGAAAAAATGGAGCTTAGTTCCCAGAAAAATATGTGAATATTTGTAAAGTTATTTACACATAAAACAATAACATTAAGTTGAATTGATTAGACAAAGTCTCCTACAGCACAGAGGTTTGTTTTTTTTTAACATGTCTGCCTAGTTCTGTTGTCCATTTGCATTTCTTGAGATAGCAAGCCGGTAAGGTGAAGCTAGCCCAAGCACTGCTTTGAAGTCTCCCTTGACATGCAAAAGTATTAGTGTAATGAAAGACTCAGGATAATTATTTTGCCTTGTTCAGCACTCTCACTGAGAACAGTATATACAATAGATTCTAGTCATACGTGAGAGAGAGACATGTGGCTGTCATGTTAAAAGTCATGATTTGTCCTATTACGACTGCCGTTATAAAATGTTACAAAAATATTTTTATACTGTAGGGACTTTATTCAGATTGTTTAAGACAATTGCTATTTTGAATGAGCACATATGTCCATTTTTGAACCATACCAATTAAGTTGGTGAAAAAAAAGGACACTGTTTACTCATGTTGTTATATTTATTAAGAAGAAACCAAGTTTATATTTTCTATATACTATTTGTTTACCATAATACTAAGTTTTTCTAACAATTGTTTGATGTTCTTAGCATGCCAATTAAGAAGTGGTACTCTGATGGACATTAAACTGATGAAGGTTATTTAAAGTGACATATCTGTCTAATGAACATGTAAACAAATTTTATTCAACTATGCTGTCTCCAGAATCTTTAATTAAGGAAGTCATTTAAGCCCCAACACATACTCAACAATTGGAAATAGACACCTGGAGACAGGCTAGGTGCATTTTGCACCCTGATATGCTTTGGAACATCCACACTGGCCATGTGGTACTTCCAGATGCTTTTTGCCTCATTTTGCCTTTGTATGTACTGGCCAGACATGCAGGGGTAAAAAAAAAGAGGGATGATTTGATGACAAATTTTCACAAATAAAAATTGGAGTAATTCTGAAACTTGCCAAACTTGCAGAATATGTGCGTGCAACTTGTCTAATCTATTAATATGTAAAGATCAGTTAAGAGTATGGTGGAGTATTTCCTACCAGCAAATGAATCTTCAGTGATGGAGAGATAAGAAGTTTATCAAACTGAGAGACATAGTTGATACCATATGAGATAGTTATGATCTTAAGTAAATGTGGATGAAATTATGTTTGTCACATTGCATTGTCTCATTGTAAAATCTAATCTAGAATATTTAGTCTTTTCATTTGATATTGGTTGCTGCTCTTCTGAATGGGACCTGGAGCCATGTCACCAATTGAAATCCAGAGATTCCAGCAGAGGAAATTGGCCATAGTCCAGATGGAACAGACCACCCCAAGACCTCTGAACTCAACTATACTTAAACTTCAGAGACAGGTGAAGTGCACGACGCAGTCCTGAAAAACTGCTGGGAAGCAGGCCCAAATTATCTGAAAATAAAGACTATTAAGACTGATTGGGACTTTTGGGAAAATCTACAAGCCATTTGGGCTACAGCAATTGCAATACCCACACCAGCTCAAGTTTTACTGTAACATTTTCAAAGCTTTCTTCATCACTTTGTTGAATACTTGATGTGTTCAGTATTATTGCATGCTGTATGTCTTCCATTCTCTTAGAATGTTGCCTGCTGGTATTCCAGACTCGGAGGAGGCCTAACAGCTTTCTTTATAACTCGTTTAAGTATTGCTGTTTTTGGTATTCTTGCCTGCTGTATTTTTCCTATTTTATTAGGATGCTGTAAAAGAATGATATTGCAAAGTACAGTACCAAAAGCTGCCCCTTGATGATCCCTCCCTGTCTCAAATGGTTATTGTTATCAATGCCCCTTAATGGGATTACTTTTGCCCCTCCACATAAAAAAGAAAAAGGAAAAGAAAAAGTGGCGAATGTTGGGAAATTTGAGTTAGGTCTGCTTATATATTGGCTTTATATGACTGCACCCTTGCCTGGTGAAACTATGGTTGGCACAGAAGACAAGAAGACAATAGCTATATGACAGTATATGCTTGCTATAAGATAATAGATGCGGCCTGCTATAGAGGATTCTGGGTAACCATATTCTGGATAGAAGTATGCAGAATATTGGGCCTAGTAATATCAGCAAAAAGTACAGGTCAAGCAAAGAATTCAAACTAATGAGCACAAAAGCACTCTCTTTAGCTCTGCACGGTTTCAATTAGTGCCAAGAAGAAGGAAAAATACAGGAAGGGTCAGAGGTCACAGGCCATGCATAAATGAGCAGACCTATAAGCAGATCCAGATGTATAGAGGTCACAGGCCATGCATAAATGAGCAGATCTAAGAGCAGGTCCAGATGTACAAATGTAAAGAGATTCTCCCCTGGGAAAGGTGTTGCAGGACGCTTGAGGCCCTGCTGACACCTAAGTAGTTATGATGGATTCACTGAGGCTAATTTGAAGCAGACATTTGAGACAAGGAGAAATGCATATAAGGCAGCCACTTTGGGGGATTGTTGGGCAGTGTTTTCTCCCCCTTCACAGAGAGAGAGAGAGAAAATGCTGTCTGCCATTTCTAGACAGGCTTTTGCTGTTCTGCATGACAATATTATTTTGCTGTTATGCTGAAATAAAAGTTCTTGTAGCAACTGCCGTCTAAGTAATTCTTTGATTGGTGATATTTGTGCAACTGCTTGTGAGAAGCAGAAGCTACAGACCTAGATTGGCCACTGTTGGAAACAGGATATTGGAGCTTGATGGACTTTGGTCTGACCCAGGATGGCATATCTTATGTTCTTATGTTATGTTCTTATACAAAGTCAGAATCTATAGTACTTACAAATAGCTTGGCTCAGTAAACATAGCCCTTATATAGCTATGACCATTAAAATAACATGGAGATAAATGCATACGTTATCCGGACATCAGTATATGGTCATCAGTTCAGCATATTCTCTTTTTCCAAGAAGAGGTGCATTGGGAGGTCATTCAGAAATGCAAAGAGGCTGCCTGGATGTCTGAGATAGGGGTTTTTCTTGCAAAAATGTCTAGAACCGTATTCTGAAGCCATGCGGCCCTGCACATACCTGGTGATAAAACGGAGATCTCAGAACGCGGGCGGGAGGGGGAAGAACGGGGTGTGGCAAGCCACAGAGACGTATAAAACGTATTCAGGGAAGGCCGTGTACGTCCTGAGTGTATCCCGTGGATGCCCACGATATACCAGCGGCAAGGTGGAATAAGGCCAGGACTTAGAGGGTTTTCTGCTCTGATATCTAACGCGTCCCATAGAGATGAGCTGGTGTGTCTGCTATCTGGGAGGGCACAAGATGCAGAGGTAAAGAATAGAATGCACAGGTGAGGGACATTTGTAAGGTTAAGTAACAATAATAAAACACCCCACAGAAATATAAAGCACTGCAATAGTCTTTATTCTGGCTATGCTGACATTTGCTGTTGTACTAAAGGGGCTATTCTAGGCTTCCATAACAATTAGTATGATCAGACAAATGGGAATGCAGATGTAGGCATGGTATGTGAGTTAATATGGAGCAGAATCGCATTTGGCTGAGAAATGCAGATCAGATGTGTTGTCCTGAGACACCATGTTTTATGTACTACCAGCAGTTGCATGGTTTTGGCAGAGCTATGTTATATGTGACTGCAAGCAAGAGTGTGTGTGTGTGTGTGTGGTATGAGGGCTGCAGGTGTGCTGATCTGCAACTCTGGGGGGGTCATGTATACCTGGCCAGTACCTGGATCATAGAGCTGACCACAGCATTACTAGGTGCTGGCATACATGGACAATAAATTCTCCAAAGCTGCTCTGCATCAACATAGCAGGGCGTGTCCTTGTCAATGGTGGGGGACCCTCGGAGTGGGGGCATGCTACAGTGCAAACAGCACTAATAGATATCCAATTGCACCATCGGAGGTCTCTAACATTGTGCACATTTGTCAGGACAGATGATGGTGCTTTTGGGCATGCATTGCTGATGTTGGCACTGTTGCATGTTCTCATCCTGGTTTCCTATGAATGACAGGGATATGTTTTGACATGTAGCTGTGGAAACCCATTTCAGTGTTATATGGATCATTCTTAGCATTGCAAATACTGTTTACAGTAATGACCACCACAACTAAAACTAAGGTGTTCATCACATGCCATGTATGTGTTACTGCAGGGTTTGTCAGGACACACAGCTCACTTTCCATTTGCTTTTACACTAGCTTAGCTGCACTCAAATAACCTTGTAGTGTTATGGACATGCAACAGTCAAGTATATATAATCTGGTTTATTTATTTAGCCAGGAAAGAAGTTTACATTATGTAATCATTACAGGCTCTGGATACATTCCCTTGTCCCTAAAGGGGCTCACAATCTATGTGTAACAGAGGGTTAAGTGGCTTGCCCAAGGCCACAAGGACGAGAAACCCTAGTCCCTTCAGCCTAAAATTTCTGTCCCCAGGTGGAACTTGAACCCCTGGCCCTCCAATCTGAGGTGCTGTGTCCTAACCACTAGGCCACTCCTCCCTCATGCATGGTTTGCATGTACAGATCTGTTTCATCAGTATTAATGTGTTTGCATCAGTTTAGGAGATGTACCTTTTTTATGTGGAGGTGGGGCCGCACAGAGACGGTAATCATCAGAAACGTCTATCTTTTCGGAATATGATGAGCGCAAGGACATACAGGTCATTTGCTGTATGTATCCATGTCCCATTATATCCGTGAGGGCCTGTGTTTCCCCAGATCTGCTGTTCATGGCACACTGGAAACATATATCTCCTGATTCCAGAAATGCAGGTGTGTCTATAATCCACGGTTTCGGAGGATCTATAATATGCCCGTTTATAATTTAGACATTTCTGCTGGCCGGACGTAAATGTTCTAGAATTGCACTCTTGGTGTTCTAGGGCCCCAAATAATATTTACCTTGCTGCCTTTTCACAAGTAAGGTGTTTGCGGTCCAAGTCCTGGAGATTAGCGCTGACTTGATATGGCAGGTTTGCTACTTCTGTGCTGACAGTGCTTTAGCTCAGATGAATAAGATATGGGATAAATATTAAAGATGTACATTCATTAGTGCACATTTCATTCGTTAAGGCACCTTAAAAATGTGAACGGTGCCAAATTAGTTCAATGCACATTAATTTACGAATTAATGCACATACAATAAATTTCTGAGGTGGGTTAAAAATTATTAAAATAAATGCATCAAACAAACTGAAAAAAGTAACGATAATGGGGGAAGAATGCCAAAATGTCCAAAAATGAACTAAACTTTTTTTGCCTGTGCACATTCTTAATAAATATCTTACAATATCCAAAGCATTCATGAATCAACACTGCCTGTTTCCAACGGTGGCCAATTTAGGCCATACGTACCAAGCAGTTTCCCCAAAAGACACAGGCTCCACAATGCTTGTATTGGCTCAAGCAGTGGATTTCCCGGGTCCCCTTTAATAATGGTTTATGGACCTTTCCTCCAGGAACTTTTCCAAACCTTTTTTTAAACCTTTTTTTAAACCCAACTACACTAACAGCTTTTACCACATCCTCCGGTAACAAATTCCAGAGTTTGATTACACGTTGAAAGAAAAAATATTTTCTCTTATTAGTCTTAAATAGTCCCCTAGTCTTTCTACTATTACTACTACTACTAATCGGCACTTATAGAGTGCTATGCACGCAACACTGCACAGCTGACCTACAAGAGGTAGCCAACATACAAAAGACAGTCCCTGCCCGTCAGAGTCATGCTCATCGGAGCTTACAATCTAGTTATTAGAAAACAGTACAGAGCATTAGTCAGTTCTGCGCAAGGTACGGTGTGGTACAGTTTGGTCTATAGTTTGGCCATAAACGTTGACGGGGGTTAGGGTAAGATGAGGATGGAGTCAGGATCTAAATGCAACGGTAAAGAGGTGGGTCTTCAGCCTGGAGTTGAAGAGGGCCAGGGAGGATGCCTGGCACACAGATGCGGGTAGGCTGTTCCAGTCATAAGGTGCAGCAAGGTGAAAGGAGCGCTGTTTGGAGTTTGCGGTGCGGGCATTGATAGAAGTAATTTGTTAGCAGAGCGCAAATTACGAGAGGGGATGTAGGGGGAGATAAGAGATAAGAGGTATTGAGGGGCTATAGAGTGAGTGCATTTATAGGTCAGTAGGAGAAGCTTGAATTGGATGCGGAATTGGATAGTGTGATGAAGAAGCCCATACTGAACATATGGAAGTAGAAGAAAAGGATGATTTTACCTTTAAACAAACTGACAGTCAGGCTGCACACGTTTCAGCATTTTCAAGAGAGAGGCAAGCACAGGGAAACAGGAGCTAGGCTGACACACTCAAGCTCTGACGTAACTGCAAGCCTGGAACTTAATTACACACACCTGTTCAGGAAGGCAGACCCAACGCTCAGGGAACAGGAATATAAACCCTGGTTAGGAGAAAGCAAGGGAAGAAGAGAAGGAGTTGGTGATTGGAGTCTCGCTGAGAGAGCCGGTAAGAGTGTTGATGAGAGTGTTGACTGGAGAGGTGGTTGGAGAGACGGTTGGAGAAGAGCTGGGAGGAGACCTTTGAGGAAACCCAGCTGCAGTTCTGGAATTGAAGCAGACAGAGCAGAAGGAGAGAAGGGACAGACTGCTGTCAGAAACCTGCCTAGAGGGAGAGAGCAGAGACACCTTCAGACCTCATTGCCAGATAAAAAGCTTCAAAGAGCTCACAGGTGGGAACCTAGCACTAAACCCAGGAGTTTGCAAAGCTCAGTTTGGGACTGGTAACCAGAGCAGTGCTCCAGACAAGAACTCCAAACACGGAATCAGAGAGCATTTCCCTACAGATGGAAAAAGATAGCTGAACAAAGCCAGAGAGGAATCTCCACAACCTCAGGTATTTCCAATCCTTACCATATAGAACTGTGCCCAAAGGAAGCACCAGAGGTCTTATTTATTTTTATTTTATTTTTTTTTTATTTTAAGTCTCTTCTATACCGCACTATTCAGCATCAGCGCGGTTTACATTGAACAAAGAATTTACACATTTCCGATGGTACTTTGTGTTTACATATGAACAGGAATAAATAACTTGGATAACAGGGGTAACTATTTACAAAGGTCTTAGGGGGAAATTATCCTAAGCCGTATAATAACAGCTTAAAGCCAAACTCCATAGTTCCAGAGTTTGAAGAGATGCAACAGGACTTTAATGAGAGTGACTCAGCAGAAGTGCCTATGGACTGTACACTGTGTTTGGCAGATGATATAGAATCCCTTTGCTAAAGGTGTATGAGGGAGCTGAGTGTGAACAAAGGGAAAGAAGATATTTTTCTTTGTGAGAAGAAGCTGTTATGTTTTCTATCTGTTACATGTGATATGCATTGCACGTTTTGTGAGCAAAGAGTGTGAAGCTCAATCAGTTTAAGTTCTGTAAATATCCTCGAGCAAACATCTGAAGAGTATCCTGATTTAGTCTGCACTGAATCTTTTTGTTGGGGAATAAATTCTTGTCATTTTGCCTTACCACTGATCTCACAACTATTTCCTTATCAGAGGGCAAAAGAACTACCACTCCCAGCAGGCATAGCGGGAGCCAAAGGTTTTATCTCACCTTCTGCAAGGAGCATATAATGGCAACCCCAACCCTCTGAGCCCTAGGCGGAGGGCTGGGGCTTGACAATAGGGAGCCAGTGAAGTGACTTGAGAAGAAGAGTAATGTGGTCATGGCGAGGCTGGCAGAAGATTAGTCGAGCAGCGTGATTTTGTATGGATTGAAGAAGGAGGAGGTGGCTCATGGGGAGACCAGCGAGGAGTAGGTTGTAGTAATCGAGGCGAGAGGAGATCAAGGAGTGGACGAGCATTTTGGTAGTGCGTTCAGAGAGGAAGGGGCGGATCTTGCTGATGTTGTAGAGAAAGAAGTGGCAGGTCATAGCTACAAGCTGGATATGAGCGGAAAAAGAGAGAGAGGTGTCGAAGATAACCCCTAGATTGCGGGCCGAGGGAACAGGGAGGATAGTAGATCCATCCACAAGGACTGAGAGGGGAGGGGGGAAGTGGGAGGGAGGAGTTGGGTGGAAAGACAAGGAGTTCAGTCCTGGCCATGTTCAGTTTCAATCGGCAATGAGACATCCAGGCAGCGATGTCCGAGAGACAGGCAGAGATCTGGGACTGGGTTGCCGGAGAGATATCAGGTGTAGAGAGATAGATGTGGGAGCCATTGGCATAGAGATGGTACTCAAAGCATGGGAGGAGATAAGCACGCCAAGGCCTTGGGTATAGAGAGAGAAGAGGAGGGGGCCTAAGACAGATCCCTGGGGTACACCTACATGTAGTGGGGTAGGGGAGGAGGAGGAGCCACCAGAGCATACACTGAATGAACGATGGGAGAGGTAGGAGGAGAACCAGGATAATACGGAGTCCTTGACATTTCTATATTCTGATGATGTAAACAATCGATCTACGTTTACCCGTTCCACTCCATTCATTAATTTATAGACTTCTATCATATCTCAGCCGTCTCTTTTCCAGGTTGAACAGCCCTAACCTTTTTAGCTTCTCTTCATAGGGGTATCCTTCCATCCCCTTTACCATTTTGGTGGCTCTTCTCTGTACCTTTTCTAATGCTATATCCTGTTTAAGATACGGCGACCAGAATTGCACAAAATATTCAAGGTGTGGTTGCACCATGGAACGATACAGAGGTATTATAATATCCTTTGTTTTATTTTCCATTCCTTTCCTTATGATACCAAGCATTCTATTTGCTCTCTTGGCCGCCGCTGCACACTGGGCAGAGACTTTCAACATGTTATCCACAATGATGCCTAAATCCTTTTCCGGGGTGGTGGTTCCTAATGTGGAACCTTGCATCGTGTAACCATAGTTTGTGTTGTTCTTTCCTAGATGCATAATTTTGCACTTGTCCACATTAAATTTCATCTGCCATTTGGATGCCCAGTCTTCCAATTTATCAAACTCCTCTTGCAATTTTCCACAATCCTCATGGGTTTTAACAGCTTTCAATAATTTTGTGTCATCTGCATATTTGATTACCTCACTCGTTATTCCCTTTTCCAGGTCATTTATGAATATGTTAAAAAGCAGCAGGTCCAGCACAGATCCCGGGGGTAATCCACTATTCACCTTTATCTATTGGGAAAATTGGCCATTTAGCCCTACCCTCTGCTTTCTATATTTTAACCAGTTTCTGATCCACAATAGTGCACTGCCTCCTATCCCATGACTTTTTAGTTTTGCCAAAAGTCTCTGATGAGGGACCTTGTCAAAGGCTTTCTGAAAATCCAAATACACTATCTCAACTGACTCACCTTTATCTACCTGTTTATTCACACCTTCAAAAAAACATTACAGATTAGTAAGGCAAGACCTTCCTTGTCTAAAGCCATGTTGGCTGTCTCCCATTAAGCCATGACTATCTACATGCGCAGTAATTTTGTTTTTTATAATGGTTTCTACAATTTTTCCAGGTACTGACGTCAGGCTCACCAGTCTGTAGTTTCCCAGATCACCCTTGGAACCCTTTTTAAAAATTGGCATACTTTGGCGATTCTCAAATCTTGGTATTACAATCTCATATTTCAACTCTTTCAACACCCTTGGATGTATACCATTGATCCAGGTGATTTGTTACTATTCAGTTTATCAAACAGGCAGAAGATTAGCAGCACAGCAGAATGTTGAACAGATTGAAGCAGGGAGAGATGATTCAGTGGGAGACCAGCAAGGAGTAGGTTCAATAGTCAAGATGGGAGGTGATTAAGGAGTGGATAAGTGTCTTAGCAGTGTGTTCAGAAAGGAATGGGAGGATTTTCTTGATGTTATAGAGAAAGAATTGGCAGATCTTAGCTATCAGTTTGATGTGTGTAGAGAAAAAGAGAGAGGAGTTAGACAACCCCAGGATTGTGAGCTGAGGAAACAGGAAGGAGTAGAGAGTTATCCACAGATTCTGAGAGAAGAGGATGAGGAGAGGAGGTTTTAGGAGTAAAAATAAGAAACTCAGTTTTGGTCATGTTCAATTTCAAGCGGCGGTGAGACATCCAAGCAGCAATATCAGAAAGGCAGGCAGAGATCTGGGTCTGGACATTGTGGCACTGAAGACTGTATATCAAGTGGAAAATACACATATACCTACATACACACCATCCATTGCATGTGCATATAATGGTCAGGTAAACACATGCTCCCTTGTTTTACAACTGTGGGACAGAATGAAAGGCGGCTCCTAAGGAAAAGGTCCAAACAAGGAAGGATAATTACTGTGAGTGGGAGGTGCTGCAGCACTTGGTGGTCCCTGTTCAGCTTGCTACAGGTTCCATGGGTATGTGGCATTGGAGGACACGGCATAGGGATCCCAGCCATTTGGCCACTGAGGCCAGCCCTGGTCACCCACATGTCTGTTGTTGCATGCTATGGTAGGGCTCGAGCCGAGGACAGGTTCCCCCTGCTTCTGGTCACCCTAGCGCTGCACCATGAGAGGCTTTTGTACCCTCGGGGCACAGAGGAGCCAATCTGAGCCAATCTAAGCCTCTCAAGCCTCATCTGGTAGCACATCCAGCTATAGCTGAGAAAATGAGTGCCACTTCCCGGTGTCATAGACACACAGACTGCAGGGATCATGTGGGGATCCAATATATAATAGGGTTGTGAAGGCTGAAACATTTTCTTTTGTTTAGTGTCCTGTGTCATTTGTAGGCTAGTTAGTTGAGTGTTATTTTGTTTCATCAAGGTTTCATTTTGTCTTTTCGTTTCTATACATTTTCATTTCAGGGCAATGTGATAAATTAAAGAGGAAGATGTGCCGGCTGCCCAAACAAAGTAGAGCCGAAAGCTTCCAGCAAATAAAAAAATCAAAATGTTTTTGTATCCAGTTTTATAAGCAGAGATTTCAGGGACATAACAATCAACAAGACTAAACACAATTTAGGACAACTATCCAAAGGGTCGCCATGAGTCAACACTGACTCAATGACACTTAACAACAACAAAACCCAAATCGTCTTTATACTGATTTTGCTAACAGTTGTAGTTTTTTTTTTCTCCCAATGTCATGACAGGCTAGCCTTGTACCGCTGACCCCTGGTTTGTAAGGCCAGTATCTTGTAGAAAGAGCTAAGATGTCTCCATGGTGGTTGGTTTTAGCCAGCTCTTGTCTATTGTTTATTTCTGCTGTTCTTCCTTCCTGTTTCTTCACTTTCCTCAAGTTTATCTGTTCTGGACCTCTGTGAAAAACCCTTCCTGGAGTCTATTCACCCCTCTCTCTACAGACTTACTCCAAAGACTTTTCTTCCACAATGTTCTTGTTCCAGAAATTTGGGTTTCAATTTTTAACTCACACGTTTCTCAGAAGTTCAAGACAAAGTCTACTATTAGAGACATCTACCAAATTTGTTCCAGATCCTGGTTGTCCATTTTGTAATGATTACTGGTGTTTATATTTTCTGTGAACTCAATATATTTCAAACCCTGGATAATGGGGGTTAAATATCTCTTGGTCTGCTGGTGATAATTATCTGGTGGAGGGGAACGCTATATATTGGAGTTTTAAACACATAAACCTGTACATGACCATATACAGAGAAGTCAGAGTAATATATTAAAATGAGTCTATGCAGTTCTTTGCAGGGTCCACACATCACCAACTAGTATTTCCTCGTGTTCACCTATTACCCCTTTCCTTTTCTGTCATTTTCATAATTACTTCTCTATACAGGACACAGGCCTGTTGTAAAAGGTACACATCCTGCTGGTAGTAGTAGGCTGGCTCTTCTTGTAAGTCATAGAAACACCGCATCTTCAAAGGGATATAAACAGGTTGTTGTCAGTACAGAGAGTGGCTACTAAAATGGTTAGTGGTCTTCGTTATAAAGCATATGGGGACAGATTTAAGGATCTTAATATGTATACCTTAGAGGAAAGGTGGGATAGAGGTGATATGATTGAGATGTTTAAATTCCTCCATGGCATAAATATACAGGGGGAGAGCCTCTTTCGAATGAAAGCAAGCTCTGCTACGAGGAGACATGAGATGAGGATGAAAGGGGATAGATTCAGGAGTAATATGCAGAAATATTTCTTTCTCCAGGAACAAGCAGGAAGTCAGTCCTCGCATATGGGTGACGTTGGCACCAACAGAGCCCTCGTGCAGAGCAAATCCCCAGCTTTCAAAGAAAGCCTTTGGGAATTGCATCACACATGCGTGGTCCCCTTCCCGCCCAAGGGTGCCATCTTGCTCAGTCTCCTTTTTTCCGTGGAGCCCCCCGGACATTGTCAAACTGTCACCATGGAAAAAGTTTAAAATTCATTTTTTTCCCTTACCGGATCGACACCAGTTCCCCCTCCCGCATTCGGCTGGGTACACCGGTATTGAGTCCAGCTTGATTTTTCGGTTTTTGTCCTTTGTGACTAACGTTCATGCTCTTTTTCTTTTTCACGAGCAGCCCGGGTCTTCGAACTTGCAGGGACCCTTTTTCCCCCAATGGCTGCCAGCGGGTTTAAGAAATGTGATCGGTGTGCTAAACTAATATCACTCACCGATACACATGTCTGGTGTCTCCTGTGCCTTGGGCCTGACCACAACCCGAAGGTCTGTGGACCATGTAGGAAGATGTCCTCGAAGGCCCTGAGAAGCTGTCAGCAACACCATGATAGGAGTTTTCATGAGTACGTACCTTCATGAGCCCGGACCTCGTCTGAGGCCTCTATGTCTCGGGGGGAACACTCCGAGCCCGAGTGTCGTAGGGGTTCCTTGGAGATGGAACATCATAGGAAGAAAAAATCCTCGAAGGCGGTGGCATTGGATGGCTCTGAACGGCCTGGTTCCTCCCGGGACCGATCGCGGAGCCCCGAGCGCTGGCCCAGATCCTCAGAGATGGAGCGCCCAGCGAAGCTTCCTCACCGGGAGATGGGGCAGCCGAGGCAGGTAACAACTGTCCTCGTTGAGGACTCCCCTCCGGGGGAACCAACGCCGGGCCCGATGGTGTCAGGACCCGACCTGGTGGCTGCAGAGCCTTCTGAACTCAGTCTCAGAATGGTAGCCCTGGGGCGCAGTATGTCTGCCTTCATGGAGCAGCAGTGGGTGCTGATTGACGATCTGACCGGTTCTTTTGCTCCGACCACCGAGGCACCGACGTCTAAGTCAACCCCAGAGGCCGAGCCTATCCTCAAGACCATGTGGACTCGAGTCGATCCTCAGCCGAGGTCCCTCTCAGCTTCCCGTTCAGGGCCGAGGTCATCACCGCCGGTCCCACTGGCGTCAGGGCGGTCGATGCCGGGGCCCTCGATGCCAGAGCCCATTGATTCCTCCTCGGAGCCATCGGGATGGGAAATGGAGGAGGAGGAGTCCCCGGGCACCTGAAGAGCCAGAAGACGCACTCTTCGGTGCCTCCTGGCAGGGAAGCCTTCAACTTGGATGCCCTCAGCAAGAAGTGCTTCCAGGGTTCAATGCTGACTTGTCGAATCCAGGCCTATCAGCTGAACCTGTAGCTGAGGGATCTGGCGAAGGAACTCGCCAGGTTCTTGGCTGGTCTCTCCGAGGGGCCTTTGCAGCACTTCAAGAGCCTGTCCACTGGCGTGCGTGAGTGCTCAAAGTTCATGACTCGAGCAGCCTATGACGGGTTCGAGTCGGCAGCCTGGGTAGCTGCAGCGGGCATCGGTGTATACCACCAAGCATTGCTACAGTCGTCAGACCTTGAGCAATGGGTTCAGGACAAGTTGGTCGATGTCCCATGCCAGGGAGAGAACCTCTTTGGCAAACCCATGACAAACAAGGCTGCGGAAATAGAGTCCGAGTACATGATGAGGACACGGCTCTCAAAGAAGACCTCTGCCCTTCTTGAAAGAAGGGCTCGGGTAAGAAGCCCTTTTACCCGAGGAAGGGTACTGCTTACCGAAGCTATCCCCATTTTCAAGCCTCCCCGGCTCCCAACAGGGGCATGGCCCGCGTAAGCAGAAAGACCCCAAACCCCAGGCACCGGCTCCGGCCCAGCCTTGTAGTGGCTTTTGACTCGCATAGCATGGCCCCTCTCCACACAGAGGACAGGCAATGCACAGGAGGAAGGCTTGCCCTGTATGCCCACAGATGGACAGCCATTACCACCTATGCCTGGGTCCTGAAGATAGTCCATCAGGGCTATCTCCTTCATTTGACCCAGGTACCCCCTCCTTATTTCACAGGAGAGCCCCTCAGGTCTCCCCTTCACCGGGACCTTCTTCTGAAGGAGTTGGCAGGTCTTCTCAAGGATCAGGCAGTAGAACCGGTGCTCCACCACCTAGAGGGCAAGGGCTTCTATTCCGGGTACTTTCTGATACAAAAAAGAGAAGGAGGCCTCAGACCCATCCTCGACCTGCGCAACTTAAACAAATTCCTGGTGAGGGAGAAGTTCAAGATGTTATCACTTGGAATATTGCTGCCTTACCTCCGCCAGGGAGACTGGCTATGCCCCTTAGACCTAAAGGATGCGTATACACACATCCTAATACACCCAGACCACAGGCAATATCTATGCTTTGTGGTGGGAGGCAATCACTACCAGTACAGGTTACTTCCCTTTGGCCTGGCCTCTGCCCCCAGGGTATTCATAAAATGCCTGATGATGGTGGTTGCCTTTCTCAGACTTCAAGGAGTTTTTGTCTTCCCCTACCTAGACGACTGGCTCATCAGAGCCACTTCAGCCAGAGAGGTCCATTCGGCCACATCTCGCACCATCCAGGTGTTCCAGCATCTGGGGTTTGTAATCAATTGCCCCAAGTCCAGCCTTGTTCCCACTCAACAACTAGAGTTCATTGGGACCAGACTCAATACCCTTCAGGCAAGGGCCTACCTGCCGGCAGACAGGACAAACAGGCTTCTGGCCCTGGCATGCCAAGTGAGTCGCAGATCCCAAGTGTCAGCAAGGCACTTTCTGCGCCTCCTCGGGCACATGGCCTCCACAGTCCATGTAACACCAGATGCCCTCCTCCACATCTCCATGTCAACTAGAAATTGCACACTGATGCCCTGGATTTCTTGCCCCCCAGTCCCCTAACCATCACTTGATTCGCTCACCATTCCCTGCAACACTGCACTCCTTCATCATGATCGGCTCTCTGCATATAGCGTAAGCCGCACGGTAGATGACGTTCTCATTGATCTCGCTTCAGGTTTCTCCTCTCTTCTTCACTTCCTACACCACATCCATCTCTATCATTGATATTTTCCTCTCAGCTTTCTCCTACTTATTTTTCTGCCTCTCTATCCACTTGGATTTCAACCATCCTGCTCATCAGCCAGTCCTCAATCTCCCTCCATTTACTGTATCTACCTATAGATTTCCATCTTGATCTCCTTCCCCAGCCTCCTATTCCATAGTTGATCACTTACTCTCCCCTCTTTCTCTGTACCCCCAGTATCCAGCATCTCCCCTCTCTCTCCCACCTCCTGTCCAGCATCTCTTCTCTTTCTATCCCCCTATGTCCAGTATTTCTCTTTCGCTATGCTACTTCTACTACTAATCATTTCTATAGTGCTACAGGGCATACACAGCGCTGTACATATAGATGTAAGACCCAGTCCCTGCTCATCAGGGAATACAATCTATTACCCCAATGTCCTCTTCTCTCTTAGCCAGCATATCCCCTCTATCCTTTCCTCCCCTCATTTTCTAAGATGTCCCTTCCTTTCTCCTCCCCCTCTGTGGGCCAGAATCCCTCCTCTCTCTCTCTCTTTCTTACCCTCCTCCATTGTCCAATGTCTCCCCTTTATCCTCCTCCGCACATTCCAGCATCTGCACCAATATAATATCTTGCCAAGCCATGAAAACAAGTAAGCACAAGGCCTTTGAGCCCATGCATACAGTCAAGGCCTACTGCATTCAGCCCCCTTGATGCTGACTTCCTATTTCTGAGGAGGTTGGATGAAGCTGGTCTGGGGTGTGCACATAGTCCTGCACTTACTACTTGTTTTGCAGTCACAGGCTCAACCGCTCTGCCATCATCTTCTTCCCCTAATCATGCCCCCTCTATGTGATCAGAGAAGGAGAAAAAGCCTTCTCCTGACCATGAGCAATGTGAGGCTGCCACCACTGAGGTTTTTATCCATGTTTGGTAATATCAGTGTTACATTTAGGCAGCACTGTTGATCTTTTTGGTTTTTTCTTGTATGTTCAAATTAGGTTTTCTACTCATATTTGGTCTCTGTAAGTTGAATCTGATGTTATTTGGATATATTAATTGTGGTATATACTATTTTAAATAAATACAAAGATTATGCATGAATTTTATTCTTGACCTGTGGAGTGTGTAATCATTTTTTTAAATAAATAAGATCCAGTTTGCGCTGTATGTGAAAGTGACATGAAGTAATCCCAGTCAATGGAAAGCCCAAAAAGGGTAAAAAATGGTGCACCTATAATTCTCTTATAATTCCACTAAGTTTAAAGTGGAGTATCCCCAAGTTTCAAAGCAAACCATACGGACATAGTTATAAAGCAAAGTGATATGGACAGCAGGTGGCAGCAAATCCCTGCTGAATGAAAGGAGATTCTGCGCTCGGGCTGGCGAGAACCATATTCACAGGAAATTGTAGCATGAGATCCGTATCCCTGAGGTGACTGGAGAAATGATAAACAGGCTGAGTCCGTCCACTGCATCCGTGGGCTGCTGTTTCCTACATTTCTCTTTTACGTCCATAAATATTTATTGAATTCACAAGAATTTTTATATATAGTTTCTATTTAGTGACTACAACATTAATTCCGCTGGAGGAGACTACTTTCAAATCACACTGCCTGATTTATCCTGTAAATATAGCAGCTAATGATAGAAAATCTTACATTTTGACTACTAATTGGTGAGGCTTTGATCTATATTAACATGTTAAAATAGATTTGGTGGCTTGTGTTTGACTAACAGACACATGTGAATGTGGTTTTTATGGCTTGTGAAGGATGGTTAAGAGACAGCTCCCATGATGCACATGAGACACAGCCTGCACCACTGATGTGAGCAGCTGCAGCACTGTGTGTTGTTTGCATCGGGTAATGCATGTGCATTGCCATAGTTGAACCTGAGGTGCAAAGTGCAAAGGGCTCCAAATGTGTCTGTCAGGTGACTCATGTCATGGGTGTACAATATTGTTTGCAGGGACCTGCATCATCCCCAATAACTGCTAGTATATAACTGGTTTCATTCCTTCCTTTTCTCACGCACCTATACCGTCATCTCTTCATCCACCCCATCTATCTCCTCTGACCCCCTTCCACTGCCCTGTGGTGTCCCCCAGGGCTCTGTCTTAGCGCCCTTTCTTTTCAACATATTCATCGCACCACTGGCACTCCTGATTCAACAATTTGGGATATCAGCTTTTTACTGCGCCGATGACCTGATTCTCCTTCACCGCCCTTCTCCAATCCATCCCGATCTTACCCGCCTCAACTCTTGCCTCTCCGCCGTTGCCAACTGGCTAACAACTAACTGTCTTTATCTGAATCTGACGAAAACACTTGCCATTTGGTTCACATTCGGTAGTCCCTCTCCCTCACTTGCGCCCTCCTTTGCTAATTTGCCCATTCCTCTGGTCACATGCTTTCGGTACCTGGGGTTTTTCTTTGACTCTGATCTCATCTTCCTGGCTCATATTTCCCATGTTTCTAAGATGGCATTTTTCTTTCTCCGCCAAATTCGAGCTATCCGTCCCTTTCTCACCACACAGGCTCATACCATTCTTCTCCTCTCTCTAGTCATTTCACGTATTAATTTTGATAATTCCATCTTGCCCAATCTTCCACATTCACAACTCTTTCGTTTGCAACAAATTCAGCATACTGCTGCGTGCCTCATTTTTCACTCCTCTTCCCGGGATCACATCACTCCCCTCTTGCTTCAACTTCACTGGCTTCCTGTCGAATTCCGCATACGCTATAAGATTCTTACATTGGTCCACCACATCATATACATCCACACTCCTCAATATCTTGCAGAGATTATTCAGTCCCACACTCCTACCCGCTCACTCCAGTCCGTGCACATCAGCCGTCTTCACCTCCCCTCCCCCTCTCGTGCCCACCTGCAAGCCACCCGCTCCTCCGCCTTCTTCTTTATTGGCCCTGCCCTATGGAATTCCCTCCCCACCTCCCTCAGACTTGACCAGCAATACACCTCATTTAAAAGAAACCTCAAAGCCCATCTCTTCTCCATTGCTTTTGACCTTCCCTCCTCTTCTGTGTGAATTACCTCCTCCCTTTCTTTCTCGCTCCCTTTCCTCTTGTGTACTTGTTTTTAAATGTCTTGAGTGCTTTCATGTCTCATTGTAAACTCTTTTCCTTTCTCCGGCCTCATGGCCTCCTGTGTATTTTTACTCTGTAAACCGCTGTGCTATAAATTTAACAGCGGTATATCAAATTAATAAACTATAAACTATAGTGCTGTGCCTGACTGTGCCAAGGTGTAGTCAAGAGGTCTGTGATCTTTCCAATTTAGGTATAAAAAACTGATGTGCCTCTATGGTATGTCCAATGGCTATTTAATACTCATGTTGAGTCATGGCTGTGAAATGTTGACTGTCCACATCAATGGTTGAACACACAACAGTATGCTGCTCTGTCAACCAAGTGCATGTTGAGGTGAACCACAGGCCACATGTGAACATGTCCTGCTGAGGGCCTGACCCTGTTTACATTCTCCAAGGCCAGTGCAGGGGAGGAGTCCAGTCCATGTCTCAAACGCTGAAAGTGTGATTTGTGAGCTAGCCTAATGTAACTCTCATGTACAATGTAACATATAGCCTGCGTTTGAATCCCACCCAAGTGCAATTTTATTGTGAACCACAAATCCTCTGTGTTTGTCAGTAAGTATGCTTAATATGCACAGACAGTTATCCATGGGACAGGCTGACCCTGATGCTGACATCCCGTATACATGTTTGCACTGTGCACTGACAAAGTGTGCCCAGGCACATCTAACATGATGTGTACATGCCCTCCAGTGTAGGCCATGGCCAGACTGTGACCATGTGAACTCTACAGATGTTCAACACAAGGCGTGTACGGGACTGGTACCACAGCAATGCATGAGGAATGTGCAGCTCTGCCCCTATCCCATGTTCAATGAACATGCACCCATGTTATGCCTGTGGGCTATGCACCTGCATGTTCTGTCATATGGCTCACATTGACACCAAAAAGCAATAAACAGGACATCTTGGTAGGCAAAGCACACGTGCAAACCCTGTAGAACCACATAATATCCACTCCCCCCCCCCCGGGGTCATCAGATGGAGAGGCCGAAGGCATTGGAACAGACCCATGGAAATGGAAGCAATCTGAAAGGGCAAACACCGAAGATCGATGTGGTAAGGCACAGGGGTACTACTCAGCACAAATGGTTATCTTTTATCTTTATCATTATCTTCATTAAATACTTGATATACCGCCCTAGTGGACAATGCCTTAGAGCGGTTTACAATATATATGCAATTAAAAAAAGAAGAAGGAAAGGAATGCCAGAGCTTTGACAGGACAGAAGAGGACAGAAAGCAGAGAAGGTCAAGAGAGTCTAGAGGGTTCCTCAGGTCAGAGGTGAAGGGGGCAGGTGGCGGCTGACTTGCTGAGAACTGCTGTGGGAGAGGTCAAAGGCAATCTGAAAAAGGTGTGTCTTCAGCAGTGTTTTGAATTTGACAAAAGTGGTTTTAGAGTGGAGGACCCATAATGCAGGACCCAGGTAAAAGATGGCAGACTGCCAAGTTTGTTCAAGATGTGCCCTGGTGGCCGCAAGGAGGATCAAACGGTTGACATGGATGGCTCTGAGGAGACGGTGGGGAGAATGAAATTGGAGCAGGTCAGATAAGTACTGTGGGGACCCAGTGTAAGAGCTTTGTGAACAGTGATAAGAATGTTATAGTTGATATGGTATTGAAGGGGGAGCCAGTGCAGATGAATCAAGAGAGGGGAGACATGGTCACAATGAGAGGAGCAGATGAGAACACGTGCGGCAGTATTTTGTATAAGCTGTAGGTGACATAGCTGATAATGGGGAAGGCCTGCAAGTACACCATTACAGTAGTCAGTCTTGAGATAACCAACGAAAGAAGGAGAGTTGTGAAGAAGGAGATTGTGAGAAAGGGACAGACCATATGAACCTTTTGGAGAAAAAAGAAGGAACATTTGATCAGGGCTGTCACATGATTATACAGTAGAAAGAGAAAGAAGAGTCTAGCAGGATCTCCAGGTACCGGAGAGAATGGACAAGAGAGACAGGAGTGGAGGCAATGTGGGGCGCAAGCAACTGAACCTGATGGCTGCTGATTTGGTAGGATTAGGATGAAGATGATTCATGGGCAACCAGGAATGTATACTATTTAAACATGAGCTTATGAAGGAAAGATCTGGTAAATGGGAACTGGTATGGTAGAACAGTATGATGTCATCCGCAAAGAAGTAAGAGGATATGCTGGATTGTTGAATAAGCAATGCCAACAGTGCCATAAAGATGTTAAAGAGCAATGGGGCCAACACTGAGCCCAGGGGCACACCACAGGTGAGGTGAAGTGAAGAGAAAGAAACCATCCCGCAGGAAACAGAAGGAGCTAGAAGAAAGGTAGGACCTAAAACAATCCAGTACAGCACCCCAGAGACCAAAATCCTGAAGACGTGAAAGCACAAGTGTGTGATTAACCACACATACATACAGACAGAAATAAACACATTTGTACACACAGGCCTTTCATTGAAGGCAAAGGAGTGAAATGTGATGTGGACATGGTCAAGTGGGGTGACCCTGTGGACTGAAACCCCTGATCCTCAATGTACTACGTAGTTGACCTACCCACAGAGCCAATCCTACATACGATCTGTATCTGTACAGAGATTTATCTATATGTGTATGAACAGGTCCACACAGATATGACTATACAGAGATGCATAGATATAGATATGTGTGGATAGATATATATGCAGGTATATGTATGCACCATCCTTCACAAGCCATACATGTATTGTCACCGCCTCTCACTCCCAGAGGCCTTAGCGTGGGTAAGGTGAGCGGGGTGATGTTCTTCTTAAGACTATGAACTACTAATTTGAGGCTTGGCAAAGCCTTCTGGGTATTGTAGTCCTTTAGCTCAATGAAGAAAATAGTTGTGCAAAAAATGGTAAGGTATAAATGGGATTTATTCCCTTCCCAGGGTTGGAATTTAACCTTGAAAATACAGCAACATAAAGTCCATACTTCTGGTACAATGAAACAAAAGAATAATCAACTTAGGCAACGCTTATCTTCAGCTTCTTTAAGGTAACAGAAAAATAAGGCACAGAAAACAGTTTAAACCTCCAAACATTCTTTGGACTGTTTTCTCTCTTATAGCAGTATTATAGCAATGCTAGCATAAAGATTGTATGCTGTCTGACATCGTGTACGTACAGTCCATGTAAAACTCTGTATCTGGAGCTTGGTAAAACTCACACTGCATCCCATTCACGTCGTCCTCAGCTTCCTGTGGGGTGAACTCTTTCCCCTGCTCAATCACTTCCTCTGTGAAGGGTAAAGTGTTCCCATCCCCCAACAGCCTAGAGGAGCTTAAGTGTTTAGCATAAGAATCACGGTTGGCTCTTTCACACAGCTCCTGGTACGTACAAGGGTTTTGATCAAAATCTTCTGCTATGCTATTTGGAGGTATTTTCCTACCTTCCAGCAACTGCTCGTCCAGAGACCTCCCTTGGCTGCAATACGGCTCACGGTAAAACTTTTCCCTTTTGCTTTGCCTGGGCTTTCTCACAGGTAAAAACTCAGCTTCAGGGAAACAAGCTTTCCTTTCAGTATGTTTGATATTAGAAGGCTGAGACTGCCTTTTCAGGGGTTTAAAGTAATATTCCTTGCCTTCAGGAGAATGGAGTTCCTCAGTGCACTGACCAGCCGTGTACTGCTTTCCACAGCATGGAACTGCCTGATTCCTGGAGTCAACGTGGCTCTCACAGCTCCCTTCTCCAGATGAGCTTTCCTGGATAAGATGGGGATTCCCTTCCCTTCTCTTGTCCTTCCACACTGTTCTCTCCTTCTTGATCAACTCCTTCCCTCTCTCCTGTTCTTCACCCTCCTTCTCTCTCCTAACTAGAGGATTTTTAAATGTGTTGCCTTTTCCGTTTGCTTGGGCTCCGCCCCTCATCAGCTGCTTCCCCTCTCCTAATGAGTCATGGGTTAGCTCTTGGCTCGGGCGTTCCCTAGCACTGTGTGACATCATTTGTTTGGGGTTTCTATGCCAACCCTCCTCCATTTTTTCCTCTGAAATGTCAAAAGTGTATTCATTCTGAGGTATATTCTCTGTCTCCCTGGGCTCTGATCCTTGTGCCTCATGACAGTATATAAATAAATATATGCATATATATATATCCCTCATTTGGTTTACAGCTTGTCATGCTGTGAGGGTTTGTGTGCATCAGTGATACTGAGGGCTAAGCTATCAGTAGCTCAGCTACTGGCAGGGTCTCCCAAGATAGACAAGTCTCAGCTGAGATGCCAGACTAAGACAAACCATCCATCTGGGCAGCAGCAGAATGGGATGGTTTTGTAAGCGGAGGATCATATTTCTGTAACAAATGCAACAACACTGGAATTAACTGTACGGAAGAAAGGCTTGGCAAATCTACTTCTGTATCTTGCCTCGAAAACCCAATGGATAGTCACAAAACAAATTGCAATATAGTGCTGGAAGATGAGACCCCCCAGGTTGGAAGGCGCTCAAATGGCTACTGGGGATGAACTGAAGACTTCTCAGAGTAAAGCCAGCATTTCTGATATGGTTGGATCTGCTGATGTAGCTGTGCATGAAAAGAGAGTCAGAGGTTGCAAAGATATCTTATATATTGGGACATGGAACGTATGAAGCATGAACCAAGGGAAGTTGGAGGTGGTCAAGAATGAAATGGAATGTGTACAATTCGATCTGGAGGGTGTCAGTGAACTGAAATGGACTGGCTTTGGGCACTTTACATCTGATGATCATATGGTTTACTACACTGGAAATGAAAGACAAAGAAGAAATGGTGTTGCATTTATAGTTAAGAAGAAACTTGCAAGAACTGTATTGAAATACAATGCAGTCAGTTAATGCTTAATTTCTATTTGTCTATGAGGAAAGCCCATCAACACAACTATAATTCAGGTATATGCCTCAACAACAGCTACAGAAGAGGATGAAATTGATGAGTTCTAAGAACAAGTACAAGCTGAAATTGACAGAACATGCAAACAGGATATCCTGATAGTCATGGGTGAATAGAATGCAAAAGTCAGTGACAAAGAAGAAGGCAAAGTAGTTGGAAAATATGTACTTGGCAACAGAAACGAAACTGGAGAAAGACTGAGAATTCTGCAAGACTAATGATCTGTTCATCTCAAACACCTTCTTCTAGCAACACAAGCGCCAACTGTATACAAGGACTTCACCCAATGGGTTGTTCAGAAATCAAATTGACTACATCTGTGGAAGACAACAAGGGAAAAGCTCGATAACATCAACAAAGACAAAACTTAGAGCTGACTGTGGTACAGATCACCAACTACTAGTATGCAAAGTCAAGCTAAAGTTGAAAAAGAGCAAGCCATTCATGAATGTAGCAAAATATGACCTTGAGAATATACCACTGGAATTTAAAGACTGCCTGAGAAATCAATTTGCTGCTTTAGATACAAATGACAGAGTTCCAGAAGAGTTACGGGATGACATCAAGAAGGTTGTATTAAAAGAAAGCAATACATCTCTACATAAGGTGAAAAAGCAAAAACGGCCAAAATGGATGACTGAAGAAACTTTGAAAATTGTCCAGAAAAGTAGAGAAGCTAAAGCCAGAGGACAAAGAGAGGCAATCACAAAACTCGACAGAGATTTGCAACATGCAGCAAGACAAGACAAGGAGAAGTACTACAATGATGCCTGCAGGGAAATATAATTAGAAGTTATTAAAGGAAGACCAAGATCAACTTTTCTAAAACTACGAGAGTTAAAGAAAAAATTGCAGCTTTGAATTGGAATGCTACATGATGCTCAAGGATCCATGTTGAATGATGCTGGGAAGATCAAGAAAAGGTGGAAAGAATATACAGAGTCATTATATCATAAAGATCAAGTGGACCAACAGCCGTTTCAACCTATGCCTTATGATCAGGAACCATTGGTGATGAAAGAAGTAGTCGAAGCAGCACTGAAGCCTTATCAAAGAACAAAGCACTGGGCATTGATGGCATTCCCATTGAGTGTCTCACCGCCACTTGAAATTGAACATGGCCAAAACTGAACTCCTTATCTTTCCCCCTAATACCTCCCCTCCTCTCCCCCCTTTCTCAGTCTCTGTCGATAACTCTAATCCTCCCTGTCTCCTCGGCCCGCAACCTGGGGGTTATCTTTAACTCCTCTCTCTCCTTCTCCACACATATCCAGCTCGTGGCTAAGACCTGCCGTTTCTTTCTCTACAACATTAGCAAAATCCGTCTCTTCCTTTCTGAACACACTACTAAAATGCTCATCCACTCCTTAATCACCTCTCGCCTCGACTACTGCAACCTGCTCCTTGCTGGTCTCCCTGTGAGCCATCTCTTTCCCCTTCAATCTATTCAACACACTGCCGCTCGAGTAATCTTCCGCCAGCCTCGCAATTGCCACATTACTCCTCTCCTCAGGTCACTTCACTGGCTTCCTATCCGTTTCCGCATCCAGTTCAAACTTCTCTTCCTGACCTATAAATGCATTCACTCTGCGGCCCCTCAATACCTTTCAACTCTTATCTCTCCTTACAACCCCTCTCGGGAACTTGGCTCTTCTAACAAACTACTTCTATCCAGGCCCTCCACTCGCACCGCTACCTCCAGACTTCGCTCCTTTCACCTTGCAGCACCTTACGCCTGGAACATCCTACCTCTGTATATACGACAGGCACCCTCCCTAGCCCTCTTCAAATCCAGGCTGAAAACCTACCTCTTCACTGTCACTTTCAGATCTTGACTTCTGTCCTTTGTCTGTCTAGATTGTTAATGTCATGCTTTGTATTTTTTGCCCTGAATATACTGTTGCTCTGTGTTTTGTTTGTTTTGTCTTATCTAGATTGTAAGCTCTAACGAGCAAGGACTGTCTCCTACATGTCTGTACAGCGCTGCATGCGACTAGTAGTGCTTTATAAATGCTCAGCAGTAGTAGTAGTAGTAGAGTTATTACAGCAATCAGATGAAGCTGTTACCATACTTACAAGGCTCTGCCAGGAAATTTGGAAGACAAATTCATGGCCAACTGACTGGAAAAGATCTGTGTTTATGCCAACACTGAAGAAACTGGCCAACTGACTGTGGAAATTATCGCACAATCGCTCTGATCCCACATGCCAGCAAGATTCTACTCAAGATCATTCAGCAGAGACTACAACCATACCTGGAACGAGAACTGCTTGAAGATCAAATAGGGTTCAGGAAAGGGAGAGGAACGAGGGACATTATCGCGGATGTGAGATGGATCTTTGAAAAGATAAAAAGAATACCAAGGGGGGCGGAGCCTGATGTCCAGCGGGATGGTCGCATAACGCTGAGGCTCCCGAGAGGCCTACTCAGAATCCTGAATTAACACCGTACATACTTGGAATTCTGCTCTGATCTTGCCGGGGCACGTTGGTGAGATGGCGGGGACCAAACCCACGCGCCTGGAATTCGGATCTCCAGCGGCTTCTCACGGCAAACGCTCCAAAACTGAACCTCCGTCCCCGCAGAAGGGGCTGGCCGTGCGCGAGGGCCCCGAAATGCAGCAGGAAATCCTCGCAGAGATTAGAGGGGTCAAGGACCTCGTGCAGTCAAACGGTGAAGCACTCCGAGCGCTGCGGGAAGATTTTGGTGTGCTGCAAGGCAAGCTAGAGGGGCTTTCTTCGCGTCAGGACAAAATGGAGAGCATATTGGACTCCCATACGGCCCGGTTGTCCAAACTCGACAAAGTTGAACGCCAGGTGCGGGCCCTGCAGAAAGAAGTGGAAGATGGCAATAATAGAGCGCGCCGCAACAACATACGGCTCGTGGGCATACCGGAGGGAGCGGAATCGGGAGACATGAAAGAGTTTTTATGCAAAATTCTCCCTTCCCTGCTCCAAATCACCTTTGCCAAAGATTTGGAGATTGATCGCGCTCATCGTGTACCTACAAGCATAACGCTCAACAGGAAGACCCCGCGGCCTATCATCTTTCGACTATTGAGATATCAACACGTTGAGCAAATTCTACATGCCTCTCGGGCAAAGGGCCATATGGAGTTTGAAAGCCACAAGATCTCCTTCTATCCCGACTTGGCTAAACCCACGGTCGACCGCCGAAAGCGCTTTCTGGAATTCCGGCCGAGGCTTCAACAACTACAAGCACGCTATGGCCTGATGTACCCGGCCAAGCTTCGAGTCACGCTTCACAATCAGACAAGAACATTTGAGGACCCTGATCTACTAGCGGAGTTTTTTGATTCCAAAGAAGCCGACTTGATGCGCTGACTTCCAGAATACTCCTGAAAGTGTTCCCATATCCGATGTACCCGCCATATTGGATCTGCCGCAGCCCAGCAAAGAGTCTGGCGAGGGCAGTTGGTTGCCTTACTTTTGATGATATCTGTGACCCGACTCCATCTACCCACAGTAGCCTCGATGAGTATCAGAGACAGTGTTAATTATGGACTCTGGTGTTTCTTTTCTTTTTTTTTCATGTCTTTCTACTTCCTCTCTAGGGCCTCCTCCCGCAGACATATGGTCGCCATATTCTTTGGGGGTTTTGCTTCTTCTCTGGGATACTTTGTTACATACTTCTCAATATGGGGTGTATTAGCCAGAATACTCGGTGATTATGTCATTGTTGCACAGATCCTGATTGTATTGTATGTTTTCAAGCGCCCTTACCTAAAATGTCTATTACTGATTGATGGCACCATGTAAGATTTTCTCATTGAACGTAAAAGGGATCAATAATCCGATAAAACGGAAGAAAATCCTAAGCTACCTAAGCCAGGAAGCTGCGGATCTGATTTTTCTCCAAGAAACGCATTTAAACTCGAAGGAAACTCTTAAACTCAATATTAAACCTTACATGGTGGCCGCCTATTCCCCAGCCGTTTCTAAGAAATGTGGGGTTGCCATATTGGTTAGGAAATCTTTGTATGCTACTATTATTGCGACTAGCTCAGATACAGAAGGTAGATGGTCCAGAGTTCACCTCAAGATAGGTAGCCTTGAAGTTACATGTCTATGCCTTTACGCTCCTAATGTGGATGACCCTGCCTTTTTTGCTACCATTGCTCAGGTTGCGCAGGCCTCTGCTAATACTTCATTGATAATTGGGGGGGATTTCAATTTAGTCCTTGATCCCCTGATTGACAAACAGCCGCCTAGGTCAAGTGGTCCCCCCAAGAGTCACACCACGCTTACCTCCCTGATCAAAGATCTTGCTTTAGTTGATCTATGGAGGTTACTACATCCCAATGAGCTAGACTTTACCTTCTTTTCTTCCCCTCATAAATCCCAGTCTCGCATAGACTTCTTTCTAATATCAAAACTATTAGTTCCTCAGGTGGACACTGCAAAGATTCACTCCCAACATATTTCAGATCATGCTGCCATTTCCTTTCAATTACACACTACTGCACCCCAAGGGAATTCGGGGGCCTGGTTCTTTGATAGAGCCCTGTTAACTCAGCCAGAGTTCCAGTTAGAAATTCGAGCAGCCATACAGGATTACTTCCATTTTAATCTACCCCAGGATACTGCGAATTGGGCTTGGTGGGAGGGCTTCAAAGCGGCCATTCGAGCAACGATCACTAGCTATCAAATCCGCCTGCGAAAACAACGCAAACAGCAGCTACTCATACTAGACCAACAAATAAAAGCAGGTGAACGAGTTCTAACTTCACGTACTGATCCATGTATATTAATTCGATTACAGCATCTCCGTTTTCAATATAATTCAATCCTCTCAACTGCAGCCTCTAAGAGTATTGAGCTTCAGCGAGGGACATATTATCGTGAAAATAACCGAGCCGGTCGACTCTTAGCCAACGCCTTGAAAGGTCAAAAAGAAGCCAAACGTGTAGCGGCCCTTCGAGCTTCACAGGGAGGGGGCATAGTGACCACAGACTCCGACATTGTAGAGCTCTTTCGGGATTTCTATACCCGCCTATATCAATCTGAATGTGAGTTCTCGTCAGAGACATTCGAGCGATTGCTTTCTGGCATTCAGCGGCCGACCCTCTCTGAAGATGATAGGGATGCGATGGATGAACCCTTCTCTACTTCAGAGATCCAATCTGCCCTAAGGCGAACAGCCTCGGGCCGTGCCGCAGGACCTGATGGTCTCCCGACCGAATTCTATAGAACGTTCAGTGCAGATTTAGTTCCCTATTTAAAACTCTATTTTACTGCCCTTGCGGTAGATACATCCTCTTTGGGATCCTTTTCTGCAGCTAATGTGGTAGTATTTGAGAAAGAAGGCAGGGACCCGCTGCTGACCGCCAACTACCGTCCAATCTCCCTACTTAATGCCGATTATAAGATCTTCGCAACGATCTTGGCCACCCGGCTATCTGACAGGATGGCCACCCTAATTCATCCCGACCAATGCGGTTTTATACCTGGCAGATCAACTGCTGACAATGCTCGGACCTTGTGCCATGTGCTATCCAGTGCTGCCAATCTAGATCATCCATGGGTGGGTCTTTCCCTGGATGCCGAAAAAGCCTTTGACCGCCTAGAATGGCCCTTCTTATTTGCAGTTCTCCGATGGTATGGCTTTGGGGAGGGCTTCCTCCGATATCTCCAAGTCATGTATACTCAACCCGTCGCCAGTATTTGTGTAAATGCTATCAAGTCTTCGCCATTTAACCTCCAAAGAGGCACGCGTCAAGGTTGCCCCCTATCACCAATGCTCTTTGATCTAGCTCTCGAACCTCTAGCCCTCCTTATTCGACAGTCCGCACGTATTAGAGGTGTCCCCTTCAGTCATAGGGAGATTAAACTCTCTGCATATGCAGATGACCTTATGCTTTTCGTATCCCTCGATTCGGTTCCAGCTGTCTTGGATCTGATTGACGGATACTCACAATTATCGGGCTATAAAATTAACTGGACCAAATCTGTGGCATTCCCACTGAACCGCTGGGTACATGAGGCTGACATGCAGGCCTTTCCCTTCCTTTGGCAATCCCGCATGGTGAAGTATCTCGGGGTCCATTACTGTTCTCCTTTAGAGGACACTATCAGTTTTAATGCCAAAGAGGTAGTCTCCAAAGTCCGCGAGCTCACGAATCGTTGGTCTCCCTTATCTCTTACATGGTGGGGCCGCTTAGAAACTGTGAAAATGATGATAGTCCCCAAAGTGAACTACATTTTAGAAATGCTGCCATGCTTACTCCCGTTACATACTTATAAAGATATTGAGGGCCTCCTCGTCCGTTATCTCTGGCAGGGCAAGCCACCAAGGATAGCTAAACAAAAACTACAGTCTGCAAAGGAAAGAGGGGGTACCAGATTTCCTGATTTTCTTAAATATCATCAAGCCTTCCTACTTAAGCAAGGTGCCCGATGGCTAGCTGCCTCAACAGACAGCAGACCAGTTTGGCTTGACATAGAAGAGGAGCTTAGTAGTCCAATTCCGTTGACCCATCTCCCCGGTATGTCCTATCAAGTAGATACCCGCCATCCACCAATGATTGTCGATACTCTTGCGGCCTTTAACTCTCTCATTCTATCCCTGGGCCCGAACGTTTGTCCTCAGGACGGACTTCCGCTATGGAATAACCCCAGAATTCAAGTCTTAAATAGAACGATAGCATGGAAACCCTGGTACTCCAGGGGGATCTGGACACCCCAACAGCTTTTCTCTGTAGCTCGCTGGAAAACCTTTTCTGATTTACAAAAGGAATTTGCGTTACCAGCGAAACACTACTTTCAATTGATGCAGCTTCAACACTGCCTCACAAGTGCCCGAATCATGCCGCCCTCTGCTCCTACTGAGGACGGGCTATTAGAGATAGTTCACTCTATTAGTAATACACATGGGGTTGCCTTATAAAATATTATGTCAGGGTACAGACACGGCCACTTTTAGAGCCCAACAAGCCTGGGAGCGCGAACTGCAAACCACTTTAACCCCTGTGCAATGGAGCGTTTTCTGGAGCAAAGTTGTGCGGGTTTCCCGGTCTGCCTCTGTTACCCAAACTCTCTTCTTTTTTGCACACAGATGCTTTTATACCCCAGAAAAAATAGCCAAATGGAACACAAATGCCAGGGACCAGTGTTGGTCTTGCCATACTGCTGTGGGTACCTTCGTTCATGTTATCTATGAATGTCCTCAACTACAGGTTTATTGGAGGCGGGTCTGGGGTTGTATTCAATATCTTACACCTTCACGAACCTCTTTCTTGGAAGATTGTGGGACTCCGCTCTGTGGCGGAGGTCCCCTCTCTTCCTAAGAAGGGTCGCTTTCTCCTCGATTTCATGCTGGGTATAGCCATATGCTTAATCACGAGGAATTGGAAGGATAGCTCTAGACTTACTGCCAATGAATGGTGGAACCTTGTCTGCTTATATAGCAAATATGAGCAGACACCTCGGAGAGCCTTTCCCCATGCCCAATCTCACTCTCGCTTGTCTAAATGGCAGATGCTTAATGATTATGTACAATCTGCTCATTGCTCCAACTTGCCTGTATAATGTGCACTCATCATGTTTCAGATCACCGTTAGGTTTCGTAACACAATAATGTAAGTACACGCCCGCTTCGGGTATGATTAGTTTTCTAGAGAAGAAGCAGGGGGGAGGGGGGTGGCAGGGGTTTACTTTGGTGTATGTATTACATGTTATGTATCTGTCTTTAGCTGTATGTCTTCCTTTTCCTATGTTGTTATAAAATGAAAATAAAGAATTTAAAAAAAAAAAAAAAAAGAATACCAAAAGGATATCTATATGTGTTTTATTGACTACAGGAAGGCTTCTGACTGTGTAAACCATGAGAAACTCTGGGCCACATTAAGAAGCATGGGTATACCAGAACACCTGATCGTTCTCTTGCACAACCTTTACACTGATCAAGAAGCAAAGTTCGAACGGAACTAGGAGAAATAGAATGGTTTAAAATCAGCAAACGTATCAAACGTATATGACAAGGCTTCATACTTTCCCCCTACTTCTTTAATTTATATGCAGAACAAATCATCAGAGAAGCAGGACTGTATGAAGACAACAGAGGTGTGAAGATTGGTGGAAGACTCATCAACAACCTTCGCTATGCTGATGATACCAAATTAATTGCTGAAAGTGAAGACGATTTGAATCATTTGCTTCTCAAGATCAAAGAATATAGTCTTAAAATGTGTCTGCACCTTAATGTTAAGAAGACAAAGATCCTGACAACTGGTAAAATGAAGAAGTTCATCGTTGATGGAGAAGAAATTGAAATAGTTGACCACTTTAACCTACTTGGATCAACTATCAATAAAGAAGCAACAAGCAGTCAAGAAATCCGATGATGCATTGCTCTTGGTAGAATGGCTATGAAGGACATAGACAAGATTTTCAAGAGCAGAGATGTCTCTCTCCATACAAAGATGCGACTCGTTCAAGCCATGGCATTTTCAATAACATCATATGGATGTGAAAGTTGGACAGTGAAAAAGATAAGACAGGAAGAAAATTGATGCCTTTGAATTATGGTGCTGGCGACAAATACTGTGTATACCATGGACTGCCCGAAGAACAAACCAGTCAGTACTAGAGCACATCAAACCTAAGCTTTCTTTAGAAGCTCAGATGACAAGACTTTGACTTTCATACTTTGGACACATCATGCGAAGAGAGAGATCATTAGAGAAAGACATCATGCTTGGCAAGGTAGAAAGTCAACACAAAAGAGGAAGGCCAGCTGTGAGATGGATCGATACAATAACAACAGCTATGGGTGCCAGTCTGTCAACAATAAGCCGCCTAACTAAAGATCAAACACAATTTAGTACTACTATCCAGAGTCGACACAGACTTGACTGCACTTAACAACAACTTCATTGGCTTCCCATTAAATTCCGCATTCACGACAAAGTCCTTTCACTTGTCCACCAGGTCCTTTACACTCACTCTCCTCAATATCTGGCCGACCTCATTCATTTCCATACCCCTACTCGCACATTACGATCATTGCATCTCAATTGTTTACATCTTCCCTCCCCTTCACGAGCCCACCTTCAGTCCACCCGCTCCTCTGCCTTCTTTTTCATTGGTCCCGCCCTCTGGAACTCTTTACCCTCCTCTATCCGGCTTGAACAACAGCGCGCCATCTTTAAGAGCAGTCTGAAAACCCACCTCTTTACCATTGCTTTCGACCTCCCCGCCCCCTCTGTGTGATCTTACTCTCCCTGCCCTCCCTCAACTTCCTCTCTTCTTTTGTCTCGTTGTATGACTTCGCTGTTCTGCTTTCCTATCCATTATTGTAACTTCCTTTCCACTTTCCGCCTTTGGCTTTCTGTACCTTTATTTTTGTAAACCGCTTTGATCTTACTGTTTAGCGGTATATTAAGCAAATAAACATAAACATAAACATATGCTGTATATGTTTTTCAGCACTGTGTCCTGGGAGTGAGATAAGTAAATATATATATATACATACATATACGAGGAGGTACCCAAAAAAACAGGAATAACATTGCCGTGGGCGGAGCTTGTGTAGTACGCACTTCTGCCGCTAGGCGTGTATAGTGCAACTCATTGTTAGTTCAGTGTCGCCTGTGTTGTCGACCTGGCTGGTTCTGTTCATCTGCAGTGATTGTTTTTGCTAGCGCTGTTTTGTTCTTGTTTCTTTTTTTATGATGACAAGTTTAAGTGAACAACGTGCAGCTGTGAAATTTTGTTTTCTACTCGGTAAAAATGTTGCTGAAACTGTTTTAATGTTGAAAACAGCTTATCAAGATGACGCTTTGGGAAAAAGTCAAGTGTACCAGTGGTTTGCTCGGTTTAAAAATGGCGACATGTCGATTGATGACAAACCTCGTTCTGGGCGTCCATCAACTGCCCGAATCGACGAAAATATTGAAAAAATTAGAGAGCTTGTGCTCACAGACCGTCGACAGACAATTGATCAACTGTCAGAGATTAGTGGGTTATCTTGGAGCTCGGTTCAGCGAATTTTAACGGAAGATTTGGGAATGAAAAGGGTTGCTGCCAAGTTTGTTCCTCGGGTTCTGATTGACAATCAAAAGGAACTTCGAGTTGAAACATGTCGTGTTTTGAAACAACAGCTTGAAACTGATCCAGCTTTTCTGTCAAAGGTCATTACAAGTGATGAGTCATGGTGCTATGGTTACGACCCAGAAACAAAGCAACAGTCAAGCCAATGGAAGACGTCATCGTCACCCCGTCCAAAAAAATGTCGTCAAGTCAAATCAAACATCAAAACAATGCTGTTTTGCTTTTTTGATGCCAAGGGGGTAGTTCATTCAGAGTTTGTTCCCCCAGGTCAGACCGTCAATCAAACCTTTTATTTGGAAGTTTTAAGAAGATTGTGCAATAGTGTTCGTCAAAAAAGACACGATTTGTGGCAGACAGGAGACTGGTTCTTCCACCACGACAACGCACCTGCACACACAGCCATCTCTGTTAGACAGTTTTTGGCTAAAAATGGCATGGTTCCACTGCCCCATGCACCTTACTCGCCTGACCTGGCTCCGTGCGACTTTTTCTTATTTCCACGCATGAAAAGGGGCATGAAAGGACACCGATTTGACAACATTGAAGAAGTCAAGAAATAAAAGAGGGAGGAGCTGTCAGCCTTTTCTAAAGATGACTACAAAAAATGTTTCGAACAGTGGAAGCATCGGTGGGACAAATGTATCAGTTGTAATGGAGAGTATTTTGAAGGGGATAAGGTTGTTTTGTAAAGAATTTGAAATAAATAGCTTTTAAAAAATAATTCCTGGTTTTTTTGGGTACCCCCTCGTATACTCTCATTCCCAGGACACAGTGCTGAAAAACACAGTACAACATGGGAAATGGATATGCAAAAATCGCACAAATACACGAGTCGACGACATAGCCCTGGAAGTGTAAGGCGGCAATATAACATTGTAAGGCACCCAAGGCCACCCAAGGCGCCAAGAAGAGAGGCCTGGCGCCCACATAGAACAGTAAGGCGCCTCGATGCAACCATTCGTAGGGCACACTGTGGAGACACTGCAAACACATGATGTCATGATGTCGTCCAATAATATCAGTAGACAAAATGGCTGCCCAATCATGAAAGCCGAGCTTTACAGAAGCAGACCTAGAGCTCCTCAGAAGGCTCATCTACTGCCACCAAAGGAGACTCTTCCCCTTCTCCAGCATCCGTCAGGACCTTTTTAAGGTCAAGCGCTCCTGGCACCACCTGCAGAGGAGCTTCAATGAGCAGTCAGACTACCCACGAGAGGTAAGTACATGGGGGCAGGTACCACAACCAACTTAGCGCCACATAGCAGGTGGTAAGCAACATACATCATCTTATGGGCACACCAGACACACAGAGGGTCTAGTCTCTGATCAGTGAGGTGATCAACTGTACATGACAGTGTTGCGAGACCTTAGGGAAGAGGTAATTGTGACATTTACATGGTCCTAGCATGCATACTAAGCAATATTCCCATGACCTAGAAGGTGCAATGGTTCCATAACCTTTTCATCACTGTAACTGCACATATGTGCATCTAAATATTTTAAAAAAGGTGTGTGCATATTTATACACCATCTGTGGTCATGATGGTGTTGCAGCAGCCCCTGATGCGCCATCAGTTGTAAGGCTACTGATGTATGTCTGCATCAGGCTGCCACATCCAGTCTCTGTGGTTTTCAAACAGACCCTGGGGCAAGAACGTTGCAAATCATGAAAGGTATATATAACTGTCATTGGGGTACAGCATTCTGCAGCCCATGGCAGTGTGTTGTAGGTGGAGTATGGTTGTGGCCTGGCCCAGCCCATCAGAGGTTATGTATATATTTCACACTGAAGTTGTATGAAATGTATGTGCAGGATCACTGTACTGTCGGAAGGAGAAGCTCTGTCCCACTCACACCCCTCAGGCAGGATGAAACAAGTTAGTCACAAATACAGTGCATGAAACAGGTTAGTCACAAATACAGTGTCTTTGTCCTGTTTTGTCAACTCAGAACCTTGAATTACAAATGGGGTTTTGGGGGTCTGCACCATGTGAGATACACAACATGTCTACCACTCTGACGGTGCAAAACTATCCTTTTTTGAGGTTCAAACAATAATTACACTACCAAATAAAAAGGGATTCAGGGGGGGGCGGAGCCTGATGTCCAGCGGGTAGGACGCTTTGCGTTGAAGCTCCCGAGAGGCCTACTTAGAATCCTGACTTAATACCTATATAACTTTACTATTTCGCTCCGAGCTGACCGGGGCACCTCGGGGGGGATGGCGGCCCATAAACCAGCGCGCTTGGACTTCGGGTCTCCTTCTTCTTCTCACGGAAAACGCTCCAAAACAGAGGTGTCCTCCCCACAGAAGATGGTTCCATTTCGTGAAAACTCCGCAATGCACCTGGAGATTTTGGAGGAAATACGCGGCGTGAAGGAATTGGTGCAGTCCAATGGAGAAGCGCTTCGAGCCATGCGAGAAGACTTTGGAGTGCTCCAGGACCGACTTGAAGGTCTTTCATTACGACAGGACAATATGGCGGGGGTCCTCGACTCGCACGAGGTGCGCTTGGGCAAACTGGACAAGGCTGAGCGCCAGATACAGAATCTTCAAAAGGAGTTGGAAGATAGCAATAATCGAGCCCGTCGCAACAATGTGAGGCTCCTCGGAATGCCGGAGGGGGTGGAAGCAGGAGATATAAGAGAATTCTTGCTCAAACTCTTCCCTCCTTGCTGAAGATCACTTTTCACAGAGAACTGGAAATCGATCGAGCACACCGTGTTCCTGCCCACATGGCGCTCAACCGCACGACCCCCCGGCCTATTATCTTTAGCTTGCTACGATATCAACAAGTGGAACAAATTTTACATGCTGCCCGAGCGAATCATCATTTGGAATTTGAAGGTCGTAAGGTCTCCTTCTTTCCTGATTTGGCAAAGCCTACCGTTGACCGTCGGAAGAAACTCCTTGCTTTTCGCCCTCGACTTCAACAGCTACAGGCTCGCTTTGGCCTGTTGTATCCAGCGAAGCTCCGAGTGACTCTCCACAACCAGACCAGGACGTTCGAGGATCCTGATCTACTATCAACATTTTTGGACTCCAAAGAAGCAGAGCAGTTGCGCTAATCCCAAATCTTGGACTCTTATCTGCCGGCTCTATCCGCCATTTTGAAGGGCCCGATGCGGCGGTCATAGCCAAGCACAGAAATAGCCTGGACTTTCTTTCTTTCTCTGTATGACTTTTGTTTTTGGTCTCCTATCCCTTCATGATGTGTGCCTCGGTCGGATTCGGAGCACGCACAGTCCTACAGGTTATGTGTTTTTCAATTTCGGCCTTCTCTGGGGTTTCTCCCCGCAGACACATGGTCGCCAGTAATTTTGGGGTTTTGCTTCTCCTCTACCGTACTGCGGTTTTCTTTGTTAATGTGGGGCGCTTCATTGTATTATATTAGCTTATTTTTCCTATGTCATGTGTACAGCCAGATACAGTCAGTTTGAGGGACATAGTGAAATTATGTGTGCTATCATGCTCAGAATTTTTAACTTTTCTGAATGGCCTTATGTAAAATCTTATTATTCATCGTCAAAGGCATTACTGGTCCACTCAAAGGAAAGAAAATCCTTAGCTATCTTAGCCACGAGCATGTTGATTTGGTGTTTCTTCAGGAAACGCATTTCACTCTGCTGAAACACTGAAACTCAATGCTAGGCCTCACATGGTAGCTGCCTATTCTCCCACCGTTTCCAAATGGTACGGGATAGCCATTCTGGTTAAGAAGTCTTTGCACGCTACTGTACCTGATATTAGCGCTGACATGGAGGGTAGATGGGCCCGTGTACACCTTGAGGTTGGAGATAGTGAATTCACGTGTATTAGCACTATGCCCCGAATGTGGACAACCCTGCTTACTATGCAAGTTTTGCGCAGTTGGCCTCGGCCTCCGCCAATGCTCCATTAATACTTGGTGGCGATTTTACTCAAGTGTTCCCTCAATCTTTTCTTCTCAAACAAGGTGCTCGTTGGTTGGAAGATCCAGTACCGAGCAGACCTGTGTGGCTAGATATAGAAGCGGGCCTTTGCTAACCGATTCCTCTTACCTTTCTCCCTGGTATGACTCTCCCATCAGACTCCCACTATCCACCAATGCTTTTAGACACTTTAGGTGCCTTTAATACTCTTATGCAATCTTTAGACTCCCGACTCTGGTCAGTGCAACTTCAGCATTGCATTCGGAGCACTAGAGTACTCCCGCCATCGGCATTCTCTACATAAGGTTGATTGGAGACTTTCCGATCTCTCGGTAGTTCACCGGGTGTAGCATCCAATTTTACTAAACCTTATGTAATGCTATCACTGGAGATACCTCTATAGCGCAGAAAGTATGGGAGAGAGAATTGCATGTGACTTTGACCTCGGAGCAATGGAGCCTTGTCTGGAGTAGAGGGACACGGGTTCCCGACCCGCCTCACTCACTCAGACCCTCTTCTTTCTAGCCCACCGGTGTTTTTGCACTCCTCACAGATTAGACAAATGGAACACTACTCAGGGCAATGGTTGCTGGACACGTCCTGCGGCCATTGGTTTATTGCCTCATGTTATGCATGAATATCCCGCACTACAGTATTCCTGGCGTCGGGTCTGGGGTCGTATTTAGTCTATCTCGCACTCTCAGGAGTCCCTTTCTTGGAGGATAGTGGGACTTCGCCCAGTTGCGGGGATCCCCTCTCTCCCAAAAAATGGCTTATCTCCTTTCGAACTTTATGCTTGGCATTGCTATTTCCCTAAGTAAGTAATACTGGAAAATTAGTTCCCATCTGAGCCCCAATGAATGGTGGAATCATGCCTGTCTCTACAGTAAATATGAACAAATACCTCGTCTGTTCGCTTCCTCCGTTCAGACTCCTTCTCATTGGTCTCAATGGAAGATGCTCAATGAATATGTACATTTTGCTAAATGCTCTCATCTGACTGTCTAACTTTGTATATATCTCTGTCCCATGATCATGCTGTATTGTAGATACCTTTTTTGATTGTTTGATGTATAATCACTGTTAATTGGAAGCGCTCACATGCTGATATAAACGGGTAGAGAAGAAGCATCGGGGTGGGGGGTAATGGGTTTACTTTTCCTTATTGTATACTTGTTTTGTCTCTTTTGGTGTGTTGTTTCTTTTGTTTGTTGCAAAATGAAAATAAAAGTTTAAAAAAAAAAAAAAAAAGGGATTCAGGAGTGCACATATGTATGCACCCCCCCCCAAAAGTCATGAGACTGTAGAGTCACCTTTTGCTGCTATCACGGCTGTGTGTCACTTGGGGGCATGCCCCTATTAGCCTAGCACATCTAGCCTCTGTGACCTTCAGGCATTCCCTAAGCTTGAACTGATCAAACTCCTCCAGTGTGGTGGATTGCAGTGGTGTACAACAATCTTCAGCTAATGCCACAGATTCTCAATTGGATGGTTGTTTGGTCAGTGACTAGGCCTCTTCAAGACATTTACATGTGTCCCCTTAAATAACCCCAGTGTAGCTTGAGCAGTATGTTTATGGTTATTGTCGCGCTGGAAGGTGGACCTTCATCCCAGTCTCAAAGCTCAGGCAGACTATAGCAGGGTTTCCCCGAGTACTGACTGTACCTTGTGCCATACATTGTCCTCCAATCCTGACAAGTTTCCCAGTACCTCCCAATGAGAATCATCCCCACAGCATGATGCTGCCACCACCATGTTTAACTGTAGGAATGGTGTTCAGGGGGCATTGGGTTGGTGCCACACATGGTCTTTCCCCTGATGGCCAAATAGTGCAGCTCCCATCTCAGCTGACCAGAGGACCTTCCTCCATGTGTCTGGGGAGAGTGCCACATGCTTTTATGAAAACACCAAACATGTTTTCTCATGTCTCACTGTAAGCAGTGCCTTTTTCAAGGGCACGCTTCCATAAAGCCCCACTCTGTGGATTGTATGGGTAAGGGGGTCTCGTGGACAGAGACTTCCATCCCCACTGTTGATCTTTGCAGCTCCTGCAGTGTTGTCATTGGTGTCTTTGTACCATCTCTGATTAATGCCCCACCTGCCCAGTCTGTGAGTATTGGTGGATGTCCCTCTCTTATCTGGTGTGTAGTGATGCCGTATTCTTTCTGTGTTGTCATAATGGCTCCAATGGTGTGCTGTGTGATATCTTGGATTTGGGATATGATTTCTTAGTGCAGCCCTGATCTATACATCTCCACACCCTTGTCTCTGACCTGTTTGGAGCGTCAGTGATCCACATTGCTTGTTCAGTGGTGTTTTTGTGTCATGGGCCTTGCAGTTCAGGTAGATGCATACAGGCATCATGTGACAGTTCATGTAACACTGCTTGCACACAGCTGGATCTGAATCACTGAATTATGTGACCTCCAAGGTTAACTGAGTGGACCAGATTGTGATGAGGTTTCACATAGCAAAAGCAATGAGTATTTATTTTATTTATTTATTTAGATGGATTTGTATACCACCTTATCCTACAATCAAAGTGGTTACATCACATCACAATTGGGGTTATATTTAACATGTGGGTGCTTTACAACATTTAACATGAGGGTATTTAATAACATTAAGACAGCACAATTTGAGGGTTACATTTATCATGAGGGTGCTTTTGTGAGTCTAGTTGGGTTTATTGGGTGTTGAGTTTGCGGGGGTATTTACATTGCAATACCGCTCGGGTGGGGACTGTGGTCTATCTACTCTTGAGTTGGCGGAGGTAGTTGCATTACCACTCGGGTAGGGACTGTTATCTATCTGCTCATAGGTTTCTGTAAAGAGCATATATGTAAAGAGTATATATGCACGCAGCAGGCCGGAAGGTCGGGCGTTCAAATCCTACTAGAGGACAGCAACCTTGGGCCGGAAGGACTGGGGTTTCTAGTCCCACAGGTGCTCCTTGTGGTCTTGGGCAAGCCACTTAACCCTCCATAGCCCATGTTCCCTGTAAAATAGTTATCTCCAAGTTATAATGCCCTGTTCAATGTAATTTCAGTTTGTTCAATGTAAACCGCACTGATGCAGAATAGCGCGGTATATAAGAGAATGTAAATAAATAAATTAATTAATTAAATAACTTTTTACCCTTTACCTCCTTTTCATAAAATAGGCACGATATCATACTGTCATGTTACTTCACCAATTTTAACCATATTGTTAGGTCCATCACCTAACATAAAAATGAACCTCCATTTCCATACAAGGTTGCACGTAATGTGACAAACAGGACAGAAACCAAGGACATGAAAATGTTCTCAAGGCACCGAAGGCCTTGTATGTAGTGTCAGCCTGTTATCCAAAACATCTGATCCATTTGCCTATCTATGCTAAAGAGAAACATCCATACAACATGCAGTTCACACCACCATGTTGCACAGTCTGAATGTCATGTGTGGGGTGATGGGACATATGGGCTCAGTGTTGCACATGGAGGATATGCATGATGGTGCTGGAGGTCATCTGTCCTCCCTCTGGTTCACATTTGAACAGAGACCCTCCATCCATGTGTGTGGGGCTCCACCACACGTTGCTGCATAAACCCCAAATGTGTGTCCCTTGCAGTTTGATGGTTCTCCCTGTGCAATGGTAGGGATACATATGTGATCCTTCACAAAGCCCCAGTCTGTGGCATCAATGGCCTAAGGTGCACTCACAAACTGATGTCCCCATCTCTACTGTGGATCCATGCAGCCTGTTGTTTGATAATGTTGGTCTGTTAGTTGCACTGTTCATCAATGACCTCCATGGCAGGTCTGTGGGTCCTAGTGTGTTGCCCCTGTGGTCCACGTTTGTGTGGTGGAATAATATTTGCAGTGCACTAGCTTGGAATGAATGTCAGAGCATGGGAGCATAGGAGGTTGTAACATGGTTTCCCATATAAATCCTGATGTCATATGTCTGCACAACTTTGTCTGTGACCTGTGTGGAGTGCACAGTGATCAGCATGTTGCCTGTGTAGTATGGGAGCAGAGTCATGGGCCTGTCATTAAATGGATCCACATATAGGTCACATGTGACTGAGCAGGTGACACACAGGTGGAGCATAATCCGAGAAAAATGTCCTGTTTATGGACTACTGTGTGGACCAGATTGTACATAGGGATGACATAGTAAAAGGGATGACGACCTGTGGTCTTGCAATCGTTATGCACTGCAATTTGCCAATGTGTCCATGGCATGGTAACATAGCAACATAGCAGATGATGACTGGTCTGGGCCATCTAGTCTACCCAGCAAGGCAGCAAATGTAGATGCACCTGCTGACCCATGCAGGTCAGCCAGCCCCATGTCTTGGTTCAGGGGTGTACCCATTGCTTCGTGTAGGTCATCCCAACTTACTGAGATAGAAGAGATGGTAATGTTATGTTTGATTACATGTTGTTGCTATGAAGGGATCCACTGTGCCGGTCCCATGCCATTTTGAGTTCTGTGACTGTATTTGCCACCATCACTTCCACTGGGAGGCCATTCGAAGAATCTACCACCCTTTCAGGGAAAATCTATTTCCAGACATAGCCTTGTGGTATACACCCATGCAACTTGTGATAAGGAAGCTTATCAGAACCCAGAGAATAGTGACAAAGGAAAGGAATTTACCCTAATCAAGGGACCTGTTTTGTCAGGTCAGAGGAATAAAACTGCATGTTTTCCTAAAAGACAGGTTATTCCAGGCTGCAATGGCCTGCAGAAAGCCCCTAGTGGAGATGAGGAGAAGGAGTATAAGCCCAGATTGAGAAACCCTTACGTCACTCCTAATTACTCAGCTACCAGGAGGGGGTTTGACCACCAACATCTGAGGAGTGAAAGGGAGGGGTTGGAAACTGGCTACTTTAAAACTAGAACAGAATATTCAGAAAGGGAGGAGAAGAGGGAGAAGGAGAGAGGAGCTCAGAGAGATTTGTGTTCTTGGAGAGATTCCTGTGAGAAGCCAGCTTCAAGGGATTGGAGAAATCCAGGGGTTTGGAGAACTTCAGCTAGGAACCCTAAAGCAGCCGGTAAGAGGACAGAAGCAGCTGAAGGGAGAAGGAACACGAATACCTTTTGGAAGAGGTATGGAGCAGATGCCCTGAGGTCCAGAAATACAGACTGGAGGACAGGTCATAAAAGCTCAAATGCATACTGGCAAGAGTATCTAAGAGGACAGCCTAATGCCAGCTTTAACTCAGGTATGAACTTTGGACGTTTGTCTAACCTAGAGCAATGCAAAGTGCTTAGAAACAGTTCCTGTCCTAATGGAGGTCAGTCAGCAAAACCCTTCGAGCCGGACCCTGATATAGAACCCATGCAGATAGAAGAACAAGATATAATTCCAGAGAAAGACGATTCTTTCATGGACTGTTCTTTATGCAAAGTTGCTAGCACAAAGAAATCCTAAAAGTGGATCAAATATAAAAGGAAATGTTCTAGTAACTGGCACACCAGAAAGTTTGTGTGGAAAGAGAGAAGGTTTTGGGAGAAGTGAAATACTTGTGCAGAGAAGGTGAAAAGCTGTTGATTGAAGCTTGTTACCCAGCTGATATCAAGGCAGAGCACAGCTTAGGCTGTGCACACGTTGGATATAAAAAGTTCTTTGAATGTGGAAAAGAAAAGCTGTTTTGTGAAGAAGCTTTTACTTTTGATTTGCTATACATCATCATTGCTGAGCAGGTTTGTCAGCAGTGACTGAGAGAAAGACTTTCCGTTGTTTAATGGACTTTACAAGTTACTTGCATAAACTTTCAGTTGTATTGTTATTTTGAATATAAATCCTGGAGAAGACATCCTAAGGTGTTACCAAGTGAATCTGTGTGCATTTTGATTTACCTCATAAATAAATTCTGTCATTGCCTTAACACTCAAGCCAACTACCATAGTCTTCATTTACCTCAAAGGCAAGCACCACATGACTGGACAACCATTACCATAATCCTTTGCAAGATAGTCAGTCTGGAACATTGCCAAAGTGGTGAATCCTATATAACAAGCACGCCCCTCCATACATATGTAAGGGGCTATGGGCGTGACAAACTACATGTTACGCGCTATACATTTACAGCTCACACCCCTTTGGAGAAGGTTTGTTTGTACATCAAGACTCTTCAGGTTTTAAAAATATGAATCATATCTCTCCTGACCCTCCACTCCTCCGGAGTATACATATTTGGGTCCTCAGATCTCTTCTCATAGGTCCTCTGATGCAGGCTCCAAATGATGTGGCTAACTGTCTGATGAACTTTTTCCAGCCTTTTCATGACATCTGTGATTCCAAGTGATATCTTGCCAGCAACTTGTATTGTGCCATTGGTACCTCTTCCTTTCTGCTGGTAATATCTCCCTGTATGCATCCTTGCATGCCTCTGGCCCTTGTCACTGTCCTGTTATGCTGATTTGCCCCTGTCAGATCCTCAGACACTATTTCAATGAGGTACTTCTTCTGGTCTGTGCACACCAACCTTTCACCCCCATCGCATACAATTACCTTGGATATCTGCCTCCCAGTGCCTAACAGTGCACCTCTTCACATTAAAGTGGAACTGCCAAGCATTAGACCATTTGTCCAGCCTTTTTTTAGCTATCCCCATGTTATCCGCTGTCTCAGGGGAGTCCATTCTGTTCGATATCTATGTGTCATCTACAAAAGGACAGATGTGTCCATTCAGTCTGTGAGCAATATCACTCACACATACATTGAATCGTACAGGTCCCACGACCCAACTCTGGGCCACACCGCTAATCACCACACTTTCATCCAAGTGAGTTCCATCTACTATCACCTTCTGTCATCTGTCAATCTACCCGTTTCTGATCTTGGTCACCATCCTGGGACCCATCCCCAAGCTGTTGAGTATAATGATAAGCCCCCATGAGGATCAGGATCATAGGCCTGGATGAAACCTGGCAATATTACTGGGGCCAATCCAGAGCAGCCAAATGATCCTGCAATCATGTAGCAGGTTGTATGTAGACAACCACCAAAGGTCAAATCCTGAGTGGAGGAATAGCCTGACAGGGAACTGTACTGGCATCTCCGTAAAACCTCAACCAAGCTGGACCATGACTAGATAACTGACTACATGTGCAGATAGTGACCCACAACACAGTGCAATTCTGCTGACCAGGTGTAGCCACAGGCTATGACTAATCACTTATGATCATCAGCCTTGTCCCCAAATGCACCTACATGCATCAGATGTATTTAAGAGCCATATCATGTCTGGAATGCCAATATGTAGCCACATGCACATGCTGACAGTGCAAACATGCCCACTTTCATAGTCTGTCCTGCCAGAATGACACACAACATTGTGAAATACAGAAAACTATCCATCTAGCTAATTGCAAAAAATGGGGATCAGTGTTACCTCACATCAGAATGCAAACACAAAGTTGACATAGGTAGTGGCCATGGACCTCTGTCACAAAACATGTAAGGTTAATCTGTGTCACACATGTGTACTTGATGATTTGTAAAGATGTAGTGGAACATGGGAGAGGTGTGAGGGCAATGGTGTGGGCATATATGCCACAACCTCTCAGACTGGGAACATGGCCCATCCCATATGCTATGTGGCACCCTCACAGTGAGCTGTGACAAGACAGAATGCAGTAAAAGGTTGTACCTAAGACAGGTGCACAAATGTGACAACATGGCCATGATATGCCAGTGTGATGTCATGGGGACGCTGCTCGGCAGTGATGGATGTGTGGCCATGAAGGGGGAGGTAATGTGCAGCCTCCAAGGGCCTGTCTAGCTGCAGCCTGCAACCAGAATACTATGACAACACACATATCCATGAGCATTCTGCTGTAGTGTTGCCACTGGTATGTTTGGAACACCACGATGGCATCTATCCCTGTTCCCCCAGGTGGAGGATCTGCCCAAAAAGGTCTGGGAGATGCACCTGAAGCATCCAGCATTTCTCCAGTGGCTTCAGGAGGAGATGAGGGCATCTGTGAATGGTGAGTAATTTAGCATGTGTGTGATACAACAGCTTGTGCGCTGCAATAGCCATGGCCGAATGATAACATTGGACTGAACATGCAGACATATGTCCATACACCGTGAACCAAATGGGATATTCCCTGCACATTTACCCACTTATGTGCTAGCAGCCCTGGTGTGGGGGAATGGGACACTGTCCACATAGAGGTACACATAGCTATGCAGGGGCTGACATGCTGTCTCAGATGCATCATCTGGACCTGTCCATCATCCCCAAATCAACACATAGAGCAATGTGGTGATGCACCATGTGCATGGCTGCTGTGGGCATGCAACAATTGCACATTGCAGAGATGGTAATGTCACAGCATACATGTTGTGGGCAGCATCACACCCTTCCCAGGATCAACATCACACACACATGTGAATGACAATGTATCGAGAAGATGGGGAGCACAGTTTGCTCTTAGGTGCCTGTTACCACAGGATTGTACTAAGGATGCTGATCTGTGGTCTGTAGAATTAAGAGTCACCCAACAATCCCTGATATATCCTTGGCAGAAATACAGGATGCCACAGACGGACCACAGGGGCCATCAGGGCTCTACGTCCACCAGTGACTCATCCATACCCACCCATTGACTCATCAGGCATGTCTGCATTGGCACACTTCTGCTATATGTACAATCCTAGTTGCAATCCACATTGCACACATTTCATGGAGAAACACACCCCTTCAGATGACTTTGGGGGGCTACATTGTGCTGGTGTCACCCTGAACATATTTGTGCATGTACCCTCACCCTATGCTAAGGTCACTGCCTGGCTGCCATACATTGCTACTAGGATGTGTAATGGTTGCCTAAAAATGGACCTTGCTGTGGCCACAAGATGGACCCCTGAACCAATACCCTCTGCCACCCCAAACCACCCACCCCTCCACATCCTGCCAAATGCCAACCTACCAACATCACTGCCCCATCTTCTCCAGTGTATCATACATCCAAATGTTACCCATGATCTGCCTGTCCTGTCCCACCAGCCCACTGAGAAGCCACACATACCACCACAAACATACCACTAGGATACCTATCTGCACCCTGGTCACCAGCCAGGTCAAAATATGTCCCCACCCTCCACTCATATACAGCACCTGTTGTCCAGCAGTTTTCCCAATGGTCTGCACAGACCCTTGATGTGCCAGTCCCCTCTGCCATCCCCAGCATACTGCTGGAACACCTTGGTCATGTACCCACCTAGCCACATTCACACTACTGGGAAGCTGGCCCTCTCTGCAGCTACCCACACAGGTTGGTCATCCCACAGACCCTGGTCAATCATTTCCACCCCATGGATGCATCACACCTGTGCAGTTAATATCCTGTTTGATCTAGGGAGACTGCATGCCCGCTGTGCATGTCTCACCTGCCGCATGGTTGGTGGGCCATCAGCTATGTACAAGGCTCACAGCTATAGCAGCAGGTGGCAACTTTCCTTTGTCCAAAGAATATGTGGCTGATGTGGAACTCTCTGCTTCCATTCACAGAGCCTGTAGATGGAGCAGATGTCCTGGGAGGCTAGGCAGGTGCCGGTGATGCAGCCCTCCTGGCCAGAGAGGTGGAGAAGGAGGAGGAAGAGGCTGTGACAGAGGAAGAGGGGGCAATGGCTGACTGGGATGTGGAGGAGGATGATATGGAGGAGGAGGAGGTAGAGGAGGAGGAGGGGGAGGGGGGAATTGGAGGGTGAGGAGAGGAGAGGGAGGAAGAGGTGGCAGAGGTTAAGTCTGATGAGGAGGAGGGTCTGGATGAACCCCTGGAGGTGTGGGATGTGAAGGGGGAAGAAGAGTGTGTGGGACCTGAAGAGGCAGAGACTGGCATAGAGGGGCTGCATCTGCACACTTCCAGGGAGCCATCCTACCAGACATGGCCACACATGACCAAACACCTGTAATCCACGATTGCAGAGGGTCCAGGGGAACCCTGCCAGCTGCCCCATGGTCCAGCAGCACAGCCAGGGATATGCACAGGGGTGACCACCAGTGCCTCAGCCAAGGTATATACTGATGGTGCCATACAGACCCCATACACATAGGGCCTGGGAACAGGGGACCAGGACTGCACCCTGGCTGTAGCACTGCTGGCCCATGTACAGGCCCAGCATGCAGTGATACACCATGAGGCAGCTGGTAGATGCCATTGTTATGATGGCTCATGAGTTGTGGAGGCTGAGGGATGTGGTTGCAGCCTCCGCAGAGCATGAGCCATCATGCCATGGAGGCCCCCAGGAGGGGTAGTGTAGGTGGGTTTGGGTGCAGTCTAGCCCTCTGCACTCCTGGGTCCCAGGCGTTTTCATCACCTACTGGCCATGAGAACACCGTCATGGGATGAGTCACTGCCACCAATGTAGGCACTGTGTGCCTTTGGGAGTCATGTTGCCATATGTAAAAAATGTATATGGTTTTTTTTTTTTTTTTTTTTTTTGATCGTTTATTTTCATTTTAGAAAGCATAACATAGTACAAGAAGTTAGACAAACCAACCCAAGAAACAGAACCACCAATAACATACCAATACACAAAATCAACCCATCAAAACAACCCTCCCTCCCCCCCTCCCCACTCCTCTGGGGTAACCCGTCAGAAAGCCAGAGAGATGCGTACAGTTACTGTTAGGACAATGAAAGCAACGCCAAGGTGCAAAAGGCGGCCAGGGTCGATACCTCCTGGTACTCATTGAGCAATAGAAATGAAGTCATGCAACAGTTTCCATTTAAGAGTGTCAGCACCAGTCGAAGGGGCGGCTCTCCTAGGAATTTGTTCATATCTACTGTAGAGACATACTAAACCCCACCACTCCTGTACACTGAGAGTGGCAGTGTTTTTCCAGTTCCTAATAATTAAACAAATAGCCAACCCCATCATAAAATCGAGGAGGAAGCGACCATCCTTATGCAAGGAAGGTAACTGCGCCGCCGATCTGAGGCCCACTACCCTCCAGCTGAGAGGCTCTTTAAATTTAAGAATAAGTTGAATCTGCGCCCAGACCTGTTGCCAGAAGAGATGCAGTCCAGAGCATTCATACATGAGGTGAATAAGCGTACCTGGTTCCCTGGAGCACGTCCAGCAGAGATTACTAGAGGGCGCACCCCATTTTGCTAGCTTGATGGGAGTATAAAAGCATTGATGCGCAAAGAAAAAGAGTGTCTGAGTAACGGAGGCAGATCGAGAGACTCGAACTTGCTTACACCAAAATCTCTTCCACTGCACCTCCGAGAGTGTGACGTGCAAGTCCTGTTCCCAGGCTCGCTGAGCTTTAATAATCTGCGTGCATCGCCGCTGTGTCAACGCTTTATAAAAGTGTGCCGCTATCCCCGTAGTGCTCACAAGTTTACCAACGAGCTCAGGCACCCCGCACCCACCAACTTCCTCGCGGGGGTCGACGTGGGCACCCTCCAGGCAATGCTTAAGCTGGAGCCACTGAAAAAACTGTGTGTGGGCGAGGCCGAAGTCGCTCATCAATTCACTAAAGGTTTTCCATCGTTTCTTCGTAATTAACTGGTCCACCGTCCAAATCCCTCGGGAGTACCAATGACACCAGGCAACAGCCGCCTTCTGAATTTTAAAGAGGGGATTATGCCACAAAGAGGCGCGAGATAGGGGGCAAACCTCTGGTCCACAAGCTTGAATAAGGGCTCTAAAAGCCGCCAAGGTATCAGTAATCATGGCAGGGAGCCGGGTAGTCGGACCAAAATGCATTCCCGGTAGACGCGATGTCGGGAGCGGGGCCACAAGAGACTCCTCAATATTCACCCATATAGGCCGACTCTCAACGGGCGCGTCCAGCCAGCGGGCCCCTTGTTTCAGAAGAAAAGCCCGATGATAAGAGAGAAAGTCTGGAAAGCGAACTCCGCCATCAGCACGATCAAGCTTGAGTTGCTTTCGTGCAATTCTCGGAGGTTTATTTTGCCATAAAAACCGGCAAAGGAGGCTCTCGATCTCCTGATAAGTGCGGAGAGTCAACAAGCACGGAATCATTTCTAATATATAATTCACTTTAGGTACGATCATCATTTTAATGGTTTCAAGTCGTCCCCACCAGGAAAGAACTAGGGGGGACCATTTAGCAGCCAAATCCCTCACTAGCGAGATAACAGACCGGGCATTAAAGCTAACGGCATCTTCTAAGGGGTAACAATAATGTGCTCCAAGATACTTCACCATACGAGATTCCCAGAGAAACGGAAAAGCTTTCAAGTCCTCACTATGGACCCAGTGATTGAGCGGAAAGGCTACCGACTTTGCCCAATTTATTTTGTAGCCTGATAGCGCCGAGTAGGAATCTATTCGCTCTAGTACAAGTGGGACCGAGGCCGGGGTAACGAATAGCAGCAGGTCATCCGCATAGGCCGATAGTTTGATTTCCCTACCAGCGATCAACGCACCTCGAATGTCCCCACTCTGACGGATGCGAAGAGCCAACGGTTCTAGGGCTAAGTTGAAAAGCAGAGGTGAGAGAGGGCAGCCTTGCCGCGTGCCACGATGCAGATAAAAGGGGCGGGAGGCGATGGAGTTGACGCAGACACTAGCAGAGGGCTGGGTATAGAGGACCTCAATATAACGAAGGAAGCGATCGCCAATTCCAAACCATTTAAGAGTCGCTAGCAGAAAAGGCCATTCTATGCGATCAAAAGCTTTTTCGGCGTCGAGGGAGAGACCAACCAACGGATGGTCTTGAGAGGCCGACCCCGCCAGAACGTGACAAAAGGTTCTCGCATTATCCGCCGTGGAACGTCCAGGGAGGAAACCACACTGATCAGGGTGTATCAGCGAGGAGAGCCTCCCCGATAGACGAGCAGCCAGTGCAGTGGCAAAAATTTTATAATCTGCGTTGAGAAGAGAGATGGGGCGGTAGCTAGCCGGAGATAGGGGGTCTCTGCCAGCCTTCTCAAAAACCAACAGGTTCGCCGCGGAAAAGGCTCCAACATGAGAATCGGCATCCGCCAGCAAAGTAAAATATTGACGCAGCGGCGACAATAAATCGGTTGCAAAGGTCCGAAAGAATTCGGCTGGGAAGCCGTCCGGCCCCGTCGCTTTGCCAGAAGCCACCGCACTAATCGCATACTGAACCTCCTCATCTGTAAATGGGCTATCCAGTTCTGCCCTGTCCTCCGCAGACAAAATCGGCCGCTGTAAATCTTTGACCAGTTGATCGAAACTTTCTTGGGAGAAGTTGGCCTCGGATTCATATAGGTGGGCATAAAAGTCCCGAAAAAGCTCTCCTATCTCCCCGTCCGCCAATACCAGGCCACGCCCCTGAGGATCACGGAGGGCAGCCACTCGTTGAGCTTCCCGCTTCCCTTTTAGGGCATTGGCTAACAACTTCCCTGCTCTATTACCTTCCCGATAATAAGTCCCTTGCTGCATCCGGATACTCTGGGAGGCTTCGGTATTCAGGATTGCGTTAAATTGAAAACGCAAGCGCTGAAGACGCAGCAGTACCCCCGGAGCTGGTCTCCGAGTCAGCACCCGTTCCCCAGCCCTGATTTGATCCTCTAGGACCATCAGTTGCTGTGCCCGCTGTTTCCGCAGCCGTATATGGAAGCTGGTAATAATCGCCCGCATGTTGGCCTTAAAGCCCTCCCACCAGGCCCAGCCAGGAGAGTCCAGAGGCGAATTAAATTGGAAATACTCCCGAATGGCCCCCTGAATCTCGGCTCGAAACTCTAAGTTGTCCAGGAGGGACCTATCAAAGGTCCAACCTGGTGCCTGAGCCTTGACCTCGTCCGTGCGCAGGATGAAGGAGATGGCAGCATGGTCCGAGATGTGCCTGGGGTGGATGAGCGCCTCATCTACACAGGAAGTCAAAGACTTGGATATGAGAAAAAAATCAATTCTGGAGAATGATTGATGCGGAGGTGAAAAGTATGAAAATTCGAGCTCTGAAGGATGCAACAGCCGCCAAATATCCACTAAGGCCAGATCCGCAATTAGGGACATAAGCATAGTGTGCCCCCTCGAGGACCTAAAGGATCGCGGGGGTTGCCTATCAATTAGGGGATCGATAACCAAGTTAAAATCCCCCCCTACGACCAAGGGTACCTGGGCAGCTAACTGGGCTTCTTTGGCGATAGCTGCAAAAAAATCAGGGGAATCAGCATTGGGAGCATACAGGCACAAGACGACTAGTTCCAACCCCCCAAGTTTAAGCCGCACTTTGGACCAACGCCCTTCCTCATCAGAGCGGGTGTCCAAAACAGAGGCATTCAAGGATTTTTTAACCAGTATCGCAACCCCATTTTTTTTAGAAACAGCTGGAGAGTAGGCAATGACCTGGTAGGGCTTAATGTTAAGCTTCAAGGTTTCCAAATGATTCAAATGTGTTTCTTGCAACAATAAAAGGTCAGCTTTTTCCCGCCGTGCATAGCTCATAATTTTCTTTCTCTTAATCGGGCTATTAATCCCCTTTACATTGAGCGATAGTACTTTACATAATGCCATTTACACACAAGACAGACATTATACAGGCAACAATAGTTCCACCTCCCACCAGAAGCACCCAGCAAAGCCCCCAGACAGCGCAAGATCGTAGAAACATCCCCAGACAGCCCCATAAATCAAGATCAAAATAAATACAGCATCTCATTCGGAATTGGCTAAAAAAGAAAAACCCCAGAGGAGAAGCTAAACCCAAATACCCAATGGTGAGCTCGTGCCAGCAGGTGAAGCAGGAGAGGCCCCTCTCAATTCAACATTACAGCACCAACAGCACCTCCCTGGGAACGGGAAGAGCGGCCCCCAAGTGCACTTGCCAGCAACTGGTTAGACAGATCGCCAGCTTTCAGAGAAGCACACACCCAATAAACATCATGAAAACAGCCAACCTCGCAATATTGAGCACCCCCCCCCCCCCCAAGTACAGTGGAGCAACTGAACACTGTGAAAGGCCTCCCTTCATCGGTCTCTCAGTTAGCGCAAGCAGGATCCGCAATCGGCTCCATTCCTCAGCGCATCTGGTCGGCTTCCTTATTGTCCAGAAACACTGCTAGATCCTCTGGGTCATCAAAGGATCTTGTCTGGTTGTGTAAAGTCACCCGCATTCTAGCCGGGTACATGAGGCCAAAGCGCGCTTGCAGACTTTGCAGCCGCGGTCGCAGTGCTAGGAATCGCTTCCTTCTCTCTACGGTGACTTTAGCTAGATCCGGATAGAAGAAGATGCGCTGACTCTCAAAGTTGAGCACCGCTCGCAATTTCGCGGCCACCATGATCTGCTCCACATGTTGATAGCGCAGCAATCGAAAGATGATAGGCCGTGGCGCCTTACGATTAAGTGCAGGAGTCGAAGGAACCCGGTGCGCCCTATCAATTTCCAGGTCACGCTCGAAGGTAATCTGCAACACTGCGGGGAGCATTTTACACAGGAAGGTTTTCATATCGCTGCCTTCCGCACCTTCGGGGACCCCCACGAGCCGAACGTTATTCCTCCGTGCACGATTGTTTCCATCCTCTACCTCCCGCTGGAGTGCGTGCAGCTGCCTTTCCAATTTATCTAGTTTCCCCAACCGGACACCATGTGCTTCCAGAACTCCTTCAACTCTGTCCTGTCTCAGGGAGATCCCCTCAAGCTTATTTTGTAGTGTCGCTAGGTCCTCGCGTACAGCCCGCAGCGATTCTCCGTTAGTCTGCACGAGGTCCTTCACACCCCGGATTTCCGCAAGCACTTCTTGCAGCGCCTCGGGCCCATCTCGTGCCGCCGCCATTTTATGTGGGGAGAGGGGCTCCGTCTTGGTTCGCTTAGCACTGCTGTTTGACGCACCGGTGTAGTCTAACCGGGTCGGTTTGGGGCCCGCCATTACCCTGAGACACTATGGACACTCGCAGAGGAGTCACCGGCACTGTGGGGCTTTGTTATATCAGGAGTCTCGTCAGGCCTCTCCGGAGCCTCTGGGCTATGCGTCCGTCCTGCTTGGCATCAGGCTCCGCCCTCAATGTATATGGTTTTTATGTTTTGGTGTGCTATTTGTAAATACAGATTTCCATGTTTTGTTGTAACCCTGGCCTGCACATGTGTTCTTCTCTGTCACCAACTTGCACATTGGTGCACACATAGCACTGGTTCCCTGGGTTTGTGACAGACACACATGTGTCACACACATGGTCCAGTGCAGACAGCTGACAGTAGGGATGGTTATGTTTGGTGCCACATGCAACTTCCTGGGACCTCCCAGATGGCACCACCTTCCCAGGCACAGCAGGGGACATGTTCGTGGCCATGTCCCGCACACTCGACCCACATGCCTGGGGACCAGGACATATCCATATCCTATAACTCCAAAGCACCTTCACATTAACTCCCCTAAACTGCTTACTAATAAATGCAAGGTCCATCGGGAATAAAATCTACATTATATAGGACCGCCTAACCGATGAAAAGCCAGACCTACTGTGTATCACGGAAACCTGGCTCTCAGACACGGACACAGTTCTTCTTAACCAAATTAAGAAACCAGGTTACAACCTATTTGACTGTCCTCGCACCAATAGGAGAGGAGGTGGTGTTATGATAATAGCAAGAGACACCGTAAACCTATCCAACTGCAGACATAACTCTCTTGAAGTAATAGATATCCTCAAGCTTGAGCACAAAACATCCACAATATGGCTTATATACAGACCCCCCTCATCTAAACATGAAGTATCTTTATCTTTATTAACACATTTGATATACCACTCACACCACAAGGCAGAGTGATTCACAATATCAAAAATAAGGCTGCTGAGAAAAGGAAAAGAACGCCATAGTAAAAAGAAAAAGAAAGAGACAGAACAGTATAGAAAAAGAATACAGCAACAAAACATAGCGGTAATAATGCAAAGGAAACAGAAGGTTTGGAAACATCAACATTCATCAAGGTGGGGGAGATAGGGGAGAAGGGGGGGAGGGAGGTGAAAAGCAGAGGAGAATAAGTGGGTCTTCAGCATGGACTTGAAGGTTTTATATGAGGGTTCGAGGCAGAGAGCAAGGGGAAGCGAGTTCCAGAGTCGTGGGTCCAAGAAGAAAAAAGCAGAAGAACGTGTAGATTCAAGATGAGCCTGCGACGGAGAGGGAAGGGACATACGGTTCAGATGGATTGACAAAAGGGAACGGTGGGAAGAGTGAAGGTGAATCTGATCAGCAAGATAGAGAGGGACACCAGTGTGAATGGTTTTATGCACATGGATGAGAACTTTGAAATGAATACGATAGACAAGTGGAAGCCAGTGCAGGTGAATTAGGATGGGGGTGATATGATCGAAGCGTGAGGCATGCATCAGAATACGTGCTGTTGTGTGATGAATTAATTGCAATCGCTGTAATTGAATTTGAGGAAGGCCGGCGAGAACAACATTACAATAATCTAGACGAGATACCACAAGAGATAAGAGCTGTGTGGTCATAGAAGAGGTACTAGCAACGGTACTAGAAACGGTTTGTGCTACATCTATAAGAAAATACCAGATTACACTAGGTGACCTCAACCTAGCCTCCCTTCATACTACACACACTAATGCATTCTTAGAAGCGATGGACCAAATGGGATATCAGCAAATAATACAAAAACCCACGCACAATAAGGAAAATTTACTTGACATGGTATTCCTGCCCAAGCAATCCCCTAGCAACACAGACATAAACTCTCTACCAAAAATAACACAGGTGCCATGGTCTGACCATCATTTAATTCAATTTACTTTCAACATGCCAATGCAACCCTCCATTCAAGAATCCACAGGGCATGCACATTGCAAAAGCAAGTTAAAAAAATTTGATAAAGATGCATTAATAAAATCAGTATTCTCCCATACAAGCCACCATACTCCAGACGATGCACCTCAGCTGACCCCTTCACCCATTCTGACGCAATACTCAAAGGATGCCCAAAATATCATCACTGCCTTCTCAGCCCCAACTGAGAAAGGCATCCAGGATGTCATCACAAACATAAACACCACTACAGCACCTAGCGACCCTTGTCCAGCATCTTGGATAAAATCCCTGCGTGCTGACCTCAGTCCATTCCTGACCAAACTTATAGGTGTATCATTTTCGACTGGGACCTTCCCCCCAAGTCTGAAACAAACAGCCATCAGACCACTACTAAAAAACAGCAAGCTGGACCCTGCAAAGATGGACTCCTATAGGCCGATCTCAAGCATCCCACTCCTAGCAAAAATTATTGAAAAGATTGTCCAATGCCAACTGAAACACCACATTGAGACCAACGAACCCCTCGACCCTTGCCAGCATGGATTCTGGGAGACTCACGGTGTAGAGATGCTACTGACCACCCTATTCAATACACTAACTATAGGATTGGACAACATTAGACAGGGCTTTGCCCTAATCTTCTTGGACATTGCCGCTGCCTTCAATTCCGTCAGCCACAAACTACTTTTGTCACACCTCAGAGAGAAGAGAGTACATGGCAAGGCACTGTCCTGGTGTGCATCATACCTAACAGACAGATGGCAGCATGTCCACTCTGGTCCTGCCACCTCCACACCTTTCCCCCAAGAGAAAGGCGTGCCACAAGGATCCTCGCTCTCAGCCCTACTGTTCAATGTCTACATGCAACCCATCTGCGATCTCATACGATCCTTCAACATCAATTGCCTGATCTATGTGGATGACGTCTTGCTATACATGCCAATCTCGACAGAACATCCAGACCTCTCCCCGCTGGTCACCTGCTTCGATGCGGTCACAGATTGGCTACACACGCAGAAGCTCGAAATAAACTTCAAGAAGACGGAGGTCCTCTTCATCACCAGGAACCTCGCATTCACTTCACCCTCCTCTCTAAAGGTACGCAATGCAGAGCTCCTCAACAAGCCCATGATACGATACCTAGGAGTCATGCTGGATCAACAGCTCAACATGAAGGCTCAGATAGGCAACATGGTAAAGGCGATCTACCACAAAATCCAGACACTTCGGCACCTGCGACAGTTGCTAGAGCCAAAAGACTTCCAGACAGTCTTCCAAGCACTAATAATACCACACTTCGACTATGCCAACGCAATACTGTACGGCCTCCCGAAAAGCACGCTTAGCCCCCTACAGCTTGCAATGAATGCAGCTGCCAGAATCCTGCATGGAGAATCCAGGAGGGTCCATATCACCCCAGTTCTGAAACAATTGCACTGGCTGCTGGTACAATGCAGGATCTCCTTTAAGATCTTGATGATGACCTACAAGGCCATCAAAAAGTGCTCCTCCACCTCCCTCACAAATCTCGTCCAGACCACCTCCTCCTTAACAGAGTAAGGAGGTTAGCTGCCACCAATACTCTTATACTCCCGAAGGCGATCACCAAATGTTCTCAGTCCACGAGAAACAGAGCCTTCACTTTCTATGCACCCTCCTGTTGGAATGCCTGTCACCGGCCATACGGGCCACCAATGACCTCGCCCAGTTTAGAAAGGCACTGAAACACCATCTGTTCCTCCAATATTATGCTGAACCGGATGACGTCTCACATCCAGCCACACCCATGACCCAGATCAGTGCCCCCAGCATAGACACCGCATACACCTCCAGCCCTGCCTTTGAGAGCCCCACTCACTCAAATTTACTACCTTGTGTATAGGAGACCCTATCAGTAGATAATAATGAAATGTCCACACACCTCGCAACAGCCAGGTAAGATGTACATAGTTACGCTGTTAACCCTGTAGATAAGGCTTAGCTGCCCTATAACCTGCAATAGCCAAAATGTACATAGTTACCCTGTTAGCCCTGTATATAGAACCCCGTTCATTGTAAATCCCCTGCAGACTAGCCTGCACTGGACAAATGTGTTACATGTAAACCGCACTGATTTCAAATAGCGCGGTATAGAAGAAGAAACATTAAATTAAATAAATGTAAACACCGAACATACCGACCTTGAGGTCCTAATAAATCAATGGAATACCAAAATTGAAACAGTTGCAAAACAACCTCCTAAAATCCTACCTAATGTATATACCAAAATAAAGAACAAGGTGGAGGCCTGGTACACCTCAGACTTATCCAAAACAAAGAAAGACCGTAGAAGAATGGAAAAAAATGGAGAGCTACAAAGTCCCCAGCAAACAAAGCACAATACATGTCACTGCTCGAAAGCTACAAAGAAGCAATCAACACAGCAAAAAAGAACTACCACACCAAAATACTAAATAATGCTTTAAATCGACCCAGGGAATTGTTTGAACTCATAAAATCCATCACCAAACCCACTCAGGACATCGATATAAAATACTCAATAAATGCACAAACACTGGCTGACTATTATGCCAACAAACTAAATCTCTTAGGAGCAAACGCATCTCAAAATCCAATAGCTAACAATGCCCTCTATCTGACACCAGTACCTTTGGACTACGCAGATGAGTGGAATACCTTCCATACTATTGACCTAAGGCAAATACTAAACATAATCACAAACTTGAACACTACCACATTTCCCCTAGATCCCTGTCCAGTAGCCTGGATCAAGGCAATGAAAGCAGAAACTGCTCCCTTAATACTAAATATAGTAAACCAATCTCTTCAAAAAGGAACTATGCCAACTGAGCTCAAAAGATCCCTCATACTACCTATCCTAAAAAACAAAACACTAAATAAGGAAGACCCCTCTGCATACAGGCCTATTTCAAGTATCCCTTTTATAGCCAAAACCATTGAAAAAACAGTCCAGCGCCAGTTACAAGACCATATAGATGCCATAAATGCACTCGATGACCAACAATATGGTTTTCGTCAATACCACAGAGTAGAAACACTCTTACTTGTCCTACTTGATAATCTATATAAAGTTATTGAAAATTGCAAGAAAATGTTCATACTAATATTCATAGACATCACTGCAGCCTTCGACACAGTAAACCATAGAACTCTCATCACTAGACTTGAATCCATGGGAATAAAAGGAACACCACTAAAGTGGTTCTCCCCGTATATATCTAATAGGGTGCAACAAGTACATTTTAACCAGGATACATCTAATGCATTCCCACAAACACAAGGAATACCCCAAGGATCAGTGTTATCCTCCCTCCTATTCAATCTATACTTAAGGCCTATTTGCGCAATATTCCAAAAGCACAAACTCAATTACCATTTATACGCAGACGATATAATGCTGTATACTCAACTGGACATAGACAACCCGATATATGATTCCATAGCGTATATGATTCCATAGCGTACTATCAATGCATTTACATACTGTAAATAAATTGAAGTTGATGTATATAGTTCCCCCAGTTTAAACCCAAGTTTCACCCTCCTGTTCATTGTAAGTGCCCAATGTGAACCATTCGGCACAGAACCGTTGTATTTAAACCGTGCTGATTTTTAAGAGTGCGGTATATAAGAACAATAAATAAATAAATAGAAGCCTGCCTTAAAGAAACTCAAACTTGGCTTCAAAGAAATAACATGAACATCAACCATAAGAAAGTGGAAGTAATATTCATTTCTAAAAAAACAGAATTCAAACCTCCCTCCACAATTATTCTGAACAATAACTCATACAACATCAAACAAGAAATAAAATACCTAGGAGTTACTCTTGACAAGATGCTTAACATGGAAATGCATCTAAGATTGCTAAACAGAACAATATTCCCCAAACTAAGAATCTTACAGCCACTACACAATATCATAGAGCAAGCCGATTTCAGAACAGTAGTCCAGGCACTCATAACTCCCCACCTGGACTACTGCATTGGCATACTACAAGGTCTACCTAAAAAAACGCTCAACATAATCCAAATGGCGCAGAACGTCACAGCGTGAATATTAATGAAAGTGCGAATCACAGATCACATCACACCTTTTCTAATGGAACTTCACAGGCTTCCCATCCAAGCGCGCATAAGATATAAAATAATAATAATAACATTCAAACTAATCCACAACATTGCACCATCTTACCTGTCCAAACTCATTAAAACACAACACCCTAACAGGAACAGAACACCCAACCTAAACACGCTACTCATTCCACACACCATACGCTATGTCAAAACAACCATGAGCAACAGAACATTCACATATATAGCCCCCATACTATGGAATAAGCTTCCTGACACACTAAGGGCTAACAAGGACCTCTTATCCTTCTGAAAAAAACTAAAAACATACTTATTCCAAGAATGCTACAATACGACAATACGACCTAGCCCAATGTCACCCTCTTCACACTCCCACACACACCTTAACCCAGTACCAAATTACTAATCAAATAGATAAGTTCCATACACCTTGAACATCAATGGAAATACTCTGTATTATAGCGAAATGAATATGATCCATATCACATTGTAAATAGTTTGAAGGTTTTCCTTCTACCACCTCATGTTTTGTATGTAGTTATAAACCTGCTATATGTATATAGTTATAAACCTGTTATATGTAACTGTTATGGTTGAGTTAAATGCTTAATGTAAACTGCTCCTTATTGCTGGAAGGAGCGATATAAAAATGTAACCAAATTAAATAAATAAATAAATACACACATGGCATGCTGGACAAAATGGTAGCAGACACATGACAGAGTCATTGAACATCAGTACTGAGTGGGTGCCAGGGGTAGCAGAGATTCAATGAGCACATCCACTGCTGTGGTGAGGGGTGACCCAGTGGGTAAAGGTATTCTGCACAGCACCTGCAACACCAATTATTTAAATGGTCGTAAGGTGGGTTGTGGGGTCTGCCAGGAACAGGGGAGTATATGTGCACATTGAAGGTGTGGGACACATGCCATTCTGAGGAGGATCCCAGGGGACATGGAGATGATGACCGTGTGGCCACACAACAGCAATGGACTGCATGTATATGTCATTTCGAATGGGAGGGCAGAGGGGGTATGGGACATGTGTGAGAGGGACAGCTGGGGGTGTGATGTTGGCCACCTGAGGGGAGGCATACCCATGACATGTCAAACTAGGTGGGTCCTCACCCAGACCCATTTTAGGTTGGAGGCCATACAGACTCCTTGCTGGGGTAATAGCAAAAAACCCCAATCAGACCAGGGTACATGCTTTTTATTTATGAATGTTTGAATGGATCACCACTGTGGCTAATGCCAATCATGTTTAATGCCTGTGTGGCCTCCCCACGCCCTCTACCCCCCCCCCCCCCGGTACCCCTTGCTTTTGGTGCTGCTGGTTCTGCAGCTGGTGGCTGCTGCCTGGCTGCCATATTCATCTGGTGCTCTGTGCAGCGGTTTACCTCAATTGCTAGTGCCTGCAGGCCCTCTTCCACTGATGTCTGTGCCTTACATGTTGCGGTCCCTGCGCATCTCCTGATGGATACTCTGCATTTCCTGGTGGATAACTGTGGATTGATGGTTGTCAATAGTGAGGCAATGTCCATACATCTGCCCTACTAGCAAATTCAAATGGGGTATCAGGGATAGAAACATAGCAACATAGAAACATGACGACAGAAAAAGACCAAATGGCCTATCTAGTCTGTCCTTCCATATCAACCACTATAACAGTCCCTTTTTTCTTTTAAAGATCCTCTGTGTTTGTCCCATGCTTCTTGAATTCAGATACTGTCCTCATATCTGCCATCTCCACTGGGGGATTATTCCATGGAGCCACCACTCTTTCCATAAAGGAATATTTCAGATATCACTCCTGAATCTGTCCCCTTTCACCATCCTCATCCCATGTCCCCTTGTAGAAGTGCTTGCTTTCAATCGAAAGAGGCTCTCACTCTGTGCATTTATGCTATGGAGGTATTTAAACGTCTCAGTCAGATCACCTCTATCCCATCTTTCCTCTAAGGTGTACATATTAAGATCCTTAAATCTATCCTCATATGCTTTATAATGAAAACCACTAACCATTTTAGTAGCCATCCTCTGTACTGATTCCAGCTTGTTTATATCCTTTTGAAGGTGTAGTCTCCAGAATTGCACACAATACTCCAAATGAGATCGCACCAAAGACTTATACAGAGGCATTATCACCTCCTTTCTTCTGCTGTCCATTCCTCTCCCTATGCACCCAAACATCCTTCTAGATTTCGCTGTCGCCTTTTCTATTTAGCTACTTTAAGATCAACAGACACAATCACACTAGGTCCTGTTCTTCTTTAGTGGAGAAAAGTACTTCACCCCCTATACTATATTGCTCCCTTGTACTGCTGCAACCCAAATGTATGACCTTGCATTTTTTAACATTACATCTCAGCTGCCAAATTCTAAACCATTCTTCAAGCTTAGCTAGATCCTTCCTCATGTTATATACACCTTCCTGGGTGTCTACTCTATTGCAGATTTTGGTATCATCCGCAAAGAGGCAAACCTTACCCAACAGCCCTTCCACTATATCACTAACAAAGATGTGAAAAAGAATTGGACCAAGGACAGATCCCTGGAGCACAACACTGGTAGCCTCCTTCTCCTCAGAGTGAGCTCCATTTACCTGTACCCTTTGTCGCCTCCCACTGAACCAATTTTTAACCCAAGCAGTAACTTTAGGATCCATCCCTACGGTGCTTAGTTTGTTTATAAGTCGCCTGTGTGGAACAGTGTCAAAGGCTTTATTAAAATCTAAATACACGACATCTAGAGTTCTCCCTCGGGCCAACTCCCTGGTCACCCAGACAAATAAATCAGTCAGATTTGTCTGTCAAGACCTGCCTCTGGTGAGTCCATTCTGCCTCGGATCCTGTAATCTTCTGGACTCTAGACACCTCGCTATTTTCTCTTTCAGCAGCGCTTCCATTAATTTACTCACAACATATGTGGCCAGGATGACAGAGACCTGGCATCCTAGCCACATATGTTGTTTGTAGAAGTCAAAGGTGACAGATCTACCCATGGTGTAACAGTAGTGTTTACAGTCCACCCCCCTCCCCCCATGTCAGTACCTGCACCCTCACACAACATGTGCCACAACATGCCACCTTCAAGGTCCTCATGAGTTGTCATGGTGTAGTCCTGCAGCTCCCACATCATATCACACAGCACCTCAGAGGATGGCCTGGCAGATGTGCTGGCCTCAGACATGGGTAGGGCAGGGTCTGGTGCTCTCTCCAGCTCTGGTGGCACCAGTGTGGTGTGGGGGCCTGCAACATCCTCCCCACTGCTGTTGGCTGTCAGATGGAGGCTGATGTAATCCTCCTGCTCCTCCCCACCATCATCCAGCTCAGACTCCCATTGTGTCACACCGCCACATACCAGAGCCCCATCTGGGCCACTCACCCCCTTGCCATTAGGCAGTTGTTGCTCCTAAACATGGGCTGGGCTACCTTCAGTGCTGTTGCCTGGCCTCCACTCCAATATGGCACTCATCTGCATCCCCTGCCTCCTCCTGGGCCAGTTGTATGTCACCTGGGGGGGGGGGGAGACAACAAACAGACACAACCATTCACATCCTCGTATATGCCCACCCCCAGACATGTGAACAATGTTCAATGCTGTGCTAATGTTGTTACCTCCCCAGAATATGGCCTGTTATATCACAGTGTGTACATGATGACCTGAAGATGCAGGGTCATTTTGATGTCTGGTCATAGCCCCAACAATGTCAGTCGTATTATGATGGTGTGCAGACAATGCTGCCCCTTGTTGATATGCTGGACACACATCACCAATGAATGTGTGTGTGTGTGCAACTGTTTCCATCCTTGGTGACTGCAAACCCTAACATAGGATCTAGCTGCATATCTTGGCCACAAACACCACCTAATGAGTTGTGAAGGGTCCACCTGTGTGCAATCTACAACACCTGATCTGTGAGTGGGCTATCCTTATGAACCTGCATGATCCATGAGGGCCATGACTGAGAAACACCACCAAGCAACGAACATGAACAGCAAGGGTGGCAGGTCAGGTCCGATACAAGGTTGAGGGGATACCTAGCTCTCAGTGGCTCTGTAACAGATATCCCCAGTTGGCAAAGATAACACCAAACACCATGACAGACATCATGGTTGGAATGTTTTCTAAAGATAAAAGGCAAGCGCTATCAGGTGCTGAGACACGCGGCAGCCACCAGGTCCTGCTCTCCCCTTGCGGGAGCGAGCCCCTGCAAGCAGACCAGTGGCGGGAACATCAGCCATCTGCCCAGCTCTGCCCAATCGGGGCAGAGTTCTACAGATAAAAGGCAAGCACTATCGGGCGCTGAGACACGCGGTAGCCACCGGGTCCTGCTATCCCCTCGCGGGATAGAGCCCCTGCAAGCAGACCAGCGGCGGGAACATCAGCCATCTGCCCAGCTCTGCCCAATTGGGGCAGAGTTCTACAGATAAAAGGCAAGCGCTATCGGGCGCTGAGACACGCAGCAGCCACCGGGTCCTGCTCTCCCCTCGTGGGATCGAGCCCCTGCAAGCAGACCAGTGGCGGGAACATCAGCCATCCTCTTGAAGTCTTGAAGGACTAGAAAGGGGGACTGTTACTTCTGGAGAGAAACCTGTAACTGTGAGTATATACCTCTGGTAATTTTCTAAAAAGAATTCTTTGTATTAAAGCTACTTAATCTGTGAACCCACTGTTTTTTGTTGGATCAGTTAGGGCCTAGTAGCAGCAATTAAAGTTTGAATTTAAAACACAGAGGAGAACTTTCTGGTTACATTTCATACCCAGCATAGAGCTTGTAGTTTAAATTTAATAGTCACTCAGGGCCAAGTAACAGCAAAGTACTTTTAGTTTAAATTTAGCAAACAGAAGAGAGCTTTCTGGTTACATTTGGAACCCAGCAGAGAGCTTGTAGTTTAAATTTCATAAGAAGTTAGAGCCTAGCAGCAGCTAAGAACTATAATTTAAATCAAATCAGAATTTAGCTTACCTCAGCAGCACAAGACAGGGTACTGTGTTGCAGCCCTCTTTTAATAAGTGTTAGTTCCCTCCCTCCCTCCCCACACCCACCCACCCCTGGGATACTCATAGCTTTATAGGTACTTACACATCTTAAAAGAAAGGAGGTGCTTTCAGGTGAAGCTCATTACCCAAATCAGTCATACACTAAGGACCTGAGATTAATTAAGCTTCAGGTGAACAAGGTATATTAAACGTATTAGGTACAGTTTTATTGGTATAAATACCCATAGCAACCCCTAGTAAGTAAGAACTTAAAGATCTAGACACAAACTTAAAACTAAGATGCAGACAGCAGTCCAGCAGCGGGATGGGGGCTTTCCAGTCTTTTGCATTGAGTGTCACATGTATGATTTTCTCCCAGTTGGTGAGAGGTCTTACGTGTGCACTAGGTGCAAGGAGCTCTTTGCTCTCAGGGAACAAGTCCATTCTCTAGAGGCTAAAGTAGCAGACTTGGAAAACATAAGAAAGACAGAGAGGTACATAGACGAGACCTACAGGGATATAGTCCTGAAGTCCCACCTCCAGTCTGGCAGCACCCCTGATGCCATGGAGGAGAGAGGTCACGTGACAGGAGAGCATCACCCTGGTGTGGCAGGAAGTGATCCTGTAACTAGGACCTGTCCTCCAGGTGATGTAAAACCCTCTCGCACCGAGGAAGTTTCTCCAGGGCCATGTGCCCATGAGGGAAGGGTTAGGACAGCCGTTATAGTTGGTGATTCGATCATTAGGCATGTAGATAGCTGGGTGGCTGGTGGACGTGAGGATCGCCTGGTAACATGCCTGCCTGGTATGAAGGTAGCGGACCTCACGCGCCACCTAGATAAGGTCTTAGATAGTGCTGGGTAGGAGTCTGCTGTCTTGGTACATGTCTGTACCAATGACATAGGAAAATGTGGTAGGGAGGTTCTGGAGGCAAAATTTAGGCTTTTAGGTAGGAAGTTGAAATCCAGAAATTCCATGGTAGCATTCTCCGAAATGCTTCCTGTTCCACGCGCAGGACCCAAAAGGCAGGCAGAGCTCCAGAGTCTCAATGCGTGGATGAGACAATGGTGCAGAGATGAGGGTTTTGGATTTGTTAGGAACTGGGGAACATTCTTGGGAAAGGAGGGGCTCTTCCGAAGGGATGGGCTTCACCTTAACCGGGATGGAACCAGGCTGCTGGCATTAACCTTTAAAAAGGAGATTGAGCAGCTTTTAAACTAGATATTAGGGGAAAGCCGACAGTCGCCCAAGAGCGGATGGTTCGGAAGAATGTATCCTTGAAGGATACTACCAAAAGCAGAGAGGTTACACAAAAGAGTAAAGTAGCCCAAATGTCCACAAGTATGGAGCAGACAGAGCTTAAAGATCCCAATTTACCCATGTCTAACAATAGCCAAATTAACATGAATAAAATACATTCTCTAAAATGCTTGTATGCAAATGCTAGAAGTCTAAAGAATAAGATGGGAGAGTTAGAATATATAGCACTAAATGAAAGGTTAGATATGATTGGATATCAGAGACATGGTGGAAGGAGGACAACCACTGGGACACTGTGATACCTGGGTACAAACTATATCGTAATGATAGAGCTGATCAAATTGGTGGAGGGGTTGCGCTCTATGTTAGAGAGGGCATTGAGTCAGAAAGGATTAAAGTTTTGCAGGAAACAAAATCTGCTGTAGAATCGATATGGATTGAAATTCCATATAAAAGGGGGAAGGCAATGGCAGTGGGAGTGTACTATCGAGCATCTGGCCAGAATGACCAAATGGATGATGAAATGCTAAAAGAAATCAAGGAAGCTTACAAAGGTTACAGCGCAGTAATAATAATGGGTGATTTCAATTACCCCGGTATCGACTGGGTCAGTGTCACGTCAGGACATGCTAGGGAGATAAAGTTCCTAGATGAAATAAATGACTGCTTCTTGGAGCAGCTGGTTCATGAACCGACCAGAGGGGAAGCCATATTAGACCTAGTCCTTAGTGGAACACCAGATCTAGTGCAAGGGATAAGGGTGTTGGGGCCACTTTGCAATAGTGATCATAGCATGATCGCCTTTGATTTAATTAGTGGAGGAGGGATAGTAAGGAAATCCACAGTACTACCTTTTAACTTTCGAAAGGGAGACTATGATAAAATGAGGAAAACAGTTAAGAAAAAACTAAAAGGAGCAGTTGCAAAGGTTAAAGACGTACATCAAGCTTGGGTGTTGTTGAAAAATACTATCTTGGAAGCCCAGACCAGCTGTATTCCACGCTTTAAGAAAAGTGGAAGGAAGTCCAAAAAACTGCCAGCATGGTTTAAAGGTGAGGTCAGAGAGGCTGTTGTTGCCAAAAAAGCATCTTTCAGGAAATGGAAAAAAAGAGCCAAACGACGAAACCTGGAAACAGCACAAGCACTGGCAAGTAAAATGCAAGGCATTGATAAGGCAGGCAAAGAGAGAATTTGAGAAGAAGCTTGCTGCGGAAGCAAAAACGCGAAATAAAGACCTTTTCAAGTACATTCGTAGCAAAAAACCTGTGAGAGAGTCAGTTGGTCCTTTAGATGATAAAGGGGTTAAAGGAGCACTAAGAGGCGACAAGGCGATAGCGGAGAGACTGAATGAATTATTTGCTTCGGTCTTTACTGAGGAAGATGTAGGAATGTTACCCATGACTGAAGTGGTATTTAAAGGTGCGGAAGAATTGAAGGAAATATCGATACATCGGGAAGATGTCTTACAACTATTAGATAAACTGAAGAGTAGCAAATCACCTGGGCCGGATGGTATATATCCAAGAGTGTTGAAAGAACTGAAATATGAGATTGCAGACTTGCTATCAGTAATCTGTGAACTATCATTAAAATCATCTCTAATACCTGAAGATTGGAGGATCACCAATGTAACACCAATTTTTAAAAAGGGTTCCAGGGGTGATCCGGGAAACTACAGACCGGTGAGCCTGACGTCAGTACCGGGAAAAATGGTAGAAACCATCATAAAGAATAAAATTACTCAGCATGTAGATAGTCACAACCTAATGGGAGACAGCCAACATGGCTTTAGACAAGGAAGATCTTGTCTTACTAATCTGTTATGGTTTTTTTTTTTTAAGGAGTGAATAAACAAGTAGACAAAGGTGAGTCAGTTGATATTGTGTATCTGGACTTTCAGAAAGCCTTAGACAAGGTCCCTCATCAGAGACTTTTGGCAAAACTAAAGAGTCATTGGATAGGAGGCAGTGTACTATTGTGGATCAGGAACTAGTTAAAAGATAGAAAGCAGAAGGTAGGGCTAAATGGACAATTTTCCCAATGGAGAAAGGTGAATAGTGGTATACCCCAGGGATCTGTGCTGGGTCCGCTGCTTTTTGACATATTCATAAATGACCTGGAAAGTGGAATAACGAATGAGGTTATCAAATTTGCAGATGACACAAAACTATTTAAAGTTGTTAAAACCCAAGAGGATTGTGAAAAATTGCAAGAGGATCTTGATAAATTGGAAGACTGGGCATCAAAATCGCAGATGAAATTTAATGTGGACAAGTGCAAGGTTATGCACCTAGGCAGGGGCGGCCCAAGGGGGGTGCGGGGCCATGTGCGGAGACTCAGTGCGGGGCCTCATTTGCATAAGTGGCCTTATTTGCATAAATATTTGCATAATGCTAACATACACTAACTTTTAGTAAACATGTCTCTTAATGAGTGTATGGATAAAGACAGACTAAAAGATTTCTACATTACTATAATCCAGTGCCAACCGCCAGGCACATTAGGAACTACTACAAACACTGCCCATTTAGAACCCATAGCAAACCCGCCGTATCCTAACAGCACTACCAGGACTCACAAAGCACCATACCCTACCTATCAAAAGGCAACACTGCAAATATTAAACCAATACATTTCAGAGAACAACAATACATAACCTACTGGGGAAAGAGAACAAGTGGCAATGTCAAATAGGAATTACATAAACAGAATACCTCAGCTCAGTTACACATGCAGAACATAGACCATCACCAAACAAGGAATCACAATTTAGAAACAGGAAGGCAATAATTAAACTGGGAACCCCAAAAGCCAAACTTGGAATGTACAACAACACTGTAGAAATAAAACTATAAATTAATTTCCTCTTGTACCAAACAAAGCGCAGACATTAATGATGCACATTTCCCAGAGCTTTCATATTCCAGTTAATAAATTCAAAATAAAATGATATCTTTCTACCTTTTGTGCATTTTTTTTCAGTTGCAATTGCTCCAGCCACTTTCTTCTGGTTTCTTCATGTTTTCTGCTAACTCTCCATAATCTGCTGTCCATTTGTCCTTTCTTCTCTCTTCTAGTTTTTTTTTCCATTCTCTCTCTCTACATCTGCTTTAACATACTAATCTTTCTCCTTTTGCTCTTTCCTCATTCCTATTTCATCCACTCAAATTTTACCCCTCCATCCTCCATCCCCACTTACTCTCCCAATACCCGGCTAAATGTAGATTTTTTATCCCTCCCACACAAAATATTTTTCCCCTCTCCATTTTACTCTCCCAGCCCCATCCCATTCTAATCCTCCCCAACATCAGCTCCCTTCTAGTTCCAGCCTCACCCAGCATCCATTCCCTTCTAGTCCCTGCATCAGCCCATTTCCAGTCCTAGCCCCACATCAGCCCATTTCCAGTCCTAGCAACCCCCAACCCAATACCAGTCCTAGCCCCCCCATCAACCCACTTCCAGTCCTAACCCCATCAACCCATTTCCAGTCAGCCTCCCATAGCCCACTGCCAGTCCTAACCCCCCCATCAGCCCACAGCCCATTATCAGTCCTAACCCCATCAGCCCACCTCAAGTCCTAACCCCTCCCCATCAGCCCATTTCCTGTCCTAGCCCCCCCATAGCCCATTATCAGTCCTAACCCCCCATAGCCCATTACCAGACAGCCCCCATCAGCCAACAGCCCATTACCAGTCTTAACCCCCCCAAAGCCCATTATCAGTTCTAACCCCCCCAACAGCCCACAGCCCATTACCAGTCCTAACCCCATCAGTCCACCTCAAGTCCTAACCCCTCCCCATCAGCCCATTTCCTGTCCTTGCCCCCCCATAGCCCATTATGAGTCCTAACCCCCCCCCCCCATAGCCCATTACCAGTCCTAACCCCCCATCAGCCCACAGCCCATTACCAGTACTAACCCCATCAGCCCACCTCCAGTGTTAACCCCCCCATCAGCCTATTTCCAGTCCTAGCCCCCCCATAGCCCATTACCAGTCCTAACCCCACCCAACAGCCCACAGCCCATTACCAGTCCTAACCCCATCAGCCCACCTCCAGTCTTAATCCCCCCAGCCCATTTCCAGTCCTAGCAACCCCCCCAACCCATTACCAGTCCTAGCCCCCCCATAGCCCACTCCCAGTCCTAATCCCACCAGCCCATTTCCAGTCCTAATCCCCCATCACCCAATTTTTAGTTTAAGCCCGCCCAGAGCCCATTACCAGTCCTAACTCCCCCCATCAACCCACTTTCAGTCCTAATCCCATCAGCCCATATACAGACTTAGCTCCCCCATAGCCCATCACCACTCCTAACCCCCCCCATAGCCCATCACCACTTCTAACCCCCCCCCAGCCCCCCATAGCCCATCACCACTTCTAACCCCCCCCCAGCCCATCATCACTCCAAACCCCCCCCATAGCCCATCACCACTTCTAACCCCCCCCAGCCCATCACCACTTCTAACCCCCCCAGCCCCCCCCCATAGCCCATCACCACTTCTAACCCCCCCCAGCCCATCACCACTTCTAACCCCCCCGCACCCCCATAGCCCATCACCACTTCTAACCCCCCATAGCCCATCACCACTTCTAACCCCCCAGCCTCCCCATAGCCCATCACCACTCCTAACCCCCCCATAGCCCATCACCACTTCTATCCCCCCCCAGCCCCCCCATAGCCCATCACCACTCCTAACCCCCCTCAACCCATCACCACTTCTAACCCCCCCATAGCCCATCACCACTTCTAACCCCCCCATAGCCCATCACCACTCCTCATCCCCCAGCCCCCCCAGCCCAGGGAAAATTTAAAAACAAAAACGCTGTCTTCTCCGGCTGCCGGGGCTGCCGCGGCAGAATCGAGTGTGCCGCGGGGGCCCCCCCTGCCTAGCAGAGCCTGCCCTCCCCTCCCCTGTATCACCTCTCTCTCTCGTTGTAGGTTCAGCCACACGCGCCGGCTTTCAGAGCGCGAAAGGATTACTTTCCCTTTCGCGGCTCTGTTAAGCCCGCGGGGGCTGATGGGAACTTCCCATCAGCCCCCGCGGGCTTAACAGAGCCGCGAGGGAGAAACTCTCTCGCGCTCTGAAAGCCGGCGCGTGTGACAGAACCTACAATGAGAGAGAGAGGTGATACAGGGGAGGGGAGGCTCTGCTAGGCAGGGGGGGCCCCGCGGCACACTCGATTCTGCCGCGGCGGCCCCGGCAGCCGGAGAAGACAGCTTTTTTTTTTCTTTTAATTTTACTTTAAGGTTAAGAATGTTTTTTGCGCGGGGCCCCCTGAAACGCGGGGCCCTGTGCAAAAAACATTCTCGCTCAATGGACGGACCGGCCCTGCACCTAGGGAAGAACAACCCAAACTATGGTTACATGATGCAAGGTTCCACATTAGGAACCACCACCCAGGAAAAAGATTTAGGCGTCATTGTGGATACCATGTTAAAACCCTCGGCCCAGAGTGCAGCAGCGGCCAAGAGAGCAAATAGAATGCTAGGTATGATAAGGAAAGGAATGGAAAATAAAACAAAAGATATTATAATGCCTCTATATCGTTCCATGGTGAGACCGCACCTTGAATATTGTGTGCAATTCTGGTCGCCGTATCTTAAAAAGGATATAGCGATTTTAGAAAAGGTTCAGAGAAGAGCCACCAAAATGGTAAAGGGGATGGAAGGATACTCCTATGAAGAAAGGCTAAAAAGGTTAGGGCTCTTTAACCTGGAAAAGAGACGGCTGAGGGGAGATATGATAGAAGTCTATAAATTAATGAACGGAGTGGAACGGGTAAACGTAGATCGATTGTTTACGTTATCAGAATATAGAAAGACTAGGGGACATGCAATGAAGCTATAGGGTAAACTATTTAAGACTAATAAAAGAAAATATTTTTTCACTCAACGTGTCATCAGACTCTGGAATTTGTTACCAGAGGATGTAGTAAAGGCTGTTAGTATAGCTGGGTTTAAAAAAGGTTTGGACAAGTTCCTGGAGGAAAGGTCCATAAACCATTATTAAGAAGCGACCGAAGATATCAATGCTTGACCCAGTACAAGCATTGTGGAACTTGTGCCTCTTGGGGAAATTGCTAGGTACATACGACCTAGATTGGCCACTGTTGGAAACAGAATACTGGGCTTGATGGACCTTGGTCTGACCCAGTATGGCATATCTTATGTTCTTATGTTCATCTGCCCAGCTCTGCCCAATCGGGGCAGAGTTCTACAGATAAAAGGCAAGCACTATCAGGCGCTGAGACACACGGCAGCCACCGGGTCCTGCTCTCCCCTCGCGGGATTGAGCCCCTGCAAGCAGACCAGCGGCGGGAACATCATCCATCTGCCCAGCTCTGCTACAGGGTAAACTATTTAAGACTAATAAGAGAAAATATTTTTTCACTCAACGTGTAATCAAACTCTGGAATTTGTTACCGGAGGATGTAGTAAAGGCTGTTAGTGTAGCTGGGTTTAAAAAAGGTTTGGACAAGTTCCTGGAGGAAAGATCCATAAGCCATTATTAAGAAGGGACCCAGGATATCAATGCTTGAACCAATACAAGCATTGTGGAACCTGTGTCCCTTGGGGAAACTGCTAGGTACATATGACCTAGATTGGCCACTGTTGGAAACAGAATACTGGGCTTGATGGACCTTGGTCTGACCCAGTATGGCATATCTTATGTTCTTATGTTCTTATGCCCAATCGGGGCAGAGTTCTACAGATAAAAGGCAAGCGCTATCGGGCGCTGAGACACGCAGCAGCCACCGAGTCCTGCTCTCCCCTCACGGGATCAAGTCCCTGCAAGCAGACCAGTGGCGGGAACATCAGCCATCTGCCCAGCTCTGCCCAATCGGGGCAGAGTTCTACAGATAAAAGGCAAGCGCTATCGGGCGCTGAGATACGCGGCAGCCACCGGGTCCTGCTCTCCCCTCGTGGGATCGAGCCCCTGCAAGCAGACCAGTGGCGGGAACATCATCCATTTGCCCAGCTCTGCCCAATCGGGGCAGAGTTCCACAGATAAAAGGCAAGCGCTATCGGGAGCTGAGATACGTGGCAGCCACCAGGTCCTGCTCTCCCCTCGCGGGATCGAGCCCCTGCTAGCAGACCAGCGGTGGGAACATCAGCCATCTGCCCAGCTCTGCCCAATCGGGGCAGAGTTCTACAGATAAAAGGCAAGCGCTATCGGGTGCGCCTGCGCCTGGTGGGCCTGCGCCTGAGGGCCTCGCCAGAGGGCCCTTTGACATGGCCCTTAGGCATGGAACTAAGGCACAGCACTATCCGTGTGTCGACAAAGCACCCTAGTCCTAATTGCACTACAATCTGATTGAAGACCAAGCTACATCTCCACATCTGAACTGAGATTTTCCGGATGACAACGAACTGATATCTCTCCAACTGACTACCATACTCGTGATTCAGCTACCTTTCAAGCTCTAGCAACTTGAGTCTCATAATCCTACAGCAACAACATGAACCAACACCAAATCTGAGCTCCTTCCAGCTCCAATCATAAGCAACTCTATTCACCTTACTACCCTTACTACCCTTAAATCGTCTAAGCTAATCTCTAAGCTTTCCTTATGTCAATATAAAATTATAACTGCTTAATGCTATTCTGTTACAACTTGTGTTTCATGAGTACATAATTGCTAACAATATTCATGGCTGCTATACTGTTACAAGTATTAACTGCCACAACTGTTATAACTGTTATAACTGCTGCTTTAGTTACATCCTCTGCTACAAAAGTATCTAACTTATGTAACATTCACTCCTGCTATTTTAAAAGTATCCACTTCACTGTGATATTCTCTGCTTCCTCTATCACCCCCTGAACTGACCCTAATCCCAGTCATACGTCTGTCCCTGCCATCCTCCTCCTCCTACACATTATCCTTGTCCATATCCTTGTTACCACTATACTCCTACCTATCCCAGAATGGCCCCTCCTAAATCCTGCTCATTCACCCTGAGGTTTGCCCTCATTATACTATACATCTCCTTGCTTACCTTCTCTTACGCGCTAACTCTGACCCATAGTGCCCCCATTCCAATAATCCTCTCTCCCAGACACCTATACACCCACAACATCTATCTCACTCTCACCATAACCCCTACTACCGTACTTGCAAACTCAAACCTATTAACATAATTCCCTACCTCAAGCCAAACTCTCCCTCTGACTTCCCCCCCCCCCCAAATGCACCCTACTCAATGTTCTCTCAGCCAGAAATAAAATCCCCTTACTTGCTGACCTTATAACTGATTACGACCTTGATATACTTCGCCTCACTGAAACCTGGTTTCAAGACTCTGACATAGTCCTAATAAACCAACTATGCCCCAAGGCATACTCAATTAATATATGTAACAGAACATATGGCAGAGGAGGGGGTGTAGCTATTACTGCCAGATCCAGCCTACAACTCTCTACTATTGAATCTATCTCTACCTCAGGCATGGATTCCATTACAGTCTCCAACTCAACTCTATCCTTGCACCTCTTATACCAAGCACCCCAGACTGACTCAACTGATCTTTCTACGATCCTAGACACAGCCTGCTCTCCCCAACCGGCCTTACGCCCCAATATAATCTTGGGTGATCTAAATTTACACTCCACAACACCAACTCAATCCTCTACCTTCCTCCAAGCTATGAATGCCCTCCACTTCACTCAAATCCTAAATCACCCTACACATTCCAAAGGGAACATCCTTGACCTAATATTTATCCCTCAACAAGCTCTATTCGCTGATCATGTCTTACACACTATTCAACCCATACCTTGGTCTGATCATGCTCTCATCCTCTTCTCCTTCCCCTACTCTACTCACAAAACTCAACCTCCTACCCATCCTCAACATACCCGTAAATTTAAACATTTCAATGCAGCCAACTTTCTAGAACAAACAATCCCATCTCTTGACCTACTAAATGATATGAAACTGAACCAAGAGTCCCACATCTCTAAATGGAACGAAATCCTATCTGCAGCCTCTCTACTCCCACCTAAACAATTCCCTAAAAAGCACCGCAATAGTGCACCCTGGTTCTCGTCAAAACTAAGAAACCTCAAATGAGAACTTAGGTGTCTTGAACGTATCTGGAGACGCTCACATGACCCTAACGCACATATTTATTTTATTTATTTATTTATTTATTTGCATTCTCTTATATACTGTGCTATTCTGCATCAGTGTGGTTTACATTGAACAAACTGAAATTACATTGAGCAGGGCATTATAACTTGGAGATAACTATTTTACAGGGAACATTGGTATGGAGGGTTAAGTGGCTTGCCCAAGACCACAAGGAGCACCTGTGGGACTAGAAACCCCAGTCCTTCCGGCCCAAGGTTGCTGTTCTCTAGTGGGATTTGAACCCCCGACCTTCTGGCCTGAAGTACCCTGCCCTAACCACTAGGCCACTCCTCCACTCCACATACTGCTTACACAACTAAACTCCAAACTTACTGCTCTGAAACCCTCAACCATAAAAAGGAATATAATGAAAACATGATCCAACGCTCACTCAACAAACCAAGAGAACTTTTCTCCATTGCCGAATCCTTAATAAATGAACTCTCACCGCAGGACCAGCCACCAAAAATAACTGCACAAGCTATAGCTAACCACCTGATCTCTAAATTCCTCCCGCCCTCTTCAACCAATAACTCCCAATCTACCCCTGGCTTCAGCACCCAACCTCTTGAACCAACCCTCTTAACCTCTTGGAATGAATTTGATCCCCTCACACTAGAAAGTGTTTCTAATGTTATAAAAGACTTAAATGCCTCTACCTCTGCCCTTGACCCTTGCCCTGTCCCTTGGATCAAATCTACTAGAGGTTCTCTCAGCCCCTACATCCTGTCTATTGTACAAACCCCCCTTCAGACTGGATCTGTACCACCTCCACTTAAGTGTGCCACTATCCGCCCAATTCTAAAAGGAACAAAACTTGACCCTACTTCCCCTACCTCCTACAGACCCATGTCTAGCATCTCTTTTCTTGCAAAAATAGCTGAGAAACTAGTTCAAACCCAACTCCAGAACTATATTGATGACCACTCTCCCCTTGACTTATTCCAACATGGTTTCAAAAAGAACCATGGAGTTGAAACTCTCCTTACCTCCCTACTAGACTCCTTGTACCTGCACACCCAGAATCCTACCCAAGGATGCTTACTCATATTCCTTGACTTATCCGCTGCTTTTGACTCCCTTCCTCACCATCAGCTCTTAACCAGACTCCATGAAATAGGATTCAGAGGAACAATCCTAAACTGGTTCTGATCCTACTTAGATGACAGAACCCAACAGGTCCATATTGGAAATGATACCTCCCTCCTATTTATCCTAAAACAAGGTGTCCCCCAAGGATCTAGTCTGTTGGCTCTCCTATTCAACATTTTCCTTCAACCTGTCTGCAACATCTTCCAAAACTATGATATTCAGTATCAATTATATGCGGACGACATGATGTGCTTCACCCCATTTAATCTCACTAACCCAGACTTTACTAAACTAAGCGATTGCCTAACCACTCTAAAATCTTGGCTATCCCAGCACAACCTCCTAATTAACCAATCCAAGACTAAAGTTCTACAGGTGTTTTCTAATACCTCATACACCCCACCTCCAACCATTAATATTGGAGATCTCACTCTTACTATAAAAAAACAAGTGAAATATATAGGTGTCATCCTTGATCAGAACCACTCCTTCCCTAATCAAATCAAGAGAACTACCAACACAATATACGTTAAGCTACGTACCCTCCGGAACCTCAAACCCCTCTTAAGCCCTAACTCATTTCGTTCTGTCTGTCAGGCCCTCACAACCCCATCTCTTGATTATTGTAACCTCATCTATCATGGCCTTCCCAAGAACACTATACAACCGCTCCAATTAGCCCAGAATACGATTGCGCGGCTTATAACCAACAACCCCAGACGATCACACATCACACCAGTCCTATATGATCTCCACTGGCTCCCCATTCAATGCAGGATTAAATTCAATGTGCTTACCCTCATACATAAAATCATCTCCAATGAGTCAGCTCCATGCCTCTCCCCACTCCTCCCCTTCCCCATTAACACAAGAACCCGCCGCTCCATTACCAAAAACCTTCTGACTATCCCTACAACCAAAAGATATTGCACACAATCTACTAGTAACAGGGCCTTCTCCCTCTATGCTCCATCCTTATGGAACTCCCTTCCTCACGAGCTGCGGAACTGTCCAACCCACTCTGAGTTCCGAAAGAAGTTAAAAACTCTTCTTTTACTTGAACATTTTTCCCTATCACCTTAGTACCTAACCTTTTACATCCACTTCCCGCTCCTGCCCTCTCAAAAACCTCTCATGCAGCCACATGATATCCTGGTAGATACCATTGTAAATAGTTGTACATTGTTCTTGTAATTAGTTCTCTTTGTTAACTATATATATCTCTGTTACTTTGTTCTATGTAAACAGTTGAAACATACTGCCTTAAATGTTTTATGTAAACTGTTTTGATTTGTAGAAAGACGGTATATAAAATCTGTTAAATAAATGTGGCACCCCTACTGACCTGATAGGAAACGCTGCCCACCCTAAGCCAAATATAAGCCCAGGAGGTCACTGACCAGAGAAGCTTGCAAGACACTATGGCTAGCACAGAGGGAGCTAGCTGCACAGGTCCACAGCCAAGATGGGGGTCTATGTCTCACAGTGGGACCACATGGAACAGTGTCCCAGAGAGAGTAATTGATCACACGGAGACATAGGACAACATGTTTGCATTTTCCAAAGGGCATGTGTTGTCACGGGGATGCAGGCCTTCACCTAGGGCCCTGAGGTTGCAGTTGCCTTACTATCGTCTGGTAACAAAAATAGTCTCCAAACTGAGTGTTTAAGGCAAAACAAAACAGGGCTTTATTCCCCTTCCCCCGAGGATATCACGTGCACAACAAAAACATGGAAAACAAAACAGTTTTTCTCTAAGAAAAATATCTTCTTTTTCTTTGGTGTCTTACAGGGCTTCAACACAAGGACTTAATATCATCCGCAAGACATAGGGTACACTCCATGGGAGTATATTCTGAAACGTTACTTTCCCATTGCATATCCTCACATTCCCTGGGTGTTGAGTTTGGGTTTAAACCTCCACAGCTGACTTTGTGAAAACCCCTCTCTGAGGATTCAGATACCTTACAGGGACACAGTTCTATGCCAGTGGGTTTAAAAATACCTGTAGGTGTGGTGTTTCCTCTCCAGCTCTCCTTTTCCACCCACCGGTTGTTAGTTTATATCTTCCTGCAGATCTTTCTTGTCTTGTGCTCTGCTCTGGCCCTCCATTCCACACAGAGCTTCTAGCCTTCCCTCTCACAATGCTAGGCTCCCACCTGTGTAAATACTGAGGTCTTTCCTCTGGCAGTGAGGACTGGGGACTTTTCTGCTCCCCTGGTCTGGGCAGCTTCCTAGCCGCAGGGTGTGCCTTCCTTCTCCCTGGAGCACTGGCTTCTCCCCCTGGGCTGTAGTCAGGTTCCTTGTAGGACCTCCAGCTACTGACCGTCTGAGCACTTCTCTTGCCACGTTCCTCTGAAGCTTTGCCTCTGCTGCTTCCTGTTCCAGTGACACGCCTACTACTTCCTCTGTTCAGCAGGCTTCCCTCTCTGTGACCTCTGCCTCTCTGGTTGCTGACTTCTGCTGGATCTCTGCCCTCTCTGACTTCTCATGGATCTCTCCAGCAACTTTTATCTCCCTGTTCTCTGCATGCTGACTGTGCTCTCTTGGACAGGTGATCATAATCAGTTCCTAAGCTTTCTACTATGTCATAGATTGGGTGTGGTAGTTCTACTCCTCTGTTCCTTTGCTTCTCCTGAGCTGCATATGCTGGCTGCCTCACAGATTCTAAGGTAAATTCCTCTTTTTTATCTATTTGCCTCTGCTCTGTGTGAGCTTCTACGTCACAGAGTGTCTCCCCACATCACTGTTAGTCATGAGGGCAAATGAGATGGAAACAATAACCCTTTATCCATCATAGGCAACACCATGTGTTGGGCAACGTAAACATTTAGGGATCTTTTCATGCAGGCTGCAGCCCCTGACTAACTTCCCTGCCAGTTGTGTGAGGAAGTTAGTTGGTGGTGGGGAAGAGGTGACCTGGGGGCAGAGAGTGGGCAGGCAGTGGGTGGTCAACGGCCCAGGGCATACAGAGCCGTTTCTAATGTTGGCCATATATGTCCAGGGCTGGCAAAATGGCCGGGGAAGTTATTCCACCTCCGAGGTGGAATAACTTCCCTGTACATTTTTTTACTCATGGTCTGGGGTGCGTAAAGGGTAGGGGAGGCCAGGGCTTATTCCCCGCAGCCATCCCCTGGCTTTAGGAGGCCAGATTGGGGGTCAGGCTGCGGGGAATAAACCTTTATCTGTGGCGGCTGGCATCATGGTTTTTAAATGGAGCCATGGTGCCATGGCAACATGAAGCCATGGCGCCACGGCTCCATTTAAAAGCCTGACTGAGTATCCGGGTAGTACCTGTACATGCAGGCCGGGACTGAATCACAGTCCCAGCCTGCATGTACAGGCCTGATCGTGATTCTAATCCTGTGGGGCTAGACCTTCCCCGTGGGATCAGAATCACGATCCCCTTTGTACATCCAGCTCAGACTGGACGTACAAAGGGGATGTATGTGCGAGACAGAATCAGGCTGTTAGCATCACCCCTGGGCAAACATTCCCACAGTGAGACATGGCAATGGCAGCAGCACATTGTGTGTAGGTGTCATTGTTAGGGACGTGAAAGGTGGATAGGTGTACTGGAAGAATGGTTTCCATCAAAGATACTGCACTGATCATGGATCAGCTGTGTCAGTTTGCCAGGGATTGGTGATCAGGGCAATGACCCTACATATATTGCCAAAGGCCCCCTAACCAGACTCAGAGGATTGGCATGGTGTGCTGTATACCAACACATATCATTGATGGATTGTTCAGGGGCAGTCTGGCCTGGGGAATGGGGTGATATCCCAGTACCTGAATATGCATACCCAATAGTGCCTGTCCCCAGGACAGTTTCAGCTGTCATTGCAGCAAAGTGTTTCTCCACTTTGTCATGACATTGTTGGGTGCATGTATTGTGACAGTACTGCTGTCATGTATTCACAGACCTATTCTTTTTTTATGTGGCATTGACGGATGTCTGGAACCTCTACACATCTTGGTATGTTGTGTCCAGCACATGGTGTCAAACTCCCCCCCTCCCAGCCCATGTGGATACTAGGTTGTACTGTGATATGACTTGATAAATGCACAGGGAATGGATACATCATTTATTTGTTTATTTGCTTTTATATACCGCACTTTTTAAGATCAGTGCGGTTTACATATAACGTGAACAATAAACAGGTTTACATAGAACAGATTGCATAAAACAGTTTACATTGAATTGGAAATAACATTAACAGTGAAACAGTAAAACAGAAAAACATCAAACAGGTTTGCATAGAACAGTTTAACTTGGGTTGAAAACAATGGAGAACGGTAATATACAAGTGTTGAGGGCAGATAGCTATACATTAAATCTTAGCATGACAGGCTAAGCAATAATGTTTAGGTCTTTTTAGGGTGGCTGGTTGTAGGCTAGTTGTAACAGGTACTGTATGTCTTTAATGCCTTCCTGAAGGATGTCAGATCTGGGATGGCTCGGATTGTTGGGGGTAGGACGTTCCATCGAGTTGGCGCACATAAGGAAAATGCACGATTCTTAGTGGATTGGGCACATGACCTTATTGCTGAGGGGATGGCGAGTGAATTCACTATGCATGATCTCTTAGTTCTTGTCTCCGGTGTACGTTGTATGAGCTTTGTGAGAGAGGTTGCAGATATGCCGTGAAGGGCCTTGAAGGTGAGAAGGAGGGCTTTGTATATCAGGTGACTTGTTATGGGGAGCCAGTGAAGCTGAATCAATAGGGGGTGATGTGTTCATATTTGGATGCAGAAAGGAGTGTTCGGGCAGCTGTGTTCATAGCCAATTGTAATGGTTGGAGAGCATGCTTTGGCAGGCCTTGGAAAATTATGTTGGAGTAGTCCAAGTGAGGAAAGATGAGGGTTTGGCAAACAGTGCAGTAATCTGAGGGCTCGAGGACAGGGCGTAGATGCCGGAGGGTTCTCAGTTTATGGTATGTTTATTAACTTTATGTTTATTAACTTTCTAGACCGCCCTTCAGTAATAGGCAGAGCGGTTTACAATTAAAACAAATTCGTTGTACAGCAGGTAGAGAGCTGGAAGCAGAAAAAGAAGTTACAATTTTTCATGAAAGAGAGAGGAAAGAAAGGTAAGGAGACAGAAACATGAGGAGGGGTAGACAGCAAGGGAGAGGGAAGGCTAAGGGAGAGGTAAGTTGAAGGCGAGGGAAAAGAGGTAGGTTTTGAGGGCTTGTTTAAAGGTGGTGTGGTGGGGCTCTAGACGGAGAGGGGTAGGTAGGGAGTTCCATAGAGCTGGACCTGTGAAAAAAAAAGCTGAGGAGCGGGTGGACTGGAGATGAGCAAGTGAAGGGGAGGGAAGTGCAAGACGGTTAAGATGGAAAGAGCGAGGGGTGTGCCTAGGGGTGTGAAAGTGGATGAGGTCGGATAGGTACTGAGGTGTGGAGGTGTGGAGAGCCTTGTGAGTGAGCGTAAGTAGCTTGAAGCGGATACGAAAGGAAACGGGAAGCCAATGAAGACGGAAAAGGAGAGGGGTAATGTGGTCTCTAGGGGATGAGTGTGATATGAGGCGGGCTGCAGTATTCTGGATGCGCTGGAGTCGTGATAATTGGAACTGCTTTGGTGTCATTTTGTATGTGGGCTTCCCAAATCAGATGTTGGTCCAATGTGATTCCAAGATAGTGTACCTCTTGCTTGACCATGAAATCAAAGTCTTTCACCCTGAGGGAAGTTGGTGGGGTAAAAGTGTGGTCTTTGGTTATAAATAAGGCCTCCGACTTTCTGCTGTTGAAGCATTCTGCGATGGAAGAGTAGTCAGGGCTGTCTATGGAGAAAGGGGTGTATAGCAATACATCATCAGCATAAATGTGGTAGTATATGTTGAACGATTGTATAATGGCACAAATTGGCTGTATATATATGTTGAAAAGCAGGGCAAAGAGGGATGAGCCCTGTGGGAGGGATTTGCATCTGTTGGAATGGTCTGGATGATTGAGTTTCTATGCAGACGTTGCTGGCGATCAAACAGGTATTACTACTACTACTACTATTCAGCATTTGTGAAGCGCCACGCATGCAGCGCTGCACAGCTAACCTACAAGAGGTAGCCAACATACAAGAGACAGTCCCTGCCCGTCCGAGTCATGCTCTTCGGAACTTACAATCTAGTTAGAACAGTACATTAGATAGAACAGTACAGAGCATCTGTGCAAGTTACGGTGTGGTATAGTTTGGTCTGTAGTTTGGTAATAAACGATAATGGAGGTTAGGGTGAGATGAGGAAGGAGTCAGGATCTGAATGCAATGGTGAAGAGGTGGGTCTTCAGCCTGGATATGAAGAGGGCCAAGGAGGATGGCTGGTGCACAGATGCAGGTAGACTGTTCCAGGCGTAAGGTGCAGCAAGGTGAAAGGAGCGCAGTCGTAAGTTCGAGGTGCGGGTGAAAGGCATTGATAGAAGTAATTTGTTAGTGGAGCACAGATTTCAAGAGGGGACGTGGGTAGAGATAAGAGATAAGAGGTATTGAGGGGCCATAGAGTGGATGCATTTATAAGTTAGCAGGAGAAGCTTGAATTGGATGCGGAACTGGACAGGGAGCCAATGAAGCGACTTGAGAAGAGGAGTAATGTGGGCACGGCGAGGTTGGCAGAAGATTAGTCGAACAGCGTGGTTTTGTATAGATTGGAGGGGAAGGAGTTGGCTCACGGGAAGACCAGCGAGGAGTAGCTTACAGTAATCGAGGCGAGAGGAGATTAAGGAGTGGATAAGTGTTTTGGTAGTGTGTTCAGAGAGGAAGGGGCGGATTTTGCTGATGTTGTAGAGAATGAAGCAGCAGGTCTTAGCTACAAGCTGGATATGAGCGGAGAAGGAGAGAGAGGTATCAAAGATAACCCCTAGATTGCGGGCCGAGGGAACAGGAAGGATAGTGGATCCAACCACATGGACTGAGAGAGGGGGAAGTGGGGGGGAGGAGTTAGGTGGAAAGACAAGGAGTTCAATCTTGGCCATGTTCAATTTTAATCGGCGATGAGACATCCAGGCAGCGATGTACGAAAGACAGGCAGAGATCTTGGACTGGGTTGCCGGATAAATATTAGGTGTAGAGAGGTAGATTTTGGAATCATCAGCATAGAGATGGTACTGAAAGCCATGAGAGGAGATAAGCACGCCAAGGCCTTGGGTATAGAGAGAGAAGAGGAGGGGGCCCAAAACAGATCCCTGGGGTACACCTACCTGGAGCGGGGTAGGGGAGGAGGAGGAGCCACCAGAGCATACACTGAATGAGCGATGGGAGAGGTAGGAGGAGAACCAGGATAGTGCGGAATCCATGAAGCCAAGCGAGGAGAGGGTGATGAGGAGAAGGTCATAGTCAATGGTGTCAAAGGCAGCAGAAAGGTCAAGAAGGATGAGGATAGAGTAGAGGCCCTTGGATTTAGCCAGGAACAGGTCGTTTGTGACTTTTGTGAGTGCTGTTTCAGTGGAGTTTAGGGGAAGAAAGCTGGATTGTAGTGGGTCCAGGAGGGCATTGGAGGTGAGGAAGTCGAGGCAGCGGCGATGGACTGCTCGTTCTAATAGTTTGGATAAGAAGGGAAGGAGGGAGATGGGTCGATAGTTAGAAGGTCATGTGGGATCAAGTGAGGGTTTCTTGAGGAGGGGTGTGACAACAGCATGTTTGAAGTCAGCGGGGACAGTTGCAGTGGAGAGTGAAAGGTTGGGGATATGAATGATAGAGGGGACAATGATGAGGGAGATGGGACGTAGGAGATGGGTGGGGATAGGGTCTGAAGAACAGGTGGTGGGTTTGGAGGAGGAGAGAAGGAGTGTGGTTTCTTCAGAGATCGGAGGGAAGGAGGAGAAGGTGGCAGGGGGGAGTATGGATGGGGGAGGAGAGATGGGGAGGGGGGAGATAGATGAGGGGGTAAGGAATTGGAGGGTAATTTTGAGGATTTTGTTGTGGAAGTAGTCGGCTAGGGATTGCGCAGTAAGGGAGGGTGGGATCGGGGGCAGGGGGACCTTGAGGAGAGAATTGATGGTGTTAAAGAGACGGTGAGGATCAGAGTCAGATGGATGTAGTAGGTTTTTTTGCAAGTGCTAAGGCTGACTGGAAGGAGCCAAGCATGAATTTGAAGCGTAGAAGGTCTTCTGGGGAGCGGGATTTGGACCAGGCTTGTTCGGCAGAACGGGCACAGATGCATAAGTAACAGATTGCGGGTGAAAGCTAGGGTTGGGGAGTAGATCCTTTAACAGGACGTGGGGTGGGAGGGGCAAGAGTGGAAGGGAAGGATTGATTTACGGAAGTTTGAGGGAGAGGAATTGGAGAAGAGTATTAGGTCAAGGCAGTGGCCGTGTAGGTGTGTGGGGGCAGTGGAGCAAAGTTGGAGGTCAAACGAGGAGGTAAGAGCGAGGAACCTTGAGGCATGGGGGTCAGAGGGGTTGTCGATGTGAATGTTGAAATCTCCAAGAATAAGAGTGAGGGAGGAGGGATCCATAAAGTCAGAGAGCCAAGAGTCAAAGTCGGTGAGGAAGGTTGATTTGGAATTATCGGGTGGGTGATAAATAACAGCTACTCGGAGTGGAAGTGGTGTGAGGAGGCAAATGGAGTGGACTTCGAAGGAGAGGGGGGAGTGTGATTGGGGTGGCAGGAGGGGTTGGAATTGGCAAGAGGGAGAGAGTAGGAGGCCAACGCCGCCACCTCGACCAGTAGATAGAGGTGTATGGGAGAATTGGTAGCCCCCAAATCAGAGAGAGGCAATGGATGTGGTGTCATCTGGGGGGAGCCAGGTTTCAGTCAGGGCAAAAAGGTGTAGGGCATTAGAGATGAAAAGATTGTGAATAAAATAGTTTTTTAAATAACTGAGCATGCGTTCCATAGGGCGCAAGTAAACGGGAGAGTGGAGGGGGGGGGGAGAGGGATATGGATAAGGTTGGATAAGTTACGTGTGGATTTCTTAACAGAATAGCATGGGGGTCAATTTCTAGGGTAGTACCGAGATTTAGAGGGAGTAGGGTGTGGGTTGGTGTGTTTAGTTGTATGTGCTCCCCAAGAGGGATATGAAGGGGTGGAAATGAGGGATAAATTGCTGGTATCAGGTAGGTTATGTGAGGGATTATTTTTAGAGGTAGGGTTAGAGTTGATATCTATGGGTGAGTGATGGTGGGATGACTGGGAGAGGGCGGAAGGAGGGAGGAGCGGGATGTGGATGAGATTAGATAGGGTACGTGAGGAACTTTCTTTAGAGTGGGAGAGAAATCGGAGGTTGCCAGGGTTGGGGTTGATATTACCTCATGAGAGAAGGAGAATGAGTATTAGAGAGCAGGGTAAAATGGAGATAGTACGGCGGAAGCAAGGGTGGGGTTGCCTTAAAAAGAGGGGGCAGGTTGAATGTGGGGGATAGTGTGAAGATGCTCAAGAGCAGGTGCTAGGCTAGGGGGAAGAATGGAGGGAGAAGTGAGGAAGGTAGAGAGGGGGGCTGGATGAGTGCGGGGGATGGTGTGGAGAGGCTCAAGAGCAGATGCTAGGCTAGGGGGAGAGTGGAGAGGGAAGCGAGAAAGGTAGGGGGAGGGTAGCGGGGGAGAGGAGGGAGGGTGTTGAAGGAGGGGAGGCAGTTGGGGAGGATTAGGAAGAGAAGGACAATGAGATGTGGGGCCATGGTAGTGGGCAGCAAGGTCTGAGCAAAAAATGGGTAACAGTTCTATGCAGGTAATGGGTAACGGTTCAATGCAAGAATGGGTAGCAGTTCTACGCAACAATGGATAGCAGTTCTATGCAACAATGGATAGCAGTTCTAAGTAGATTGGAGGAGACAGGATGAGGTTGGGATGCAGGCAGTGAGCGGCAGTTCTATGCAGGCAGTGGGTAAGAGTTCTAGGCAGACAATGGGTAGCAGTTCAGTGCAAACAATGGTTAGCAGCTCTATGCAGGCAGTAGGTAACAGTACTAAGCAGACAATGAGTAGCAAGTTCTAGGTGGGTGATGGAAGGGAAAATCAATGTCAGAAGTGGGCAGCAAGAAAGTTACTTGAATGTAAGGTGGTGTTAGCGAGATGATTGGGTTCATTAGGTGAAGTGTGGAGGAGCGATCATGCCTAATTGGTTCCAGGGCCATCTCCAGGCAGCTGCGGTGATTAGGAGGACCAGGGTTTATGGCTCACTCCAGAGCGCTCCCGGGCCCGCGCCTAAGGGCCACGCCAAAGGGCCCTCTGGTGAGGTCCTCAGGCGCAGGCCCGCCAGGCGCGGGCGTGCCCGATGGAGCACGCCACATTTAAAGGGCTGATTGCCCTTTGATCTCACTGTTGGCAGCATGCTCGGGTCTCCGATGGAGCACGCCACTTTTGAAGGGCCGATTGCCCTTTGATCTCACTGTTGGCGGTGTGCTCGGGTCTCCAATGGAGCACGCCACTTTTAAAGGGCCAATTGCCCTTTGATCTCACTGTTGGCGGCATGCTCAGTTCTCCGGTGGAGCACGCCGCTTTTAAAGGGCCGATTTGAACCAGGGTATGATTTGAACCAGTTGAGGGCTAGGTTCCTTATACCTTTTTGATGCAGGTGGGTGAGTAGGAGATTGTGGTTGACTGTGTCGAAGGCAGAGGCAATGTCCATGAAGATCAGGATGAATCCTCCTTTCTTCTTGTCTAAGCCTGTGTAGAGTCTGTCCAGCAGAGTCGTCAGTAGGGTTTCCACACCATGTTGCTTCTGGAACCCGTGCTGTTGCAGGTCCAGAGGATCGTAGGAGTTAATGTGGTCCTGGGTTTGTTGGTGGATGATCTTTTCTAGTATTTTGGTTAGGAAGGGGAGACTGGAGATAGGTCTGTAGGAACTTATCTCTGAAGGGTCAAGCTTGTTGTTCTTCATCAGTGGCCTGATGGAGGCAGTTTTAAGTGGTGGTGGAAGGACACCTTCAGACAGTGAGAGGTTAGCAACTCTGGCGATGACTGTGCTGAGGTTGGTTTGTGTTTGCTTGATCCAATATGCTGGACATGGGTCCGTTGGGAGGTGATGGTGTTGATTCCACTGATGATCCTCTCTATTTGCTCTCCTGAGTATGGATAAAAGGACTCTAGTGTGGGTATGAGGGTGTCATTGGCAGGGGGGAGGAGCCTGGGTGAGCATTTAAGATCAGGCCAATCTGAGTTGTCTGTTGCTGATGTTGTTTTACTCTAAAAGTATGTAGCAAAGGCTTCTGGGCTAGGAGGATTCATTGGTTTGTGCATGGAGGTATCTTTTGTAAGGGATTTAATGAGGCTCTTTTCTGTTTTGGTTGACAGCTCTTCAATGTTGTTGTAGATTATTCAGATAAGTAGCTTGGTCGTTGATAAGCCGAGAGCGTCGCCAGCAGTCTTCAAGCTTTATGAGGTGTACTAATGATTCATGCATAAGAACATAAGATATGTCATACTGGGTCAGAACAAGGTCCATTAAGCCCAGCATCCTGTTTCCAACAGTGGCCAATCTAGGTCATGCGTACCTAGCAGTTCCCTAAAAGACACAGGTTCCACAATGCTTGTACTGGGTCAAGCATTGATATCCTGGGTCCCTTCTTAATAATGATTTATGGACCTTTCCTCCTGGAACTTGTCCAAACCTTTTTGAAACCCAGCTACACTAACAGCCTTTACTACATCCTCCGGTAACAAATTCCAGAGTTTGATTACACGTTGAGTGAAAAAAATATTTTCTTTTATTAGTCTTAAATAGTTTACCCTGTAGCTTCATTGCATGTCCCCTAGCCTTTCTATATTCTGATAACGTAAACAATCGATCTACGTTTATCCGTTCCACTCCGTTCATTAATTTATAGACTTCTATCATATCTCCCCTCAGCCGTCTCTTTTCCAGGTTAAAGAGCCCTAACCTTTTAGCCTTTCTTCATAGGAGTATCCTTCCATCCCCTTTACCATTTTGGTGGCTCTTCTCCGAACCCTTTCTAATAATGCTATATCCTTTTTAAGATACAGTGACCAGAATTGCACACAATATTCAAGGTGCGGTCTCACCATGGAACGATATAGAGGCATTATAATAGCTTTTGTTTTATTTTCCATTCCTTTCCTTATGATACCTAGCATTCTATTTGCTCTCTTGGCTGCCGCTGCACACTGGGCCGATGGTTTTAACATATTATCCACAATGACGCCTAAATCTTTTTCCTGGGTGGTGGTTCCTAATGTGGAACCTTGCATCGTGTAACCATAGTTTGGGTTGTTCTTCTCTAGGTGCATAACTTTGCACTTGTCCACATTAAATTTCATCTGCCATTCTGATGCCCAGTCTTCCAAGTTATCAAGATTCTCTTGCAATTTTCCACAATCCTCTTGGGTTTTAACAACTTTAACTAGTTTTGTGTCACCTGCAAATTTGATAACCTCACCCGTTATTCCCCTTTCCAGGTCATTTATGAATATGTCAAAAAGCAGCGGACCCAGCACAGATCCCTGGGGTACACCACTATTCTCCTTTCTCCATTGGGAAAATTGGCCATTTAGCCCTACCCTCTGCTTTCTACCTTTTAACCAGTTCCTGATCCACAATAGTACACTGCCTCCTATCCCATGAATCTTTAGTTTTGCCAAAAGTCTCTGATGAGGGACCTTGTCAAAGGCTTTCTGAAAGTCCAGATACACTATATCTTTTTTTTTTTAATTTATATTTTTATTGGTATTTCTTAAAGCAAACAAAAGGAGCAAAGAACAAAGAGAAAAAAAAACATCCTTATACTAAAACAGACAACAGAGAAAACACTACAGCACTTATACACACCCCATGTACCCCCACCCCCCTAGATAACCTACCTACCCTACTCAACCCCAAGGGGGGGTGCAGGAAAACAGGCCCTGAGCCCCCGGGGAGGGTCATCCACCATGTCAGATTAATATACTAACTAAATCAAGGAGATTCTCATTATAAGAGAGCTAAAAGGAGATTTTCACTGTGCTCGATTAATGTATTCGTCTATAGCTTTCCACCTCAGTAACACTTTAGTATTGGAACCACCAGGCGGCAGACGAAAGCGTTCATATTTGCTGAAAAGTCCAAACTGGTTCCACCATAAGGCCCAATTTAAACTTATAGAATCTTTCCAGTATTTAAATATTAAATTAAGGGCCACCCCCAACATAAAATCCAGCAAAAAATATTGCGAGGGGTCAAGAGATTGGATGCCCGCTAATGACCGAAAGATAACTATCCGCCATGTCAAAATCTCTTTGAAATTGAGAATTTGCTGAATAAGCTCCCACACTGGTTTCCAAAACAACCGAACATAGGGGCACTCCAATACCATGTGGGACAGAGTGCCTGGTAGTGTCTTACAAGTCCAACAGGCATTACCCTCTCTGGTGCCCCATTTGGCTTTCTTAACAGGAGTAACATATGCTTTATGGCCCAAAAAGTAAAAAGACTGTGTCAAAGCAGCAGAATAGGACACTCGGATTGCTGAATCTCAGAAGTTAATCCAAAGCTGTGGATCATCTAACTTCCCCAATTCATGTTCCCAAACCCTTTCCACCGGCATAGGCCTATCCTGGGAATGTGTAAGAATAAGTTTATATATTCGCGAGGCTATACCTGATTCCACTGCTAATACAGCAATACAGTTCCTTAACTCTGAAGTGTCTGAAATCGGAGGTAATGTCACGGTTGATTTATTAATACAATGCTTTAACTGGAGCCACTGATAATAACTGGTCCTAGGTATGGCGAACTCCTCCTGAAGAATATCAAACGTTTTCCATTCAGCACCGGAATTGCCCAAGTGACCAAATACCTCGAGAATACCATTGCTTTCGGCGGGAACAGCACCATCTTGTAACTCCCCCGATTCGGGGTAGAGCACCGCTCCGATTCAGCCAGCTGTCCTGTTCAGGCACTCCAGCCCATTCGGGGCTGTGGGAGGAGGAGCAGCGGCTCTTTAAAGGCAGCCTGCTTTAGGCGGGGAACAGCACCATCTTGTAACTCCCCCGATTCGGGGTAGAGCACCGCTCCGATTCAGCCAGCTGTCCTGTTCAGGCACTCCAGCCCATTCGGGGCTGTGGGAGGAGGAGCAGCGGCTCTTTAAAGGCAGCCTGCTTTCGGCGGGAACAGCACCATCTTGTAACTCCCCCGATTCGGGGTAGAGCACCGCTCCGATTCAGCCAGCTGTCCTGTTCAGGCACTCCAGCCCATTCGGGGCTGTGGGAGGAGGAGCAGCGGCCCTTTAAACAGCAGCCTGCCTCCGGCAGGCCCGCGCCTGTCGGGCCCGCGCCTGAGGGCCTCGCCAGAGGGCCCTTGGGCGTGGCCCTTAGGCAGTGGCCTTTGGCAAAGGTATTTACTACTCCATACAACCCCTGAAATATCCAATATTCAACAAACAAGAGTCAGGAACTTCCACCATTCTATGCTCTGATCCTGAAGAAAGCTGCATCTGTGCCTGGAGATTCGAACTCTCTAACTGTCCACTACCTGCCTACATGCTGCAAGTATTCAACTACAGCCTCTTATGGACGCTATTCTTTCACTTAAAGCTGTTCTTTACTCTGAAATTGCAGTTTGTTACATAATTGCACACATGTCTCTACACGTAGGTATGTAGTCACTGTTTATTCCCTGCAATTGTTCTATTTGCTACAAAGTATCCACTATAACTCATTGATACTTTAACACTGTTATTGCCTGCAATTGTATTACTTGATACAAACGTATCAATTTCAGCTAAAACTGCAAAAAAAAATATTTATCTCCTTCTCACTTGCAAGTCTCACCTGCTACTTCTCATCTCAGATTTAGTACTGTTGTCAGTAGTAATTTTCAGTTATATTACAGTCGTCTGTAACCCATCTTAGATATATTCCTACCACTTTGTGACTCACCCTAGATTTATTAATGTTATCAGTAACTCAATTTGCAATATAACTACTATCTGTGTTTCACCTTAAATATATTACTGTTGTCAGTAACTCACACAGCGTCCCAAAGCCCCCTCTATTCGCTTCTCGAATAAGCCTCATACTTCACAGGGTTAAAATGGAAGACATGATCATCAGGTTATTGTGCCTTTTCCTACTTATTATAACACTACCATCTAATATACTGGCCCTCACCACCACACCAAATTACATTCCTATTGTACTATCTAGTGAGAGAAAATGGTCAGGAGACTCTTATCACAACCCACATGGGGCCAACATCCCGCACCGCAACCTCCTATTGCATGTCCCACTACAACACAACATGAAAACTAGACAAACTAAAAACGTCTACCCTAGTAGACTGAAGTGTGCACTTATAAATGCCCGCTCACTTCGAAACAAGTGGCCAGCGATTACGGATGTAATAATGTCCCACCAGCTAGACATTCTCATGGTCACCGAAACATGGCTCTCAACTGAAGACAATATCATCCTCAATCAGCTTCTCCCACCTAACTTTACAGCCTTCACTGGACACAGACAAAACAAGAAAGGCGGAGGAGTACTTATCATCACCAAAGCTGACCTCCAGTTTAAAATGGATGAATCCAACAGTAACAACCATCTAGAAACAGTATCAGTCTCAAACAACACATGCTCCATAAACTTGGTCTATAGATCACCGTCAGGGGATCCAGACGACCTAGCAACCATAATAAATCTGGCATCCTTCACCCAGGGTCCAAATAAACCTAATTGGATCGTAGGAGATATCAACCTACCATCATTACAGGACACTCAAGCAACAGCATTCCTAAATGCCCTAGATAGCCTAGGATACACACAAATGGTGCAAGAACCTACTCATGAGAAAGGCAATATCCTCGACCTAATATTCGCACCGCAGCTAATTTTGGACCAACCACAAAACATCGTATTATCGATATCTGCAGTCCCATGGACTGACCACAAACTCATCACCTTTCAGATGCCTACCACTAACTGTTCACACAAGATGAAAACGGATGAAAGCAGGCCTGCTAACTCAGCTACCAGAAGATTCCACCCATTTAACAGAGAACGCATCCTTACTGAAATGAGCACACTCTTTGATGACACCTCACTAAGTCTAGAAGAGTTGATATCCTCCTGGAACAAAAAACTCAGTGCAATCGCCATCCGTCCTCCAACGAACAAGAACCCAAAGAAGAGACCTACCGCCCCATGGTTCACAGCCGATTTAAAAACCTCACTAACCATTTTAAGAAGACTAGAAAAACGATGGAGAAAGTCACGTACCAGCAGTGACCAATCAGCTTACATCCAACACCTGGCAGAGCATCGTAAAGCCATCTCAGATAAAATCAGACAACACCACACAGATACTCTGAAACGGTCACTGAATAAACCTCACGACCTGTTTAACTTAGTTAAAACACTTGCCAAAGAGCCAACCCCTGAGCACCACAGCAGGATCCGCCCACAGGACTATGCAATTTACATGCAATCTAAAATGTGCAAGACCAACAAAATATTAATACCAGACCCTCCTGATGAACAAGACTACCCAGTATCACTGGCATCCTTCTTTACTCCCTCGAAGAAAGCTATTGAAGACACCATCCTAGCTCTAAACACAACCACTGCACACACAGACCCTTGCACTGCGCACTGGATAAAGGACCTGCGATGTGACATATCCTCAACTATAGCAAAAATCTTAAACTACTCCTTCACCACTGGCTCTTTCCCATCTACGCTCAAGCAGACCTCTGTAAGACCGCTGCTAAAGAACACCAAACTTGATCCTCAAAAAGTAGAATCTTATAGGCCCATATCTAGCATACCTATGCTAGCAAAAATCATTGAGAAAATAGTGCACAGGCAATTACAGGATCATATAGACACATCAGCCCCACTGGATCCAGCTCAACATGGTTTCAGAGAGTCACATGGAGTAGAAACACTACTCACAACACTCCTCAACAACATAACCTCAGGTGTGGATAACATACACCAGGGCTTCGCTCTTGTCTTCCTAGATATAGCAGCGGCTTTTGACTCAGTATGCCATGAAATTCTCATCTGCCGGCTAAGGGAAAAAGGCATCTGTGGAACAGCACTCGAATGGTGCAAATCTTACCTGTCCGACAGATGGCAGCATGTCAGAGTCGACGGGGATACATCTGAACCTTTCCAACAAAGTCAAGGTGTACCCCAAGGATCCTCTTTATCTGCATTGATGTTTAATATATACATCCAACCCATCTGTGACATCATCAGATCCTTTAATGTCAGTTACATGATATATGCAGACGATGTGCTACTATATATGCCAATATCATTGGACTGCCTAGACCTTACCCCGCTGACTAACTGCTTTGACACCATATCAGAGTGGCTCCTATCACAAAACCTGAGAATACAACACAAAAAGACGGAAGTCCTGTTCGTCTCGAGGAACACCAACTTCACCCCTCCTAGTTGTATTAACGTAAAGGATGCCCAACTCCAAGTTAAACCGGCAATACGCTACCTGGGAGTAACGCTGGACCAAAACCTTGATATGAAGAATCACATAGCCAACACAGTCAAGGCAATCTACTTTAAAATCAGATCCCTCAGACACCTACGCATACTACTTGAACCGGATGATTTCCGTACCATTTATCAAGCCCTTATACTCCCCCATTTCGACTTCTCAAACTCCATACTACAAGGACTCCACCGGGCCACCCTGAACCCCCTGCAATTAGCCATGAATAGTGCAGCGAGGGTACTCCTCGGGGCATCCAGGAGAGATCACGTAACACCCCTTCTAAAACAGCTACACTGGCTCCCCATTCAGGCAAGGATCAGTTTCAAGATCTTACTGCTAACATTCAAAGCGGCTAAGGGGCTCACCTCTTCCTCTCTCTCCAACCTCATACAACCACTTGCACCAAACAGGCCATGAAGAACAGCAGAATTAAACACACTAGTTATCCCAAATGACACCACAAGATGCACTAGATCAACAGCCAACAGAGCCTTCCAATTCTGCGCCCCATCTCTATGGAACACCTTACCAGCACAAATCAGAGCAATACCTAATCTAAGTCAGTTCAGAAAGGCTTTAAAGCATTTCCTCTTCCTTAAATATCTCAATGGCAGCTCCGAACATAACCCCCAGGTGAATAGCAGAAGTGGTCAAACAGATAGACCCCGCAACAGACCAACTTCACAATGTAAATAGCAAGTTGTTCCATATACTTTTGTACCACTGTTGTATATAGTTAACCAGGATATCCTTTATCAGATAACCCTGCATTGTATTTAGTTTCCCCTATTTCGCCAAGTTATACTTCCTGTTAAATGTAACGACCAGACACGTGTAAACTGTCGGATGTTTTCTGTTCAATGTAAACCGCGCTGATGTCTAATAGTGCGGTATATAAGAATTGTTAATAAAATAAATAAATAAATAAATTGCTTCCATTGAACAGTTTTACCCTGGATCTTAAAAATTGGGTTAAACCATATTGGGAGTTTCATCGAAGAGTCGTTTCCTTTTCCCAGTTTATTTGCCAGAAATTTACAAGCCCGTTGGGTATCACTAATTATGACGGAAGCACCATCCATATCAGGCAAAGACATTTCAGACAATAGTTCCATCGGAATGGGAGCTGTCAATCGGTTTTCTATCTCCCACTAACTCGGATGGGAACTTAGTTCCTTACCCTCCACCCATAATGTAGCAGGTCGTAGGAGAAACGCATAATGGTACCAGTGAAAGTCAGGAAATTGCACCCCCCCCCCGCCCCCCGCTTCTCTACACCGTTTTAATTTCCATAAAGCGATTCTAGGGGGTTTCGACTTCCAAAGATATTGCGTTAAAATGCGCTCCATCTTTTTATAAAAAGAGTCAGACAGTAAAAAGGGAAGCATAGATAAAGTGTCATTTACCTTCGGAGCAATGGTCATCTTAATCATTTCTAACCTACCCCACCATGTCAATTTTAGGGGTGACCATTTTTCTGTCATGTTTCGAACAACTGATAACAAATTACCCTCATTATACTGTTTCGTGCCTGTGACCGTTGTCATGTAGTGTACCCCCAAGTATTTAATCCCATTGGGCTCCCAACAAAGAGGATGAAAATCAACTGCAGCTTTGTGTGTGTGACAGTTTAGGGGAAAAGCAAGAGACTTCACCCAATTTATTTTGTATCCCGAAATTTGAGAGTAGAGACCAATCTGTTCAAATACCTTTGGGACAGAAGCAGGCGTGACAAATAAAAGCAAATCGTCAGTATAGGCTGATAATTTTATCTCTAAGTTTACTGCTTGAATCCCATGAATATCTGGATTTTGCCGAATAAGAAGAGCTAAAGGTTCTAAGGCAAGATTAAAAAGTAGAGGAGAAAGTGGACAACCCTGCCGGGTGCCGCGCCCAAGTATGAAAAACGCAGAAAGGGTATTATTTACCACAATGGACGCCTTCGGCCCGGCATACATCAACTTAACCGCGTTTATAAAGTTCTCCCCAAACCCAAACCATTCAAGTGTAGCCAGGAGGAATGGCCATTCCAACCTATCAAACGCTTTATCAGCATCTAGTGACATCCCAATCAGGGAATCCTCTTTTTTACCTGCCTCCGCCAACACATGGCACAACAGCCTGGCATTATCCGCTGTGGAGCGACCTTTCACAAACCCACACTGGTCTGGGTGAACCAGAGAAGGGACTACTTTTGCCAATCGCGCCGCCAAGACTGCAGCATATATCTTGTAATCTATGTTTAATAAAGAAATAGGGCGATAATTCTCAACTTTTTGAGGGTCCCTTCCTGGTTTTTCCAACACTACCACCGTTGCAGCAGCAAAATCACTAACTTTCGGAGACTGCGATCTCAATAAGTCATAATACGTAGCTAGAGAAGGAAGAAGATCTTCCATAAAGACCTTATAAAATTCCTGGGGGATCCTGTCTGGTCCCACAGCCTTACCCAGTGCTAAGGACTTAATAACTTTATGGATCTCCTTGCTGGATATCGGAGCTTCCAACTGCGAGAACTCTTCCTCAACAAGAGTAGGATGTTCTAACTTCTGGAACAATTTTGCGAATATACCCATATCCATCTGAACCTCAGATGAGTATAAATTGGAATAGAAAAGCCAAAAACATTTTGCAGTATCTTCATCCCATGTCACTATACATTGAGAAACATTATCAACTACCGCTGCAATTTTAGTTGCATTTTTCCTTCCCATCAGCACTTGAGCGAGTAGTCTCCCTGTCCTATTTGACTCAGTATAAAACCTGCTCGCCTGAGCCTGCAAGGTTATAATTGCTTCCGTGGTTAAAAGAGAGTTGTATTGAAACCTTAGTCGCTGCAACCTAAGGAGTATACAAGGATCCTTATGGCTGACAAGAAGAGGTTCACCAGCTCTTATTTGACTATCCAACCTAACCATTTCTGCTTTCCGCTGTCGAGCCGACTTGATGGCATAACTAGTAATGGCTGCCCTAAGCGAAGCCTTAAAGGCCTCCCACCATGCCCAAGCCAACGTTGTGAAGGGATCATTAAATTGTAAGTATTCATTTATCACAATGTGTATATTATCGCAAAACAGAGGGTCCGAAAGAAGAGTTTTATCAAAAGACCAAAGTGCAGGAGAACAAAGATTAGGAGAAAGTTCTAGTACAAACAATATCATCGCATGGTCTGACACATGATTAGCGTGTATATTGGACTGGGCGACGCCCGAGAACAAAGATTTGGCTAACAAGAAAAAATCAATCTGCGAATGCGTAGAGTGCAGCACTGAAAAAAAGGTATAGTCTTTTTCAGATGGATGTTGGAGTCTCCAAATATCAATTAACCCATTGTCCCTACACAATTCTTGCAACACACTTTGCGCTCTTGAAGCCCTACGAACCCGATACGGGCATCGATCATTCAGGTGGTCTAGAACAAGATTAAAGTCACCACCGAGAATTAGCAGATGCGGAGCAGCCACTGCCACTTGGGTGATGTGCTGACAAAAACCTGGATCATCAGTGTTAGGAGCATATATGTTTAGTAATGTGAAAGTACACTGACCAGTCTGCATCTCCAATTTGACCCATCTTCCTTCTAAATCCGAGCTTACACATGAAATCATTGGTTTTAGTGACCTACTTATCAAGATGGCCACTCCATTTCTTTTTTTCAAGGCAGGAGAAAAGGCCACCACAAGAAACTTTCCATTACTTAAGTTCTGTGATTCAGCAATATCCAAGTGTGTTTCTTGTAAATAAATTACATCTGCCTTTTCTTTTTGGCAATATGCAAGGATTTTTGTACGCTTGATTGGACTATTTACCCCCTTTATGTTCAGTGAAATAAATTTAAGTTTGTCCCCCCATTTGCCCAAACGCAAAGCCATTGAAATCTCCTTGCTCTATGAATAGTCATACTCAGTACAAATCTATACAACAACAGAGACCCCCAATAATCTCTCTTCCAACCATAGTGAATAACCTTCCCCCAAAGACATGAAAAAAACATCCATTTAAGGAAGAGGTTACCACCCCAAAAAATAAATGGGTGAGTCTAACCGTAAAAAAGGAAAACCCAGAACCCCCCAACATAAAATTAGTACCTTACTGCCCTATGCTCCAAGAGCGGGCCATACTGTGCAGAAAAAAAATAAAATTAAACATCACATTCATTGTATTGAACAGCAAGGCCAATAACAATAACAACATAGCCCTTATGTGTTAAAGAAAATTATTAACTGTGGGCAGCATATACCATTACAAACACACCCCAGAGTGATTCTTCCCCCCCCCCTTTCCAACCACATTGCCCAACTCTATTTCCCATTGGTAACCCACGATTCCTTAAGTAGGCCGCTCTATATGAAATAATTTACGCCCTACAAGCCTAACTAAGGCAAAATAAAGACTTACTATAAAAGAGGAAAGAAGAGTTCACAACACTTAAGCAAATATCAGGAAATATTGAAGGGCAATGTCAGGAAATATTTTTTCACTGAAAGGGTGGTGGATGCTTGGAATGCCCTCCCGATGGAAGTGGTGGGGGCAAACACGGTGACGGAATTCAAAAAGGCATGGGACAAACACAGTGGATCCCTTTACAGCAATAGGATAAAAACAAAATAAACGGTACCATCTAACTTCTGAACCATATAACGTCTCAACAAATATATAACGTCTCAACAAATAGGGGTGTCCTACCTGTAGTGGTGGGTTTACCCCTAAACAAAGACATGGGGAGGGGTGGCCTGCACAGAGTGACAGGTGCACCTACTCTTGCCATCTTGCTGGGCAGACTAGATGGACCATGCTGGTCTTTATCTGCCGTCATTTACTATGTAACTATGTTACTATAAATAATTAACCACTCTAGGTCTATTTATAATTATGCTAAAACCACAACCTTATACAAAAACCACCCTCTAGGGAAGAACTCCCAAGCAAAAACGTATGGTAGACAGAGAAACATTAGCCATTAGCTCAGCATTTATGCACGAACCAGTAAATCAGTCAATGCATCAGTGCAGCTTCTTGATCTTCAATAACGTCTCGCAAGGCCTTTGGATCCTCAAACGACCGCGTTTGGTTGTGCAAAGCAATCCGCTTCCGTGCAGGATAAAACATACCATAGAGTATGGCATTATGGTTAGATCATGGCACTGGTTGCACAAGTGGTGAGATCTGGTTGCTTGAGGTGTAAAAGGGTAGCGGAGTAAAAATAAGGTCAAGGATGTTACCTCCAACATGGGTAGGAGTGCGAATGAGTTGGTGGTAGTCCAGCACAGTCATTGCATTGAGGAATTATGTACATGTATGTACATTAGCAATGCAATGTAACTACATGTTGCCTATGTGCATCCCACTTGTGCTTCATCTGCTGGTCAGGGGTCACATTCACCACATCAATGGGCCAGTCCACATTGGTGCATGCAGGGATACAATGGCATGGTGTAGTTCACCAGGATACAGGTGTGTGGTGCTAGGGATGCAGAGTCTAGGACTGAGGAGCACAGTATGTGACTGCTTGGTGCCATCTCGCTTTGGTGTGGGTGGTGAATGCATGGAGGGACAGTGCAGCCTCAGAATGGCACTGGCTATGTAGTTAGTGTTTAAATGTAGGGAGGGAGACGTATGTTCATCACATCATCAGCCAGTTTGGTGCTGGGACATAGGCAGCTAAGAGATTGCTGTGGAGAATCCATAACATGTGTGGTTATATTGTGCACTATGGTGACCTTGGCCATGTGACTGTTGTGCTCATCATGTCTGCCATTAGCCATGTGCAGCTGTGGGATGTTGGTGGCGCTGACTGTGGGTGTGCAAGGTTCCTGGTTTGTCTGTGGGTGTGGCATGGGATGTGAGGGCATGGGCACAGCAGTGCCATGACCACATGGTAAATGTTAGGGCACCTGTGTGGTGTGTCAATGGGGCCCAGAGCCATGTCTGGACTGTTAAATGGTGTTACCATGCAAAATCATACGTATTAGCACTGCTACACAGACCCAACATATAGCCTATCACTATCCTGTGCAGACACACATGTGTACACCACACATACATCTGTTTGCCAACCACATCCATGCAATCCTTTTCAACAGGCTGGTGTCCCCAGCTCTGCCATCCACATGCTACCCAGTCTGATGTGTCCTCCTATAACATGGCCTTTGACAGCTGGCTATGGGGCCACCATGTCACAATATTGTATTGTGACCTATCATAAGACAGTCACTATGGCCACATGTGTGTTGTCTGAGGCATGTAGGCATTATAAGATCATAAGATATGCCATACTGGATCAGACCAAGGTCCATCAAGCCCAGTATCCTGTTTCCAACAGTGGCCAATCTAGGTCATATGTACCTAGCAGTTTCCCCAAAAGACACAGGTTCCACAATGCTTATATTGGGTCAAGCACTGATATCCCGTGTCTCTTTTAATAATGGTCTATGGACCTTTCCTCCAGAAACTTGTCCAAACCTTTTTTAAAACCAGCTACACTAACAGCTTGTGCTACATCCTCTGGTAACAAATTGCAGAGTTTGATTACACGTTGAGTGAAAAAATATTTTCTCTTGTCTTAGATAGTTTACCCTGTAGCTTCATTGCATGTCCCCTAGTCTTTCTATATTCTGATAATGTAAACAATCCATCTACGTTTACCCATGCCATTCCATTCAATTCATTAATTAGACCTCTATCATATCTCCCCTCAGCCGTCTCTTTTCCAGGTTAAAGAGCCCTAACCTTTCTAGCTTTTCTTCATAGGGGTATCCTTTCATCCCCTTTACCATTTTGGTGGCTCTTCTCTAAACCTCTTTTTCTTAACTATTTTCCTCATTTTATCATAGTCTCCCTTTCGAAAGTTAAAAGGTAGTACTGTGGATTTCCTTACCATCTCTCCTCCACTAATTAAATCAAACGTGATCATGCTATGATCACAATTGCCAAGTGGCCCCAACACCCTTATTTCTTGCACCAGATCTGGTGTTCCACTAAGGACTAGGTCCAATATGGCTTCTCCTCTGGTCAGTTCATGAACCAGCTGCTCCAAGAAGCAGTCATATATTTCATCTAGGAACTTTATCTCCCTAGCATGTCCTGCAGTGACACTGACCCAGTCGATACCGGGGTAATTGAACACCCATTATTATTACTGAGCTGTAACTTTTGTTAGCTTCCTTGATTTCTTTGAGCATTTCATCATCCATTTGTTAATTCTGGCCAGGCGGTCGATAGTACACCCCCACTGCCATTGCCTTCCCATTTTTACATGGAATTTCAATCCATAGAGATTCTACAGCAAATGTTTCCTGCAAAACTTTAATCCTTTCTGATTCAATTCCCTCTCTAACATAGAGCGCAACCCCTCCACCAATTTGATCAGCTCTATCATTATGATTGTTTGTTCCCAGGTATCACAGTGTCCCACTGGTTGTCCTCCTTCCACCATGTCTCTGATATTCCAATCATATCTAACCTCTCATTTAGTGCTATATATTCTAACTCTCCCATCTTATTTTTTAGACTTCTAGCATTTGCATACAAGCATTTTAGAGACTGTATTTGTGATGGACCCAGGGGAGAGCACACATTGGCAGAGTTGTTCACTGTAGGGAAGGATAGGTGGACAGAGTACTTGGGTCTTGGTGATGTGTGACATGTGTTGTGTCAGCATTGTATGTGTACATGTGACCTTAGCAGCTATGTGTAGGCCCATGTGCATACTATGGTGGTTATCGGAAGGTGCCTGTGAGGAGAGGCAGCTGGGGTGTGGGACCTGAGGTGGTTGCAATGTGTGGGTAGGATGGATAAACCCCACCACCCATGACTAATGTTTCCAGAACCTGCTTGCAGTGATTGCACACCACTGTAATGCACATTGGTCTGGCCAATACATCAGGATATTGCGTGCTGGTAGGAGTTGAAGTGTCTGCTCTATACTTGCACACATTTCAGCACCTACCAGCACATGGGTGGGCCATATCCAGTTCTGGGGGCAGTCCATGGATGTATATTGGTCTAAGTCTGTGTGTCAGCTGTTGTTCCAAGCGTGATAGCAGTGATGCATGGGGACTATCTCCACCAGTGTCATGCTGCCGCTCAGCAGTGATGTGAGCTCTCACAGAGCATGTGATATCATTAAACCATTTCCTCAGGGCCTCACAGTCCCTTTGGATCCCTTCAACCTCAGCCACAGTTTGCCGTATGTGATCCCATATAGCACTGTGAGTGATCACAGGTGTCATGGTGCTGAGGCTCCCAAATACTTTCTCGTAGTGCTCCAGAATATTAGTGAGCAGCAACTAATTTTCCTCCTGGGTGAATTGCACAGCCCGTTTGCATGCCTCAGTCATTGCATGCCTCAGTGATTGCATGATAAGGGAGATCAGCGGTTGCCTGATGAGGGAGATGGTGTGCCAGGGAGAGAGGCAATGGGCAGGGGTCTAGCCCCATGGCAGCACAGACCAGCAGCTGTGGTGGGCGCACAGGCTAGGAATGGGGAGCTATGGTGCCGTAGGCATGCAAAGGCCCTTTCCCCGACAGCCTTGCCTCTACAGACCCAGGGCTGTGCTCCAGGGCATGTATGAGGATAGGTCATCTCCCTCTATCATTTGAGCACAGGAGCTATAAGAGAGCATTATGAGGGGGAAGGAGCGGCTCAGTGGTTGGGACAGGTTACCGAAGGCCAGGAGTTCAATTCCCACAAGGGGACAAGCAACCTCAGGCCAGAGGAACTGGGGTCTCCAGTCCCATGGCTACTCCTTGTGGCCTTGGGAAAGCCACTTAACCCTCCATTTCCCTCAGATACACCTAGATTGTGAGCCCTTTGGGGACAAGGGAATAAAAAGGGCCTGTTAGTATACATGTAATGTGGTGGCAAAGCCGTGGGAGAGCAGAGGCAAAGAGGGAAAAACCAGATATTTTCCTCTGAAAAAGGAATTAGCTCCAGGAGTTTAGGGGTTAAAACTCCTGCTTCAGAAAAAAACTCCCTGCAGAAAGTTTGTGATAGAGAGCCACACCCTAGCTCCATGGTAACCAGCCCTGCTCACGAGGAACAGCTGGGGGTGGAGCTGGGAAATGGAAGGGAAAATCACAGATATAAGTTTGAGGAAGCGAGGGGAGAGAAGGAGAGCAGAACCGGTAGAGGAACGAGAAGGAGAACAAGGACAGGAGGAACCCGAGGAGAGTGTTCATAGGGAACACGGAGAACCAAGGGAACTCCAGCAGAGACGTCTGCAGAGACTTCTTGGAGAAAGACAGAGTTTGCCAGAGAAACAGAGGCTGCCAGGAAAGCAGGGACTGTGAGAGAGGCCGTGCCTTCCAGAGGTATAGAAGTCACCCTTGAGACCTGTAAGAGATACAGGAGAAATCCGTTGAAAGGGAGAGCTTACCAGGGGGAAAAGCCAAGCTATGAAAATGGCAGAGAGCTGTCTCCAGGAGAGCAGATGGATACAGAGCCTTCGGCAATAAAGTCTGAGGAGAACTTAATTCCACAGAGTAAGGTGAGCACCTTGAAATCCTCTCAGAGCATTCTGAGAAATAAGAAACTCCATAATTCCTCTAGTAGCCCTCAGCAGAGAGAGGAATCTGTATTAAAGAAAGTGTTAAAGGTTTTAGAGAAACTAAAGCCTGCCATTTCAGAGACAGAGTTAAACCATTTACAAACAGACTCTGAGGTAGAAAGCATGGACCTGGAAGAATCTGTGCTAGAGGAATTGCCCTCAGATAATGAAATGGATTGCTCTCTAGTTTGTGCTCAAAACTGAAAAGCTATAAGGTTTTTAGAAGATAGAAACCTGGAAGCTTAGTCAGCCATGGGGCAGTGCTGAGAAAAATATGCAAATGAGTTGCTGATCTCCGAGGCATGGCCCGGAGTTGAAAAGGACTGTTTGAAAGTGAAGCCAGAGTCTGTAATATAGCCACTAAGAAAAGCAGTCTGTGTGAGAGAAAAATAGTTTGCAGTAAAGATGCCAATGTTATGCATAGCTTGAAGAAGGTAAAGCTTTTGTTTTAAACCAAGCTGAAAGCTGTTGTTTGGCACAGGAAGATTACTGGCTGTTTTCACATGGAGAAATACTGTTGTTTGGCACTGTAACAAGCTGACCTCAGAAGCATTTTATTCTTTTGGTTTTGTTTCACCGGAGAAAATATCCACCGTTATGTTTTGATATTTTTGAACTGCAAGATGGAGAGTTCATTTGGCTGAAGAATAAATAAATAATCCTGTGTGCCTATGAAAATCCTCTCAGCTGAATTTATTTCAACCTCACAACTACACGACTACATTTCCCAGCAGGCATCCTGTTGGGAACATAGGTAACAAACAAGGGACATTTAAAGAAGTTCCGTCCCCCGCTCCTAGGCGACTGCCTGGCCAGTAGGGGGCACGACAGTAAACCACACTGATTCTAAAGAGTGCAGTATAAATAAAAAATAAAAATAAATAAATAAGACTTAACCTCAAGCCTCTGACCATCCGGTCTCATGCCATACTGGGTTTGGTGAAGCTGCTGAGTGCCCTACATTTCTTTACCTCTGGCTGCTTCCAGACAACAATGGCTGCAGTTGGTGGAATGAGTCGACACACCTTCTCACACTGTCTCCATCAGGTATTACAATCCATGGTTAGCCAGGTAAGGGATTACATTGTCCTTCCTTTGGTGCAACCTCATTTGGAGTATGGTGTGCAATTCTGGAGACCGCACCTTCAAAAGGATGTGAACAGGATGGAGTCGGTGCATAGGGTTGCTACTAAAATGATTAATGGGCTTCATTATAAAGCATATGAGGACAGACTTAAGGATCTTAATATGTACACCTTAGAGGAAAGGCGGGATAGAGGTGATATGATTGAGATGTTTAAATACCTCCGTGGCATAAATGTTCAGGGAGAGAGCCTCTTTCAATTGAAAGCAAGTTCTGCTACAAGGGGACATGGGATGAGGGTGAAGGGAGATATATTCAGGAGTGATATGCGAAAATATTTCTTTATGGAAAGAGTAGTGGATCCATGGAATAGTCTCCCAGTGGAGGTGGTAGAGATGAGGACAGTAACTGAATTCAAAAAAGCATGGGACCAACACAGAGGATCTCTAAAGGTAAAAAGTGGACTGTTGTAGTTGTTATGGAAGGACAGACTAGATAGGCCATGTGGTCTTTTTCTGTCGTCATGTTTCTATGTTTCCTGACAACAGGAAATTACAGGGATTCCACAGGTGATTGGAGCTACTGATTGTACACATGTAGCCCTGGTCCCACCCAGAGACAGGGAGAAAGTGTTCTGCAACCACAAGCACTACCATTCCCTGAATGTGCAGGTTGTTTGTGATGCAAATATGCATATTGTGAATGTGGTTCCTAGGTTTCCAGGGTCTACCCATGACTTCTATATCCTACATCACTCAGCAATATTCCAATAGTTTGAGAATGAACAGCATGAGGACTGTGTCCTGCTGGGTAAGTACTGTTTCTGTCACCTATGAACATACAGATTATGAGATACGGGCTGCATGACCACTATCACAGATGGGGTAGGTTCACATGCGTGTCTGGGTGACACTTTTATGTCTGGCCATTTCGGTGTAACAACCACACATGACCAACTGCAAAAAGAGTGTTTTGACATCTATGGTGTTTGTGCCATGGCACAGCAACACACAGCCAGGGCTTACATGCCTTCTGTAGCTGGATCACAACAGTTCACGGTACTCCTTTTATCCATATGTCTGCTATTTGGGTTGTGGGACTGTACTATGTCAGACACCTGCTGCTGCTATTTCAGTAGATCACTGTCTCCATACTGCTCATCCCATCACTGTTTGTTTGTGTTTTCACAATGACATGTCTCTGCACTTTCCTTAGACTGTCTGATTTCTGGGACCATGTAGTGATATCTCATATTCCATACTCCATCCCATGTGACTGTTATTTGAGCCTCTGCAGGTTTCTGAACATGTGCTGTGGTCATCATGCACTATTCCCCAGCATGTGCTAGGCATCAGATCTGCTGGTTCCACCTCTCATGACCATCATATCCACATCTTCATCTACCAGCCTTTATGGTGCGTCCCTGTTTCCATCTCCTGCCAGTCACTGCCTATAAAGGGCCTTTCAAAGCTGGAACTCTGCTTAACGTGTGTTTGTGGTCCATGATGAGCAATTGGCCTGTGCTTGCTGACACCTGCAGCACCTTGTGTGATGTTTCCCTGTGATCACTGAGGCTGTGTAACGAGTCTCTTGCAGCAATGACTGAGTAATAGCAGATGTCACCCACACACACATTCTGGAGGTAACCGAGGGACCTGTCCATTATGCAGGTGTGGTGTTTGCACAGGGAGCTGTGTTTTGGGGAGGTCTTCCATGGCAAACTCACACACTATCTCCCAGCAGTGGTAGCCTCAATGGGATACACTCAGCCCGCATCTCATCTATATACACCTACCCAGATGGACTGCACCACTTTTCTTTCCCTCAAATGGAGTTGATCGTGTGTGGAGCATTGGCATGCTGGTGTTCTGGCGATTTGGTGCCTCCCAATGCCCCACATTAGAGCTGCGCTGCTGCATTCCTGATCAACAAAACCCCTCACCTCAGCAGCTGTACACAAGTGAGGTGTGGACTGGCAGGCCTCCTGTACAGCCACTCTGTCATGCAGTCCTCCCCTCGAGGGTGGAGGTGGGAGGCCAGGACTGAGAATAGTCTATTAGTTTGGAATTCCAGGATAGGGGTGTAGATTATGGATACTAGGTGGACCCGTGGGGTGTTGTGAGCTGATGCTGGGGGGGCTGGAATGTGATAGGGAAGGGGGGGAATTGACATGCAGAGGGCAAACAGTATTTCTTTGGAATCAGGGAAGGCTCTATGATTGTCTGCATATATGGAGAATAGGTGCTAACTGAGGATGGAGGGGTGACATCTGAGTAGACAACACAGAGATTAGAGGCAACAGTGCAGAACAGACCAAAGGGGTTGATTGAGCATGTCATAGCTGATGTAGTGGGAGAATGGTAGGACATTTGATGTGGGAGGACAGGACAAACAGACAGCGGACTATGGTGAGCTAGAAAAGGACATGCTGACGCCAGATGGAGGTGACAGGACCAGTTCACATGAACGCTCATATTTTTGAGATGAAAAAGTTGGGTCATACCTGTTATGTAAATGTTTTTGTCTCCACTTTCTCTGTGTTGGGATGTGATCATCGTTCACTCTCTTGCAATTTGTCTACTGCCCAAATTGGTTAATTAACATTGCTCTCATCCCTGGATTGTTTAATATTTCAGATTTAGCTTTTTGGGTGACCAGTTTATTTGTTGTCTTTCAGTTCGTAGCTTCTTCTCCCTGGTTATTGGTTTGCTGATTGGACCATGATTGGGATAGTTCACACCAGAGATAGTCTGCACATGCTGGTTATGTGACAGTGGCACTGCTTCTCTTTCACCTGTAGGTGATTTGTTGTAGTTTTGAGAGATGTGTAGCTTCAATATTTGCAGAGATGTGTTTTATGAGGTTAGGTTTGGTCCTCTACAACTGGTGGTACAGCATTTTTGACCACATTACTGGCTGAAAGTGAAGATGATCTGAAACATTTGCTTCTCAAGATCAGGGAACATAGTCTTAAAATGGGCCTGCACCTTAATGTAAAGAAAATAAAGATCATGACAACTGGAAAAATCAATAAGTTCATCACTGATGGAAGAGAAATTGACATCGTGGACAACTTTAACTTACTTGGATCAACTATCAATAAAGAATTAACAAACAGTCAAGAAATATGACGATACATTTCTCTTGGCTGAATGACTATGAAGGACCTAGACAAGATTCTCAAGAACAGAGATTCTCTCTCCATATAAAGATTTGACTCATTCAAGTCATGGCATTTTCAATAACATTATATGGATGCGAAAGTTAGACAGTGAAAAAGATAGGAAGAAAATTGATGCCTTTGAATTATGGTGCTGGTGGCGAATACTGTGTATAGCATGGAATGCCCGAAGAACAAACCAGTCAGTATAGAAGAGATCAAACCTAAGCTTTCTTTAGAAGCTAAGATGACAAGACTTTGACTTTCATACTTTGGACATATCGTGCGAAGAAAGGAATCATTAGAGAAAGACATTGTGCTTGGCAAGGAAGAAGGTCAATGCAAAAGAGGAAGGGCAGCAATGAGATGGATCGATACAATAACAGCAGCTATGGGTACCAGTCTGTCAACAATGAGCCGTCTGACTGAAGACTGAACACAATTTAGGACAACTATACAGAGGGTCGCCATGAGTCGACACCAACTCAATGGCACTTAATAACAAAAAAAGGTGTTTGACACAGGCATGCATATTTCCGGTAGCATAATGACAGGGGATCATTGGTATCTCTCTCAATAGTCTTGGATCCTGTGTCTGAGGGACACAGGTTCTCCAATGCTGCTTTATGTTTCTTGTATATAGTATCTGCTAGATGTTCTCACAGCATTATTTGCATACGTGTGTGTATAGGAAGGGCAGGTTGCAAAAGAGATGTACAGGCATGTATATCCAGACATTTTGTGTGCTCCTACATTACTTGGCCAACTGTCACATTTTCTTTCTGCAGGTGATGCTGGATATGGGTGTCGGGCCTGGTTGCTGACCCCTATGTGTTTTCCACGGTCACGTGCAGAGATGAGGTACAATGAGTCCCATGCCTCCACCACTCTGTCATCGAGCGCACCTTTGGTGTGTTAAAGAGACGCTTCAGATATCTGGATAAGACTGGTAGGGCCTTATAATACTGACCCATGACTATGGCACACATAATCCTGGTCTGCTGCATCCTGCACAACATTGCTCTCAGGCACAATATCCCAGTCGACATTAATCCAGATCTTAAAGATGATCCTGTGTGCCCTCCTATATGTAGTTGTGGATACACACATGCAGGCACAGTTATCAGGCAGCGTCTAATCGAGCAGCTCTTCTCATGTGAGTAATGTTTATGTGGGGAAAGGTGTATGTGAATAAATGTGCATATTATCCTGTGTGTTTCATGACTACAATCTAACATATGTGTGTCTTCTGTGTTTGTGACTATTCAGAATGTGTTTGTTGGGCTACTGCTCCTGCAGTTGTGGTGAGGTGCCTCATTGGCCTAAGAGGATCTACATGCAGCCTATTGTGGTACAACTTTATACATATAACAACATGGCAGTGATTTGGAACTGGTTTGTCATTCACAAAGGCATCAGAGGTATGCTTCTTACATCACATCCCTGCATATGTTCCACAAAGATATCTCTCTGATGTGCTGATACTGTAGCGCCAGTTACCCTATGTGGATTGAGGGCACGGGACAACATTTGACATGGGTGTTGTTCCCTCGTATTCCTACATACATTGCTGTGAACCTATCTTGCATACCTATATATACCTCATGTCTGTGAGTAACCATTTATGTCGCCATTTGGATTTCAGCAGGTGGTAATTTGACATCATAGTGTTGCTGACATTCCCATTTATGATGTTGAGTATACACATGTGATAGGGAGGCACATTGCATGTAACTATTTCTTTTTTTTTTTAATTCTTTATTTTAGATTTCAGAAAAATTACAACAGAAAAACTAAAAAAAGGATACAGTTAAAATAACACATCCCTTTGAACATAAGGAAAAAAAACCTTAACAACCCACCCCAACTCCAACCCCCCCCCCCCCCCGCCCTCCAGTTCAGGTGGCCATCCTAAAAGGAACTAGAAAAGGAAAAACAAAAGGAAAAACAGAGGCTTGCAAGGACCATGATATATCACAAAAACTACCCTTTGCCATCCGCGAACATGATTGATGATTACCCCCTAAGTCACAACATATTGTGCTTTCAATATACTGTATAATCATATAGGGGTTTCCACTTAAGCAAGGTAGAAGGCATAGAAATTGTACCATATCATGGCATCTGCTCATATTTATAACATAAACATAGTCGATTCCACCATGTGTGCCAACTGAGATCCACCGTGTGCTTCCAATTGCCAATTGCGAGATGCAGCGCCACTCCCATCATAAAATCAAAGAAGAAATGGCATTCCCTCTGTAATGACGGAATGTCAGTTGCTGAATGGAAACAATGATAGACCTAGAGAGAGTGGTCCTGAATCTCAAGACATCTTGAATTCGGTTCCAAATCGGAATCCAGTAGGACTGAACATTAGGGCAATCATAAACCATGTGCCTTAAAGTGCCAACATCCCACTGACAAGACCAACATATATTGCCAGTTGATTTATCCCACTTAACCTTTATTGGGGTAAAATGAGCTCTGTGCGCAAAAAAATTATAGTCCCTGGGAAATAGAGACGGATTGAGAAATTCTAATTAATTTACTCCAAAATTTCCCCCGCGAACCCAGAGAGAGATTATCCCCAGTGTCGTGTTTCCATATCTGCTGAGCGCCAGAGGAATGTGCGGAAGGACGATGGGCTACCAACTGATGATAATAGCAAGCCACCCCTGAGGCCTGTTGGGCTTTTCCAATTATGTTAAGTAGACCCCATTCCTCAGGTAATGATCTGATATCGATAAGGGATTTCCCTAAACAATATCTCAACTGAATCCACTGAAAGTATGAGGATCTAGGCAAGTCAAATTCCCACTGCAGACACACAAAAGGCTTCCACTTACCATCAAATATCAACTACCCTATAGACCAAGTACCCCTATGAAACCATTGCTTCCAGGCGATCAGATTTTGTTGAATTTTTAAAAAAGGGCTATACCAAGCATCGACAGGCATTTTTCTCGAGGAATTATACTCACTAACTGCTGAAAAGCCTTTTGGGTGTCCTTGATAACCATATGGAACTTCAACCTCTCTGAAGACACCATGCCAGAGAGAAGCCTCAGGGGAAACAGAGCTGTCAGTCTCTCTTCCAAATCCAGCCACACTGGACATTGGCCCCCAGGTTCCTCTACCCATCTTGATCCCTGCTTTAACAGAAAGGTGCAGTGATAAGCCTGATAATCAGGGAAGTTCACACCCCTCCTCTTTTTTGGACTTAAGCTTCCTAAGAGCAATCCTAGGTGGTTTATTTTTCCATAAAAACTGGACAAGAGTCCTTTCCACTTGCCGGTATGTTTTATCTGAAAAGAAAACCGGCAGCATTTATGTTTATGTTTATTCAGGAAATTGATATACCGCCCCCCATTACATCGGGGAGGTTTACAATATAACAAAACAAAAATATTTGAGGAGGAAAGAAAGGAACTACAATATGTATAAAGAAAAGAGGGGGAAAGATACATACATAGTTCACCTTAGGAGTGATAGTCATCTTTATCGCTTCAAGACATCCCTACCAAGATAAATAGGCCGGCGACCATTTTGCAGTCATATTTCGTACAGTAGTAAGGAGAGTCTCTTCATTATATTGCAGTGTTTCAATAAGTGGATGACAATAATGAACTCCTAAATATTTTATCATTTTGGGTTCCCAGACAAAAGAATAGTCATCCAAGTCTGCACTACAAACTTGCGAATTCAAGGGGAACGCTACAGACTTTGTCCAATTAATTTTATATCCTGATAGCCTTGAGTATTCATTTATCAACTCAAGAACATCTGGAATTGAACTGGGTGTAATGAACAACAACAAATCGTCAGCATAGGCAGAGAGCTTGATTTCCATACCAGCAATAGGCACACCTTTAACCGCAGAACTCTCTCTCAACAGCAGAGCCTAGGGTTCCAAGGCAAGATTGATGCCGCGTCCTAAGGGAAAATCTCTGGATTGAGTCATGTTCACAAAAATATTAGCACTTAGTTTCGCATACATGAGTTTAATTAGTTTAAGGAACACTTCACTGAAGCCAAACCACCTCAAAACAGCAAATAAGAAAGGCCACTCCAGTCGATCGAACGCTTTCTCTGTATCCAGCGACAATCTGAACAACGGGCCCTCCACCCCTACCGCTCCTTCCAAAACATGGCAAAACACTCTGGCATTATCTGCTGTAGAGCGTCCCTTTGTGAAACCACACTGATCCGGGTGAATCAAAGAGGGGATTAATTTGGTAAGACAGCCAGCCAGGGAGACAACAAATATTTTATAGTCTGCATTTAGTAACAAAATTGGGTGATAGTTACTGACCAACTGAGGGTCCCTCCCAGGTTTTTCAAGAACCACAACATTCACAGAGGTGAACGTACCAGTTTGAGCATCCGCTTCCAAGAGGAGCCGATAATATTGTTGAAGATATGGACCTAACACTTTAGAAAAGGTTTTTTAAATTCAACCGGAGGCCGTCTGGTCTGGCAGCCTTGCTCGTTTGCATAGAATCAATGGCCTGGTTAATTTCCATAACCGTGATCTGCCTATCCAAGACTGCAGCTATTTCCTAATCAAGAATAGGCCTCTGAACATCAGCCAGTAGTCTCTCAAAAGCTTCCTCAGAGAATTCTATCTCTGACGAGTACAGTTGAGCATAGAAAAGACGGAAGGTATCTGTAATTTCAGTGTCTGCAACAATCAATTTTTGCATCTGGGAGTCTCGTAAAGTGGCAATGCGAGAGGTTTCTTTATGACCTTTTAACGAATTGGCTAGTAAACGTCCAGCCCTATTGCCTTCTAAATAATACCGCCTTTTCTGCATCTGGATATTCTGTGAAGCTTCAGTGGCTAAGATCACATTATAACTAAATCTAAGGCATTATAGACAGAGTGGAGGAGTAGCCTAGTGGTTAGAGCAACTGCCTAGTACCCAGAAGATCAAAGGTTCAATTCCCACTGGCACTCCGGTGTGACTTTGGGCAAGGAAGAAAAGGCTGGCAATCTACTTCCAGTGATACATTGCCAAGAAAACCCAGAGGTAGCTATGAGTCAGCACTGACTTGATGACACTTAAAAAAAAAAGGTGTTGTAGACATATCAAAGTATTAGGATCAGTTTTCTGGTCTAGGATGCATTCCCACACTTTAATCTGCCTATCCATGGCTTCTAGTTGTTTAGCATGATGTATAGCAAAGCTGGTAATGGTGGCCCACATATTTGCTTTGAAACCCTCCCACCACGCCCATCCTGAAGTGTCCTGGGGCGAGTTAAACTGAAAATACGCCACTATTAGAATGGTTTCACAAAACTCCTGATTGCTAAGAAGAGTTCTGTCGAAATGCCACTGTGTATGAGATGAGGAGCTCGAAGAATCTAATAGGGACAATGAGATTGCGGCATGATCTGATATATAAGCAACATGAATGTTGGACTCACTAATTCTAGGACACAATCCCTTGGAAACTAGGAAAAAATCTATGCGTGATACCAAATTATGAGGAGGAGAGAAAAAAGTATATTCCTTATCAACAGGATGTTGTAACCGCCATTTATCTACTAAACCTAATTCTTGTATTAGTGACAAAAGTACAGGGTGTGCTTTAGGGGTCCTATTAGTTCTCACAGGTCTCCTGTCTAATAAGGGGTCCATCAAGAGGTTGAAGTCTCCGCCCCAGAATAATTGGATATCTGGATGCCTCTTGCACCTCAGCCGCTACAGAATTAAAGAAATCAGGGCAATCTAAATTTGGGGCATAAATATTGATGACAGCCAGTTCAGTGAGGCCTATCTTGATAACAGCCATTGCCCAGCGCCCTTCGATATCAGATCTGGATTGCAGCACTATAGGGGATAGAGATTTCCTTACTAGTATGGCTACTCCATTTTTCTTATGATTTGCAGCTGAGAAAGCTATAAGTGTAAAGGGTTTCATATCTAGTTTTAAAGACTCCCTTGCATTCAAATGTGTTTCTTGTAGAAAAAGGATGCCAGCACTTTCTTTATGCCCATATAAAAGTACAGGGTTGTTAATGCCCTTAACATTCAGTGAGACTATCTTAAAGGAAGACACAGAGACAATATAGCACACAATAACATACAATTGCTACAGAAACATACCATATTGTAACATAGATTTTTACATTGTTAATCCACATCTCTGAAAAAACAGAAATAAAACAGCTGTGATATCCCAAGGGAAAAAACAAAAGCAGAAATACCACGACTTAACCATAGCCCTTACAAACGACCGCCCCAAATAGAACATGATTCTAAGTATAAAAAGCCACCAAAATCCTGGGGGGCTATGCCGAACTCTAAACTTAGCGGGTGAGCCCAAAAAGGAAAAGAGAGACACAGAGGGTATAAGCAAATAATTCACTTCTTCTCCTTTGCCAAATAAAACTCCCCTTTCTAACAATTATCCACAACAAGTATGTCCTCCCCAAACACCAAAGTTCTAGAGCACTGGAACAGAACAGCCCCTCCCTATCCTTTAATGCCCCAACACTATCTGATCCAACCCAAACATCACAGACAAAAGAGAAAAAAAGAAAAAGAACAATGTGCCCAGAGCAATAGGAGTTGCCCGGAAAGAGCCAGAGTGTATGTCAACTACACTACAATTAAAATTATTGCTTCACGAGCTTGTAACCCAGTTATGGCTCCCACATAAGGAAGATTAAGGTATTCTGCAAGCTTATATCCACTGCTGTGTGCAAAGCAGGGTTTTCAACGCATCAACACCAGTTCTTTGTCTTCCAAGAAAGCATGCAACTCCCCAGGGTCATCGAATGTCCTGGTTTGATTGTGCAATGTGACTTTTATACGGGCAGAATAGAGCAGTCCAAAAAGGGCCTGCAACTGCAGCAAACGTGGACGCAACACCAAAAAACATAGAAACATAGAAATATGACGACAGAAAAAGACCACATGGCCTATCTAGTCTGTCCTTCCATATCAACAACTACAGCAGTCCCCTTTTTACCTTTAGAGATCCTCTGTGTTGGTCCCATGCTTTTTTGAATTCAGTTACTGTCCTCATCTCTACCACCTCCACTGGGAGACTATTCCACAGATACAACACTCTTTCCGTAAAGAAATATTTCCGCATATCACTCCTGAATCTATCTCCCTTCACCATCATCCCATGTCCCCTCGTAGCAGAACTTGCTTTCAATCAAAAGCGGCTCTCTCCCTGAACATTTATGCCACGGAGGTATTTAAACATCTCAATCATATCACCTCTATCCCGCCTTTCCTCTAAGGTGTACATATTAATTTCACACTTTGCAACCAACACCTCCGGGTCAGGGATGACTGGTTGCACGCAATGGTATCTCCAGGCAGTCCCTGTCCAGCACATGCACCACGCACCAGATGTCCTCCACATTGCAAAATGTTTGCCGAAAGCATCATATATCTTGTATGTCATTAGCTGGTTTGCTACTCAGAGTACATTGAGGTGTCGTTGTCATTCTGCATTGCTTGACATGATGGGGACCTGAGCCACACATGTACCACATGGCCAGGGACATATCTATGTGGAATAGCAGATGTGAACATAATGTGTTCTGATTATTTTGACTGTCCTACACCTTCAATGGTAGCTGTGTTTTGGCAATGTGCTGGTTTAATGTTGAACAATTTCCAAATTGAAATAAAATGTGCAGGCACTGGGTTGGTAACTCACGATGTGTGCTGACAGCCATACTTGCAGTAGTGTGCAAAAGTCTGGAATCACTTGTAAATTTGACGTTTTTTCAACTTCGTAACCTTATATCTTAATTTCTTTTTCCTCCCAGTGGCTTTTTATGTGTATCTCATGATAAGTGATAGATTTGGCTATTAGGGCAAACTTATAGTATTGGCTTGGCCCTTATTTTCTGAGTTTGTTCCTCATAGTTGTCCTGTTGATAGATTTTCTGTGAAAATCGCGTAATGTACATTGTTGGCCAACAATATATTATTGTAAGTATGCTTTAAAATATTATTGACGCACGCCAGGTTTCCTTCAAATTAATGTATGTGGCCTTGAAAAAGGCCATTTTTATGTGTCAGTAATGGCTCAGTATTTGATGAGCCACCATTTGTTCTTGATCACCTGACTGCACCTTGTTGGCATTGAGTGAACCAGTCTGACAAGGTGATCGTTGGTGACAACGCAGTTCCAAGCTACAATGAGTAACTCAATCAGCTCAAGCTTTGATGACAGATGCCTCTTGGATATTTCTAAGGCCATCTTGTGCAACAGGTTCTCGACTGGATTCAGATCTGGCGACTGGGCAGGCCAGTCCTTTGACTTGATGTTGTTCCGCTGCTTCCAGCTGATCACCTGTCTGGAGCGATGGCAGGGTGTATTGTCATCTTGGAACACAAACTGGCCAGGAAACAGCTGGTGTGCTGATGGCACCATGCACTTTTGCAGTATGGTGATGTACTTGGCCCCGTTGACCATTCCATCGATGATGTGAAGACATCCAACGCCATTGGCAGCCATGCAGCCCCAGACCATGAGCTTTAAAGCAGGGGTCTCAAACACGCCCGCGATGCATAGGGGGAAAAAAAAAACACCCCGGCTTCTGCTGCTGCTGCCGCCGCTGCCGTGGCCGGCAATAGCAGCAATATCGCAAGTCCCGCAGGCTCCGCTCCCCCCCCCCCCTTCCTTCCTGCTTGCCTGCCAGTTCTCCGCTTCGGCGTCGCCTTTCAGAGCCGCGAAGGAAATTTCCCATCTGCCCCAGCGGGCTGAACAGAGTCACGAGGGAGAAGCTCTCCCTTCGCGGCTCTGAAAGCCAAAGCCGAAGCGGAGAACTGGCAGGCAAGCAGGAAGGAAGGAAGGGGGGGAGGGGGGGAACGGAGCCCGCGGGACTTGCGATATTGCTGCTATTGCCGGCCACGGCAGCGGCGGCAGCAGCAGCAGAAGCTGGTTTTTTTTTAAAGTTTAATTTTCCCGGGGAGGGGGAGGGAGGGAGGGAGCAGGACTTGATGGGGGGAGCAGGACGGGGGGGGGAGCAGGACTGGATGTGGGGGGGGCAGGACTTGATGGGGGGGGAGCAGGACTTGATGGGGGGGGAGCAGGACTTGATGGGGGGGGGAGCAGGACTTGATGTGTGGCTGGGGGGGTAGTACTGAAAATGGGGTGATGGGGGTTAGGACTGGTAATGGACAGATGGGGGTTAGGACTGGAGGTGGTCTGATTGGGGGGCTAAGACTGAAATGGGGTTATGGGGGGGCTAAGAATGAAGATAGGGCGATGGAAGGGTTAGGCCTGGAAGTGGGCTGTTGGGGGGCTTAGGACCGATAATGGGCTAGGGGGGGGCTAGAACTGGTAATGGACTGGGGGGGGGTGCTATGACTGGAAATGGGCCGAGTAGAAGGGGGAGCTTGAACTGCAAATAGCTGATGGGGACAGGGTCTTGGAATGGTAATGGGCTGAGTGGAAGGGGGCTTGGAATGGAAATGGGCTGATGGGGAGGGGGGCTTGGAAAGGAAATGGGCTGTGAGGGGAGGGAGCTAGGACTGGAAATGGGCTGATGATGCGGGGACTAGAAGGGAGCGGATGCTGGGTGGGGCAGGAGCTAGAAGGGAGTTGATGTTGGGGGACGATTAGAATGGGATGGGGCTGGGAGAGTGAAATGGAGAGGGGAAATATATTTTGTGTGGGAGGGAAGAAAAATCTACAATTGGCCGGGTATTGGGAGAGTAAGTGGGGATTGAGGATGGAGGGGTAAAATTTGAGTGGATGAAATAGGAATGAGGAAAGAGCAAAAGGAGAATGATTAGTATGTTAAAGCAGATGTAGAGAGAATGGAAAAAAACTAGGAAAGAAGAAAGGACAAATGGACAGCAGACGATGGAAAGTTAGCAGAAGACACAAAGAAACCAGAAGAAAGTGAATGGAACAATTGCAACTGAAAAAAAAATGCACAAAAGGTAGAAAAATATCTCTTTATTTTGAATTTATTAACTGAAATATGTCAGCTCTTGGAAATGTGCATCTTTAACGTCTGCACTTTATTTAATACAAGAGGAAATCAATGTATAGTTTTATTTCTACAGTGTTGTACATTCTAAGTTTGGCTTTTGGGGTTCCCAGTTTAATTGTCTTCCTGTTTCTAAATTGTGATTCCTTGTTTGGTGATGGTGTATGTTCTGCATGTGTAACTGAGCTGAGGTATTCTGTTTATGTAATTCCTATTTGACATTGCCACTTGTTCTCTTTCCCGAGTAGGTCATGTATTGTTATTCTCTGAAATGTGTTGATTTAATATTTGCAGTGTTGCCTTTTGATAGTTAGGGTATGGTGCTTTGTGAGTCCTGGTAGTGCTGTTAGGACACGGCAGGTTTGCTATGGGTTCTAAATGAGCAGTGTTTCTAGTAGTTCCTAATGTGCCTGGCGGTTGGCACTGGTTTATAGTAATGTAGAAATCTTTTAGTCTTTCTTTATCCATACACTCATTAAGAGGCATGTTTACTAAAAGTTAGTATGGTAACATTATGCAAATATTTATGCAAATGATGCCCTTATGCAAATGAGGCCTGCGTCTTGTGCGGCCCCCGGGTTACTCTACAAGTCCTCATTTGGCCCTCAAAGCAATTTGAGTTTGAGACCCCTGCTTTAAAGGATGTTTCACAGTGAGGTTAAGACACTCAGGCTTGAATTCCTCTCCAGGAAATCTCCTCACGTAGGTGTGGGCCTGGTTACCAAACAGGCAGAAGGTGCTTTCATCTCTGAATAGCACCTTTTCCCACATTTCAGTCAACCAGGTTGAGTGCTTTCTCATCCACACAATCTGGTTGCGCCTTTGTATGTCAGTCATCAGTGGCTTATTCCGTGCTTTGCAGCCCCGGAGACCAAACTGCAGGCACCGGCGACAAACTGTTGATGAGCTGACACTGACCTCACTCTTGTCTGACCACTCTCGAAGCAGCTGAGGAGAGGTCAACTTGTGAATAGTCAGTGAAATGTGTCATAGTGCACGGTTCTGGCGTGATGTTGATGCATGTGGACGACCTGAACGAGGATTGTCCACCACTGAACCCATTTCTTTCAGCAGCAAGATGGGGGCTTTCCAGTCTATTGCATTGAGCGTCATATGTATGATTTTCTCCCAGTTGGTGAGAGGTCTTACGTGTGCACTAGGTGCAAGGAGCTCTTTGCTCTCAGGGAATGAGTCCATTCTCTAGAGGCTAGAGTAGCAGACTTGGAAGACATAAGAAAGACAGAGAGGTACATAGACGAGACCTACAGGGATATAGTCCAGAAGTCCCACCTCCAGTCTGGCAGCATTCCTGTTGCCATGGAGGAGAGAGGTCATGTGACAGGAGAGCATCACCCTGGTGTGGCAGGAAGTGATCCTGTAACTAGGACCTGTCCTCCAGGTGATGTAAAACCCTCTCGCACTGAGGAAATTTCTCCAGGGTCATGTGCCCATGAGGGAAGGGTTAGGACAGCCATTATAGTTGGTGATTCAATCAATAGGCATGTAGATAGCTTGGTGGCTGGTGGATGTGAGGATTATCTAGTAACATGCCTGCCTGGTGCGAAGGTAGCGGAACTCACACGTCACCTAGATAAGGTCTTAGATAGTGCTGGGGAGGAGTCTGCTATCTTGGTACATGTCGGTACCAATGACATAGGAAAATGTGGTAGGGAGATTCTGGAGGCTAAATTTAGGCTTTTAGGTAGGAAGTTGAAATCCAGAACTTCCAGGGTTGCATTCTCCAAAATGCTTCCCGTTCCACGCACAGGACTAAAAAGGCAGGCAAAGTTCCGGAGTCTCAATGCGTGGATGAGACAATGGTGTAAGGATGAGGGTTTCGGATTTGTTAGGAACTGGGGAACATTCTAGGGAAAGGAGGGACACTTCCGAAGGGATGGGCTTCACCTTAACTGGGATGGAACCAGGCTGCTGGCATTAACCTTTAAGAGATAGAGCAGCTTTTAAACTAGATGATAGGGGAAAGCCGACAGTCGCACAAGAGCGCATGGTTCAGAAGAATGTATCCTTGAAGGATACTACCAAAAGCAGAGAGGTTCCAAAAAAGAGTAAAGTAGCCCAAATGCCCTCGAGTATGGAGCAGACAGAGCTTAAAGATCCCAAATTACTCATGCCTACTAATAGCCAAATTAATATGAATAAAATACAGTCTCTAAAATGCTTGTATGCAAATGCTAGAAGTCTAAAAAATAAGATGGGAGAGTTAGAATATATAGCACTAAATGAGAGGTTAGATATGATTGAAATCTCAGAGACATGGTGGAGGGAGGACAACCGGTGAGACACTGTGATACCTGGTTACAAACTATATCTTAATGATAGAGCTGATGAAATTGGTGTAGGAGCTGCGCTCTATGTTAGAGAGGGCATTGAGTCAGAAAGGATTAAAGTTTTGCAGGAAACAAAATTTGCTGTAGAATCTCTATGGATTGAAATTCCATGTAAAAAGGGGAAGGCAATGGCAGAGGGGGTGTACTATCGACCGCCTGGCCAGAATGAACAAATGGATGATGAAATGCTCAAAGAAATCAAGGAAGCTAACAAAAGTTACAGCACAGTAATAATAATGGGTGATTTCAATTACCCCGGTATCGACTGGATTAGTGTCACGTTAGGACATGCTAGGGAGATAAAGTTCCTAGATGAAATAAATGACTGCTTCTTGGAGCAGCTGGTTCATGAACCGACCAGAGGGGAAGCCATATTGGACCTAGTTCTTAGTGGAACACCAGATCTGGTGCAAGAGATAAGGGTGTTGGGGCCACTTGGCAATAGTGATCATAGCATGATCGCGTTTGATTTAATTAGTGGAGGAAGGATAGTAAAGAAATCCACAGTACTACCTTTTAACTTTTAAAAGGGAGACTGTGATAAAATGAGGAAAATAGTTAAGAAAAAACTAAAAGAAGCAGTTGCAAAGGTTAAAGACTTAAATCAAGCTTAGGTGTTGTTGAAAAATACTATCTTGGAAGCCTAGACCAGCTGTATTCCATGTTTTAAGAAAAGTGGAGGAAGTCCAAAAAACTGCCAGCATGGTTTAAAGGTGAGGTCAGAGAGGCTGTTGTTGCCATAAAAGCATCTTTCAGAAAATGGAAAAAAGAGCCAAACGACGAAACCTGGAAACAGTACAAATCCTGGCAAGTTAAATGCAAGGCATTGATAAGGCAGGCAAAGGGAGAATTTGAGAAGAAGCTTGCTGCGGAAGCAAAAATGCATAATAAAGACTTTTTCAAGTACATTCGTAGCAAAAAACCTGTGAGAAAGTCTGTTGGTCCATTAGATGATAGAGGGGTTAAAGGGGCACTAAGAGGTGACAAGGCGATAGCAGAGAGACTGCATGAATTTTTTCTTCAGTCTTTTCTGAGAAAGATGTAGGGATGTTACCCATGACTGAAGTGGTATTTAAAGGTGTGGAAGAATTGAATGAAATATCAATACATCGGGAAGATGTATTACAACTATTAGATAAACTGAAGAGTAGCAAATCACCTGGGCCAGATGATATACATCCAAGGGTGTTGAAAGAACTGAAATGTGAGATTGCAGACCTGCTATTAGTAATTTGTGAATTATCATTAAAATCATCTGTAATACCTGAAGTTTGGAAGATGGCGATTGTAACACCAATTTTTAAAAAGGGTTCCATGGGTGATCCGGGAAACTACAGACCGGTGAGCCTGACGTCATACCGGGAAAAACAGTAGAAACCAACATAAAGAACAAAATTGCTGAACATGTAGACATTCATGGCTTAATGGGAGACAGCCAACATGGCTTTAGACAAGGAAGATCTTGTCTTACTAATCTGTTATGTTTTTTTGAAGGTGTGAATAAACAGGTAGACAAAGGTGAGTCGGTTGATATAGTGTATTTGGACTTTCAGAAAGCCTTTGACAAGGTCCCTCATCAGAGACTTTTGGCAAAACTAAAGAGTCATGGGATAGGAGGCAGTGTACTATTGTGGATCAGGAACTGGTTAAAAGATAGAAAGCAGAGGGTAGGGCTAAATGGTTAATTTTCCCAATGGAGAACGGTAAATAGTGGTTTACCCCAGGGATCTGTGCTGGGCCCGCTGCTTTTTGACATATTCATAAATGACCTGGAAAAGGGAATAACGAGTGAGGTTATCAAATTTGCAGATGACACAAAACTATTTAAAGTTGTTAAAACCCAAGGGGATTATGGAAAATTCCAAGAGGATCTTGATAAATTGGAAGACTGGGCATCAAAATGGCAGATAAAATTTAATGTGGACAAGTGCAAAGTTATGCACCTAGGGAAGAACAACCCAAACTATAGTTACACAATGCAAGGTTCCACATTAGGAACCACCACCCAGGAAAAAGATTTAGGCATCATTGTGAATAACGTGTTAAAACCCTCGGCCCAGTGTGCAGCGGCGGCCAAAAGAGCAAATAGAATGCTAGGTATCTTAAGGAAAGGAATGGAAAATAAAACAAAGGATATTATAATGCCTCTATATCGTTCAATGGTGAGACCGCACCTTGAATATTGTGTGTAATTCTGGTTGCCGTATCTTAAAAAGGATATAGCTTTATTAGAAAAGGTTCAGAGAAGAGCCACCAAAATGGTAAAGGGGATGGAAGGATACCCCATGAAGAAAGGCTAAAGAGGTTAGGGCTCTTTAACCTGGAAAAGAGACGGCTGAGGGGTGATATGATAGAAGTCTATAAATTAATGAACAGAGTGGAACGGGTAAACGTAGATCGATTGTTTACATTATCAGAATATAGAAAGACTAGGAGACATGCAATGAAGCTACAGGGTAAACTATTTAAGACTAATAAAAGAAAAAAATTTTCACTCAACGTGTAATCAAACTCTGGAATTTGTTACCGGAGGATGTAGTAAAGGCTGTTAGTGTAGCTGGGTTTCAAAAAGGTTTGGACAAGTTCCTGGAGGAAAGGTCCATAAACCATTATTAAGAAGGGACCCAGGATATCAATGCTTGACCCAGTACAAGCATTGTGGAACCTGTGTCTTTTGGGGAAACTGCTAAGTACGTATGACCTAGATTGGCCACTGTTGGAAACAGGATACTGGGCTTGATGGACCTTGATCTGACCCAGTATGGCATATCTTATGTTCTTATGTTTCTTCTTCTGTACAATCTTAACAACAGCGCTCTGACTGCAGCCAACTTTCCTGGCTATCCTTCCTCGCTCATTAAGGACACATGAACACGCTCCTCCAACGTCAGGGTCCGAGTCATCTTCATGGTCGATCCAGAAAGCGTATGAAATTGAAAAATTCCGCACATTTTTATAGCTGCACTGTTGGCTAGATATCTGCATTGTGATTGGTTAGTGAAACCAGCCTCCTGATTGGTCAGGAATGACGTGTGCATATTGGATAATCTCAATCCAGTTTTTATGCAGGATCCACAATAATTGCAGTAGCTATCTTCCAGTGTCTGTAAAGTATTTAAATTGGAAGCAAGGAATGCAAAAAAGTCCACTCTAATAGCCAAATGTATTCTTTTAATGTGGTATAAAGATGAATATGCTGGGCTAACACAAAATTTTAAAAAAAACGTTAGAAAGTACAAAAAATGCAAAACTCACAAGAGATTCCAGACTTTTGCCCACAACTTTTCAGAGAGCAAGGACCACCCACAGTGGAAGGCCCCAACAGTGCACCTGCAGTCACCATCACCCACAGGTTGGCTGAGATGGCAACAGCAGACGATGATGCCTGAGAAGGGGTGGCATACAGTAAAGGAGCTTATGTTGTGCAACACATGCCAATGCTGGACATTGCTATCCAAGTGGCAGATTGGTGGATCCAGATGGTGCACACTGGCCTGGTGATATAGTCCACTGATTGTGTTGAGTGGCTCCTTGGCACACCTTAGTTGTCACAGTCCCTTGCTATGGATTCTGCCTTCATCATCAGGGAACCTCACACCTCACTTTCAACACCCATGGCTACAGAATCTAACTTGGAGATAGCCGTGATGCTACACACACCATTTTAGCCAGGGGGATGGACTATTTGCAGTGAAAAGTCAAGCAGCACCATTACTGACAATTGCAGTCTTCCACTCCTGACTGTCATTTTGATTATTTTATTATATTGCTGCCTTGGCTCCATGACTGACAAGAAATGTTTTGGCAGGAAACAGCATCAAAATGGGTGTGTGACAGCAGTGGCACATTGTATATGGGATATGTCATTTCTTTGTCACCCTTGCACTGGCTGTTTTAACCATGACAAGCTGTCACACATCCCAACAAGGTGCACCACAGCTACATGCGTTATCTCTGTTTCCTGCATCCGGGAGTGATACTCTGCATAGAGGGCGTCTCTGTGACATTAGGCGATTTACATTGTGCATATGTGTGTGCCTGAACGTGTTGTGACACAGTGACATTGGGTGATGTGTAAATAGAGTAGGTTACTGTACCATGCTTTTCATGCTTAGCCAGTTCATAAACCATGTTAATGTTTTGTTTCCTAATAAAGCTTGGTACTTATTGATTTATCTACAGCTTATGCAGTCACATGTGTACTTCATCCTGTGTCTCTTGTGACAATGTGCCACACACCTGGCAAAGGCCATTTTATGATGTGCTTATCTGTGTTGTACCTCATTGCTTAGATTGTGTACTGCATGTATATTCTTGGACCTGTACACCTCATTGACATAGGGTACTACTGTAACAGCCCATGAGTGTGAGTGTATCTGAGTGTGCACCTGTGACATGCTTTTAATGTGCCAGCACATGTGCTCATCATAACTACCTCTATCTCAATGTTGTAGATTGCTGCCCAGAGGGTCAGAAGGCATTTATGCAAGTAACTGGCCTAGTTACCTGTGTACATGGCTTCAGGGTTAATTTGCCACAGCACCTAGTCAGGTGCTGGCCCTCTGAGATGCTATGTACCTCCCTAACACACCCATGTTTATTTATTTATTTAACATTTCTTATATACCGTCTTTTATGGTATCAAGGTTGTTTATATTGAACAAACTGAAATTACATTGAACAGGGCATTATAACTTTGTGATAACTATTTTACAGTAAACATGGGCAATGGAGGGTTAAGTGGCTTGCCCAAGACCACAAGGAACACCTGTGGGACTGGAAACCCCAGTCCTTTTGGCCCAAGGTTGCTATTCTCTAGTGGGATTTGAACCCCCAACCTTCTGGCCTGAGGTAACTTGCCCCAACCACTTGGCCACTCCTCCCTCCCTCCATGTGCTATATGTGTGGTATCAGGATGTGTTAGGGTCATTCTGTGGCAAGGCATGGGCAGATAAACATTGTTGACAGGCAGGTACATATTTCTAGGCAACACACATATCCATCTGTGCATGATACCTTGACACTGATTCGCCTGAGCATCTTTCAGGCGCAGGGTCTCTGCGGTGTGGCATTTAATTTTGCCCTACCTGGCTAGATCCTGCTCCCTCTAATTTGTGTGTATGGACCCTGGTTTCCCGTGATCTCTTTCCTAACATGCAGAGGGCAGAGACATGCATTTCAGGCCATTTCAGTTTTGGATGATGTTTGGGAGATTGCACAGGGGTATTGGTGTGAAGGCTGCAGTTGTCTGACACATGCTTTTAACATGAGTTGTATCTGCAACCCAAACCATGACCTCTGATCTTTTAAAACACAGCAGATATGTGCACAACAGACAGGTCAGGCAATGTCCGGTGAGAAAGAGCTGGAACATGCTGACACATTGCAGGCAGACACATACATACATATATTCCCATTACCAGCAAGTGTTCCCATAGCTGATGCTGGGCAGATTTAGCAGAGTGCTTGGAGCAGTGTTTGGACACCCCCAGAGGGCTGGTTCAATTCCTGCAGGTTGTTTTCCATTCATTTTGTCCTTGCCTGGTGCACATACCATCCAAAAGGGGTGTGGGTTTAGCATAGCCCTGGGGACCCTGGCATCTATTCATTGGGTGCTATTTTATGCATGCTGTTTTCAATCACACCAATCAGACAGGCAGAGTGTGCGGCCTCAGTTGTAGTCTATTGGGGAGTGTTGGTCATGTGACCGCTGCTGACGCATGACCCACACAGTGGACAGGCTTGGGGAACTGGGGGCTAACTGTGGGAGCTGCTTTTGGCCTCCATCTCATATATTCTGCATATGCAACCACATCCTGCAGGGGTGATATGGATCTTTCAACCTGTTTCTACTTTGCAGACAGATACATACGTTCCCTTTCTTTGAAATTCATGCCATGGCAGATGCCTTGAAGGTTTAGCTGAGTGGTTGGGGCAAGGTGCTTGGACACCCCCAGAGGGCCAGTTCAATTCCCACAGGGTGTTTTCCATTCATTTTGTCCTTGCCTGATGCACACAACATCCAAAAGGGGTGCGGGTTCAGCACAGGCCTGGGCACCCTGGCACCTATTCATTGGGTGCTATTTTATGCATGCTCTTTTCAATTACACCTATCAGACAGGCAGAGTGTGCGGCCTCAGCTGTGGTCCACATCCCACTTCAATATCAGATGGAGATGAGTTATCTGGTCTATGAACTACCACCTGTCTGTCCATCCATCGCCTTCTGATTGCCTTCCATTGATGCTCCTTTATCTGGCAGCTTACCCCTCAGGACACTTTCACCTCAGGCGCATTCGGGTGCAGTGCCTTAAACCTTTCAGGTACCTTCCCGCTTGTCACCTTGATGTGCGATGTGCCGTTTCCGGTGCTAGATGTCAGGGTGCCCTGTTCCGTGCATTACATGGCCCATGACTCCCTTTACGCCAGCCCGCTCACACATGCCCATAGCCTTATATGGCTTCAGGAACCTTAGTACTGCCCTTATTGCTGGGGACTTTACCACGGTTTAGTAAACATACCCCTAAGTCTGTGGAAAACTTCGTAAGAATAAACATGTTAAGATTTTCCAAAAACATTTCTTCTCTCTCCAAATACATTTTTTTATTTATAATAAAAATTTCAAACAAATTTACAAAGTACATTTTAGGAAATAAAATAGAAGTTATAGAAACAATCAATTTCTCTTCACAATATTAAGAATAATCATCCTAAAACTTCACTCTCAAAAAGTCCACATCAACAGGGGAACATGACCACAAAATTATACTAATAAAAGTTTATTGCTGCCTATAACTCATATGAAATTCTCTATACCCCACCCTACCTACTACCCAGAAACCCAAATTCAAAAGCAATATATAAACAAATAAAGCTAAGACAGGATATTTACTTATCTTGAAGAAAGATTTCTAATTGCCCTGGTTCATAAAAAACATAACTGTTCCCCAAGTGGGACCAAACAATTTATATAGGAATTTTAAAAAATAAAGTCTCACCAATAGATATTAAATGATCCTTTAAACACAAAAAACTTCTTCCTCAACTGTGTTGACTTGGCCCCATCCGATGACACAGACACACACACGTACCCCTGTCACCCCTTATAACATACACACTGACATATGAATGCAGACACCTCACCTGACACACACACCTCTCAGCACCCCTTTGGCACACAGAGGTACCCTCCATACTCTCCATGAAACACATATATGCATCCTTAATGTGCCCATGACACACACATGCATCCTGCAACACCCTATAATACGCACACACACACACACACACACACACACTCCCTGACACCTCTCACGTGCCCGATTCTGTAAATGGGGGGAAACTCACCATTGTCACACTACAAGTGCACACTTTGCTACTTGTTTCTTTTGCTTTCCTTATGAAAATCGGAAATACAACTCCCTGTATGCACTGGCATAAAAGTAAGCTTGAAAAGCCAGTTCAAATGATTCAGGGTAAGCAAGACTGGCCTAAGGGTATCTAACGTTCTAGGCAAACCTTCAGTCACGTGACCTCCTCATGGGTGGTGAAAGGCCCTACCCCTCGCCCACTGTCCAGCATTTCCTTTGCACACACACCCATGTTCAGCATCTCCTCCCCCTTCCCTATCATCCCAAAGTGCTATGTTTTGTTATGTTTTGTAAAGCGCACGGATGTCTGAAGTGCAGTATATTAAGCACTCAGTAAAGATAAAGATCCCAATGTCTAGCAACTCCTCCCCCTTCCCTAGCTCCCAAAGGTGTCCAGAATGTCATTGCCTCTTGCCCTTCCTACCCCTCACAGTCCTGACTCTCCCCTTCCCTACACCCCAAGAATCTAGCATCATCACGCCTTTCCTATCCTATTCCTATCCTTTCCCATGTCCAGTATCTCCCCTTCCCTTCCCCCGCCCTGCCTCTATCCCACCTCCATCCTCCACTAATGACTGTTACTGCAGAATGAAAGCACATCTGGGACATTTATCCAAATTATGTGTTGGGAGGTGGGCGAGAGGAAGGGACGCCTTAATTCCAGGTTTGAGCAGCAAGGCATAGAGGAGTCATTAACCTGCACCCCCCCCCCCCCCCGCATCCACCCATCCATCCATCTCATCACAGCAAGAATATCACATCCAAGTAGACAATCAATAGAAAAATAGAAACAGTGATGCATTTCCCCTGTCTTGTGCAAAATATAAAGATAATGGATGTAAATTTTAAATAGCTACCTTTCTCATTGAACCCAACATCCGTTGACTGTATATAGTTGATTAACAATTAAACTTTGGAGAACTATGTACAAAGTTAAGATGTACATAACTCAAGCAATGTTTAATGTAAAAACAGATATGTTATACTGTTTCTTTACCTGTTACAGTCAAACCTCGGTTTTCATGATTAATCCGTTCCAAAAAGTCTGACTAAAACCGAAACGGACTAAAACCGAAGCAAGATTTCCCATAGGAAATAATGTAAATTCAATTAATCCGTTCCAGACACCCAAACATATTGACAAAAAGTACATTGTATAGAGAATAACTATATTTTTACATACAGAAAACAATGAGAAATACATATAAATGACTAATGAAATGGATAAATGAACATTTAACATCACATTTAACTTTATTGAAGACTCTTGTTGAGGGGAGAGGGAGGAGGAGAGGTTATTGTTTGGAAGGGGAGCCATGTGGCAATTGCTGCAGCAGCACGAGCTCCCAAAGTCTCAGCCAGCACTTCTCTCAGCTGCCCGATCGTCCACAGCACAGCAAACACAACGAGACTTTAGGACACCAATCTGATCGCTAACTCCGTCTCAACCCCGCAAGAGAAAGAACTGCCTGCCACATTCATTCAACATCTCCTGCTTACCCTGCTACCTCCGAGCCTGAGGGGGCGCTCCAGAGAACAGGCAGGCGGTGGAGAGATCGGGGCCTTCCTCTCTGCAATCCTTGCATGTCTGGCTCGAGGATGTTGCTCACCTGCCTTTCAGATCTCAACACACGATCGGTGAGTCCGGGGGGGGGGGGGTAGTGCTGCCGGGACTGGGCAGGCAGTGTAGTGTATGCAGACCAGCGCGAAGGTGACAGTATTGCAGGCACACGCGATCGGTGAGTCTGGGGGGGGGGGGGGGGTGCTGCCGGGACTGGGCAGGCAGTGTACTGTCTGCAGACCAGGGTGTACGAAAACCGAGGCATCGACGAAAACCGAGACAAGATCTCAGTCGGGAAAAGACGTCGAAAACCGAAACCGACGAAAACCGGGGCAACCGAAAACCGAGGTTTGACTGTATATGTAAACCGCACCTGATCATTGGAAGGTAGCGGTATATAAGCGACTGTTAAATAATAAATAAATAATAATAAATAATAAAACAAATCGCTAAATTTAAAATAAAATTTGCCTTCTACCCTCTCTGTCCCCATTGATGATTTCAGGGACAGGAGGCTGCCAAACAGATGGGAGTCAAGCACACAGCTCTGAAATCAGGGACAATCTCCAAAAATCGGAGTCATCTGGTAACTTTACAGTAGAGTATTATACAGAAGACTGTAAAAACTCCTGTGAAGATCTCTCCTGAAGAGCAGAGTTATGAGTATAAGAAAATCTGGAGGTTCATGTTAACTCTGGGAATGCATTTCTGGGGTATCGTGCCAGGTGATCATGTGGAAGAGAACAAACTGACTGAAGCAACATGGAAAAAGGATTTATTATAAGGTAAACATCATGATTAGGAAATGATTTCTCAACCGTAGGCCTGCGTGTATAGGAACGATGCTGTGCTGTGCCAATATAGCAGGTCTGGAAGGAAATTGGGCAGTTTCTATATTGCCTTATTGAGCCCCATCAAATGCCATCAGCTAGAGTGGACAGTATCCTTGGGACCCACGTATGAGCCTTTGTGGAGAATTTGTTGCTGAAAAAAAATGGATAAAGCAGTTACCATGAGAAAAGGATTGCACGTATTCATTGTGGATATCTTGAAAATCCAACTGGCAGTGAAGTGACCAAAGAAGTTGGAAAGCCCTGGGATACAGTTTTCAACTGATTCCATGTTATCTGGGCAAGCTGAGCAAAGCCTGACTTTATCCCAACAACTTGCCATTTCTGCCCTTCACAGAACCACTGAAACAAGAAGCGCTTGGGTACATTGAGAGACCAACCAGGGTTTGTTCAACCTCTGCAAATGGCTAGCGATGCCGCCTCACCCAAGTCAACCCAAAGGCACCAATAACGTTTGCCGCTTAACTCTATTCATAAGCAGCAGACAAGTCCAGCCCTGGTTTTCGCCTATTGCATGCATTAACTTGTTATTCGGCTTGTCCCATTGAGTTTAATTAAAACTACACATCCATGCTTGCAATAGGGTAAATCCAGGACTAGACCAAACTGTTCGTTATAACACGGAGTCAGATGGTCGGCCCTAGCACTGATTTAGTCCTGGCTTTTTCCTCAAGTTTCTCATGGAGATATTTAAAGCAATTAATGCCGTTAGGTGACCTGCTAATTGTGTTAATTGCAGTCACCAGGATATTCAGTGGCACTAACACAATTAGTGTCGCTGAATATGCCTGGGTACCACCACTAGGTGCCTGGATGCTAGCTGGATAGCATCGGCGTGTTCTAGGGGTGGCACCTGGTGATAACCGGACAATGGTGATATTCAGCTCTTCCTGGCTGAATCTCGCCACTGCCCCGGTTAGCTTTGCCACTATCCAGCTGACCTGGATACTCAGTGCTGGTGGCCAGATACGGCCCCAGTATTCAATATCCTGGTCTTCGTTTCAGCCGCTTAGGAAGGACTAGCTGCTGTCGCCACAGAATATCAGGACCATAGCTTCTAGTTTCATTAGATAAATTAGAACTACAGCTTCATGAGACCAGGTTATTTATTTATTTATTTACATTTCTTATATGCCGCGCTATTAGAATCAGTGTGGTGTACATTTGAACAGAACACACCACAATGTAACAGGCCACATTGAGTTTACAGTAAACAGGGGTAGCGAACATGGACGTAACCGGGGGAACTATTTACATATTATGATAACTATTTACATAATATAATAAACTTTATATGAGAGACACAGATGGAATGCTTATCAGAGGGGTATATATAGGACATGGTGAGAGGGAAAGGGAGAGCTGATTGACCATTCTCTACAGGGGGCTGGGCTATGGGGCAGTCTGGGTAGGAGGGCAGGGTGATGGCTGTGTGTTTTTCAGAGTTAGAATCAGGGTAATATTTTAGGAACAGGTGATGTTTGAGAGCCTTTCTGAATAACGTTAGGTTCGTGATGGCTCGGATTTCAGATGGGAGGGCATTCCAAGCTCTGGGTGCGAATAAGGAGAAGGCTCTGCTGGCTGTTGTCTTTGAGCATTTCGTCAACATCTTAGGGACTTCAAGTGTGTTCAAAAATGAAGACCTCTTGCTCCTGTTGACTGGCGTGCTTGGATAAGTTTACTGATGGGCGTGGGGGGCTGGTTCTTTGAGGCCTTGAATGTCCGGACTAGAGTCTTGTAATGGATTCTGGCCTGCAGAGGTAGCCAGTGTAGGTTCTTCAGGACTGGCATTATGTGGTCTGACCTTGATACTCCTACAAGTACCCTTGCCGCTGAGTTCATGGCAAGTTGGAGTGGGCTTAGTGTTGACTGTGGGAGTCCGTGGAGAATGATATTTGCAAAGTCAAGGTGTGGAATAACCAAGGCTTGGAAGATTGAATGGTAATCGGTGAAGTCAAGTAATGGGCGGAGATGACGCAGTGTTTGGATCTTGTGATATATTGCTTTCGTGGTGTTTTTGACGTGTGCTGACATGTCAAGTCGCTGGTCGAGTGTAATGCCTAGATAGCGAATTATGGATTTGGCCTTCAGTTCAATGTTGTTGACTTGTAGTGAGGGAGGTGGCGTAAACTTCTGATTTCTCGTGAGGAATAGAACGTCAGTTTTGCTGTGGTTAATACGTAGGTTTTGTGTGAGGAGCCAGTCTGCTGACCTGAATATGAGGTAAAGACATTTCAGCTAGTTCGGAATGAGTTGGTAATGGTACCATCGGGGCTGATTCAAAGCTAAGTGGCATTCTTATATGGGCCTGACCCCCTCTAATCTTCCAGTTTTTGCTGGTCTGGCAAGGTTTCATTAAGAAAAGCCAGTGGCTAGCACGACTCTTAGACCAACAATGTAGCTGTCAGCATTTGGCTGACTGTCGCCCTCCAAGACAGTAATTCATCCTCTCACCTTTCAGAATTTCTTTTATATTTTCCTCTACACCATCATCAATTTTGTCCCATCTTTACAGAATTTTCACTCTGTGGCGGTGGGAGAAACAGGGTGTGAAGGCAAATGGGCTAGCACTGGCAAGCAGAGGAGCACCTGCTGGCTCAGTCCCAGGCCCACATGTCTTCAGAACCTATCGTTGCCTCTGCCACACTGGGCCCAGGATTTGCCACTGCTTCAAAAGAAATGGTCCATGGGAAGAGGTGGAGGAAGAAGTTGGCTGAGCTGCTAGAAGAGGAAGATTTTAGTTCATCCTGGATTTCTGATGCATTCTGGTAGTTGCAACATTAATTTCAATGGACTAGCACACATCTTTGGGATGTAAGTTCAAACCCAGAACTGGCCAAAGAGTCTCACTCCTGATACAGCATAACTTGGCAACTCTTGATTGGATAGGAAGCAGAAGGAAGAATTAGGCTTGAGGGTGGGGGACTGGCCATTTCTATTGTTTTACTTTTCAAAGTTTGCAATACTGGGCCTAGGGAACAGAAGTCACCTGATTTCCCTCAAACAGGGGTCTCCAAACTTTGTCCTTGTGGACTGCAACCTAATCTGGTTTTCAGGGTTTCCACAATGAATATGCATGAGATCTATTTGTATGCACTGCCTCCATTGTAAGTAACTAGATCCCCTGTGTACTCTTTGGGGAAATCCATAAATTCTGAGTTGCGGCTGTCAAGGACCAAATTTGGGGAGCCTACCTTAAGAAAACTAGGAACCAATCCCTATGCATGCAACTGGGACAAGGGGGAAGCAGGCTTGTTTCAACCTGTCCTAAATGACACGGTGATAACTGATCATCCTCTGCAAACCTGGTGCACCTCAGATACAGGAGCCAACGTAATAGCATTGCTTTGAAAAGTTATATGAGGAGTGGGTGCTGTGTCTGTATAGAAATTTGTATGCACATCTGCTCATACTCGCCAAATCACTTCTGGGCAGGCTGGATGGGGCATTTTGGTCTTTATCTGCCATTATTTAGAACATTACTATTTCAAATGGAAAATGCAGAACTACAATCCACAAGTTCAATAGGGTGGGAGCTAAAAAGCCAGATCCGGCTCAAAGTCTCCATGTGGAAAGAGTCATCTGGGCATAGGATTGCCAACTAACTAGTATTAATGAAGGAAGGCTAGCAGCCATGTAACTGTCAGTATTCTTTCAACCACCAGCCTCCAAGCAGCAAAGCCTCTTTCCATCCAGGGCTTCTATCTTCTCTTCCACATTCTGTTGTGCTCCCCTGCTCCTTAGGCCTTATCTTATAAAGTAGAGGGTTAGTCCAAATACTGACTGTGGCGGCAGCATTAGCAATAGGTTGTGAAACCACATGTCAGATAGACCAGGGACAGAGCCAATTCATGTTTCACTCTCAGGCCCCATGTCCTATACAGAAGCCATGAGCAGGTAGGGCCACTGCAAAGCCTAAGAGATAAGCACACACTGGCACAGTCCCTAATCCATGTGCCTTCACAACCTGTTGCTGCTGCCATTGATCTCAGAATGATCTCCCACTTCATAAGACAATGACTACAGGAGATGAAGTATGAAGAAGGAAAAAGGTTTCCTGGAGACTAGTATTTATAAAGAGGAACAGATAAAGGGGTAATCAGATTAAAGGAGAGAAGGTCCAAAAGGAAGATTATGGAGGAGAGAGGATCCATGGAACGGGATTTATGGAGGAAAGAAAGTCTATGGAAGCCCTATTCATGCTTTGGATGTCCGAAAACAGGCATAGAGACACCCAAAGCACAGAGACATCTCCAGAGCCATTTTACAAGCCAGGAGCATTGTGGAACCTGGCGCCTTTTTGGGAACCTGCCAAGTACTTGTGACCTGGATCAACCACTGTTGGAAACAGGATACTAGGCTTGATGGACCTTTGTGTGACCTAGTATGGCATTTCTTCTGTTTAGGAAGAAATATCCGCCACCATCTCCTGCCTGAACACCACCACTTCCCCACTGGACCCCTGCCCTACCGAATGGATAAAGAAAACCAAGGAAGACCTAAGTACCCCACTAACTCACATCGTAAATGAATCCTTTAAACAAGGATACATGCCAGAGGCCCTCAAAACATCAATCATCCGACCAACCATAAAGAAGAACAACCTGGACCCCAAAGACCCCACCTCCTACAGACCAGTGGCAAGCCTCCCCCTCGCCACCAAGATAATAGAAAAAATAGTCCAACACCAGCTTCAAGATCATCTAGACACCAACGACATACTTGACCCACAGCAACACGGCTTCCGACCACAACATGGAGTTGAGACCCTCATGACCATCCTAATGAACACACTCATCATCGGAACACAAGAGAAAAAATCAGGGTACATCCTGATCTTCCTAGACATATCAGCGGCCTTCGACACAATCTCACACGTAACCCTCATACACAGACTACAATCAATCGGAATCAAGGACACTGTACTCCAATGGTTCAGATCCTACCTAACTAACAGACAGCAACAGATACGCACCCTATCCACAACCTCGCCCCCCTACAAACAACTTCAAGGAGTACCCCAAGGATCCACCCTATCAGCCATGTTGTGTAACATATACCTACGTCCACTATGCTCAGTCATACGCACCCACAACATCAACTTCCACATCTACGCGGACGACATAATGCTCTATGCACCAATTACAACCACCAACCCGAAAAACGAACAGCTATCAGCCTGTTTCAACGACGTGGCCAACTGGCTACAGGAGAACAATCTATCCATCAACATAAAGAAAACCGAAGCCCTAATAGTAACAAAAGAACCCGACTTCAAACCACCCACCCACCTCAACATGGGAACCACACAAATACAAGTCCAGCCTCAAATAAGATATCTAGGCATCATCATTGATCAAGCTCTCACCCTCAAACAACAAATCAACAAAACCGCCGGGATGATATTCCACAAAGCTAAAACTATCCAACGACTCCGGCCCCTCCTAGAACCTCACGACTTTAGGACAGTGATGCAAGCTGTGACACTCCCCCATCTGGATTTTTGCAACATAATCTACCATGGACTTCCTGCCTCGCACACCAACTCCCTCCGTACTGCTTTAAACACCACAGCAAGGATTATTCAAAATGCAAAAAAACGGGAGCACATCACCCCAATCCTGAGAGACCTTCACCTCCTGCCCCTGCAGGCAAGAATCAAGTACAAAGCCATCCTACTCATCCACAAAACTATCCACCAAGCACGGAACACCTCACTACACCCCTTACTGCCTCGACCATCCCACAACAGATCAACCAGACATTCCTCCAATAACTCTATCGTTGTCCCCCACAAAAGAACCAAATCTACACAACGGACCTGCAACAGAGCATTTGAACTCTATGCTCCATCCCTCTGGAACTCTCTACCGAACCACATCAAGAACAACAACGACATCACATCATTTAAGAAACAGCTAAAGACAATCCTATTCCGGGAACATCTCTCAACAGAAACACCACCATGACCCCACACGTAGATTTCAACAGAAGTAAAACATGTCTATGTTCACCCCTAATCATTAATTGTTGACCCTGGTGATGGCCCCACCCTAAAAGAAATTACCCCTCCCTATGTTACATGTTACACCGCTTTGACCCGGTGAAAAGCGGGATATAAATGCAGTTAAATAAATAAATAAATAAAATAAATAAATTATGGTTTATTTAAAAAATTGATATACTGCCCTTTTACAGCATGTCAGAGCAGTTTACAATAAAAACAACAAGAATAAGAAAAATAACAACAATTAAATGAATAAAGGAGTGAGATACATATAGGGGAAAACAGAAGTCTGGGGAAGATGCAGAAATCTCAACGTGATCCAGGTAAGAAGAAAGTGAGATATCAGGGTTAGTGTGTTCTAAGCAATCTTGAGAGCAAGATTAAATGCCTGTTGAAAAAGATGAGTTTTGAGTGCTTCTTTAAATTGTAAGTCATAAGAGTCGAGGGGAGCGAGTTCCATAACGATGGGCCCAAAAAATAGAAGGCGGAATTCCGAGTACTATCAAGATGGGCCTGTGATGGAAATGGTCAGTGGAGGCAGTTCACATGCACAGAACAAAGAGACAGAGTTGGCACATATGGTATAACTTAAGAAGAAGCATTTTGTAAACTCCCAAAAGCCCTACTTTTCTCAGAATATTATAACCAACCCATCTCACCAACACCGCCTCCTGCTTCACGTAATTACTACCCTCACCCCCTGATATTTCTATGCCCCCATATCTTACACTTTCTGCAACATTTCACACTCTGTTCGCAATATATCATGTAAATATTTAAGACGCAGCTACCATGATACAACTGTATAAGTGCCTAGCTGACCTGTACATAGTTTGGTGATTATAGTTCAAAATAAGAACATAAGAGCATAAGATATGCCATACTGGGTCAGACCAAGGTCCATCAAGCCCAGTATTCTGTTTCCAACAGTGGCCAATCTAGGTCATATGTATCTAGCAGTTTCCCCAAGAGACACAAGTTCCACAATGCTTGTACTGGGTCAAGCATTGATATCTTCGGTCACTTCTTAATAATGGTTTATGGACCTTTCCTCCAGGAACTTGTCCAAATCTTTTTTAAACCCAGCTACACTAACAGCCTTTACTACATCCTCCGGTAACAAATTCCAGAGTTTGATTACACGTTGAGTGAAAAAATATTTTCTTTTATTAGTCTTAAATAGTTTACCCTGTAGTTTCATTGCATGTCCCCTAGTCTTTCTATATTCTGATAACGTAAACAATCGATCTACGTTTACCCATTCCACTCCATTAATTTATAGACTTCTATCATATCTCCCCTCAGCCGTCTCTTTTCCAGGTTAAAGAGCCCTAACCTTTTTAGCCTTTCCTCATAGGAGTATCCTTCCATCCCCTTTACCATTTTGGTGGCTCTTTTCTGAACCTTTTCTAAAATCGCTATATCCTTTTTAAGATACGGCGACCAGAATTGCACACAATATTCAAGGTGCGGTCTCACCATGGAACGATATAGAGGCATTATAATATCTTTTGTTTTATTTTCCATTCCTTTCCTTATCATACCTAGCATTCTATTTGCTCTCTTGGCTGCCGCTGCACACTGGGCCGAGGGTTTTAACATGGTATCCACAATGACGCCTAAATCTTTTTCCTGGGTGGTGGTTCCTAATGTGGAACCTTGCATCGTGTAACCATAGTTTGGGTTATTCTTCCCTAGGTGCATAACCTTGCACTTGTCCACATTAAATTTCATCTGCCATTTTGATGCCCAGTCTTCCAATTTAACAAGATCCTCTTGCAATTTTTCACAATCCTCTTGGGTTTTAACAACTTTAAATAGTTTTGTGTCATCTGCAAATTTGATAACCTCACTCGTTATTCCACTTTCCAGGTCATTTATGAATATGTCAAAAAGCAGCGGACCCAGCACAGATCCCTGGGGTACACCACTATTCACCTTTCTCCATTGGGAAAATTGGCCATTTAGCCCTACCCTCTGCTTTCTATCTTTTAACCAGTTCCTGATCCACAATAGTACACTGCCTCCTATCCCATGACTCTTTAGTTTTGCCAAAAGTCTCTGATGAGGGACCTTGTCAAAGGCTTTCTGAAAGTCCAGATACACAATATCAACCGACTCACCTTTGTCCACCTGTTTATTCACTCCTTCAAAAAAACATAACAGATTAGTAAGACAAGATCTTCCTTGTCTAAATGTTCCCTGTAACCAAGTTTCTATAATTTTTGCTCAATGTAAACCACCCCTGATCGTTGGAAGGGGTGGTATATAAGAATCATTAAATAAATAAATAAAAGAAGAGAGATAGGCAGGTGTTCCAGAATAGAGAATCTTATGAATAACAGTAAGAAGCTTGTTTTGGGAGCAGTACAGTATAGGAAGCCATATGTTCTTATGTTCACAGATACCCCCAGCGTGAGGACTTCATGGGGCCATGGTGGAGGCGTGGCTGGATGTTCTCTGGAACCTGGACATCACTGCCTGATGTCAGAAAAATTCTGGATGTCCAGAGGCAAGTCTAAGTTTAGACCTGCTCCAGGCATGAATAAGCACTGGGAAAGTGCTTGTTTTGGCTGAAAAACATCCAGAGAGTGTTGAGAAGACAGCACTTCACCATCTCCAGTGCACTGCACAGTCACAATGATAGTCACAGTGGGATTTGAACCTTGGCCCTAGCCCACTACTCTAAGCATTAGGCTATTCCTAGACGCCAAGGATCTGAAATACTATTCTGGGGATGTCTACGGAGGCACCCTTGCAGACATCCATATCGGGCATATCCACGTTTGTAAAATCGTGTCTGCACCTGGATGTGACAACTTCTTTTTTCAGATGTTCTGACTTAGACATCCCAGACGGCACTTGGACATCCTTTCTAAAATTCTCGGAAGAGTAAAGGTCCTTAAAGGAAGCTGTGAGGGAGGAGAGTTTGTGAGAGAGAGATGCTTTGGGGCTGGTGATAATATGGAGGAGAGAAAGTTTAGGAGTGGAGGAAGACTGTGGAGGAGAAAGATCCATAGGGGGTTGAGGATGAGTGAACATTTTTGGAGGGAGGGATGTTTGTTGAAGAGCGTTGGCCATATGCAGTTGGGTTCCTGCACTTCCACATATTTCCAGGAAATAATGGCCCTCCTAATTGGTCCTGACTGACCAGCTGCAATGGATGTGAGGGAAGGAAAGAAAAGATAGTACAGAAAAGGAAGCACGGTGCAAAAGGGAGCCTCAGAACAGCAAATGCCATTTTGAATGATTGTATCAGCAGGCCAGAGGCGACTGGGGATTGCTCCTGCCTCATTAAGACCCTGGGACAATTAATGGTAAGGAGGGTAAGGAGAGGCAGTGTGGGTGGGTGGGCTTAGGAGATAGCGACGTAGCATGTTGGGGGAGCTTTTAAGCATTCCAGGGGCAGTGGGAGGCAAGCATCGGCATGAATCTGATATCCAGCCCTTGAAAATGAACTAGAAGTCTTGAGAAGCATTAATGTGGCTTTATGCAAATCACATAAACATGATTGTGTATGCTAATGAGCTAATAATGACTGATTGACCCCCCCCCCTTTTGTTACACCGCTTTGACCCGGTGAAAAGCGGGATATAAATACAGTTAAATAAATAAATAAATTTAAATATTTGCATAGAGAACAGTTTTTAACATAGTAGCATAGTAACATAGTAAATGACGGCAGATAAAGACCAGCATGGTCCATCTAGTTTGCCCAGTAAGATGGCAAGAGTAGGTGCACCTGCTGCTCCATGCAGGCCACCCCTCCCCATGTCTTTCTTTAGGGGTGAACCCACTGCTTCATGTAGGACACCCCTGTTTTTTGAGAAATTAGATAGTTAAGTTTAGTTTGATTTTATCCTGTTGCTGTAAAGGGATCCACTGTGTTTGTCCCATGCCATTTTGAATTCTGTCACCGTGTTTGCCCCACACCACTTCAGTGAAAAAACTTTTCCTGACATTACCTTTCAGTTTACCCCCTTGCAGCTTCATATTATGCCCTCTAGTTTTACAGCTTCCCCGTCTTTGGAAGAGGTTTGTTCGTTCATTATATCCCTTTAAGTATTTAAAGGTCTGAATCATATCTCCCCTATCCCTCCTCTCCTCCAGAGTGTACATGTTTAGGTTTTCAAGTCTCTTCTCATAAGGCTTCTGACGCAGGCTCCAAATCATTTTGGTCACCTTCCTCTGAACTGTTTCCAGTCTTTTTACATGTTCATGCTAAAATTAAATTTATTAAATGGTATAACTGACTTTAATATGCATTAATGCTGTTTTAACACCTGCTACAGCACTAACATGGATTAGTAAATAAACTCATGACATAAAAGTTTTGGGTTGAAGGGACTGACGCTGCAGTTCTCTTCTGGTTGGGATATGGCCTCATAAGCCTTCATTTGTAACTGCCTGGGGATTTTCCCCCTATTTTATAAACACCACAAAGGTACCTTGTCTAGTTAGTGCAATGACAGTCTTGGGCCAGGGGACATGGACCAAGGTTCCTTCCAAATTCCTGCAGTCATGGACCCTGAATCTAGCCACCAGTTGGCCATGACACCATCCCCACTCTCTCTCCAGGGGCTGTGAACTACAAATAGGCACATGGGGAAAAGGTTTGGCTCATTTTCAGCTCATTTGGTCTTTTTCCCCAATTTTTGGATTTTTTTGGAATTCATTTCACACATTAATTTTAATAAAAAATATTAATGTGTATTAGATCTTTCAGGAGCATGTTTATGAAAGGACGAACTGGTAGCACACCTTGGGGGCCAAACGTTAGTGCAGGTCCCCCATCGTTAATGCAGAGTTAACACACCATTGCATGACGTGGCATTATGTGCACCTGTGCTAACAGCTATTTTTGCCTTCAACATGCACCCAAAATGCCTGTGCTAACTAGGAAGTTCCTTCCATGCCCGCGTTCCTCCCACAATGTTCCCAGTCCCGACCCGATCGCATGCTATCTGGTTAACATGGGCTTTTTAGGATAGGTGCATGCGTTGTTAGCATGATGTGCTTACTGTGTGCTAGACCCTCACATTACTGGTTTGTGTGCACTATTAAACATGCCCCTTAATGTGTACTAATTGACTCAGTGTATGGCTGGATCCTTCATTTGATATTAAGCAAAGGGGCATATCCAGGGCCGGCCCATCCATTGAGCGAGAATGTTTTTTGCACAGGGCCCCGCGTTTCAGGGGGCCCCGCGCAAAAAACATTCTGATCCAAAAGTAAAATGAAAAAAAAATTTAAAAAAGCTGTCTGCTGCCGCTTCCGGGGCCGCCGCGGCAGAATCGAGTGTGCCATGGGGCCCCGCCTGTGCCCGGCAGAGCCTGCCCTCCCCTGTATCAGCTCTCTCTTTCCAGCGGCAGTCACACACGCCGGCTTTCAGAGCGCGAGGGGAGAGTTTCTCCCTCGCTGCTCTGTTAAGCCCGCGGGGGCTGTTGGGAACTTCCCATCAGCCCCCGCGGGCTTAACAGAGCCGCGAAAGGGAAACTAGTCCCTTCGCGCTCTGAAAGCCGGCGCGTGTGACTGAAGCTGGAAACAGAGAGCTGATACAGGGGAGGGCAGGCTCTGCCGGGCACAGGGGGGGCCCCGCGGCACACTCGATTCTGCCGCGGCGGCCCCAGAAGCAGCAGCAGACAGCTTTTTTTTATTTTAAATTTTCCCTGGGCTGGGCTGGGCTGGGCTGGGGGGGGGTTAGGAGTGGTGATGGGTGATGGGTGATGGGCGCTGGGGGGGGGGTTAGGAGTGGTGATGGGCGCTGGGGGGGGTTGGAGTGGTGATGGGCTATGGGGGGCTTAAACTAAAAATTGGGTGATGGGGGATTAGGACTGGAAATGGGCTGGTAGGATTAGGACTTGAAGTGGGTTGATGGGGGGTTAGGACTGGTAATGGGCTATGGGGGGCTTAAACTAAAAATTGGGTGATGGGGGATTAGGACTGGAAATGGGCTGGTGGGATTAGGACTGGGAGTGGGCTGATGGGGAGGTTAGGACTGATAATGGGCTATGGGGGGGCTTAAACTGAAAATTGGATGATGGGGGATTAGGACTGGAAATGGGCTGGTGGGATTAGGACTGGGAGTGGGCTATGGGGGGCTAGGACTGGTAATGGGTTGGGGAGATTGCTAGGACTGGAAATGGGCTGAGTGGAAGGGGACTTGAACTGCAAATAGCTGATGGGGATGGGGCTTGGAATGGAAATGGGCTGAGGGGAAGTGGGGGGCTTGAACTGCAAATAGCTGATGGGGACGGGGCTTGGAATGGAAATGGGCTGAGGGGAAGTGGGGGGCTTGAACTGCAAATAGCTGATGGGGAGGGGGACTTGGAATGGAAATGGGCTGAGTGGAAGGGGGCTTGAACTGCAAATAGCTGATGGGAAGGGGGCTTGGAATGGGCTCTTAGGGGAGGGAGCTAGTACAGGAAATGGGCTGATGGAGGGGCTAGGATAGGACTGGGAATTGGGTGCTGGAGGGAGCTAAGATTGGAAATGGGCTGTGGTGGGGGCTTGGATTGAAATGGACTCATGGAGGGGCTAGAACTGGAAGTAGGCTCATGGGGGGCTTGGATTAGAAATGGGCTGAGTGGAGGGGAGCTAGGATTTAACATGGGCTGATGGTGGGGCTAGGAAAGGACTAGAAATGGGCTGATGGGAGGCTTGTATTGGAAATGAGCTGATGAAGGGACTCGGATAGGACTGGAAATGGATGGGGGAGCTAGGACTGGAAATGGACTGATGGGGGGCCAGGACTGGAAATGGGCTGATGTGGGGACTAGAAGAGAGCGGATACTGGGTGGGGCTGGAACTAAAAGGGAGCTGATGTTGGGGGAGATTAGAAGGGGATGGGGCTGGGAGAGTGAAATGGAGAGGGGAAAAATATTTTGTGTGGGAGGGAAGAAAAATGTACAATTGGCCTGGTATTGGGAGACTAAGTGGGGATTGATGATGGAGGGGTAAAATTTGAGTGGATGAAATAGGAATGAGGAAAGAGCAAAAGGAGAAAGATTATTATGTTAAAGCAGATGTAGAGAGAGAATGGAAAAAAACTAGAAGAGAAGAAAGGACAAATGGACAGCAGACAATGGAGAGATAGCAGAAGACACAAATAAACCAGAAGAAAGTGGCTGGAACAATTGCAACTGAAAAAAAAATGCACAAAAGGTACAAAGATATCTCTTTATTTTGAATTTATTAACTGGAATAAGTCAGCTCTGGGAAATGTGCATCATTAATGTCTGTGCTTTGTTTAGTACAAGAGGAAATTAATTTATAGTTTTATTTCTACATTGTTGTTGTACATTCCAAGTTTGGCTTTTAGGGTTCCCAGTTTAATTATTGTCTTCCTGTTTTTAAATTGTGATTCCTTGTTTGGTGATGGTCTATGTTCTGCAGGTGTAACTGAGCTGAGGTGTTCTGTTTATATAATTCCTATTTGACATTGCCACTTGTTCTCTTTCCCCAGTAGGTCATGTATTGTTGTTCTCTGAAATGTATTGGTTTAATATTTGCAGTGTTGCCTTTTGATTGGTAGAGTATGGTGCTTTGTGAGTCCTGGTAGTGCTGTTAGGATACGGCGGGTTTGCTATGGGTTCTAAATGGGCAGTGTTTGTAGTAGTTCCTAATGTGCCTGGCGGTTGGCACTGGATTATAGTAATGTAGAAATCTTTTAGTCTTTCTTTATCCATACTCTCATTAAGAGGCATGTTTACTAAAAGTTAGTGTATGGTAACATTATGCAAATATTTATGCAAATGAGAGCCCTTATGCAAATGAGGCCCCGCAGCGAGTCTCTGCACATGGCCCCGCACCCCCCTTGGGCTGCCCCTGGGCATATTTACTAAACTGCAACAGCTGCAAAAGGCCCTAGGTAAGTCAAAAGCCTCCACTGTATCTTCAGGGGGCATTCTCAGCTTTTCTCCTGCAGATACTGGGGAGGTTCAGGATTTACCGGGACCCATGACACTTGCTGATAATGCAGATATTTCGAGTCCCCGTGGAGGAATGGTAGCGAATGGGTGCAGAGAGCTCTCACTAACTCTGTGCCTTGAGTGACATGGTGCCCCTCCCCCCACCAATACCCTGATCAGGCCCCTCTTAAACAATATTGTCGGCATGAACAATATAAAGAAACAATGGCCTGTGCTCTCTTTCAGCACCAGTCCCACCTAGACAGTTCCAAATCCCTATCGAGAACTCTCCAGGGGGTGGGGGGAAGATCAGTGCACCCCCAGCCAAATTCAAAACCCAGCTAGCCAGTCAATGAACCTTCTCTCTTTCTCACCTCCACCCCCACCCCCAATCTACTCTATCTAATCCCAGCTAAGCAGACAGGGCTCCGATCCTCCCTCCTTTCCCCTCGTAAAAAATAAACGCCAGGCTAGCCAGCTGGCAAAGAGGGGGCCATGGCCTCCCCAAAGGTGTATCTTTCAGTCCTAGTGGTCCAGTGGCAACAGGGGGCAGGAATGGTCCTCTCTGCTCCTGCCCCCTTCTTCACAACCTTTCAAAATGACTGCAATAAGGTAGTGCTACCTCTTGCCTCAAACTAGGAGGCAGCCCCATGAGATCACGGCCATATTTGTTAGTACTATTGAGGAGGGCAGCACTCCTACCCTCCTGAACAGTACTAACAAATATGACTGTGATCTCGTGGTGCTGCCCCCTAGCGTGAGGCTAGAGGGCAGCATTGCGTAATCATGGGCATTCTGAATCTCAGGACTGCCCCTATCCCCTGTTGCCAGTGGACCACCAGAAATGACAGGTACGCCTATGGGGAAGTCTGTGCCCCCCCCCCCCTCTTTGCCGACTGGCTAGCCTGGAGAGCATTTTCTCTGAGTGGGAGGAGGGATCGAGGGCCTGACTGACCTTCTGGGATTAGATGGAATAGATTGGGGGGGAGGGAGGGAAAGTTCACCAACTGGGTGGCCAGGTTTTGATTTGGCTGGGGGTGAACCGATACCCCCTAGACAGTTCCTGATGGGTATCAGGAACTGTCCAGGGAGGGAGATCATGCTGACTGGGGGGAGGCAGGTCTGTGTTTTTTTATATTATTGGTGCCACGGATCTCAACACCATGGCAGATGGCTGCTGCCAATTAGCAATGGCCACACTGCCATATTGACAGATTCTTAGGTAGATAATGCCACCTTTTGAAGCAACCCTGGATCCTCAGCAAGGCCACCCACCACTTGAAGATCCCCCTGGACATAGCAGAGGGCTGTCTGTGCAGTATGGAAGGGGCACGGATATTATTACTTTACTGCCAGGAAGATCAAAAAGTGTGAGTTCCTGCAGGTGGCTGGAGGGGGAGGGGCACCAGGTTCATGAGTCGCACAGAGAACATTTCCATCTTGGTATGGTCCTGGGGGGGGGGGGTGGAGGAATGGCATGAGTGATCCATAAATCACTCCTGCCCTGTCAGGCTCTGGGTTCAAAAGCACAGAAGCATATGTTACATAATAATGAGATGGAAAGCATGCAAAGACATGCAATCTTTTCATTATTATGCAGAACTTTGAGCTGGTGTTATGGAGCATTGAGATGCATGTAAGTGGCCTGCTGCCCCCTGAAGCATTCTTAAATGGCCTGGAACAAAGTTTCAAGTAGAATCCACTCCCAGCAAAACCCCAAAGGCACTCCCTAGACTCCCAGGATGACCCCAAACATCCCCTGAAGACACCCTCTGGACCCTCTCTCATTCCTCCCTCCCTCCCAGACCCAGAGAAGATTTCCTGATGTCTAGCAGATGGAGCAATAGCAATTCCACAGTTGCTCCTATCCCCAGGACTGGAGTTAGAGAGTGGCAAACAGGGAGGTTTCCCTGGGCCCCCATGCCACAAGGGGCCACAGGTCTGCCGCAATCTAAAAGAGGCATAGCCTGCAGGTGTGCTTTGGTGCCCCCTCACCAGATTCTGCCCTGGGCCATGCATGTCTAACACCAGCCCCGCATATCCTGTTGGGCTCCAGATTCAAGATGGTATCAGTTGACCCTTAGCAGTAGCCTAGTGGTACTACTGTTAATGATGCTGAATGCCTTTACTTGACAGCCTGACTCCTAATGGTAGTATCATTAAATTACGGTAAGCTAATGTGCATTATGCTAAACCAACACTTGATTTTGCTCTTTAACAGACATTAAGTGACAAATATAATGCGTTATTCCCTTAGGGAGTTATTCTGTGCTACGAATAGCAGGGATGGACGACCCGACAAGACGTCCATGCCCGCTATTCTTGCCAGTTCCTGCCCCCGACTAACTTCCCCACCGGTTGTGCGAGGAAGTTAGACAAGGGCGTGGAATGGGCGGCTCGGGGGCGGAGGATGGGAGGGCAGTGCGTGGTCCCTGGCCCTGGACATACAGGGCCGATTCTAATGTTAGCCCTATATGTCAAGGGCCAGTGACATTTGCGGGGAAGCTATTCCACCTCCGAGGTGGAATAACTTCCCTAGATGTTTTTTTTTTTTTTGCTGTGTCCAGAGTGCGGATGGGGTAGGGAGGGCAGGAGACATTCTCTGCAGCCTGACCCTGGCCTTAGGAGGCCAGATTGGGGGTCGGACTGCGGGGAATAGGCAGTTTTTGCCGACAGCCGGCATCGTGGCTTTTAAATAGAGCCATGGTGCCATGTGGCTCCATTTAAAAGCCCTGACTGAGTTAGCTGGGCTTTTCATGTATGTGCAAGCCAGACTGAATCACAATCCCGGCCTGCACTCACATGACTGTTCGCGATTCTGATCCTCCGGGGCTAGACATGCCCTGTAGGATCAGAATCGCGATCCCCTCTGTGCGTCTGGTTCAGACTGGACGCACAGAGTGGATCTAGGTGCAGGACGGAATCGGGTCCTTAGGCGGTTATTCCACCAGCGAATAGTGGGGATATATATACGGATTGGACGTATAACCCCCGCTATTCACTAAGGACGTATTCTGATTAGTGAGCTCCCTGCACGTACAGGGGCTTTGTGTGGGGAGCTCCGGATGGGGGCGGCAGGGCGGAGAGTGGGTGGAGCGCACAACCTTGGCATACAGGGCCTATTCCGGTGATGGCCATGTATGTCTGGGCTCGAGGAGTTAGATGGGGGACTTAGTATGCCTCGGAGGTGGAGCGGAACCTGCAGACCCTCCTGAAGACCACAGCAGCAGCAGGAGATGCCCTGCTGCCTTGGCACTCTGCCCACGGGGTCGGACAGCGGGGAAAGGGAGGTATGTTGCTGGCAGAGAATCGGGATTCCTGCATGGCCCACCATTATTAAGAAGGGACCCAGGATATCAATGCTTGACCCTGTACAAGCATTGTGGAACCTGTGTCTCTTGGGGAAACTGCTAGGTACATATGACCTAGATTGGACACTGTTGGAAACAGGATACTGGGCTTGATGGACCTTGGTCAGACCCAGTATGGCATCTCTTATGTTCTTATGTTCTTATGGCATCCCGGTGCCATGGTGACAGGATGCCACAGAACCGAGGCTCCTTGCAGGGTCATTGTGAGGTTTGGATGAGTTGGGAGCCGTACATGCATGCACTTAGAATCAGGGCATGTCCGGCTTGTCTAGCGCCTGATTCTGCAGCCGCGGAAATGTATCGCTCTCACGTGTGCAGAATCGGGCCCAGATCTGGGCCTTCCAGATTTTGGACTTCCGGATGGCCCTGACGTGCCCTGAGTGGATTTGGTCTCTTAATGTATGTTAATAACTACCCCCTTAGAGTGAGCCCTTACAAACTGAATGTATGCTACTAAAAAGCATATCCCTACTGTGAACACTGTCTATAGCAACCCTAGCTGGCACAGAGAGCCTTCAGCATGGCAACGCACAGCACAGACTTGAAAGCTTCAAGATTGTATTTATACATACAATATGATTTGGAATTGTGAGGTTATTTAGTGCTAGGAGACACATTCTTTCCTAATCCCCTCTTTAGCAGCAGCAAATCATTTCTGTTTGAAAGAGGAAGCCTACAGCGTAGGAATCCCCATGAGGACTGTAAACAGCACAAGCCACCTGGGTCTCTGTGCGGGCAGCCTGTAGCTTTAGTATCGTTTGCTACAGCAGCCTGAGGTGGCAGAGAAAAGAAGGGTGAAGTGGATTTAGTGGACTGATTCAGTGGCCAGTGTGAGGAGTGGGATGGAAATGTGGCATGTGGCAAGATTTGTTCTTCCTTAATTCTGGCATCCTGGCTAAGCAGATCTTCCAACCTTTAGTGGAGCCAGCAGAGACCGGGGCTGCCTCCTTGCATCATGTAGCTCAGCAGCTGCTAGCAGTGATCCCTGTACCTATGTCAGGAATAGTTAACGCCACTGGAAAAGATATTGATTGTGTAGCATAAGCCAATTCACATAATTTGGAGGTCCCTGGACAAAGAAATAAGAGGTTAAGTGACTTCCTCATGCTTATACAATAAACACAGTTTAATTGGAACACTCAAATCAAATTATAATTATGAAAAAAGGTCTCTTTTCCCCACCCCCAAAAATTGCTTGCATGGAGCATCAGACTTCTGGATTCCCACATTCACAATTTGAAACTTGTCTCAGCTAATCGGAGAGTGGTGTCGCTTCGGTTGACCAATGGACTGTGTGCAAATATCACCAAAGCAGTGTCTGAGAAACACCCCACCTTCCTGACATGTCTCATCGCTTCTTCATCACCACCGCTCTATACCTTGTTCATTTCTTTGTCTCTTCAAGAAACTTAACCTCAATTGTTTTGTTCTCCTGGCCCAAAATTCCATCATTAGCTTGTTCCATATGGATGTAAATTTAGCAGAACATGCTCCCCTTGCTCTTGAGTGCCATAAAATTATGAAAACTGCATAAAAACAAAATAAGAATGAAAAATAAATTCACCTCAGTCATTAAAAATGCACATAAAAAACAACAATACTCCATTAAAATGGGAATCCCAATCTTAAATCCAAAGTAGAGAGTGATCAGACCGCATTGGCTTGCTTTAAGCACTTGAAAAATGAAAAAAGCTTAAATACAACAAAAGAGCAAAACTGCTAAAAAATAAGAAGCAATAGGAAAAATGAATTTAACAAATGAAAGGGATATTCCCATTAAACCCGAGAGAAGACGCAGGCAAAGGAAAATGAATTATAGCACAGCAAAGGATCTCTTATCTTACTCCTAGTTGCCTGTCACATGAAATAAATAGAATTAACATTCCCAGGATGTCTCTCTGTAAAATAAAAGCAAAGCCCATCAAGAGCTCATCTCTGCCGGGACTCGAACCCGGAACCTCTGGATTAGAAGTCCAGCGCGCTCGTCCATTGCGCCACAGAGACCTTGCCATGAGCTCAGCATCAGCACCAGAACTGAAGAATCACAGAATCCCCCCCCCCCCCTCTTTCCCCTTCCTCATAGGCAGCATCATTACAAGCATCCTAGGCTGCTATAGAGAGAGATGGAAAACCTGGAGCTCCCACACCTCAGCATCAGCACCAGAACTGAAATAGCTCCTTTGTTTCTCTACATCAGCAGCATCTTAGGCTGCTACAAGGAGAGATGCAGAACCCAGTACACCAATCTTAATATCAGCGGCAGAAATTAAATATTGAAGCTTCTGTATCACCTCCTCATCACCAGCATCTTTGGTTGCTACAGAGAGAGATGCAGAATTCAGAGCTAGACTTCAGTTTCAGCTCATCGGATCTGAAAAATTGCAGCACTCCTCTATCCTAAAGGCACAGAAGGCTTCGCCAGCATCCTGAACTGCCAAAGGGCCAGATGGAAAACACAGAGCTCAGATGTCAGCATCAGCACCAAAAATGAAACCTGTATTCTTCACCATCAGTAGCATTTTAGCTGACTAGAAGAAAATATGCGAAACCCGGAGCTCACTTCAGCACTAGAACTGAAGAATCACAGAGACTCCGCCTTACATATAGGGAATTAGCAGCATTCTGGGCTACTAGAGGGAGAGATGGTAAACCTGAAGCCAATTCCTCAGGACACAGCTCAGCATCAGCATCACAGAAAGCACCAAGCTCCAGTCTCCTAGCAACCCAGCATCTTCTACCGAGCTAGAGAGAGAAATGGAAAGCGTGGAGCTGAGCTCAGTGCAAGTGCCTGAGAAAGCAGCGAGCTCCTATACCCTAGCAACAAAGAAAGATGAAAGCCGAGATCCACATTTGTAACAAAAGGAACGGCTGACACCTGCACAGGAAAAATTCCTCCTTGCCACATAGCCGAGAGCTCAGCCTCCCTCCCAACTCAGACTGGAACTGACATCCACCTCTCGGCATCCAGCACACTTCAATTCATCGACAGCAAACTCAGTCAGCCCTTGGATTTTTACTTATCTGCCATTGTTTAGCACACTAGGATAAATTATAAATGCCAAGGTGATTGAAAATAAGACACAGAATGGGCTTCGGTTAGTTAGCAGAAATGAGCAAGGAAATAAAATCCATATCTCAGCACTTTATTCTAGTTGAGACAAAAGATGGACTTGAAACTGGATTACCAATTCTACCTTTCTTAGGGAAATTGATAATACAAGTACAAGAGCAATGCAAAGAACAAAAAAACAAAGACTGGCTGAGTCCATCTATGTGACATAGCAAAAGAGGTCATAGAAACAGAAAATGATGGCAGATAAAGACCAAATGGCCTATGCAGTCTGCCCACATACCCACTAAGCAGCTTGGGGTGGCGGTGAGGGGACATATGTAACAGGATTAATGCAATTAGGAGACCTGCTGACTGTGCTAAACCCGGTAAGCAGGATATTCAGACGCACATAAGCATTTTGTGTCACGCCGCTGCACACCTTGATGCATCGCAGTATTCTGGGAGCGGCACGCCAGTTAACCAGACAGGGGCAATCTTCAGTCACTGGATGATTAACTTGAACCAGCCAATGTTAGGCACATGAAAGGTTTAGCGAACTGGGCAGCAGCTGAATATCGCCACTGCCTGGTTACCTAAAATGCTATTTGGGCATATGACCCCAGCTCCGACTATCCAGGTCTAACTTAAACAGTGGCAGAGGGCTGGCTACCACCACCGAATATTCACCCCTGCCATCCCTCCCTCTCCTTCAAAGATCTGTGCTTGTCCCATGCTTCCTTGAATCATCTCTGCCACCTCCACTGGGCCACTATTCCATACATCTAACACTCTTTTCGTAAAAAAATATTCCCTTAGATTACTCCTGAGTCTATCCCCTTTCACCTTTGCCCTATGCCCTCTCATTCCAGAGCATCCTTTCAGTTTAAAGAGGCCCGCCTCCTGTGCACTTATGTCTCTCTCATATCTCCCCTCTCCTGCCTTTCTTCCAAAGTATTCATAATAAAATCTTTGTTGGGGGGAGAGGGGGGAATAGTCAGTGACAGCGGTTAGCATGTCTGCAGTGGCTAGCCGTTGCTGCCGAGCATTAACCCCGGATATGCAATGGCAGGGCAGTATATCCAGGTCGGCTGTATAGCGTGGAAGCTGACTGGGCCGCGGTAATATTCAGCTACTGCCCAGTACCTTCAGCAGCGAAAGTTAGGGAAGCCTTTCAGATGCCTAGCTTTTGCCACTGAGGAATAACCACTAAATATGGGCTTTCTCTATTGAGCTTCTATGTTAACACATGTGATAGGACAAGCCTAAACTCAAACTGTAACCTGTGGAATAATGTTGTAAAACACAGTGTCAGGCCTTAAGGTCTCAGTTTAAAACAACGCAGCAATCACTTGGATTTTTTAACAAGTTTCTCAATGAAACTACGGCTGCTGTTCACATCAACGACCTTTAATAAATGCCTTCTGCTCTGTCTCACAACCAAAAACGCTTTTCCACTTATTATTTTTTCATTTTTTTCGTTTTCTTCGTTTTTAATTTTTCACTGTTTTACTTAAAAAACTTGAATAAGCAAAACTGCTCTCATAATCTGCTTTGTATAACAAGCTGAAAAAGATCAGTACAATTGATTCTACTAAATAGTCCTTATGATTTCTCTTCTCATTCACTCCGTATCAGCGAGATTCGCAAGAACAAAATTGTAGAATCACACTGGTGGTACTTCCTAAAAATTATTACTGTCCATCGCTGTCATTTAAAAACTGAGCTGAAGCAGCACTTATCATGAAAACGCCCCACGTTGTTTGCCTTTGTTTTACAGCTCTGTCTCCGACGTTTCCTTCCTTCATGGCATTGCCCAGTCCAACAGGGAAAATCTTAATGTAGCGATGTCAGAAGTATCTCCCAGCTTCACTCAAATCCCAACGCCGTTAATCTAAGGCACCCAAGCGTTTCGTATTGGCAAGTTCTTCAGGGGAAGGTATCTCCCATACTGACCTGTAAAATCAGTCTATGCTCCGGAATCGCCGCAGAGGACACATTTCTCTCATTCCTCCGCCGGTTATTCTAAGACGCCGCACATCTTAGAATAACCGGCGAAGGAATGAGAGAAATGTGTCCTCTGCGGCGATCCACAGAGATAGAGAAAGGAGGAAAGGGGGAGGTGGCTTTAGTGGGAAAGATTGGTTTTAGTCATGTTCAGTTTCAGACAGCGGTGTCAGGCAGGCAGCAATGTCAGATAAGCAGACTGAGATATGGGCCTGGATTCCTGGAAAGATTCCAGGTGTAGAGAGGCAAATCTGAGAGTCATCAGCATAAAGAGGGATCAAGTGTAGAGAGAGGTCCTAAGACAGAGCCCTGAAGTACCCTGACTGAGTAGGATGAGGATACAGGAGGATCCACAGGAACATATACTAAAGGTGGGATGGGAGAGATAAGAAGATAACCAAGCTAGGGTCCTTAAAACCAAGCAAGGACAGGGCATTGAGAAAAAGTAGTGATCAACAATATTGAAAGCAGCAGAAAGGTCAAGAAGAATGAGGATCAAATAAAGGTCCTTCAATTTAATGAAGAACAAGTTATTAGAGACTTTGGCAAGACCAGTTTCTGAAATGTAGAGGATGAAAGCCAGATTGCAGTGGATCGAGAAGGGCTTGAGAGGAAAGAAAGTCAAGACAGCTGCAGTGAACCGCTCGTTCGTGTAATTTTGAAGCAAAGGGGAGGAGAGAGATAGGCCAATAACTGGAAGGACAAGTAGGATCTCGTGAAGGCTTTTTGAGGAGAGGTGTAACCACAGCATGTTTGAAGGCCCCAGGAACAGCTGCAGTGGAAAGCAATAGGTTAAGGATATGACAGATGGTAGGGATGACAGCGAAGAGATAGAGCTTTATTTATTTATTTTTATTTATTTATTTTATTTATTTGTTTAATAATCACTTATATACCGCACTTTCCCAAGGATCAGGTGCGGTTTATAAAAAACAACGATAAAGAACAGAGCAATATAATTACAGTTCTTTTACATGAAACATAAGCTAACATTGGTGAACTATGTACAAAAGGCTTGCGCCTTAATAAACAAAACATAATATATTGCATGAACTAATTACAGAAAACATAACAATTTTTGTGGGGAGAATTAGAACTATATACAAAATAATTGTAACATTGTGTATGTACTATGTACCTATACATAGCACTGCTGAAACATAGCACTGCTGAATACCAATACAAATGGAAACATCTTGTTAGGTAGTTCAGTTTCTGCCTTGGACATCCTATTGAAAATAGTCTCCAATATATTTAAATGCCACAGATAACTTTTACATATTGACCTGTGAATGGCTAAGGAGGGGTGAACTTAAACCTAAAGATAAGAGCCGCTGACAAATATTTTATATAAATAAAATAAAATAAATAAGAGTTGATAATTACAGCCCTGAACAGTAGATTACAGATGAAACATTGGAAAATGGTAAACAGGAAATGCAGATTTTCATACTGCAGAACTGGAAATGGTTGCTCAGGCCTGATTTTTGCAAAAGGCGTCTAGGTAGGAAAGGGCTGAACAATTTCCCAACTATTTTATATAAGTCTCACTGAACATGGAGCCTGTCATGAAATACATATAAGGAAGCAGGAAATGTTGTTTAATTTATGGCATGTACAGTGGGAAACAGCCATTTTAGACAGGAACACATTCAAAAACATTCAGCATCACTCAGGGTGTTTAGCGTGTAAGTGCCACTACTTAAGTGTGTAAATGGAGTTTTTGAACTTATATATAATGAGGCACATTCCATTTCTGATCCCGTGGGGGCTAGACATGCCCTGCGGGATCAGAATCAGGTCTGGGCCTGTACATGCAGCCCGGGACCCAAATCTGATCAGCTTGTATGTAAAAACCCTTGCCCGGCTAACTCAGTCAGGCTCCATTGAGGAGCTGCGGTGCCTTGACATCCCGTTGCCATGGCACCATGACTACATTCAGGAGCCTCGATCCCCGGCCACCAATGACAATCTTTGTTCTCCGCAGCCTGACCCCCGATCTAGTCTTCCATGGCCAGGATTGGGCTGCAGGGAACCTCCTGCACCCCCACACCTCCCTGCCGCTGCCTGGTCCTGCCATCTGCCGATGTCCAGGGGGGCTTATTCCACCTCGGAGGTGGATTAAGTCCCCTGTCTATATCCGAGGCCCCGGATGTACAGGGCTGACTTCAGAATCGGTCCTGTACATCCGGGGCCTTGGACCACCCACTGCCTGCCCTCACTCTGCCTCTGAAATGCCCCCTCCCACCCCCATCTAAGCCTCCCCTTACAAACTCCTTGTTCATACAGGGAGGCTTTTGCTGGGGACGGAAGAGGGGTGAATAGCAGGGATGGACGTCCATCCCTGCTAGTCGCGGTACAGAATAGACCACATAAGCGTTTGGCATCTAAGGGGAGCAATTAAAGAGCAAAATTATAAAACCCTAACCTTTAGATTTTAGAGGTGATATTAAATGAAGAGGTAATCACGATCACGTACAAATGAACAATTAGCTGGCATGCATGCCCTGAAGCAGGTACAAATGCTAATATAAAGAATTTGCAAAGTAGACGTGTATCACCATTGCAAAATTGGATGTACATGCCTACTTTTCCGTCCCACCCAGAACACACCCCCTTCAAAGTGCATGCTGTAGATCTACATGTCTAAATAATGACTTTCTAAAATCACTGGGCCCAGTGCCGGCCCATCTACTAGGCTAACTAGATGGTCATCTAGGGTGGCAGACCCTAGTGGGTAGCATCGCTATCCCCCTCAGGAAGTGGCAGCTTAACTGCCGCTTCGACGCCATGGCAGGCTTTAAAATGCCCATGCGCACGCATGCAGTTCCAGACTTCCGCTCCTGCTCCCTCCAGAGAAGTTGCACTTTAAGGTCTGATGCGGCACTGAAGCGGCAGTTCAGCCGCCGTCTCTTCAGCACAAGGTGGGGGGAGGGCAGCATGGTGGCCCTGTTTTGGGGGGCGGTGGCATGGAGCATTTGCCTAGGGTAGTAGAAACCCTCGGGCCACCACTGACTGGGCCTGATGTTCATCGGTGGTGGCTAGCTGATCTAATGTGGCTGTCGCCACTTATCTTTAAGCCTGGATATTCCATGGCGGGGATATATTTGTGGCTGCAGCATTAAATATTTGGGTTGCCCAGATTGCCACGAAGCTAATCAGGCAGTGGTGATATTCAGCTTCTGCCCGGTCAGCTTCTATGGCAAAAGTTAGACCTGATTTTCATTACGTGTCACTAACTGGTTAGCGGTCAGTGCCCCAGAATGCTCCTGGCACACTCTGATGCCCACCAGTTAGCATCAGGGGTGCAGTGGCCACACCTGCAGATGCTCAATGGCACTAATTGTAGCTGAATACCCAACTGAGTGACAAGTACATGGTTTGCAAGTCTGCAAACCGTGTAATGCCTTTGAATGTCAGGCCCACTGTTTCACACATACGGAATCGAGATGTGTCAGAGCTGTGTGAGCTTCTAAAATGACCTCAGTCGTCCTGTTGCTGGATGCAAATGTTTGATGGGAGAGAATCTGTATACCGAAAAGCCAGAATAAAAAGGTAACATGTCTCATCCACTACTGGATGATTTAGTAAAAGCTGTTAGCATAGCTGGGTTTAAAAAGAGGTTTAGACAAGTTTCTAGAAGCGAAGTCCATGAATCATTATTAAAGAGGACCAGGGAAATCCACTGTTTACCCCTGGGATAAGCAATGTGCAATTTGTGCACTTTCTTGGAAACCTGACAGGTACTTGTGACCTGCATTGGCCACAGGATACTGGTCTTAGCCAAATATGTTCTTATTTCACAGGTATTTTTATATTGTTTTAGTCAAAGCAGTTTACATTGTAACTTGGTAATGTACATTAAACAAGGATATTGAACTCAGATTCTTCTGAGACAATGGAGGATTATGTGACTTGCCCAAGACCACAAGGAGTGCTAGTGGAAATTAAACCCTGGTTGCTTAGCTTCTAAGCCAGTGCTGTAACCATTAGCCTAATCCTCCACTCTATATGCATGAGCTCTGTATGAACACTATAACATTGCTGTATCAATTACTGGGACCAGGACTCTCGGATAGCTGTATGGACTTACATTCATCAGTGAGCATTCACTTGGCTAAGGTGAACTGAAAACACTAAACTGGTCAATTTTCAGCACTGACGGCCACCATGTGAATTTAAGCTCTGGCATCTGACTTAATACATATATTCAGCGCCCCTACACACTGAATATACAGTCCTAAACCAAACGGCAGGGCAACTGCTGCCATAAGGTGAACTAGGCGGTCACCTAGAGTGCTGGCCCTGTAGGGACGCCCACTGCCATCATTGCCGCGCCTCTTGGGACCTGCAGCGATGGCAATGAGCGCTATGAGCTCCACGGTGCATACCTTAAAGCTTTAGTGACATGGGGCTGTTTGTGCTCATTGCCATTACTGCAGGTCCTGAAGAGGGGTGTCATGGGGGGGGCACAAGGGGTGACGTTCACCTAGGGCACCGGCCATGCTGAGCAGTCAATATCCCAAAGCAGCAGTGAGCACTTTTACATTACAGTACAATATGTGCGAGTCAGTGCTGACTCCTGGTGACCCAGCAGCCCCGGGGTTTTCTTGGCAAGGTGTGACCGGAAGTAGATTGCCAGGCCTTTCATCTGAGGTAAAGGGGGGTAAAATGACTTGCCCAAGGATGCTTGTAGGAATCAAACCCTGGTTTCTTGGTCGACAGGACACTGTTCTAGTCACTAGGCTGCTCCTCCACTCTGCTCTTAATTCAGGGCCCAGATATTCAGCACTGGAGCCTCTCCAGTGCCTGGCCCTGACTATCCTGTTTTAACAGCAGTTGCGGCAGCTGTCTGGTCAGTGGTAATATTGAGCTCTTAACTGGATAAAGTCAGGACAGTCATTGACCTGTCCTAAATTATGTGGTTTAGTAATCTGGTTAGTGACGCAATACCACTAATGACCAGCAGGGGCGACCCAAGGGTTCCAGTTGCCTTAAGCAGGCCAGATGTGCCACCCCCAACATCCAGCTTCTCACCGGGGATCACCTCTTTGCAGCCGCGGCAGGCCTTAGAGAGCATGTGCACACTCATGGCTTGCGGCTTCTTGTCAGAGGAGGCAGGAGCAGCAGGATGCTAGTGTATGCTTACGCACGCTTTAAAGACTGCCGCGACTTCAAAGAGGTGATTGCCGTGCCGCCCATCAACTTAGGTGAGAGGCTGGATGTCGGGGGCACTGTGGCGATGGCACATGGTGTGGTGGGGATGGCACATTGGGACTGTCTAGAGCTCAGCCGCCCACAAGGGGCTGCCATCCTAGGCAACTGCCTAATGGATGGGCCGGCCCTGCAGTGACCACCCCTGCTCCGCCCAAAGATTGCCCCAGATTTAGGTAGGTGTCTTTCCTGAGGTCTGTGGGGGTATTCAGTGGCACTTTCTGGATAGTGCTGCTGGATATCAGGATCCCTGGGATGTAGCCATTTAACAGGTCCTGCCATCTGACTAAATCCTTTTGAATACTGCCCTCTAATCCAGATAGTTTCGCAGTACCGCCCTCCCTCAGCCCATCCACAGTATACATAGTATCAAGCCAAATTTGAGAGCATGATTTTTTTTTTTAAACAATGACAGATTTAAATCATGCGGCCTATCCAGTCTGCCCGTCCTTACCAGCTACTACGGTTTACAGTCCCTTCTTTTCTGTAGAGATCCTCTGTGTTTGTCCCATGCTTTTTTGAATTGAGATGCACTTCTTGCCTCTACCACCTCCACCTACTACTCTTTCCTACTACTACCACCTCCACCTACTACTCTTTCCTACTACCTCCACCTACTACTACTGGTGCAAATCATACCTAGAAGATCGATGGCAACAGGTCCGTATAGGCAACAATACATCTGAGCCCTTCCGACAGAAGCAAGGAGTACCCCAAGGCTCTTCCTTATCTGCGCTGCTTTTTAATATATATATGCAGCCAATCTGCCAAATCACCAGAGACTTCGGTATATCTTGCCTATTATATGCAGACGACGTGCTAATTTTCACACCGATCAACGTCTCATATCCTGACTATTCAGCGCTAATCAACTGCTTCAATGCAATAACTGACTGGCTCCTCAATCAGAACATGAGAATAAATTTCAAGAAAACCGAAGTACTCATAGCCACAAGAAACAAGCAATTTTCTCCACCACCTACCCTCATAGTAAGAGACGCAGAACTTCCAATCAAGGCCACCATAAGGTACCTCGGTGTGATACTCGATCAACAACTTAATTTTAAGGAGCATATAAAGAGCACCGTAAGGACAATCTACTACAAGATAAAAACACTGCGCCACCTGAGACCCATGCTGGAGACCAAGGATTTCCGTACAACTTTCCAAGCAATAGTCACACCTCACTTCGACTATGTGAATATCGTTCTGCATGGTCTCCCCAAGAATACACTAAGTCCACTTCAATTGGCGATGAATGCAGCGGCCCGCATCTTGTCCGGAGCTTCAAAGAGAGATCATATAACACCAATCCTAATGGATTTACACTGGCTCCCGATAAGCTGCAGAATCACAACTAACTACTAACAGAGCTTTTGTGTCTTATGCTCCCAAATGCTGGAACAAACTCCACTCCCCCCCCCCCCCAGCATCAGATCAATCAGGGACATCATTCAATTTAGAAAGGCCATTAAGCACTATTTATTCACTTTGCACTTCAACCTACCATACATACCTTAGCATTGCCTTCCGCCTGACACCCTTAACTGCCTCTCTCATAGCTATAACCCAGAACAGAGGTAATACAACTGCGGAAAGTGCTGTATTTATGTAAATATCAAGCCACGATGTTACCTGTTTAATTGTATATATTTTTCCCCTGTTCATACCCAGTTTATATTCCCTGTTATCTGTAAACCTATGTCAGTTTTATCTTGGACAGGTAATATGTTGTTTAATGTAAACCGCACTGATGATGAATAGTGCGGTATATAAAAACTGTCAAATAAATAAATAAATAAAATAAATTTCCATAAAGAACTCTTTCCTTACATTACTCCTTTTTATCCCCTTCCACCTTCATCCTCTGTCCCCTTGTTGCAGAGCTTCCTTTCAATTGAAACAGGCTCTCTTCCTGTGCAGTTATGGTATGGAAGTATTTAAATGTTTCTATCATATTTCCCCTCTCCCACCTTTTTTCCAAAGCATGCATATTGAGATTATATTCCACATACCCTGGTTTAGGAATGAGCAGCCTGGTCTTCAGTGCTATCCATGGATAGTGCCTCTGAATATCATTAAAGACTGCCCCATCATTTCCAAATAGTGTCAGGATGATAGTCAGAGCAGCAGAATTCAATCCCCTATCCAGATAGCAAAGAAGCCATCGTCAAGTTGTCTGGATAGCAAACTGAACATTGCCTCCTTCTGGATACCTCTGGCAGTCGCTGCCCCACACATACATTCTGCACTGCTGAATATATATTAATTTATTAATATTTAGCTCACATCTTTCCAGAAGAAGATCAAGGTAAGTTACATTCAGATACTGTAGGCATTTCCCTGTCCCCAAAGGGCTCACAATCTCAGTTTGTACTTGAGGCAATGAAGGATTAAGTGGCTTACCCAAGGCCACAAGGACTACCAGCAGGATTTGAACTCTGGTCTTTTGGGTACTGTACTAACCACTAGGCCACTTCTCCATTCCATGAATGCTTGAAATGCTTCAGCCAATATTAAAAACAAAAAAACACAATGTTTAAATGTTGACCCAGAGGTTAATTACCGTTATGGATATTTGCAAAGCAAATCCATTTGTGGACATTATTTATTTCACATATTTGATCCACTCGCTTCACCAATATAGTCCGAGGTGAACTACAGTTTCAACAATCAATACCTTAATATTAAGTAATAAACAGGAACAATAAAATCAGTTCCCCATTCACTATGTACCTCATTCCACTTCCATATATACAGCCCTACTTCCACTTCAGTTTTCCACCCACCCAAGTCCAGTCCTATTTAACAAGCTCCCCAGTCCACTGACCAAATAGCCGCATTTTATTTTTTTTACAGAATGTGAGGTAAGCGTAGTTACTGACCTATAACAGGTGTTCTCCGGGGACCGCAGGAATCAGTCATATAGGTGATATCGGCATCGAAGGAGCCCATGCGGTCAACACTCCCTAGCTTTCACAGAAAGCCTTTGGGAGTTATACCATAAGAACATACTGGGTCAGACCAAGGTCCATCAAGCCCAGTATCCTGTTTCTAACAGTGGCCAATCTAGGTCATACGTACCTAGCAGTTTCTCCAAAAGACACAGGTTCCTCAATGCTTGTATTGTAGACCACACTTGCACAGTCACCTTCCTGCTCAAGGGTGCCATCTTACCTCAGTGTGATGACATAGCTAAATCAAACCAAGAAAGAAAAACACTCCACAGGGAGGAGGGAGGGTTTGAGGACTGATTCCTGCTGTCCCTGGAGAACATCTGTTACAGGTGAATAACTACGCTTTCCCTGGAAACAAGCAGGAAGTCAGTCCTCACATATGGGACTCCCAAGCTACAAGCTACCAGAAATCTGTAAAAAGCCACAGGAGACTGAAAAATCAAACCATGAATGACATCAGAGAGCGCCGAGTGGCCACAAGACCTAAGGGCCAACTACAGCTTCAACTAAGGAATCAATTTTCCAGTAGTCTGGACACACAAAAGGGCAGGAGTTGCTTTATTCCCCAAACAGATGATGGAGTACGCCAGTAATTCTCCTCCAGGCAGTAATGAGCTGCAAAGGTGTGAACTGAGGATCAGGTGGTGGCCCAGCAGATCTCCAGCAGGGAGACAGAGTGCAGTTCGCCACGGAGGTGCCACGGCCCGCACATTATGGGCCCTGACATGGCGCTCGAGAGAGAGGCCATTCTGCTCATAGGCAAAGAAGATGCAGTCTGCCACTCAGGAAGACAGGGTGCGCTTAGAGACCACAACGCCAAGCCAGTTCGGGTCGTAGGAGATGAATAGCTGTGAGGAGTGGCAGTGAGTCTAAGTTCACTCTAGGTAGAAGGCCAGTGCCGCCTTACAATCCAAAGTGTGAAGCGTGGCCTCCACCGTGCTCGCGGGAGGCTGAGGAAAGAAGGTGGGGAGAACCATCTCTTGGTTGAGATGAAAGGAGGTGACTACCTTAGGGAGAAACTTAGGGTGAGTGCAAAGGACCACCCTGTTTATATGGAACCTGGTATAGGGGCAGGAGCCACCAACGCCTGCAGCTCACTGACTCAGCATGCAGACATGAGCACCACAAGGAAGATCACTTTCCAGGAAAGGTAATTGAGGTGACAAGAAGCAAGTGATTCAAAGGGCGGAGCAATGAGCTTCCCAAGAACCACATTCAAATCCCATGCCACCGTGAGCGGGCGAATGGGAGGTCGAATGAGCAAGAGACCCTTCATGAAGCAGCTGATGAGAGGATGGGAGGACAAGGGTTGCCCCTCATTCAGATGATGGTGCGCCGGCAGCACACTGAGGTGTACCCTGAGCAAGTTAGACTTCAGGCCAGCATTGGAAAGATGCATCTAGTACTGTAGCACCACTGATACGGAGCAGAAGAAAGGGTTAAAGCCCTTCTCAGCAAAGCAGACCTGCGCCACTTGAAGGCATATGCCTGCCTGGTGGAATCCTTGCAGGACGTAAGCAAGACATCCTCCACGTTCCTGGGCAGGTGGAACTGTGCCAGGGCTACCCTCTTAGCAGCCATCAGTGGTGCAGGAGAGTGCCGATCTTCCTGCGAGCACATCCCAGGGGAACAGAGGGTGCTTGGAAAAGGCGGAGAAGCAGCATTGCTTGGGCTGGCAAATAGATATATTGAAGGAGAGCTCCACATCCAAAAGATGCGGCTGGCCACCCACAGGTTCAATCCCCATCTGTGATGCTGAGGCCTGACCAGAGGAAGGAAGGCCCCAGCCTGGATAGTGTCCAGAAGGGCCACTATGAACTGCAGACCCTGTGTCAGCTGCAGATGAGACTTGTGGGAGCTAAGAAAGAATTATGGAACCCCCACATACACTTTTAGGTAAATGGCTTTTGAAAACATTTCCTCCATTATGAGATAACATTTAATATTGCAAAGTTGATGTCTCATTATGCAGTTTTACAGGTACTGGAGTGATCATGATTTTTCAGTTTAATTGTCACACTTTCAGGGGAGACCTAGGAGCCTGAATGAGGGGGGGGGGGGCTGCAAATCTAGTCACTGGACCTGCCCCTCCCCAAAATAGCTGGAACACGAGTAGGACTGGGGCCTCCAACCCAGTTATTACTGTCCCTTGATCCAGTTCTGAGTGGTAACCCTGAGTGACAAGGCAGTGAGAAGTGACTGCAGCTGCAGCATTGAGATGGACAGGCAGTGGGGCAGCTGCATCTGTAAGGGAAGGAACAGAGGTCAGTAGCGCTGGGAGGGGGGGAGCTGCATCTTGGGATGAGTTGTTCAGCTGCAGCTTTCTTGGTTGCTTCCTATAATTAGGGTTCTTTGTTGGTGACTTGTTCCCTGAAGACTATTTGAATTATACCTTCTTAGGCACTAGGGGATGTTCTGTTACACTCCTTTTCTCCTGCTTGTAGCTGATCATGCCGGTGGGCGGGGGGGGGGGGGGGGTGTAATTACTAGGAAGAAGCAGCAGTGAGATCATCCATCTGCTTTGGTGTGTCCGGCTCACTTAGAAAGACATCCTCAAAATTCACACTTTTGAACTGTTTACAATCTATATCTCTTAGACATAATAGGCACTTCTCATTTAGTTTTTGATAGCCCCTCTCTCTCTCATTTATTGGTCTGTTTTTTTCCTTTGCCCATTTCCTTCCATTTCCTCTCCCATTAAACGTTCTCTTCTGCTCCTTTTGCTTTTTCTTCCTTCCTTCCTTCTAGGGATCTTTCCATCTCTATCTCGCTTACAGTCTCTACTCAATAGGGTTGCCACCTCGCACTAGTGTCGTAGGTAATTGGGGCGGTAATAGGGAGTGCAAACCAAAATGATATTTTTGAACATCACAGCCCTCCTCTCCTCACATTTAAAGTTATTACAAAACACATTTAAACAGTATTTTATGCTTAAAGAAACCACCAGTCAGTTTCCACCACCCAGCGAATTCTATCTGAGAATGAAGTTTGGAGTCTTATATAGAATTGGACAGAATCTCAATACAAACCCCACATACTCTCCACATTCCCCCAACAGTGGGGTTAGGACCTTTTCCTATACAACTCACCATGCAAAAATACATAAATATTAAAACGGTTGTAAGATCTCAGAAACAGCATACTTGCATTCCACTGCCAGACACTATTTACTAAAGTATGGTAAGAAGTTACCGCTGGGTTAATCGCGGGGTTACCGCGGGGTTGTCAAACTAGTCATATCAAGAGCAGACAGCGCAGGGTAAATCTCGTACTACCTGCTCATGGAGTTGTAGGATGGGATCAGGAAGGGGGTCAGGGCAGAGGATGGGCTTGCTGGCTGCTGACGTTGCCGCGTGCTAAATGTCATGACTGCCTATAGAGCAACTGCAGTGGCGGCAAGTAGAGCTGCTCCACCAGTCCAGATCTCCCCTCCCTGACTGACCCTTCCCTCGGTCACATCTCCCGATTAGGACCCCCCTCGTGCACCCCCACCTTCAGTTTCTTCCAACCTCAAAAAGCGACCCAACTCATAGGCCCATCCCAAAAACACCTCTTCCCCAGTGGGGATGAGGTGTTTTTGGGCCTGTGAGTCAGTTGGTCCATTAGATGATAGAGGGGTTAAAGGGGCACTAAGAGGCGACAAGGTGATAGCGGAGAGACTGAATGAATTCTTTGCTTCGGTCTTTACTGAGGAAGATGTAGGGATGTTACCCATGACTGAAGTGGTATTTAAAGGTGTGGAAGAATTGAAGGAAATATCGATACATCGGGAAGATGTCTTACAACTATTAGATAAACTGAAGAGTAGCAAATCACCTGGACCGGATGATATACATCCAAGGGTGTTGAAAGAACTGAAATACGAGATTGCAGACCTGCTATCAGTAATCTGTGAACTATCTTTAAAATCATCTCTAATACCTGAAGACTGGAGGATCGCCAATGTAACACCAATTTTTAAAAAGGGTTCCAGGGGTGATCTGGGAAACTACAGACTGATGAGCCTGACGTCAGTACCGGGAAAAATGGTAGAAACCATCATAAAGAATAAAATTACTCAGCATGTAGATAGTCATGGCCTAATGGGAGACAGCCAACATGGCTTTAGACAAGGAAGATCTTGTCTTACTAATCTGTTATGTTTTTTTGAAGGTGTGAATAAACTGGTGGACAAAGGTGAGTCAGTTGATAGTGTATCTGGACTTTCAGAAAGCCTTTGACAAGGTCCCTAATCAGAGACTTGGCAAAACTAAAGAGTCATGGGATAGGAGGCAGTGTACTACTGTGGATCAGGAACTGGTTAAAAGATAGAAAGCAGAGGGTAGGGCTAAATGGCCACTTTTCCCAATGGAGAAAGGTGAATAGTGGTGTACCCCAGGGATCTGTGCTGGGTTCGCTGCTTTTTGACATATTCATAAATGACCTGGAAAGTGGAATAACTAGTGAGGTTATCAAATTTGCAGATGACACAAAACTATTTAAAGTTGTTAAAACCCAAGAGGATTATGGAAAATTGCAAGAGGATCTTGATAAATTGGAAGACTGGACATCAAAATGGCAGATGAAATTTAATGTGGACAAGTGCAAAGTTATGCACCTAGGGAAGAACAACCCAAACTATGGTTACACAATGCAAGGTTCCACATTAGGAACCACCACTCAGGAAAAAGATTTAGGCATCATTGTGGATAACATGTTAAAACCCTCCGCCCAGTGTGCAGCGGCGGCCAAGAGAGCAAATAGAATGCTAGGTATCATAAGGAAAGGAATGGAAAATAAAACAAAAGATATTATAATGCCTCTATATCGTTCCATGGTGAGACCGCACCTTGAATATTGTGTGCAATTCTGGTCGCCGTATCTTAAAAAGGATATAGTGTTATTAGATAAGGTACAGAGAAGAGCCACCAAAATGGTAAAGGGGATGGAAGGATACTCCTATGAAGAAAGGCTAAAAAGGTTAGGGCTCTTTAACCTGGAAAAGAGATGGCTGAGGGGAGATATGATAGAAGTCTATAAATTAATGAATGGAGTGGAACGGGTAAACGTAGATCGATTGTTTACCTTATCAGAATATAGAAAGACTAGGGGACATGCAATGAAGCTACAGGGTAAACTATTTAAGACTAATAAAAGAAAATATTTTTTCATTCAACGTGTAATCAAACTCTGGAATTTGTTACCGGAGGATGTAGTAAAGGCTGTTAGTGTAGCTGGGTTTAAAAAAGGTTTGGACAAGTTCCTGGAGGAAAGGTCCATAGACCATTATTAAGAAGGGACCCAGGATATCAATGCTTGACCCAGTACAAGCATTGTGGAACCTGTGTCTTTTGGGGAAACTGCTAGGTATGTATGACCTAGATTGGCCACTGTTGGAAACAGGATACTGGGCTTAATGGACCTTGGTCTGATCCAGTATGGCATATCTTATATTCTTATGGGTCCCCCCTCCAGGAGACACCCAAACAGAACCCTCCCCCACCTCCAACTCCCCTGGATCCTAATGGGGGCTCCTTGGTGGTTCTGGCGCAGCACTGGGCAAGAACGGTAACTCTCCACTCCTACCTCAGATCCAGTAGCTCACAAAATGCTGCTAGAGGTAATCTTACGGTACTATCATTTAGGGGTTAGTAGCATGAGACTATTGGTGCCATTTTGTCAGCTGCCAGAACTGGGACAGGAGTAGAGGGAGACTATTCCTGCCGAACATCCCACTAGGATTGCTAGGCAACCATTAGAGGGCCCTTGGGGGGGGGGGGGGGTTGGGGATGGTAGGAGGGTCCTGGTTGTCTGGGAGGACCATCAGGGGCGAGGGGTCTTGGGGGTAGGACCTATCAGTTGGGATGCTTTCTGGGGTGGGAAGGTGCTGTAGAGGAGGTAGGTACTGATCGGGGGTGTGAGTTCCGGAGGGGAAGATCAGGGGAGGGAGGAATTGCACCTGCAGCTGCTTGTAGTGCATGGGGGTTTGCGTGTACCTCTGCAGGTAGCACGGGTGCTCCTATGCTACCTGTCGAGGGAGAGAACATCTAGTAAATGCTTGAAGAACCTATGCTGGGCATGCCCCCTACATCTACCGCTGTGGCTTTGCACATACTATGCAGATTTTCTGCATGTAAGCCTGCAGTAAGTGCAAAACCTTACTGCACTTCAGCCAAAGTGCTCCCAAGAAAAAGACACACAGAATGTATATAGCAAACACCATACCAAAACAGCACTAACTCCTAGGACTCAAAGTGCAACAACCCTACCTTTGAAAAAGCCAACACTGCAAATGTTACACCAGGTCCTAGAACACTCAGGCTCATCCTACAGGGGAAATAGAACAAATGGGACTGAAACACATCTCTGCACAGGAACTACACATTAGCAGAATCCTTCACCTCAGTTACACATGTAGAACACGGACAGACTCTTGCCTAATACAGAACAAGGAACCACAAACTAGAAAAAGGAAATGTAAACAGAAATCCTAAAAAGCTGCAACAGTGAAGAAGAGAAACAGACATGCATTTCCTCCTGCTCTGGAAAATACAAAAGAGAAGAGAGGAGATACACATTTCTCAAAGAGGACACATTCCAGTCCTTAACAATTAAAAACAACCCTTCTCTTTTCTACCTTTCTTGTCTGGGCATTTTATTTTTCTAATTGGGTCGGACCCAGTCTCTTTTTCTGTGTCAGCCTTCTCCTAAGTTCTTTCTCAGGTTTGTCTTTTCATGTCTTCTCTCTTCTCTTCTTCCTTTCCTTTTCCATATCTAACCATGACTTTTTTTCTCTATTTTTCTCTTGGCCTCTCTATCCACTCATATATGATTTAACCCTCATTTTCCCTCTCTCTCAACCTCTAGTCCTTAGTCCAGTGGTTCCCAAACTGTGGGTTGGGACCCCAAATGGCATCACATCATCAGTACATAGGGTTCCAGAAACCGGGCTGCTCCCCCTTCCTCAAGATCTCCAGTGTGACTTGTACCCAGTAATGGATCCTTGAGTCGATGAGCAATCACAGGCCCTGCCCCCTCTTCCTGTTTGAATGGCACGGGATTTGGGCAGGCACACTGGCACACAGTGCTGACTGCTGGCTTTATGCTTTGGCTAAGTGGAGGAAGGCAGAAGCAATGGATGAGGGAAGGGAGGGAGACAGGAGGTCTGATATTTTGCTTTTATCAACATCTGGGGTCACATGAATTTTTAAGTGTCAGAATGGGATCATATTGGATAAAATTTGGGAAGCACTACCTTAGTCACCTTCTTTTTACCTCTCATCTACCTATAGGCTTTTCCCATTTCCCTTACTCTCCTTTCCAGCACTCCCATTGCCTTCTCTGTCACTCTCATTGTCCAGACTCTTATAGCCTCTCTCACTTTCACCCACTCCCTAGGTCCTCATTTCCATCCTCTACTACTCATCCTCTCAGCCCTCATCCATCCTTAGATGTCTCCCATATCCTCACCAGCCCCAGCTCCTCTTTCACTCATTCCCTCCCTTGTCTCCAGGCTATTCTTCTAAATTGAAAGACTGGACATCCAAATTGCAGATGTGGACAAGTGCAAAGTTATATGGACAAGTGCAAAGTTATGCACCTAGGAAACGGCAACCCAAACTATGATTACACAATATAAGGTACAACTTTAGAAACCACCATTCAGGAAAAAGATTTAGGCGTCAATACAGCGGTAGCCAAGAAAGCAAATAGAATGCTGGGAATCATAAGGAAAGGAATGGAGAATAAAACTAAGGATATTATAATGCCTCTGTATCATTCCATGGTGCGACCACACCTTGAATACTGTGTGCAGTTCTGGCCAACATATCTTAAAAAAGGATATAGCTGAATTAGAAAAGGTACAGAGAAGAGTCACCAAAATGGTAAAGGGAATGGAAGGATAACCCTATGGGGAGAGGCTTAAGAGGTTGAGACTCTTCAACCTGGAAAAGAGACAGCTGAGGGGGGATATGATAGAGGTCTATACAAGCATTGTGGAACCTGTGTCTTTTAGGGAAACTGCTATATACTTGTGGCCTAGATTGGCCACTGTTGGAAACAGGATATTGGGCTTGATGGGTCTGACCCAGAATGGCATATCTTCTGTTCTTATGAATGGGTAAACATAGATTGACTGTTTATGCCATCAAAAAGTACGAAGACTAGAAGACACACAATGAATCTACAATGCAACCCATTTAAGACTAATTAGAGAAAATATTTCTTTACTCAACGTGTAATCAAACTCTGGAATTCATTACCGGAGGCTATAGTAAAAGATGTTAATGTAGCTGGGTTTAAAAAAAGTTTGGACAAGTTCCTGGAGGAAAAGTCCATAACCTATTATTAAAGACGATCCAGGAAATCTACTGCTTGCCTCGGGATAAGCATTGTGGAACCTGTGTCTTTTAGGGAATCTGCCAGGTACTTGTGATCTGGATTGGCTGCTGTTGGAAACAGGATACTGGGCTTAATGGACTTTGGTCTGATCCATTATGGCATTTCTTATGTTCTTGTGTTTTTATGTTCACCTTCTACCCAGCATCCTAATGCCCCTCTTTCATCACTGCTTTAGCCCCTTTGTCACTCTTATTCGTCCCCTTCATTCGTTTCCTCTAATATACCCCTCCACCGCATCCCCTTCCTTTCCATTGCCTCTCATCCTCTCTGCCATCTTACAAATCTCTCTTTTGCTTTAACAGATACCTAAGCTCCACGAACAGAACAATGGCTGGGAAAAATCGTATCGCTAAAGCTGTTGCCCCCGTTACAGCTTCTGCCTCTGTCCAGACAGAGGTCCTAATGCCAGTTGAAGGACCAGTTCCATGTGCAGGGTGCCTCCATGCTGAAGCTCTCAGGAAACAAGTGGAGGAACTCAGAGAGGAGGTGGCGAGGCTGAGGAGCATTCAAAGTGTTCCATAATATTTCACCTCCTTCAATCTCTGATCTACTCATTCATACCCAAAACAACAGATCAAGAAGATCTACAACTGAAAATACTCTAGTGATTCCAAATGAATTAGTAAAATGTACTCAAACTACCATTAACAGATCATTTTCATCCTTTGCTCCAAGGTGCTGGAATAAGTTTCCATTAAACATCAGATTGATAAAAGATATATCACAATTTAGAAAAGCTTTAAAAACCCACCTTTTTTTACAACAGTTCTCTTACATCAATATTTCCCCCCCTCTCACCCCATTATCTCAACTCAGCAATAATAGTTAAATGATGATGTTTGACCGTTCCACCTTATGATATTTCACTGTACATACCTGCTCTGTTAAATGTTATTTATGACATGTCTCTATACCCACTCAAGATCTCTAGTCTGTTGTAATTGCTTTTATTTAATTATTCATATGCTATTCCCCAGTTAATCCTTGTTTTATTCCCCTGTAACTGTAACTTGGACAAGTTCTCTAAATCTGAGTGTATTTTGTTTAATGTAAACCACACTGATGTCAAATAGCGCGGTATATAAGAGCTGTTAAATAAATAAATAAATAAGACTGTGAGAAGTACATTGATGAAATGCTTCTTGCTGCAACCAAGCTCTCCAGCAGAGGAGAAGATGGGTGCCAATAGAATGTCGATGGTTGGACACAAGTCACCAGGGCCTGCAAAATCACCAATCCAACCTCTCCAGCCCTTGAATTGAAGAACCATAATGCAGCCCTGGAAGCGGAGGAGGTGAAAGCATCCCTGGAAAGGGAAGAATCAGAGCTCAAGTATCCCAAAGTTGCAGAATCAGTGACCACAAGGAAGCGAAGGGTAGTGATGGTTGGAAACTCTCTTCTGAGGGGTACTGAGGTGTCCATCTGCCGACCAGACTTGATGTCCAGAGAAGTATGCAGTCTGCCTGGTGCCAAAATCCAAGATGTTATGGAGAGTTTGCCGAGTCTCATCAAGCCCACTGACTATTACCCAATGTTGCTAATCCATGTTGGAACAAATGATACTGCTAGGTATCCCTCGGAATGTATCAAAAGTGACTTCATGGCTCTGAGACAGAGGGTGAAGCAGTTAGGTGCACAGGTGGTGTTCTCTTCAATCCTCCCTGTTGAGGGTAAAGGCCAAGGCAGAGAGGCTCGCATCCTGGAGATGAATGCATGGCTGCATGGATGGTGTCATTGAGAGTGTTTTGGTTTCCTAGACCATGGGAGGCTGTTCCAAGGGTTGCAGAGCAGAGATGGCATCCATTTGTCCAAGAAAGGTCAACGCGTCTTCGGTAGTAGACTGGCTAATCTACTGAAGAGGTCTTTAAACTAGATTCGTTGGGGATGGGTGAAGAAAGCCCCCAGGTAGGTGAAAGCCCCAGGAAGGTGATACATTAAATACCTTTATGGAAATGGGGAACAGGGGTAACATATGGAAAGCAGTGTGTATAAATGCCCGTAGCATGGGAAATAAGATCTCTGATGTTTAAGCTTTGGTGGGAGTGGCTGATTTGGATTTAGTGGCAGTTACAGAAACATGGCTCACAGACAACCATGATTGGGATGTAACTATACCTGGCTATACTTTATTCAGAAAGGACAGGGTAGGAAGAAGGGGAGGAGGAGTGGCACTATATGTAAAAACTACTATTAAAGCTTTGGAATTACAGAGCTTAAAAGGGAGAGAGGAGGCATGGTGGGTTAAACTAGAAAGAGGGAAAGAGAAATCTATTTGCATTGGTGTGATATACAGACCCCCTTCACAAGAGGAAGAGGTGGACAGAGAGTTAATTGAAGATATACACAGCATTGCTAGGAAAGGGGAAGAGCTACTGATAGGAGATTTCAATATGCCAGATGTTGATTGGCACATTCCTGCTGCAGCATCATCTAGAAGTAAGAAGATCCTGGATTCTCTACAGGGAGAACTATTCAGGCAATTGGTAACAGACCCAACACGTGAAGGGGCCATACTGGACGGTGCTTACCAATGGTGAAAGTGTTTCTGATGTTGTAGTGAGAGATCATTCTGCATCCAGTGATCACCAGATGGTGTAGTTCAGTATTAGGACTAGGGCTGTTAGAATCCATTCAAAGGTGAGGATCTTAGACTTTAGGAAGACTAACTTTGCCAAGATGGGCCAATACCTCAGGGAGTCGTTAGTGGGATGGGGGGATGTAGAAAAACAGTGGGCAAAACTGAAAGGGAATATTTTAAGGTCAACCAACGTTTTTGTTAAAATGGTAAATAAAGGTAAAAGGAAAAGGAGACCACTATGGCTTTTGAAAGAAGTAGCTGAAAAAGTGAAAGGCCTTCATGAAATACAAGCGATCACAGAGAGAGGAAGACAGGCATCTATATTTAATTATTTTATTTACATTCTCTTATATACCATGCTATTCTGCATCAGTGTGGCTTACATTAAACAAACTGAAATTACATTGAACAGGGCATTATAACTTGGAGATAACTATTTTACAGGGAACATGGGCTATGGAGGGTTAAGTGGCTTGCCCAAGACCACAAGGAGCACCTGTGGGACTAGAAACCCCAGTCCTTCTGGCCCAAAGTTGCTGTTCTCTAGTGGGATTTGAACCACCTGGCTTGAAGCACCTTGCCCCAACCACTAGGCCACTGCTCCACTCTAGAAGCTAGCAAAGTAGTCAGGAAGGCAAAGATTCAAAAGGAGGAGGAAATAGCCAATGCAATAAAATAGGGGGATAAGACATTTTTCAGATATGTTAGTAAGAAGAGGGAGGGCAAAAGTGGCATTGTCAGACTCAAGGGTGCAAGGGAGGAATATGTAGAAGCTGATAAGGATAAAGCAGAATTGTTTAACAAATATTTCTGTTCTGTGTTCACAGATGAAGAACCAGGAGCAGGACCTCAAAAAACACCCACAAACAGGAACAGAAGCGAGGAGCATCTTGAACAATTTTCAGAAGACTGTGTTCATGAGAAACTAGCTCAACTTAAAGTAAACAAAGCGATGGGACCAGATGGGATACACCCTAGAATACTGAGGGAACTTGGGGACGTTCTAGCAGCTCCACTGCCTCGTTGGAGTCGGTAGTGGTGCCAAAGGACTGGAGAGAGACTCATATGGTGCCTTTACACAAAAGCAGAAGTAAGGATGTGGTTGAAAATTACAGGCCGGTTAGTCTAACTTCGATGGTGAGTAAATTATTGGAAACGCTGCTGAAAGAGAAAATAGTGAGGTTTCTGGAGTCCAGCGGATTACAGGATCCGAGGCAGCATGGATTTACCAGAGGCAGGTCTTGTCAGACAAATCTGATCTATTTCTTTGAATGGGTGACCAGGGAGTTGGACCGAGGGAGAGCCCTAGATGTGGTGTATTTAGATTTCAGTAAAGCCTTTGACACTGTTCCTCACAGGCGACTTATAAACAAACTGAGCACCCAAGGGATGGACCTGAAAGTTACTGCTTGGATTAGAAATTGGTTGGGTGGGAGGCGACAAAGAGTTCAGGTAAATGGAGCTCTCTCTGAGAAGAAGGATGTTACCAGTGGTGTGCCCCAGGGATCTGTCCTTGGTCCGATTCTTTTTAACATCTTTGTTAATGATATCGCAGAAGGGCTGTCGGGTAAGGTTTGCCTCTTTGCAGATGATACCAAAATCTGCAATAGAGTAGACACCCAGGAAGGTGTCGATAACATGAGGAGGGATCTAGCTAAGCTTGAAGAATGGTCTAGAATTTGGCAGCTGGGATTTAATGTTAAAAAATGTAAGGTCATGCATTTGGGCTGTAGCAATCCAAGGGAGCAATATATTGTAGGGGGTGAAGTACTTTTGTCCACTAAAGAAGAGCGGGACATAGGCATGGGTGTGTCTAATGATCTTAAAGTAGCTAAACAGGTAGAAAAGGCGACGGCAAAAGCTAGAAGGTTGCTTGGGTGCATACAGAGGGGAATGGCTAGCAGAAAAAAGGAGGTGATTGTGCCTCTTTATAAGTCTTTGGTGCGACCTCATTTCGAGTATAGTGTGCAATTCTGGAGACCGCACCTTCAAAAAGATGTGAACAGGATGGAGTCGGTTCAGAGGGTGGCTACTAAAATGATTAGTGGTCTTCATTATAAAGCATATGAGGACAGACTTAGGGATCTTAATATGTACAGCTTAGAGGAAAGGCGGGATAGAGGTGATATGATTGAGATGTTTAAATACCTCCGTGGCATAAATGTTCAGGGAGAGAGCCTCTTTCAATTGAAAGCAAGTTCTGCTACGAGGGGACATGGGATGAGGGTGAAGGGAGATAGATTCAGGAGTGATATGCGGAAATATTTCTTAACGGAAAGAGTAGTGGATCCGTGGAATAGTCTCCCAGTGGAGGTGGTAGAGATGAGGACAGTAACTGAATTCAAAAAAGCATGGGACAAACACAGAGGATCTCTAAAGGTAAAAAAGGGACTGTTGTAGCTGTTGATATGGAAGGACAGACTAGATAGGCCATTGGTCTTTTTCTATCGTCATATTTCTATGTTTCTAAATCATTCTCACCATGTCTTAACCTCTTCACACCTTCATTCCCTTTTTTCTTGCCCCCATCTCACACCCTCATCCATCCTAATACACTCCCATTCATTTACCAGGTTTTCACAATCCCCCCTAAATTTCCACTTCATCTCTCCCATCCACAGTTTCCTGTTCTGCCACCCCTACCCACTACTCTGGCACTCATCACCAAGTCCCTGTTCTTTCTGAAGTCCCATCCCTCTGTTCTGCCCTCCCCAAAGTCCTTGTCTAATTCTTCTTCTGCTCTCTCCTCCCAGTTCCACTTATCTTCTGCTCTGTTCCCCTCCCCCCAAAGCCCCTCCATATTCTGCTCTGTTCACCTACATAAGAGCATAAGAAATGCCATACTGCGAGGCAAGATGGGACATGAGCAGCTGCACAGTCGAGTGCTTTGAGTCTGGAGTTTCTGTCCTGCCCGATGCCTCGAGAGGAAAGGGAAAGCCTCAGCATTTGTTTCTGCCTCCAAGCTGAAGGCTTTGGTTCAGTCACTCCTATCATTCACCTTGGCTGTCCTGATGCAGCCACTCCCCTTGTTCCCTGCTGTGTTGGCGGCAGATGCTAGCTGGAATGGGGTGTCTGAGCCCTGACCGGTTGCATTGGCTGTGGGAAATCAAGGAGAATCTGGAGGAGAAACCCAGAAGGCTTCTTTGATGATGGAGCTTTCCTCAGCATTTGAGTCCTCTTTCCAAGGCTCAGTAGATTCACCGATGCTGGGTCTTCGTTCATTGGCGTCTGTGAGACCAGCTGTGGTAACATTTGATTCTTTATGGGATTTCAAATTTGGCTTCTTATGCTGGTAACTTTAAATCTTAACTGGAAAAGTCTCAGCAAAGACAGCCAACCATGAACTGACTCTAGCCCAACATACTACTCAGTTGGAACAAGTGGAAGCTGCAATGGATTATCTCCAGTTTGTGAGTAATGTCCAGATGAGGGAAAAAGAAATCTTAAGTAGGAAACTATTGTTTCTGGAAAATCGGGTTCGTAAGAACAATTTAAGATTTCTTAACTTCCCAAAGTGTCCTGTGATACCACCTATGAATATGTTAAGAAAATATATGGGAGAAGTTCTGAAAATCTCTGGGGAAGCAGGTCCACCAATTGTTGGGCCCAGCATCTGTCCCTTAGCCTTCGTATGGGGGAAGTGCAGAACAGTCCTAAGCTAAATTGAAGCCCTGAAACTGGGAATCTGACTGCCTTTCTGGAATCATCATTAGAAGTCATCCCTGAAAGGTCTCCCTTGATAGCATGCTTTTCATTTGAATCGAACAGGAATGCTATCCTTTGGTTATTCTTTCATAATATGTCTGCGCTATTCTTTGGATCTAAGATTTATGTATTTCATGATTTATCTAGGGACACACAAAAGAAGTGCCCTGAGTTCTTGGCTCTGAGGTCCAGGGCCTTGAAACTCGGTGCTTCTATGAAATTGTTTCCTTGTAAATGTTTGATTTCATGGTAATCTAAAGAATTTGTTTTCTTCAATTCAGATCAGTTACTTCCATTTCTTGTCGCTAGAGAGGGTCCTAGGGACCAGGCGGCTACCTCAGATGAGATTACTAGTGAAGGCCGGCTGGAGTTACTACATTCTGGGTATCCGCTGCTAGATGTACTTTCAATTTCTTTAATGTTTCCTGTTCTTACCTCACTTGTGGTATAGTTGAGGTCTATATTTGCTTGGTATATTCGATTTATGTTTATTTCCTTGGCATTATTTCAAATATTACTGGATCATTCACTTTGTGGGATGTGTATTTGTTGAAAATGTATAAATAAAAAATTAAAAAAAAAATGAAATGCCATACTGGATCAGACCAAAGTCCATCAAGCCCAGTGTCCTGTTTCCAACAGTAGCCAATCGAGGTTACAAGTACCTGGCAAGTTCCCAAAAACGCATATAGATTCCACAATGTTTGTCCCAGGGCAAGCAGTGGATTTCCCAGGTCCTCTTTAACAATGGTTTATGGGCCTTTCCTAGAGGAATTTGTCAAAACTGTTTTTAAACCCAGCTACACTAACCGCTTTTACTACATCCTCTGGTAACAAATTCCAAGAGTTTGATAATGCATTGAGTGAAAAAATATTTTCTTTTATTAGCCTTAAATGAATTACACTGAAGCTTCTTTGTGTGTCCCTTAGTCTTGAAGCCACAATGTAACCCATTTAAGACTACCACCTTACCCTATCACCAAATTCCTCTCTTCTGCTCTCCCATGACAAAGGCGATGATGTTCTTTCTTCTCCCCAATCTCTCTTCCTTGGACCAGCAACTGTAAGTCGGACTAGCTGAGGTTGTGGCTGTGGCTTTCGTTCTGGCCATGCCTGGGTGACTCTTCCCTCCCTCCTTCCTATAGCTACTGGATCATGCGCTTGAAACACGCTCTGTTTGACGCACGGAGTCCTGGGTGCCTCTTCCCTACTTCCTTTCTAAAGTTGCTGGATCATGCGCTTGAAACACGCTCTGTTTGACGCACGGAGTCCTGGGTGTCTCTTCCCTCCCTCCTTTCTATAGCTGCTGGATCATGCGCTTGAAACACGCTCTGTTTGACGCACAGAGTCCTGGGTGCCTCTCCCCCCCTTCCTATAGCTACTGGATCATGCGCTTGAAGCATGCTCTGATTGACACATGGAGTCCTGGGTGCCTCTTCAATCCCTCCTTCCTATAGCTGCTGGATCATGCACTTGAAGCATGCTCTGATTGACGCACGGAGCCCTGGGTGCCTCTTCCCTCCCTCCCTCTTTCCTATAGCTGCTGGATCATGCACTTGAAGCATGCTCTGTTTGACGCATGGAGTCCTGGGTGCCTCTTCCCTCCCTCCTTCCTATAGCTGCTGGATCATGTGCTTGAAACACGCTCTGTTTGATGCACAGAGCCATGGGTGGTTCAGACACTACATGGACCTCCATGATTTGACCTGCATCAGGCTCCACACATACAGAACCCTGCAATTCAAGCAGAGCATGTTTCAGTCACACAGCCCAGCAGTTGTAGGATGGAAAGAGGGAGGATGCATCTGTGCGACGCATGTCCGGAGTTGGGGCTGCAAACCTAGCTAGACCAGCTTTTAGGTATCGTCTAGTTTTGGTTGGTGGTGGCAAGTCATTTTTATGGATGGCGTCTGCCACCCCATAGCGATGCATATGCCACCTGACTTAAGGAAAGCTTAATCCAGTTCTGGTTTTGCTCCAGTGCTAGTAGATCCCAACCAAACAGGTGTCAGGATATCCACAGGGAACATGCATGAGATAGATTTGTATGCATTGCCTCAGTTTATCCAAGTTTAATGCATCTATATTCATTGTGGATATCCTGAATACCTGACTGGTTGGAGCTCCCCAGCACTGCCTTCAGGAAAACTATGCATGAGATAGGGTGCAGGAATGGCACTAAAATGGAGACCGCACCTTCAAAAGGATGTGAACAGGATGGAGTCGGTGCAGAGGGTGGCTACTAAAATGATTAGTGGTCTTCATTATAAAGCATATGAGGACAGACTTAAGGATCTTAATATGTACACCTTAGAGGAAAGGCAGGATAGAGGTGATATGATTGAGATGTTCTGCTACGAGGGGACATGGGAAGAGGGTGAAGGGAGATAGATTCAGGAGTGATATGCGGAAATATTTCTTTACGGAAAGAGTAGTGGATCCATGGAATAGTCCCCCAGTGGAGGTGGTAGAGATGAGGACAGTAACTGAATTCAAAATAGCATGGGACGAACACAGAGGATCTCTAAAGGTAAAAAGTGGACTGTTGTAGTTGTTATGGAAGGACAGACTAGATAGGCCATGTGTTCTTTTTCTGTCATCATTTTTCTATGTTTCTATGTTCCAATCCTATATCTCCAATTGCTCCCAATCTGTAAGAATTAACCATGATACCACCACCACCTTCCCCCAAGAACAAGGAATACCCCGGGGTTCTTCCCTACCTGCTCTCTTATTTAATTTATACCTGCAACCGATATGCGATATATTCACCAAATACAAAATCAAATTCCAGATATATGCAGAAGATATAATGGTCTATTCCCCGACTGACATAAAAAATCCGCAGTTTGCCAATATTACTAACTGCATATATGAAGTTGAATCTTGGCTCAGCAAAAACAACTTACAAATCAACTTTAAAAAACAGAAATACTAATTGCCACAAGCAACCAAACGTACCCCCCCCCCCCACACACACACACACCTCATTCAAATTGCACATCTTAATCTTGCCTGTCAAACAAGAAGCCAAATACCTAGGGCTCATTATTGACAGGACTTTAAACATGGCATCACATATCAAACTTACTGCCAGAACAATTCTCTATAAACTAAAAACTATCCAGCACCTGAGACCAATCCTAGACCCTCATGACTTTCGCACAATAGTTCAAGCGCTAGTGAACCCCCATCTGGACTATTGTAATAGTATTTTACAAGGTCTACCAAAGAAGTCCATTTACACTCTCCAGCTTGTCCAAAATGTATCTGCCAGGATAATAACCAAGACCAACCTGTCCAAACACATTACCCCCATACTTTATAACCTTCACTGGCTTCCAATAACTTCCAGCATACAATACAAGCAAATCCTCACTGCTCTTAAGTTATATAACGACATCTCCCCCTCCTACCTCGCCACTATAAAAAAAGCACAAACTGACACCAGACACAAGCGAAAGCACGCTCAAAATCTTCTGCAAGTCCCAACTGTAATTCGCAAAACTAAATAGCACACAAGTAATAGGGCATTCAGATACACAGCCCCTATACTTTGGAACGCCCTCCCCGACAAAATCAGAGCTATGAACCAACACACGAAAACCAAATCAGAGCAATGAACCAACACACGAAAAAGGAAACACACTGGACCTCATATTCCTGAACTCCCAGGCATCCACCTCATACAGCAGTCCGATAATCTCACCAGTCCCATGGTCAGACCATTACATCATCCACCTCTCCCACACATATCAACCAAATACAAACAGAGGATACACCCAACACACACGAAGATTCAAAGCATTCAACAAAGAAGACTTCCTGACGCTGACCCTACCTAATCTACTTACGAACTCAAATAACCTTGATGACCTCATGGACAACTGGAACACCACAATCTCCTCAGCATCCAGAGTAACCGTAAACAAGACCAGCAACAAGCCCATCTCCTCAAAGGCCCGCTGGTTCACCCCTGACCTCCGGAAACTGAAAACAAATCTTAGAAGAACAGAAAGAAAATGGAGAAAAAAACAAAACTGACAAAGACAAAAAGCAATACCTATATGAACTTGATGCCTACCACACAGAAACCGACAATGCAAAGAGAAACTACCACACCAAAACCATCATGACCGCTGCAAACAAACCTCGAGAACTCTTCCAAATCGCTAAAAAACTGACAAAGACACCATCCACTTCCGATCAACCTCCAGATATCCCCTCGGATCTCTTGGCCCGACAATACAAACAATTTCACCAACCTCAACAACCTTACCGCTGCGCTACAGCCACAAGAACATACCCAGGAATCACCATAAACGCCAACTGGACTACATTCAATGACACCTCAAAGGAAGAAATATCCTCCACCATCTCCTGCCTGAACACCACTACCTCCCCACTGGACCCCTGCCCTACTGAATGGATAAAGAAAACCAAGGAAGACCTAAGTACCCCACTAACCCACATCGTAAATGAATCCTTTAAACAAGGATACATGCCAGATGCCCTCAAAACATCAATCATCCGACCAACCATAAAGAAGAACAACCTGGACCCCAAGGACCCCACATCCTACAGACCAGTAGCAAGCCTCCCCCTCGCCACCAAGATAATAGAAAAGATAGTCCAACACCAGCTCCAAGATCATCTAGACACCAACGACATACTTGACCCACAGCAACACGGTTTCCGACCACTACATGGAGTTGAGACCCTCATGACCATCCTAATGAACACACTCATCATCGGAACACAAGAAAAAAATTCAGGGTACATCCTGATCTTCCTAGACATATCAGCGGCCTTCGACACAATCTCACACGAAATCCTCATACACAGACTACAAACAATCGGAATCAAGGACACTGTACTCCAATGGTTCAGATCCTACTTAACTAACAGACAGCAACGGATTCGCACCCTCTCCACAACCTCTCCCCCCTACAAACAACTTCAAGGAGTACCACAAGGATCCACCCTATCAGCCATGTTGTTTAACATATACCTACGTCCACTATGCTCGATCATACGCACCCATAACATCAACTTCCACATCTACGCGGACGACATAACGCTCTACGCACCAATTACAACCAACAACCCAAAAAACGAACAGCTATCAGCCTGCTTCAACGACGTAACCAACTGGCTACAGGAGAACAATCTATCCATCAACATAAAGAAAACCGAAGCCCTAATAGTAACAAAAGAACCTGACTTCAAACCACCTACCCACCTCAACATGGGAACCACACAAATACAAATCCAGCCGCAAATAAGATATCTAGGAGTCATCATTGATCAAGCTCTCACCTTCAAACAACAAATCAACAAAACCGCTGGGATAATATTCCACAAAGCTAAAACTATCCAACGACTCAGGCCCCTCCTAGAACCACACGACTTTAGGACAGTGATGCAAGCTGTGACACTCCCTCATCTAGATTTCTGCAACATAATCTATCATGGACTTCCTGCCTCCCACACCAACCCACTCCGTACTGCCTTAAACACCACAGCAAGGATTATTCAAAATACAAAAAACGGGAGCACATCACCCCAATCCTAAGAGACCTTCACCTCCTTCCACTGCAAGCAAGAATCAAGTACAAAGCCATCTTACTCATCCACAAATCTATCCACCAAACACGGAACACCTCACTACACTCATTACTACCTCGACCATCCCACAACAGACCAACCAGACATTCCTCCAATAACTCTATCGTTGTCCCCCACAAAAGAACCAAATCTACACAACGGACCTGCAACAGAGCATTCGAACTTTATGCTCCATCTCTCTGGAACTCTCTACCAAACCACATCAAGAACAACAACGACATCACATCATTTAAGAAACAGCTAAAGACAATCCTATTCCGTGAACATCTTTCAACGGAAACGCCACCATGACCTCACACTTAGATTTTAGAAGTAAATCATGTCCATGTCCTCCCATAATCATTAATTGTTGACCCTGGTGATGGCCCCATCCTAAAAGAAATTACCCCTCCCTATGTTACATGTTACACCGCTTTGACCCGGTGAAAAGCGGGATATAAATGCAGTTAAATAAATAAAATAAAATAAATAAATATCAAAGATCTCCTAACTTTCCACAAGGAACTGAAAACGCACCTCTTCTCACAACATTATAATGCTCACCTAATAAACAATACTTCCAATAACTTCCCCCCCCCCTTCTACCCCGAAAGTCTAACACCTCCCATCTCCCTCCCTTATTTCAATGTATATAGCTAAGAAAATCCAGCCATCACTATGCCTCTGTAATTACTGTAGTGTGCACTGGTATGTATATAGTTACTGTTCTAAGTTCCTTGTTTAAATTGTACTGGTTAAACATGTTCCATGTAACAATGTATTTTAGTTCCATGTAAACCGTCCCTGATTGCTGGAAGGGGCGGTATAAAAAAAAAATGTTCAAATAAATAAATAAAATAAATCTAGACTGGATTAGCTTGTCCCATATGATATCAAGCTAGGTGGCAACCCTATTACCTCTCCATTCATATCTGTCCCTTTCTAATGATCCAGTCTTCCTCCTCCCCTATTCTCTATGGGGGTCATCTTAAAAGGCTTAGACATGATTTGGACATCCAAAAATGTGCATGCGGATGTCAAAATCATGGGGACATCCCCAAAACCATTTTATAAATAGTTTTTAAAGACATCTGCACTGTTGGGACGTCCAAATAAGCAGGGGGTGTGGTGGAGACATGTCCAGGCAGGGCGATTTCAGAACCCTTGGGGACTTCTGCGACCATATCCATGTTTCGACCTACTCCAGCCACGTATAGGTACTGAGAAAGTGCTCATTTCGGTCCTAAAACCTCTGGAGGATATAAAGAAAATGGCACTCTACCCTCCCCAGTACTCTCCACAATCACTATGCCATTTGTGGTGTACTTGGGAAACTTCTGCTGTGTTTGCACCAGTACTGAGTGTCTCATAGACGTCTCCAGTCTTGGAAACTCTCCTGGGAGTGTCTATGTTGAGTGCCCACAGACTTCCATATTGGGCACATCCATGTTTGTGGAATTGTGCCCAAACTTGGACATGCCTGAATTTTTTAAAGGACATTCTGGCTTGGATGAGTTAGATTGTACTTGGACATCCTTTGTAAATATACCGTCACATCTATTATCCTCTTTCCCTTTCCAAGAATGGCCTACTGGTAAGGGCACATCTAAGAATCAAGGAGGCCAACATTCAAATTCTGCTACTCCCATTAATGCTCTTTGGGACCTTGAGAAATTCCTTCCCTCTTCATTGCCTCGGATGCCAACTTAGGGCTCTGTCTACTGACATGTATTAACTTGCTAATGTGTACGTATGTGGAGGGTAAGTTAGACGTCTAACTGGGGCCATCCCAGAACTCCCCAGATCTCATTCCCTTCTCAGACAAATTATTGTGGCCTATGGCCTGAAAAATTAGCTTAGTAAGAGGTCCACACAACCAAAGGTTTTGTGGAATGTCTGCATTACAATATCAGGCACAGGCTGAGCCAGTACCGGTATTACTCCTCACTGCACATCTCATTATAGTCAACAAATGTGAGCTTCTGGCTCCAAGTTAAGGGTAAACCAACCCCCCATCCCTCTGATTTTCCAGCTCACTTTCTAAAGCACTTTTAAGAGATTTCTAAATTGAAGAGCTTTAAGATTGGAGTCTGAAAGGTGAACATTGTGGTGGGGATCACCTCAGGAATAGAAATCTTCTAATGCAATAAGATGCAAACTGAAAATCTAGGACCAGCCAAAAGCCTTCCCACAACAAGTGGGTGACTCTGCAGCTCAAAGATGGACTTGCCTACTTTTAGCAGGCTTGAGGCCAGGTGGACATCCTCAGGGCCGACCAAATATTAGGCAAAACTAGGCAGTTGCCTAGGGCAGTAATTTCTGATAGACAGCAAAGAGCAAGATCAGTCAAAGTGAAACAATAAAACCCGACATCTACAAACTCAAAAAGTCATCAGTACATTCTTTTAGTTGCAGAGAGAGGGGGCACACATACACATACAAAGAAAAGTTTAATATTTCACAGTATGATGTCCAGTTATGCATTTTTACAGGATTGTTGTGAGAGAGATTGTTGAGTTTAATGACACTAGTTTACAGTTTTTTAAAGGTTGTTTGCTTCAGAGACAAAATCTGCCAATTCTTATGGATTTTGATGCGCTGAATTAAAAAATGACAATTAAAACCGCTGACTGGCTAAGCTTTACATTTTACACCTATATATAATATTTATTTATTTATTTTTATTTATTTATAGTCTCTTCTATACCGCACTATTCAGCATCAGCGCGGTTTACGGTGAACAAAGAATTTACACATTTCCGATGGTACTTTGTGTTTACAGTTGAACAGGCATAAACAACTTGGATAACAGGGGTAACTATTTACAATTTATGACACAATATGTTGGTAGTAGTTTTAATCACAAATTATTGTAAACCTAGGTCTTTTCATGTGTTTTTATGGTTGACATATATATGACATTGATAATATTTCAGCTGTCATCTTTGTTTAAAAATCAGCCAAAGGTTATTTAAATACAATTTATTAAAAAAGTTAGTATGAAACAGAAAGCAAGAAATTACTATATATGCAAGTGTATTCATTTGAGACCTTATTCAGTGTCTATTCGAAATTTCTTGGTTTCTCTGTTGTATTCTGTAAATGTAGCATCTCTTGTCACTGTCCAGCAATAGCCTGCAAGCATTGATAATTCCATTTGTCTCGATATCTTTTCTTCATTGCTGCAATATCCTGATGAAATCACCTGCCATGCTCATTGCTCACGGCTCTGCAGTTCAGTGGAAAAAAATCAAGATGAGTCTTTGGTGACATGTTGTATCCAAAACTTTTGTATGCATTGAGGAGTTTTTCCACCAACTCCCTGTGGTCATAGTTTATGCATCTTAACAGTTGTTTTATATTGTCATAGGTTTCCTTCATATGGACTGTATGACCAACTGGAATCAATGGCAAAATACTGCCATTATGCAGCAAAACAGCTTTAAGACTTGTCTTCGATGAATCAAACAGTCTCCTTTCATCTGGATGATGAATGATACTGAAGGTTGCCGTCAGACCATCGATATTGTTGCAGGCTACAAGATCACTTTCCATGAAGAAGAATTTAGCAAGATACTTTTGATGTTCATGAAACATGGAAACCCTAACATCACCTGACAGGAGGGTCCACTGCTGCAGTCTAGAGCCCAAAGCTCTGCCTTACTCTTAGGTAGTTCCAAATCCCTGACAAGGTTATTCAGTTCACCTTGTGTTAAGAGATGTGGTTCAGAAAAGGAGGATGGGAGAAAACCTGGGTCATGTAACATTGATGGTTGAGGACCAGAAGTTTCATCCCCTTCCTCTTCCTCATCTAACTCAAGTGAGAATGATTCTGAAGCATTAGGAACCAGCAGTTCTTCTCTGTGGGGTACTGGGGCTATAGCTGATTGAATGTTCGGATACTGCACAGTCCACTTTTTCTTCTTCCCCAACAGGAGGCACAATGAAGAAGTAACAATTGCTGATATGATCTGTCGGCTCTCTCCAAATCATTGACTCTGCAAAAGGCATGGATTTCCTTTTCCTATTCAACCACTGGCAAAGATTTGTTGTACAAGTGTTGCAGCATATGTGTGAGGACCAGCTCTTGTCCTGATCTCCAATTTGGCAGCCAAAGTAAAGGTGGAAGGCTCTTAATCAAAGCAGCTATATGGTGTTTTTTGTGATGCAGAAGTCACTTCACCACAAATGTAGCAGAAGTGATCTGCATTGTTCAGCAACATCAAGGAGTACCTCAAGGATCCACACTATCAGCCATGCTTTTCAACATCTACCTCCGTCCACTCTGCTCAGTCATACGCACTCACAATGTCAACTTCCACATATACGCCAACGACATAATACTCTACGCCCCAATCACAACCACGGACCCAACAAACGACCAGCTATCAACCTGCTTCACCGACGTATCCAACTGGCTACAAGAGAACAACTTATCCATTAACATAAAGAAGACCGAAGCTCTTATAGTGACAAAAGATCCAGACTTCAAACCACCCACTCACCTCACCATGGGAACCACGCAAATTCAAATACAACCACACATAAGATATCTCGGCATTATCATTGACCAAGCCCTAACCCTCAAGCAGCAAATCAACAAGACCACGAGAACTGTATTCCACAAGGCCAAAACGGTACAACGCCTCCGACCCCTCCTCGAGCCGCAAGACTTCAGGACAGTAATGCAAGCTCTAACACTACCTCATCTGGACTATTGCAACATAATCTACCATGGCCTACCTGCCACACAGACCAATCCACTCCGAACTGCCCTAAACACCACGGTGAGAATAATTCACAATGCAAAGAAACGAGACCACATCACCCCAATTCTGAGAGACCTTCATATTCTCCCCATCGAAGCAAGAATCAAGTACAAAACTCTTCTACTCACCCACAAAACCATCCACCAAACACAGGGCACCCCACTCCACGCCCTACTGCCTCGCCCAACCCACAGCAGAACAACCAGACAATCCTCCAACAGCTCCGTTGCCATCCCCCACAAAAGAACCAAAGCAACACAACGGACCTGCAACAGAGCCTTTGAACTCTATGCTCCATCCCTCTGGAACTCTCTACCAAACCACATCAGGAACAACGGTGATCTCCCATCATTCAAAAAGCCACTAAAAAACATCCTATTCCAAGAACATCTCTGAATAGGAACCCCCCCTATTCCTCTCCAAGAACTCCAAACCAGTAACTATGCTATCTTGTCAGTCATTAGAACATAGGAACATAAGACATGCCATACTGGGTCAGACCGAGGTCCATCAAGCCCAGTATCCTGTTTCCAACAGTGGCCAATCTAGGTCATACGTACCTAGCAATATCCCCAAAAGACACAGGTTCCAAAATGTTTGCACTGGGTCAAGCATTGATATCCTGGGTCCCTTTTTAATAGTGGTTTATGGACCTTTCCTCCAGGAACTTGTCCAAACCTTTTTTAAACCCAGCTATACTAATAGCCCTTACTACATCCTCCGGTAACAGATTCCAGAGATTGATTACACGTTGAGTGAAAAAATATTTTCTCTTATTTGTCTTAAATAGTTTACCCTGTAGCTTCATTACATGTCCCCTAGTCTTTCTATATTCTGATAAGGTAAACAATTGATTTACGTTTACCCGTTCCACTCCGTTCATTAATTTATAGACCTCTATCATATCTCCCCTCAGCTGTCTCTTTTCCAGGTTAAAGAGCCCTAACCTTTTTAGCCTCTCTTCATAGGAGTAGCCTTCCATCCCCTTCACCAATTTGGTGGCTCTTCTCTGTACTTTTTCTAATAACTCTATGTCTATTTTAAGATACGGTGACCAGAATTGCACACAATATTCAAGGTGCGGTCGTACCATGGAGCGATACAGAGGCATTATAATATCCTTTGTTTTATTCTCCATCCCTTTCCTTATGATACCTAGCATTCTATTTGCTTTCTTGGCCGCCGCTGCACACTGGGCGGAGGGTTTTAACATGTTATCCACGATGACTCCTAAATCTTTTTCCTGGGTGGTGGTTCCCAATGTGGAACCTTGCATTGTGTAACCATAGTGTGGGTTGTTCTTTCCTAGGTGCATAACTTTGCACTTGTCCACATTAAATTTCATCTGCCATTTGGATGCCCAGTCTTCCAATTTATCCAGATCCTCCTGCAGTTTTCCACAATCCTCTTGGGTTTTAACAACTTTAAACAGTTTTGTGTCATCTGCAAATTTGATAACCTCACTAGTTATTCCCTTTTCCAGGTCATTTATGAATATGTCAAAAAGCAGCGGACCCAGTACAGATCCCTGGGGTACACCACTATTCACCTTTTTCCATTGGGAATATTGGCCATTTAGCCCTACCCTCTGCTTTCTATCTTTTAACCAGTTCCTGATCCACAATAGTACACTGCCTCCTATCCCATGACTTTTTAGCTTCGCCAAAAGTCTCTGATGGGGCACCTTGTCAAAAGCTTTCTGAAAGTCCAGTCTCTATGTTCATCCCAAAATCATCAATGTTGAGCGCCCGGTGATGGCCCCCCCCCCCATTTGATCCCCCCCCCCCCTGTTATATGTTCCACCGCTTTGACCCGGTGAAAAGCGGGATATAAATACAGTTAAATAAATAAATAAAATAAATAAATTATGAGGCATCTCTCACTTTGGCTAAACTGAAAAAAATCAAATGCCGAAAAGACTGGTTTACAGCCAAAATACTATTGACACATCATGTTCATTTCAAAAATGTTGCACAGTTTGTTCTGCAGAGTGACATAATTGAGCACAGTTAAGATTGCATCATCTAGGGAGGAGTGGCCTAGTGGCTGGGGCAAGTTACCTCAGGCCAGAAGGTCAGGGGTTCAAATCCCACTAAAAGGCAGCAACCTTGGGCTGGAAGGACTGGAGTTTCTAGTCCCACAGGTGCTCCTTGTGGTCTTGGACAAGCCACTTAACCCTCCATTGCCCATGTTCACTGTAAAATAGTTATCTCCAAGTTATAATGCCCTGTTCAATGCAATTTCAGTTTGTTTAATGTAAACCGCCTTGATATCATGAAAGGCGGTATATAAGAAATGTTAAATTAAAAAAAACTCTAGGACTTCTAGGAACAACATGATGCAATTCATATCATGTATGATGCAAAAGCACCTTCAAATTGCATCATTTATTCATTGTTTTGCCTGAAAAGCAAGTACTGTCCAAACAAACCCATAAATTTATCGCAAATCCAGTAGAAGATGTGCATATATTTTAGTAATTTATGGCTTAAATTGAGGTCCCTTTCCATTATACTCACATATCGTTAGCACTTCCAAAGTCAAGGTCGTATGTACTGATCCAGTAGTGTAAATTGAAAACTAGAGCCAATAAACAATTTTACTTAACTGAACAAACTCACTCTCAAACTTTCATTCACACGCACAGCTTAAACCATATGGCTGGTTACAAATAACACCAAAACCATCAGATCTCTGCTTATAAGGACCACGTGAAAGGGATAATCCCTGAATTCTTAAAATCCCAGTGCTCTCATTCACAGATCTCATCTGTTGAATGAAATACCTTACAATGTGCCGAAAAGCATTCAAATCACTACCGACATGACATCATGTTTCAGACCCATGCAACTTGCTTCAGGAAATATACTCAAACAACCACCAGCCATCTTAGCTAACCAACCGCTCAACTGCTGAAGCAAGACGCGTGGGTCTGAAACATGATGTCATATCGGTAGTGATTTGGCACATTGTAAGGTATTTCATTCAATAGATGAGACCTATGTATGAGAGCACTGGGACTTTAATAATTGTGGGATTTATCCTTTTCACGTGGTCCTTATAAGCAGAGATCTGATGGTTTCTTTGTTGTTTGCAACCAGCCATTTGGTTTAAGCTGTGCGTGTGCATGAAAGTTTGAGAGTGAGTTTGTTTGATTAAGTATTAATTATTCTACACCTCTGGTTTTGAGATCTTTGACTTTTAGTAGTTAGATTAATAAACAATTTAAAGCATCATTTTCATTCTCAGTGAGCCAAACTTAGTAAAGCATTTTGGAAGCATTTTGGCTGTAGAACAAAGAATATTAAAATCATGGCAGAGGAGGTGTTTAAGGTTAAAAGGTTCATCCAGGTCTCTGAATACTCTTCCATCAGCCCTGGTCACCCTACATGTTATTGTCTTAATTGATGTGTTTCAGTGCTGTATGAACGTGCACAGCCATCCTAAGAGGATTCACTGTCTCCTTATTGCAAGAAGAAAGCCTATATTTGCAACAGGCAGATAGTCCCTGTTGAGAGTTTTTGGTTTCCTTAGTGACCCCACTCCTCCTGCCCTTTAAAGTTTGCAAAAAGTTAGCATTACATTTAATTGTACCGTTCTGTCTCTGCAGACCTCTCCTGGGTGGGCCGGCCTCAGGTGCAAGCTTGAAGCTTCTTGTATCAAAATCACCAATTAAACTGATTTGCTTTCCCTTAGGCCTTCATCCAATTACTGTCTCCTTCTTCCAAACCCTGTTCCTTGTTATTCATTCTAGGCCTGGTGGGTTGCTCTGGGGACACATCAGCACACATCTTTCTAGCTCTACTTCCCTGCCAAATCCGCCTTCAAACTCAGGGGAAAAGAAAACAGAGAAACAGACTTGTTTAGAAATCAAACTTAACTGCTGTTTAACAGAGCGTGCTGTAGACCAGGCCTGTCTTGTTCAATCCTTAGCTAGGGTTTTCTGGGATTGGTAGATTTGCCATCTCACTTTATTGAGAACACTTATCTATTCCTGTTTGCTCTATTGCATGAATAAATTGTATTTCTCATATTCATATTGAGATAGCTAAGAAAATCATATCTACAACTCGTTGCAACATGCAGTGGACACAACTAGCAATAGATCAGTTGACCAGGAGTGAGATGGTACGTCTAGGGATTGGTATTCTCAATTTTTCACCAGTAACAGTGTGACTTGTTCATGTTGGGACTGCTGTGCAGCTTCCAGCCTGCTTGATTATTTCGCTTTAGCTGCACGGCAGTGAAAGAGGCACAGCTGCCTATAAGGATGACATATTACGCTAGCAAGGACTACAGTCACTGGAACACACCATGCCCCGAAGCATGTCACCTTCAATAGTTGCATTTGCTGATTAGAAATAGCAGCCAACTTTCACACTGATCTCTGACGGCTCCTGTTACTGAATTGGCAAACGTTTGCTCCATTGCTTAAATTCCTCGGCCAGCTCTCTATTCCAACTCTCAGAAATCGGTGGGAAAATTTTCAAACTGGATTGTTGCCTATACCACGGGTTCTTTTTCCATGGTGCTTTTACTTTTGAAATTTCTTCATAATGGAGATAGATTTGAAAATGCAAACTCCGCACGCTTTCTCTTCCCAGGATTTAGCCGTGCCCCTTGGAATGTCTCTTGCTTATGAGGCTATAAGTAGATATGTTGTGGAACCCCCACATACACTTTTATAGGCTGATGAAGAAAACTGGTGCTAGACGCATGCTGAGGACAACTTTAATGCTGCCCGACAATGCACATATTTTAACGCCGGATGCAAATGACCTCCGTGTTAACCATGCGCATGCAAATGAACCATAGCAGCATTAAACTGGGAGAGCAAGCCAAGCACATGCGAACAAGAAGTCTGCGCTAATTTGGTTTGCTCTCTGGGCACTGTGTGACTAATTTGCATAGCAGCCCTGAGAGTATTTTTATGACATTGGGGGATAATTGTGGCATCATAAAAAGCCACCGATGCCATTAAAATACTGTCGGGAGCCGTACCCAACAATAAAATCATCCCTGGTGGTCCAGCAGCCCCGATCCCATCCCTGACAGTATTTTGATGGCATCGGGAAAGGCCCCCGATGCCATCAAAATACTATCGGGGGGCCGTGCCCGACAATAAAATTATCCCTGGTAGTCTAGTGGCCCCTTCCCCCTAAATAGAAAAAGAACCTGGTGGTCTAGTGACCCCTTTCCACCACCCCCACCACCCATTAAATAAAAAACAAAACCTGGTGGTCTAGTGGCCTCTTCCCCCTACTCCCCCATTAAATAAAAAAGCAAAACCTGGTGGTCTAGAGACCCCTATCTGGTGGTCTGGCGTCCCCCAAATGCACCTAAGCGGGAGCGTTGCCTAAGTGCTCCTGCTCTGCGTCGGCCATTGTCCAAAATGACGGTGTCTGACACTGAATGAGGTCAGACTGCCATATAAGGTAGATTATGCACCAGGATGCACCGTGCGGTACTGGATAGCGCCATTTTGGATAATGGACAACACAGAGCGGGAGCGCGTAGGCAGCACTCCCACTTTGGTGCATTTTGGGGGCCGCCAGACCACCAGGTAGGGGCCACTAGACAACCAGGTTCTTCTTTTATTTAGGGTGAAGGGGCCACTAGACTACTAGGGAGAATTTTATTGTCAGGCACGGCTCCCCGACAGTATTTTGATGGGATCAGGAGCCTTTCCCGATGCAATCAAAGTACTATCGGGGGTGGGATTGAAGCCACTGGACCACCAGGAATGATTTTATTGTCGAGCATGGCCCCCGACAGTATTTTGATGGCATCTGGGGCTTTTCCCCGATGCAGCCATGGTCCCCCAGTGTCATCAAAATACTGTTGGGGGCACTCTTTAGAGGTTTACTTCTTCTCAGACCCCGTAGTAAAAATATTCGTGCTATAGCTGTTTGCAAAATCATCTACTCCCGTCTCTGCATTGGGCGCAGCCATGATTTGCACACCAGCCCAGCAGATTAAAATACGTTTAAATAATTTTGGATTTGTTATAATACGCGTGGTGTTAATTGGGTGCTAGTTTTTCCGCCGGCGTTTACATCTATTTCCTGCATGGGGAGGATTGTAAAAATGTGCTTAAACGTGGCGTTATGGGCTCGTAAAGTCCATGCTAGCTTTCTGCATCGGCCTGTTAGGCAGCTGAAAGCTGGGCACGTTCCAGGCTGCTCTTTTTTACCTACGTAAATTGGTCCTTGAAAAAGTCCCACCCATTGTATGTTCACAACTTCCGTTACTAGTGCTAAGTGCGAATGGTAGGTGAGAACTGAAAATACCAGTATATAAAGTGTTGGAATAGGAGCATTAATAGTTGAGACTAGCAGGCTTTGCCTGGCTAAGCCAATAGATGACAACCAAGTAACTGAAATAAGGAGTCAGAGGCAATAGGATGAGAAAAGAGATTTTCTGATCCTGGAAGAGAAGTGGAAGGAATCAGAAGAAACCCAAGAGGTTTGAGAATTGGAGAGGCCTGTGCATGAATCTGAGACCAGTCTCTATTTCCTTAAAAGTATTTGAGATGCATTTTTAGGAGTCAGAGGCTTTCTTAATGAAGAAAAGTCTCAAGAGTGGACTTTAGAAAAGCAGAGAGGCTTAAGAAGCCTCTGTCCACTTGGGGACACAGAGGCAAAGGAGAGGTAACTTTCAACTTTTAACATTTTTGCTTCACATTTATTTAACTTTACCTGCCCAAATATATATTTATTTATCAACCTTTTTTCTTGCCTTTTCTATCAAAGATCAAAGCAGTTTACAAAAGGAGATTAAAAATTGATCACAGCTTTCACAACCCATTAATACATATAAACTCAGTAATACAATCCAATTATCTATGTACTCTGTTATACATTAATACTCTCAAAACTCCATTCCCTCCCCTCCCTTGTCAATAAAGCTTGCTAATACAATCCAATACCGTTCTATCCTTCTAACAACCCCCAAAGTTCATCTGCCAGGCACAAAGCTTTGAAACAGAAACATTTTTAAACTGCACCCATACCTCTTTTTTTTATTTATTTATTTAGACAGTTTTTGTATACCGCTTTATCCTTCAATCAAAGCAGTCACAACACAATTGGGGGATACATTTTAACACGTGGGGATATGAGACACATACACTAATACTTACAGGGAACATGGGCAATGGAGGGTTAAGTGGCTTGCCCAAGACCACAAGGAGCATCTGTGGGACTAGAAACCCCAGTCCTTCCGGCCCAAGGTTGCTGTCCTCTAGTGGGATTTGAACCCCCAACCTTCTGGCCTGAAGTACCTTGTCCCAACCACTAGGCTACTCCTCCCTCCAGGGACATGCTTGCTAAGGCCTGCACTGGAAGCGCACGTGTGTGCTGCATTACCAGTGCAGGGACCCCACACGAACTGCAAAAGGTATGAGCATCTGTCCCCCAACAGTTAGCATGATACTAAGGCGCAGCACCACACAAGCCAGCATGCCACCTAATGCCACCCATTGAGATGTCGATAAAGTGCACCAACACCAAGGGCCGCAAGCGCAGTCAGCACGAGTTAATAATGCCCATGGTAAATGCACATTGCAGGTAACACCTGGATTCCACCCCGACCTGTCCAATCCCCTCCCCATCGCACTTCTCTTCCTCTTATCTGTAGCGGTATATCAAATTCAATAAACATAAACATAAACATAAACTGCAGGTAACACCTGGATTCCACCCCGACCTGTCCAATCCCCTCCCCATCGCACACTACCTGCACAGTTTGAGTAAGTTCATTTCACTGCATAGCTGCTTAACAGCTGCGGGTCTGATATTCAGCGACGGCTGAACCTAAGACCCAGATATTTAATGCTGAAAGCCATATCCGGCCACTGGCATTGAATAGCAGGTTAGCCAGATAGTGTGGAAGCTGGGTAGCAGCAATATTCAGCCTCTGCCCGGTTAGCTTCTGTGGCGAAAGTCAGGTCACCCTTTATGATGCTTAACATTTGCTGTTTAGCGATAACCAGGCAATGGCTGAATATCATCACTGCTCAGTTATTACTGGTTGTTGCCGCCGCTCTACCCGCAATACCCTGATGCTAGCCGGCTAGCACTGGGGTGTTCAACGGCGGCGCCCTGGGACATTCTGCCGCACTAACGGCATTAGCGGTGCTGAATATCCCAGTCACTGCGATTAACGTGGTTAGCAGATCTGATAACTGCATTAATCAGGTTGAGTATCGGGCCCTAAGCAATTTATCCAATGCACGTTTCAATCTACATTGATTAGGAGCAGAGTAGAACAGCATCACATTCTCTGTCGAACATAATCTCCTAGTGGCCCTTCCACAGCTTGTCATATCTACAGTAACATATAACCAGCTACATATAACATTTTATGCACAAAATACAGCAACTTAAACTTAACCCTTATCTCCACAGCCAGCCAGTGCAGCTTCACAAGAAAAGCTGTGGCCCTCTCCCATTTCTGTCCCCGTAACACCTCCTTTGCAGCTGCGTTGTGCAATATTTGCAGTCCTAATAGCAATTTACTTAGCAATCCAACATATAAAATATTACAGTAATCTAAGGTAGAGATCACAAATGCCTGCATGATTATATGCAGATGCTCCTCTGAGAGAAATGACCTATCTGTCTACCTAAGCTTAACTTGTAAAAAGCACAGCATACCACACTGCTTACCTCTAGCTCCACTGACAGTGAATCGAATGTTTTCAAAGATTTAAAGACTTCAAGTGAACTTTTTATTAGCTCAGAAAAACCCAGACTGGTCTGTGCGTTCTTGAAAATAGAAACCGAGAGGTGTGAATTATCAAAGGGACTATTGGCCTCTCAATCCTAACTGGTCCCATTGTTTCGTAAATCCTTTATCCCAGGAGTTGTGGCTCCAGCAAAACCGTCTAAATGCCTTTGAATATTGCCCCATAGATCCTAGCTGTAATTGGCTGAAACACTGTACACTTCTGTTCAGGCAGGTGGGTCTTGTCCTCTTGACTCAGAGAATCTGTCCTCCGGTCCTCTTGAACCCAACAAATCACATCAAATTTCATCTCCTTCACCTTTTCTAAGTAGCTCTGCTTCACCTCCTGGATGGTTGGGTCCATGGTTGACTACAAGTCCAAGAACTAAAACAGTTGTGCTGGTATCTGTGCTATTCATCCACTCACCATTTTTCCAAATTACAGCATACTAATATGGATCACTAGGGATATTCAGTACCTCCTCAGCACTAATGATGGAAAGCAAGAACTAGGGATGTACACACCAAAGATTTTTACTCAGTTTCGTTCATCAGAATATACTCATTCAGTTAGTCTTTGGAACCCACAGCATTTGTGCATTCATCACATTTGTCCCCATTAAAGAGTCTGGGGAAAGCTATTTTACAATGGAGCGGTCAGTCTTGCCATCTCTTTTCATCAAAATTGCTTCAGATTTGATGGCAGACATCTGTAACAGCATCAAACTCTCCAGGAGCACCAGAAGAGAAGCAAAGAGTACATACAGTAGCAGGATGAGTACCAGAGCCCACAATCAGAAGGGCAAAGTGGTACATAGAGTGTGATAAGCAATTCAAGATGGCGGAAGAGCAGCACCTCAACTGTGGAAGCACCAAAACAACTTGAGAGGAGTAAAATGACAAGGTGACCAGCAAAGTATCCAGATCAGCTACAAGGCCTTAAAACATGGCAAGGGGACCAGTACAGCACCCAGATTGGCTGGAAAGTCCTAAAACACCAGAAGAGAGCCATCACAACAGTAAAAGAGTCGGCACAAGTCCAGGCCACAGGAGTGGGGTGAGTTCAGCTAAGCTGTGTGCCCGAAAGTCCAAGTGCTGGCACTGAGGACTTTGGTCCCAGCATAGGAACTTTAAGTACAGAGGAAGATCCCCCTGGGCTGAAAGAAGCATTCATGGACTGATTAGGTGACATGCCAAAGGATTTAAATAAGAATCAGAAGATCAGTAGGAGTGGGGCTGCAGCACTGGTGGCTTCAGACCAGAAGAGCAGACCATTAGAAGCTTCTATAATGAAAGACTAATACCTGGGGCAGAAAATCAATAGTCAAACAAATACAGTACTGGAGGATGGTAGATGTGAAAGCAATCTGTCACCTCATGATAGCTAAGGTTTATTTGGCTATCAGGCTGGTTAGGCAGATGTCCCCTTCTTTTCATGCTCATCCCTCCTGATAGGGGAAATGCCATTTTTCACTCAAGGGTACAGCTGTAGCTGAGCTCCCCTGCATGGACTTCCTAACAAGTACCACAGTGGAAATTTGAAAAGAGCTTTGAAGAGAGCTCAAGGCTCATCGACGGTAGTAGGCTGGTAGTGTTCTTTCATAGTACCAGGTTTGGTTTCTCCTAGACTTGGGTTGATGGGAACTGCATGCCAAAGCGGATGGCACAACATCCAAAGAGGTATAGAATGGCAACCCAAAGGTGCCCACAAAAGCACAAAGCAAGAGGTGGATGAGGATTGGCCCAGAAAAAGCTACAGAACACTGGTCGCAGAGCCATGCAGCAAGAAGGGTGGCATGAACCACCCAAATCAGCAGAGGAGAGGCAAAGGGCAGCAGTGAGGCAAACTATGAGAGCAGTGCCAACAGAGTGATGCAGGCAGCAGCAGCAGAGAGAGTTTGTATTTTTTTCTTTACTTTTATTTTGCCATGTCGGCTAAATGGACCCACTGGAACCATGACAACAGGCTGCAGAGTGGCTGTGCAGGCAGGAGCACTATTTGCAATCACTACAATATGGCTGTGGTTTGGATCTGAAGAGCAGAACTGGAAAGAGTGATGGGTGGGCTGAAAAGTAGCTACTGGAAATAGGCACATCCTAGACAGACTGCAGTGCAAACTGTCAAAATCACAGCTAGACACTGAAGGTAGAGCATAGGCAACTGCCCCTCACTATAGCTCTGCACTCCTTCTTCCTCCCAGTCACATGAAAATGAAGGGAAACCAAGCAAGGGGAGATTTGTCTTCAGACACATGAGCATTTCCATCAACTCTCATGCTAGCTGTAAATGATGGGAAGCTACAATATCCCCTGCCATAGAGAATAGATGTTCAGTGGGCACACTGGCTGGAGGGTAGGACAGGAAATGCTGTGCAGACTTGGCCAGGTCTGGCCACACTGCCAACTTGTGTGCCCGGTATGCCAAGGGATCTGTGTGCATGGCCTCAATGGGCTCTGCAAGGTAGCGTGTCACTGAAACCTGTGCAGGAGTGTAGAACTTGTCATAGGCTAAACTCTGCTGCTTAGTACTGTAGCTAGAGCTTCAGTTGCCAATGAGTTTCCCTGGCTGGGACTCATGGACCTCTGTTGGCATGAAAAGCCGGGGGAGGGAGTGGTAGACGACAAGACAGTGCTCATGGTAACAGTACTGCTTGCCAATGTGTCTACTAATTCCCCTCTGGCCTCATGACTTACACTGCCCCCTTTTCTCTACCTCCATCACCAGCTTTTTATTCCAGTACGTCAGTGCACTGCATTGCAGAACAAGAGTTCCCTTCAGCCATGGGTCACAGAGAGCAGCTAGCATATAACCATCCTACTTCATAAGGGGTCAATCGTTTTTCCACTTGACCCTGCAAGAAGTCCACTATCACCAAAACCTCTGCTATGAATACCTGTCATTGCTGAAAGCCCTTTCACTACCGGGATGAGAGGCCTCAGGGAAGCTTTTCAGGAATTCAGTTCCTCTGTGGCATCCTCAAATGGTTTTAGGACTTCTGTCACCTACACGATATCTGTCCCATCCTGGTGACCCAAGGGTCTGTTGATGCCAATCTCTGTTTCCACTGATATATACGAGGCAGGGCTGCCTTTTGCTCCAATAACCTCTCCAGAATTTCATAAATTGAATTCCACCTGGTGCCTAAATCCTGCTTGAGCTGGTGCGCAGGTGCCCCTGTTGCTTCCTGCTTCTCACCCAGCTCACACCCACCCTTCACATTCCACTAAAAATACCCAGCTGTTTTTCATCACTTCTCAATCCATTTCCTCAAGACAGGGCTGCTGTTTGCCTTGCTCCCCAGGCCTAGAGAGTCTCTGACAACCAGGTGCAGCAAGCGTACAAAGCATCTGATCTCACAAAAGTTACCTCCTTCACTGTCTTGAACATGTCCGCCCTACCATCTGTTCCAAAGAAACCTGGAAGCACAGTGCTTCTGCCCTATGTGCCAGCCCTGCAATATTGCCCTAATGTCTGCTAAGATATGGCTGTCATGTATTACCTTGTTGTTCAGCATAGCACACCCTACCCTTCTCCTGTTACTGCCTTGTTATATGTACATCCTGGTCCTGCTTAGTCCAGCTGCCACAAGTGTTCTGTCAGAGACAGGGAAACGTGTGTAGCGTCCTGATTAGTCCAGATGTCAGTGATGAAATGCACATGAATACCAGCCTCTGCTTTTGCCATCCGTGCCTGCAGCTGGCAATGCAACTGATTATACAGGCTAGGGATAACCTGCCTGCTAAAGGATGGCACTCAATCAGGAGTTAAGAGATACAGCATCCTCATAAACCCCACCTTATCAATCATATTCAGGAGATGGCCATCCAAGGCTTTCATTTCCCTAATGCATCAGGTCACCACCCGATGCTGCCTGCCCTCTGCCTCGTGACAGTGCTGTCAAACACCACCCCATTTCTTCCATGGTGGCTTGTTTTGATGCATGCTGGGCCTGCTGTGATGCCTTCTAACTGGTGGAATAGCTAGGGGCTGCATCAGTGAAAGGGGTTTCATTTTTCCTGTACCTTGCCACTATTTCCACTCCTGGATTGAGTACCTTGCCCAGGATAAACATCCTCCTTTATACTGAGTAGGAAAGGGTGCAGATGATGCAACTTTCCACTGCTCGTAAGATGACCAGTCATATTCTTTCTACTAATGATCATCCTACAGTAATTGCATTCTACATACCATGAGTCCTGAAGCACTTGAAAATGCCTCCATGTGTGTGATGTTTTATGAGACAGACGTGGGGGGGAGGAGAGTGTGAAAGGCAAGTGGCATCCTTCCCACTCTTTATTGTCCCCTCTATCTCTGTGATACTCTTGGCCTTGGCACTGCCAGTATCATAGAAACATAGAAATATGACGACAGAAAAAGACTACATGGCCTATCTAGTCTGTCCTTCCATATCAACAACTACAACAGTCCCCTTTTTTCCTTTAGAGATCCTCTGTGTTTGTCCCATGCTTTTTTGAATTCATTACTCTCCTCATCTCTACCACCTCCACTGGGAGACTATTCCATGGATCTAACACTCTTTCCGTAAAGAAATATTTCTGCAAATCACTCCTGAATCTATCCCCCTTCACCCTCATCCCATGTCCCCTCGTAGCAGAACTTGCTTTCAATTCAAAGAGGCTCTCCCCCTGAACATTTATGCTTCACTCATTAGCATGCTAAGAACAACCTCTTCCAACACCCTCTTCAGCCAGTAGACTTTCAATATCTGATGATTCAGATGTAAATCCCACCCATGTGGATCCCTGAGATTCTTTATCTTGTGAAGACCATCTCCACATACTTTTTAGCAAGGAACATGGTGCATCTTCTGCTAGGCTGAGTTTCTCTCACCTGCTGTTTCTCTCATATCCCTCTCCCTAATGGACCAGAAGTTGCAGCTCTTTCTACTGTCCTTGTAAAGACATCTCTCTTTAGCTTCAGTGGCACTGGTGCTAGAGAGCGGGTTGAGCATACTGCTCCCCGCTACCCCACGCAGATGCCAATTGGGCCAAAGAGGACTCCTTTAAAACATCCCACACTGAGGGTGCACCTGCGCCTGGTGGGCCCACTCCTGATCGGCCCTTTGGCATTGCCCTTAGGTGGAGACCGAACAGGGGACCACCATGCCTCATATGAGACAGCAAACCAACCATAGGGCATCTCAAGCAGCAACAGACTACCACAAAAAAGCAACAACCTGAGACCATCAGCAAAAGAGACCTGAGACCAGCCCTGCCATCCATTACCTGGTTTCCCAAAGGTGAACTTCTAAACCAGCAGAGTAAATGTTCTCCGTGTAAGGACCTCACACTCCCCTGCCCAACATGTGGCTCCACAGCGCAACTCTGGTCATATCCCTCCTTCTAATACAAGTTCTGATACACCAAGTAAGGGCCCTACTCATCAGGATATACACATCCACATACTCGCACCTCTCACAAATCCAATACATCCTCACCCCATGGTTTCACCAAAACAAGCACACATCATGCAAAATACACTGCTTAATTCAAATAATGCCCCCCCACACACTCAGCAAGCCTCCCACTCCAACCCCATCCTGGACACCACCATCACCTGCACACTCATTAATGCAAGGTCTGTCAGAAATAAGGCTAGCACCATTTATTTAGCTATGCTTATATACTGCTTTTCACTGGGTCAAAGTGGTTTACAATAAACAGCAAGAGATACTTCAAACAGGTCATAATATATTTATAGGGGATTATAGATTCAACATGGGCTCAACTTATTTACATTCCTAACTGGGTATGCATCAGGCTTTCCTAACTTATTTACAATTCTTCTTCGTCTCTCGGTCTCAAACTTATCTGATATTCAACGTGACCATGTATTCATTGGGTGATGCTCAGATCGGTGCCAAAGTGTTCTCTGAATAAGTGGGTCTTTAATTATTTTCAAAAAGAGGAGAGGCCCTTGTTCTTCTGGATTTTAGTTGAGAGGGAGTTCCATAGGGATGAGATGTAGAGGTCAAATGCATGAGTACATGTTTGGAGATTGTATTTTGTCCTTGCATGTGGTACAATCGGAACATTGATAGTGGTCTACCTTGTTGACCTTCCAGAATTTGATTGGTAGTAGGGTGTGAAGATGTGATGTTTGTTGTTGGTGTAGTGTTTTGAGAATCAGTATTCCAATGGGAGGATGTGGAGGTGCTTCAGTACTGAGGTGATGTGGTCAAATTTCTTTACCCTTTGAATGATCCTAGCTGTTGTGTTAAGGACTGTCCATAGCGGGTTGAGAGTGGAGAGTGGGAGTCCTTGATATATCACATCACAGTAGTCCAGGTGGGGGAGTGTCATTGCTTGTAGAACTGATCTGAAGTCCTGGGGGTCTAGGAGTGGTCTAAGGTGCTATATCATCTTGGTTATGAAGAATATGTTCTTGCAGTTTTTGCAATCTGTTGTTTGAGTGATAGGGTTTGGTCGAGAATGACTCTCAGGTACTTTATTTGTGTTTGAACTCTTATCTGGGTTGTTCCCAGGGTGAGGTGTGTTGGTGGGGTGAAGGTTTGATCCTTTGTAACAAATAATGCTTCCGTCTTCTTGAGGTTGATTGTGAGATTATTTTCTTGGAACCATCTGGAGACATCATTGAATCAATGTAATAACTGTGGGTTTACTGGGTTTGAGATGGTTATTGGTCCATATAGCATAATGTCGTCTGCGTATATGTGAAAGTTGATGCTGTGTGACCGTATTATGGAGCAGAGTGGTTGTAAATAGATGTTAAAGAGCAGTGCCGATAGTGTGGAGCCTTGTGGTATTCCTTGAGTCTGGCGGTATTGGGTGGAGGTGCCAGTAGTTGCTCGAATTAGCTGATACCTGCCTGTTAGATAGGACTGGAACAATTGGACAAGGTTTGGACAAGTTCCTGGAGGAAAGGTCCATAAACCATTATTAAGAAAGGACCCAGGATATCAATGCTTGAACCAATACAAGCATTGTGGAACCTGTGTCCCTTGGGGAAACTGCTAAGTACATATGACCTAGATTGGCCACTGTTGGAAACAGAATACTGGGCTTGATGGACCTTGGTCTGACCCAGTATGGCATATCTTATGTTCTTATGTTCTTATGTTCTTATGTTCTTATCCTATATGCTGGTTTCTTGCAGTTGGTGGAGGAGGATGCTGTGTGATACTATATCAAACACTGCTGATATATCCAGAAAGATGAGGGTGTATCTAGTTTGTCTGGTTTATATTCCTTTGATTAATGTATTTATTAATGAGACCATGAGCATTTCAACCCCATGTGATGGCCAGAATCCATGTTGCTGTGGTCTAGTTGGTTGTTTCTGTCCATGTAGTCCTGTAATTGATGTTGTACTGTCTTCTTGATGACTTTTGCGGCGAATGGGAGACTCGCTACTGGTCTGAATGAAGTAAGATCCAATGTATCATGTTCCGGTTTCTTAAGGGTGGGGCGGATAATGGACATTTTGAGGCTGTTAGGCATTTGGCCTTGTTTGAGATTCATGTGCAATGACGGCAAGTGCTGGGCTTAGCTCCTGTTTTGTCATCTTAATCCAACTGACTGGGCAGGGATTAAGAGGAGAAATGGTGGTATTGAGTGTTGTTTCAAATGTGCTCCATGTGGTATTGGGGGTGGCACTGTGGCAGTTTCCTGTTGGTGTGGGTAGGATGTTGGGATTTTTTTGGAGTTCTTTATATTGCGCAGTGAGTTGCTGTGGTGGAATGTTCATGAGTTGGTTAGAATGATTAGGGATTTTAGTCAGCTGTTTGACAATATCAAAGAGCTCACGTGGGCAGTTAAGAGATGTGTTTAGGAGCTTTGTGTGGTAGGCTCTTCATGCGTTGTCTATTTCAGTGCAGTAGCTGTTTAGTGTATCCATATATCTTGTTTTGTCTGGTTCCTGTTTGGTCTTCCTCCATCTTCTCTCAACTTTTCTACGTTGTGTTTTTAGCTTCTGTAAGCAGGTGTGAACCAGTGTGCTCTTGCTGGTCCTGCTTTCTTTCTTTTGGGGGCTGTCATTGATCATGCTGCTGTAGCTATTACATTGTTCCAGTTGTTGGTTAACGTATTGGGATCGGGATTGGATTGTCCTGATTGTATGCTCGGTAAAACTTGTTTGAGGAAGTTGTCCTTATTAAATGGTTTGAATCGTCTTATTAAGTGTGCAACCTCAGTAGTGGTAATTGGTTGGTTGGATGTGATGGCAGTTATGAGACAGTGGTCATACCATGGCACAAGTGTGATCTGGGGGGGGGGGTGGTGTTGCCTGTGATGGAGGTTTGGAAATTGAGGAATATGAGATCCAGGGTGTTGTCCTTCTCATGCGTTGGAGAATAGTTGATTTGTGTCAGTTCCATGGCTTCCATTGCTTCAAGGAAAGCAGTTGTGTGTTTATCTTGCGCCAACGGGAGGTTGATGTCCCCAAGGTTTATCAGTTCTTTTGTAGTTTTGGCGATTTTGGTTGTTTGTTTGAGAATATCTGATAGGTCAGAGGTTGCTATAAGAGCTCTGTATATCTGTATATTCTGTGTATACCTGAGATCAGGGGCGGTATATAAAAGCTGGTTAAACAAATAAATAAATAAATAAATATAAACATTCCCTGGAGACAAACTGTTTCTTTCACACCTACCCTACCTCCTTTCCTTATACTACCATTTAATTTTCCAAACATATCCTTCCAAAGTATTATGGTATATCTGGGGTAGGCCTTGTAGTGCCCACCTACCCTTCCTGACTGCTGACATTCTTAAAAGGAATGAGGGACTAGGAGGATGTTTCTGCCAGCTAATGCTCCTTTGACACTGGATTCCAAGCTCTGGGGAGCTGGGGCTGCCTATCTTTTTTAACTTTTATTTACATTTTTAACTTTTAACTTTATATAACTATACAGTATTCTATGAACATGGGATGGAATAGATAGGCACAGTGAGATACCCACCCCCACAGCTGCTGTCACAGACAATAGGTGAAAAAGATTGTTGCAAAATAAATTATTTCCCTATATCTTCTGCTTGTACAATAGAATAATTTGATTTAGATACAACAACCTGTCCTTTTACCACTGCCACTGGCTGTATTGAAAATGTGAAGGATAATTTTATAAACAATGCCACACATGTATTTGGGGCCTGTTTTATAAAGAAAAGTAGTGCATACTTTATAAAATAGGGGCATAAAGACATGCCTCAAACTAATTGCGGAGCAAGAATAAATACCATGCCTAGGTTGTTCAAAAACATGCATAATTTATATTTTATAACTTACATGCATAAATTTAGGCTCTGCCCCTGTGCACTCCTAAACTGAATGTACATGTGATAAGACTTACACACATGCATACAGAATTGTGACAACCTAAACTGCATGCATAAGTGCCCATTCATATATGTAATCCTTTAAAATAGGGACTTGCATGCATAACTAGCATATAATTTTCCATGCATCCTTTATAAAATCAATCCCATAAAGTGCATAGTACACCTTCTTCCATCAATGTTTAGGACAGTAAAAGCAATTGAATTGGGAAGCTGTAAACACAAAATTTTCCTTGCCTCTCTCTGACTTTCCCCGATCTCCCCATCCCCAGAGAGACACTCCCTGCCTACAAAAAAACTTAACAACACAACAAAATAATATATAAAAAAAGTTAACACTGAGGGTGATAGGGATTTCACATGAGTGAGATTCAGCCAATGATTGAAAAGGAGCAGAAGATGACTGGCTATTGCTCGTTGGAAATTAATTCCCTGTGCAAAAGGTCTCTAGCTCTATTTGATTGGTTCTTTCACTCTTTTTTGACATTTTGGGTACTATCCTTTTTTAAGGGAGGTTTGTGAGTGCTTTTGTGGGTACTAAAACTTTGAGCCACCTAATTGTAAAAGCAGATACCGCAATGAAATTTATGAATAGTGATTCATGGACATTTTCTGAGCATATGTACTTGGTTAGTTGACACTGAAATGACCCAAAAATCAAGATTTTCATTGATTTTTTCATGTATACAAAAACTAAAGCACATACCTAGCAATAATCCAGTCCAAAGAAACATCACAAGAGTCCACTGGGCTTTCCCAAGATGAATGAAAATATATACAAGAAGGACAGTAAAAATAATCAAACACACAGTACATAAAATCAATGTTAAATGATGGGAAACTGTCTCACAGTGGCTTCCAGATCTTCATTGCCCCCCTAGACCTCCCCTGCATCTCTCTCTGTAGCCACTTTGTAATGGAACCCAGGGCACGACCCCTCTCTCTCCCTCTGTTTCAGAACTAGGGCATAAGGAACCAAATAGAAGCCCTCACACCTCTTCTCTGCTAGTGAGGTAAGTACACGCAATTCTTTCTCTCTCTCTCTCTCTCTCTCTCTGCACATAGCCCTTTCAGTCCTGTTTAGTCCTTCTGCCCCATTGGGTCCTCCACAAAGTCTCTATCCTCTTTCCCCATCAGGTCAAACTTAGACAGCCACTTGAGTTCCTTCCCCCATTAGTGCTTGAACTTGGAATTCCTCTCTGTGAGATCTTGCATCTCCCTATCCCTCTTGCGAGCACACTACACCCCTCCTTGGGACACACTGCAGCTCCTCATTAACTCTCCTCACGTATCTCTTCCTGCAGCTCTCTTCAGGAACTCCATTCATCGGGAAAATGATTCTTTTCTGTGCCTTTCTCATCCACTGCCAACTCAAGACGGTGCCATATTCTTGGAATAGACTACCCGAGTCAGTATGACAGGTTCCATCTCTGGTTGTATTCAAATCCAGAATCAAAATCCACCTCTCTGAGACTGCTTTTGGTTCCGGACTCCGTTTCTCTCCTGTTTAACACCCATGAGTGCATTATTTCCATCTTGAACTACCCTAGTCCCATTTGTTGCATCTGTTTGTCTTAATTAGATTGTAAGCTCTGTGGAACAGGGACTGTCTTGTACGTGTTTGAGTACAGCGCTGCATACACCCTGAAGAGCTATGCTATACAAATTAGTAGTAGTTGTAGTAGTAGTAGTTTGCCCCTCTCTTTTCTCCTTTCTCCAGTAGGACACAGGGAAATCTCCTCCACTGGGCCTCCCCATCCATTGAGGAAAGCCAGGTTTCCCCTCCAACATCTTTCTCTCTCTGGTCTCTAGGACGGAAAGCTAACAGCTGCCCTCTTCCTTCTCCCATGATATCCTGAGTGGAAGAATCCTATTTTTATTCTTCCCTCCACAACTTGGCAACTCCCATCACTTAGACCTCCACCTTATTATCGTTGATAGGACTAATCTGGAGCAGAGGCCCAGAATGTTCCTCAAGTTATGCAATGCAAGGGACATTTTAGCATCCTGCTACATGTTCCCTGAGCCTATTAGCAACATAAGATATGCCATACTGGATCAGACCAAGGGTCCATCAAGCCCAGTATCCTGTTTCCAATAGTGTCCAGTCTAGGTTTCAAGTATCTGTCAGGTTCGTGAAGGTATACACATACCAAAGATATACACATTCCCTGCTGTTTGTCCCAGAGTAAGCAGTGGATTTCCCCAGTCCTCTTTAATAATGGTTTATGGATTTTTCCTCCAGGAACTTTTCAAAACCTGTTTTGAATCAGCCATATCCTCCAGTAATGAATTCTAGAGTTTGATTACGCGCTGAGTGAAAAAATATTTTCTCTAGTTAGTCTTAAATGTGGCAATTATAGCTTTATTGAGTGTCCCCTAGTCTTTCTACTTTTTGAAGGAGTGAACAACCAATCTACATTAATGCATTCCACCTCATTCATTATTTTATTTATTTATTTTTAAAATTTTATCTTTAATACATTTTATAATATACAGTATTCAAGTAAATTACTTGAAACAGAAAAGTCTTACATTTGGTGAAAAAAAATATCAATTGCAATATACAAAGGAAAAATAAACTCCAAAAGAAGACACAAGCCCATGACACTGGAGGGTCAGATTTTATACAAATCAATCAACTAGAAGACGAGATGAAAGCTGTAGACAGCAAAACTAGCAAACTATATGGATCATAAGTTGAAAAAATATCAAGCAGAGCTGGACCAAGCCCACTGGGCTGATACAAAGGCTATTAATTGAACTGTGTCTTTAAAGACATATCTCGCAGATCTATATTTCACAATACATTTGCAAACATACAGAGCCCCAAGCTGCGAGATGCCAGGTCGCAACAGCAAGAACTCCCTCCTTCGTCGCTGTGTATCATGAGAGACGTCAGGGTTCACCCTAATCTTTTAAAACAGAAACAGCTCATCCTTATGACAAAAAAAGTTTCATGAGACAGTCCCAGTCCGAAGAGAGAGCAAGGGTCACCAGGAGAGTTGCAGGGACAGCACTAACCAAGTCTGATGACTCCAAAACAGTGGAAATATCTAACACTTCCATAGATATAGTCTGAACTTGCGAATGTTCCTGGCGAACCCTTCCAGTAGACATATAATACATTTTTGAAATGGGAGGAATAGCCTCCAGGGAAGCTTTCAATATTTCAACCAAGTAACATTTAAACATATCACGAGGTGACGATAAGGGTACTTTAGGAAAATTAATTATTCTTATATTAGATTGTCTGGCGACGTTCCCCAGTGTCTAAGAGTGCTTCAGAGTTAGCAATCTTTCCCAACAGCCCTTCATACTTAGAGGAAAGGTCTTTAAGGCCTCATACTTCTTACTCCATTTTAATCATCCGCTGATCCAAAGAGGAAACTCTAGACGAAAGAGAGTCAATAACTGGAGCCAAAGCTGTGCCCAAATCTGAAATAGCTTGCAAAACAGTTTCCAATGAAAAAAACATCAGGGCGTCTTAATGTGAAACCCAGTAGTAAGGGAGTAACAGAGGAGTGACCTGACGAAGCAGCAATGTTCTGATGCTCTGCAACTGAACAGGGGAAAACGGTCTCCGCTGCAGGTCTACATGGTGCTATGCTCTGCTCCATTCACCCCTCTGAATTTCCAGCAGCCGCACACTGGTCAATAGAAACCGCCTCCACTTTGGCGAAAGCACCCCCCCCCCCCTTTCCAGGCAGCAAGCTGCTCACACTCTCGGTGTTCAACTCACCAGCCTAAGCCAAGCTCACCAGGGAAGTCAGCAGCTATGTGAGGGGGACCCGTTGCTAAAGGAGATATCTGACGAGGAAGACAAACCCGAGCACCCTGCCTCGGGATCCGAATTGAAAGGCTGCACTCTGGAGACCACTGCTTGCATTTCTTGGTGGAGCAAGAAAGGCAAAATAGAAGCATCAGTAGTAGCAGTGGACGGACCGGGTTGTGAGCGGACCTCCACGCAAGACTTTCTCTTGTGCTTTCCCATCAGTGCACTGCTCAGCAGCAAACATCTGCCATCTTGGAAAACCCCTCCATTCATTATTTTATAGACCTCTTTCATATCCCCCCTCAGCCATCTCTTTTGCAAGTTGGAAAGCCCTAACCTTTTAAGCCTTTCCTCATAGGGGTATCTTTCCATCCCCTTTATCATTTTGGTTGCTCTTCTCTGTACCTTTTCTAATTCTGCTATATCCTTTTTAAAATATGGTGACTGGATTTGCACACAGTATTCAAGGGGCGGTCGCACCATGGAGCAATAGAGGTGTTATAATATCCTTTGTTTTATTTTCTATTTCTTTCCTTATGATTTCTAGCATTCTATTTGCTTTCTTGGCCGCCGCTGCACATGAGCAGAGGTGTCAACATACTACCCATGATGACGTCCAGATCCTTTTCCTAATGTAGGACCTTGCATCATGTAACTGTTTGGGTTGTTCTTTCTTAAGTGCATAACTTTGCACTTGTCCACATTAAATTTCATCTGCCATTTGGATGCCCCGTCTCCCAATTTTTCAAGGTCCTCTTGCAATTTTTCACAATCATCTGCAAATTTAATCACCTCACTCATTATTCACATTTCCAGGTCATAAATTCATTAAAGAGCAACTGGGGAAAGAAGTGATGTTACCTATCATGATGGTCGCTTGAGCGGAGAGCTCTGGGGCCATCCCATTGAATAACACAGCAAAATACCCCTTAGTGGCAGAGCACTGATCTTCCGAGGGCAGGAGAGAGTGAGGAGTGACGGCAGGGCATGGCGACGAGGAAAAAAGCCGCGGATATCCGCGATTATGCCTGTGCCGGGGAGAGGAAGACAGCGCTGATGGAAGGAGCAATGGCGGACCACGTGGAGAAGACCAACAAAGGATGTGGGGGAATGGAGGAAGAGAGAAGTGCAGGAGTGAGCACGGCAGTAACCCGAGAGGAACTCCGGGAGTGGTTTGCTGAACTAAAATCAGAGGTACAGCAGGCAAAATATGAATTGGGGGAGATGCTGGCTGGCATGAAGGAGGAGGTGGAGGAATTAAACTATCGAATGGGGGACCACGAAAACAGATTGCAGTTGCTGGAAAGCTGGCAGGAAGAACTGGATCAGAAGGAAAGCAGGGAGAGAGATTGGAGAGATCAAGTACAGTTAAAACTGGAAGATTTAGAGAACAAGTCAAGAAGAAATAACCTGCGTATTAGAGGGGTTCCAGAGGAAGAGGAGTTCAAAGACTGTGCAAAAGTGGCTATGTCAATGTTTGGAGGCCCTGCACCAAGGGGGAGACGAGGAAGGGACCACGTCTATAGAAATGGAAAGGGCGCACAGGGCATTAGGCCCGGTCAGAGCTAACAGAAACCGAGACATTATCATCTGCCTAAAGGAATACAAAATAAAGGAAAAGATTGCAGCTAAAATGAGAGGACTGAGCACTTTTCAATGGCAAGGCTATCCAGTGGCTATATATGCAGATTTATCTTTGGGGACATTGCAAAGAAGAAGAGAGTTGGGGCCTGTAACTACAGCCTTGCGAAATGAAGTGTTGCACTATCGCTGGATGTACCCATTTGGATTGGCTTTTGCAAAAGGGGAGAGGACCTTGCGAGTGCAGACGGTGGAGGCAGCGATGGCAGCGATGAAGGAAGCAGGCCTGGAGTCGAAGGCGGTGGAGGTTCGGCATGCATGTGAGCAGAGCCTGCAAGAAGGACGGCAAGGGAAACCAGCGGAGCTACAGAAGCAGGGACAACAACAACCTCAGTCGGAGAAGGAGAGAGATACATGGAAGATGCAGTGGAAAAGTGCAAAGAGATGACTGTGGGTAGAATTGTGGGAAGTGTGGATGGGAGAGGGAGGAGAGGAATCTTCTGCATACATTTATGATTCCTACTGGAAGAAGGATAATGGGGGGGTTGGGGGAATGTAAAGAGATATGAATAAGGGTCTCTGTAAAGATATGTGAGGGGGTGGTGGATAAAAGGGGGCGTGAGACTGAGGGGTGGTGGGGGGTTTTGAGGGTATGTGTTTTGAGAGAGGGGAGGAAGCAATGAGGGGAGGAGATAGGGAGGGGGAACAGCGGTTGGGGATTAGGAGAGAAGGAGGGGGATGGAGGGGGATAGAGGGGAGATGTGAGGGGATGGTGGGGGCGGCACTACTTCATGTTTAGTCCTGGGACTTAAGGGCTGGATGGGGAGGGGAGTGGGGAGGGAGGGAAGGGTATCCAAGAGAGGGGATGGGTAGGAGGGGGGGGAAGGGGAAAGGGCAGCAATTGGTAATAACCACAGTGAATGTAAAAGGTCTGAGAACGTGGCGGAAGAGGAGATGTATGGAATGCGAGGGGATGAGAATGAAAGCGGATGTGATGTGTATACAGGAGACGCATTTGAGGGTTCGCTAGGAGAGATTGGTGAGCTCCAAAAAATATCCTAGGATGGTAATGGCAGGGCAAAGGGTGAATCCCAGAAAAGGAGGGGTAAGAATATTAGTTAGTGGAAAATGGCAAGACGCAGTGGTGGAGGAGCGCAGAGATAAAAAGGGTAGATGGGTAGCGGTAAAGCTAAAAATCAAAGAGGAGGAGGTGTGGATAATAAGTGTGCATGGGCCAAATGTACAGAGAGAAGAGTTCTTCACAGGTCTGGCAGCAGAGCTGGAAGGCTGGGGAACAACTCCAATCACCCCAGGGGGAGATTTCAATCTGACCTTAAATCCAAGGTTAGATAACAGTGGGATTGTGAAGGGAGGGGGTGGAAAAGAAAGGGCGTGTCTTTTAAGACTAAAGGAATGCTTAGGATCGGTGGATGTATGGAGGTGTAGACACGCAGGAGAAAGGAGTTATACTTTTTACTCTCATGTGCAAGGTGCGTATACTAGGTTAGACATGATATGGGCAAGTGGGAAATGGGCAAGTAATGTGAGCGATGTGGAGCAGGGGAATATAACATGGTCGGATCATGCCCCAGGTCGGATCAGCTTTGAAGTGGGAGGGGAGATGAAGGGGTTAAGTTTTGGAGGTTGAATGATGCCTTGTTGGAGGAACCAGAGTATGTGGCACGAATAAAAGAGGTAGTAGAGGAGTATTTGGAGATTAATATAAATGGGGAAGTAGTAATGGGACCAGTCTGGGAGGGTTTGAAAGCGGTAGCGAGGGGGCACTTGATAAGCATCATAGCACAGGAGAAAAAGAGAAAGGGATGGGTGGAGGGGCAATTGTTGCATAGAATAGACTGCTTGGAAAGACAGCATCAGCGTGACCATGAACCGCAGGTGATAGCAGAATTGGTGAAGTTGAGGGGGGAGCTTAGTCAATTAAGAGCAGCGACAATGGCGCATGAACTGGCCCTGTTGAAACAGGGTATTTCGAAGGGAGGAACCAAATGGGGAGGGTAATAGCCAGTAGGCTAAAGGATAAGCAGCAGTGGGCCTGGGTAAGGGGGATAAGAGGTCAAGAAGGAAAGATGGTCCACAAAGTGTCAGAGATAAGAGGAGTGTTTAAGGAATACTATGAGTGATTATATACTAGTGAGGTACGGAAGGGGGAGCAGGAGGAGGAGTTATTTCTTAAAGAGTGCAAACTTTCGAAGATAACAGTGGAGGAGCAGGGGGAGCTGGGAAGGGAGATTAGTGAGGAAGAGGTAGAAAAGGCCATAAGGACGCTAAAGATAGGAAAGGCTCCAGGACTTGATGGATTCTCAGCTAAGTTCTATAGATTGATGCTCCAACAAGTTAAAGGTATCTTGGCGAAGGTATTTAATGCTTGTTTGCATGGGGAGGCACTGCCGAGAACAATGGCGGAAGCGGGGATTTCGATAATACCGAAACCGGGAAAAGATAATACGGTTTGTGCTTCATATAGGCCGATCTCCCTGATTAATCTGGATGTGAAAGTATTGGCAAAGATACTGGCCATGAGATTACAGAACGTAATTCATAAATTGGTGCATCAGGACCAAACTGGGTTCATAAGGGGTAGGCAAGGGGGAGACAATATAAGGAAAATTCTGAATATAATTTGGAGATTACAAAGAGGGGGCAGGAAGCAGTATTTGTGACGGTGGATGCTGAAAAAGCATTTGATAGAGTGGAGGGGCAGTTTATGATCCAGGTTTTAGAAAGAATGGGGTTGGGAGAACGATTTATAAGTTGGATTCGAGCCTTGTATGCCAGGCCGATGGAAAGATAAAGGTAAATGGAGGATGTTCGGAGAGCTTTGTATTGGGGAGAGGTACGAGGCAGGGGTGCCCATTGTCGCCATTACTTTTTGCTTTGGTAATAGAGCCATTGGCGGAATATTTAGAAGGCAGGTGGATATAAGTGGGGTTGGAGAGGGGGATCAATAGTCAAAAATTGCCTTGTTCGCGGATGACGTGATCTTTACGTTGGGGAGACCATTAATAAGTCTACCAAATTTGTTGCTAGCAATTAGAAGATATAGTAGGGTGTCGGGCTATAAGATGAACATGATCAAGATGGAAATACTAGGCTTTAACCTTTCTGTGGAATTAGAGGGGGGGCTACGGGCAGGGTTCGTGTTTAAATGGGTAAAGAAAATGTTCCGGTATCTGGGAATACAATTAAGTAACACCTTGGAGAATTTGCGAGAATGGAATTACACACCGCTGTTGGAGAATGTGAGAAAGGATCTTTTTAGATGTGGGGGTCTGCACGTAACCTGGTTGGGCAGAATAGCCACTATCAAGATGAATATTTTGCCACGGTTTCTGTTCTTGTTTTCGGTGCTTCCTTGTAGGGTGCCGAGAGGGGTGTTGAAGAAAATCCAGGGGATGATTATGAATTTTATATGAGAGGGGAAAAAGCTAGAGTGGCGAGGAGGACGATGTTTAGGGTAAGAGAAGAGGGGGGCCTTGGGGTGCCTGCATAGCACACTATTATGATGCAGCACAACTGAGGGCTCTATTTGCCTGGCGGGAAAGGGGAGAGACCCCTCAGTAGGTAATTATGGAAAAGGGGTTGGAAGATAGTTTAGAGGCAACAATTTGGGAGGAGGGAGGGGAGGGAAGGATAGCGGGGGGAGAAAACCCTATGTGTGCGTTGATAGCGAGCATTTGGAGAAAATGGAAATCTTTCCTCTTAGGTGGTAAAAGAGTATCAAAAATGACTCATATAAGAAGTATGGGGGAGGTCATACTGGGGAGGGAGGGGGGAGTGTTTAGGGGTTGGGCAAGTAAGGTGTTATATAAGGTGGGGCAACTAATATCTTCGGAGGGGAAACTAAGAAAGTTTGATGAGTTGAAGGAGGCTTATGGGTTGGCAGAGAGAGACCGATTTGGGTATGTGCAACTCTGGTACTATCTGCTACAGAAAGGGGTATGGAAGGAAATGAGGACTAAAGTTACCCCTTTTGAGGAGTTAATGAGAAAACAGGATGGCCTCAAAAGGGTGATGGTGAGATTATACCGACTGCTAAATGCAAAGCAAGAGGGGAAAGTGAGGTGGCAGGGGAGATGGAGGGATGAGCTGGGGGGGGAGCTGGGACAAGGAGAGATAGGTGAATATCTTTGGGCAAGAGAGGCATATTGGGGGGGGGGTACCTCTCTTTTGTAGAATTGTCTGAAAATGCGTCTGAGAATGATATGGACTCCAGTGAAGATACGGGCCATAGGTCAGAATCAATCTGATGAAGGTTGGAAGGGGTGTGGAGGAAGGGGGGACCTGTTGCATATGATGTGGGGTTGCCCTAAGGTGCAGGAATTGTGGAAGAAAGGGGCTGAAGTCTACCAAGAGATTACTCAGGTGCGAATTGAAGTGACTGCTGCAATGGTGTGCCTCCTGGAAATGGAAGAGGGGAGAATGAACAGTTAACGGGCTTCATGAGGTATTGGGTGGTGGCAATTAGGGTGTGTCTGTTGAAAAAGTGGAAAGCGAGAGAGGAGCCCCACATGAGGGAGGTAATCATATATGGAGCATGTGAGAAATATGTGCTTGGTAGGGGCCTACAGGAGGGGCCAGAAGGTGAAATATCATAAGATCTGGCACTGGTATGAAGAATGGGGGAAAGAAGGGTTGATGAAGTGGTTGGGCGGGGAATAGAGGGGGGGGGGATTATAGGTTAGGGGGGAATATAGAAGGGAGATACTGTTTTTAAAAAGGTTTCACCAAGGTGGAACTAGCCCACAAGAGATATATAAGATATAATTTTGGATTTGGATTATGGTGGGTATTTGGGGTAATAGAAGTACAGCCATAGATCGGAACAAGGTAATTGGTTATGTGACTATTCGGGGGAGTGGAGGGTTTGTTATGTTTATTTTTAGGGTTATCATTATTATTATTAAAGACTTATAAAGCGCCGCAACATACGAGGTGCTGTACAAACATAGAAGAGAGACAGTCCCTGTTCATCAGAGCTCACAATCTAATAAGACAGAAAACAAAATAAGTTACATAATACAAATAACAAACATTTACAGGACAAAGTAAGCAAATGTTGATAGAGAGATCAAGATAGGGTAAGACAGGAACGGAAAGCAATAGTGAAGAGGTGGGATTTTGGTCTGAACTTGAAAATGGTCAGGGAGGACGCCTGGCGCACAGAGATAGGAAGACTATTCCAAGCAAAGGGTGCTGCCAGTTGGAAGGAGTGAAGTCTAGAATTGGCAGTACGAGTAAAGGGCACAAATAAACGAAAACTGATAGAAGAGCGAAGCAACCGAGAAGGGGTGTAAGGATAGATGAGAGATGAAAGGTACTGGGGGCAGAAGAGTGAATGCATTTATAGGTCAGGAGGAGACGTTTAAATTGGATATGGAGATGGATGGGAAGTCAATGAAGCGACATGAGGAAAGGAGTGATGTGGGAAAAACGAGACTGGCGGAAAATGAGTCAAGCAGCGGAGTGTTGAATTGACTGAAGAGGAAAGAGGTGGCTTGCAAGGAGGTCGGCAAGGAGAACGTTACAATAATCAAGACGGGAGGTGATTAAGGAGTGGACAATCAATTTAGTGGTGTCAACAGAGAGGAAGGGGCAAATTTTGGAAATATTGTATAGAAAGAAACGACAAGTTTTAGCAATGAGCTGGATATGTGAAGAGAAAGAGAGAGAGGAATCGAAGATAACACCAAGGTTACGTGCTGAAGAAATAGGGAGGAGTACAGAGTTATCAACAGAGAGAGAGAAAGGGGAAAGAGGAGGGGAAGCATTCGGGGAAAGATAAGAAGCTCAGTTTTGGCCATGTTCAGTTTTAAGGGTGATGGGACATCCAGGCAGCAATGTCAGAGAGGCAGAGTGAGATCTTAGACTGGATATCAGGAGAGATAACAGGTGCAGAAAGATAGATTTGAGAGTTGTCGGCATAGAGATGATAGTGAAAGCCATGGGAAGAGATAAGGGTGCCAAGGGATTGGGTATAGCGAGAGAAGAGGAGTGGACCTAAGACGGAACCCTGAGGAACTCCTACAGGTAGTGGGGTTGAAGAGAAGGAGGAGCCATCGAAGCATACACTGAAAGAGCAATGGGATAGATAGGAAGAGAACCAAGATAGTACAGAGTCTTTGAATCCAAGTGAGGATAGGGTGATAAGGAGAAGGTTATGGTCAACAGTGTTGAAGGCAGCAGAGAGATCAAGAAGAATGAGGACAGAGTAAAAGCCTTTGGACTTTGCCAAGAACAAATCATTCGAGACCTTAGTAAGAGCAGTTTCAGTGGAGTGTAGGGGATGGAAGCTGGATTGTAAAGCATCCAAGAAACATAGAAAAAAAGAAATATGATGACAGAAAAAGACCACATGGCCTATCTAGTCTGTCCTTCCATATCAACAACTACAACAGTTCCCTTTTTACCTTTAGAGATCCTCTGTGTTTGTCTCATGCTTTTTTGAATTCAGTTACTGTCCTCATCGATGCCACCTCCACTGGGAGACTATTCCACAGATCCACTACTCTTTCCGAAAAGAAATATTTCCGCATATCGCTCCTGAATCTATCTCCCTTCACCCTCATCCCATGTCCCCTCGTAGCAGAACTTTCTTTCAATTGAAAGAGGCTCTCTCCCTGAACATTTATGCCACAGAGGTATTTAAACATCTCAATCATATCACCTCTATCCTGCCTTTCCTCTAAGGTGTACATATTAAGATCCTTCAGTCTGTCCTCATATGCTTTATAATGAAGACCACTAATCATTTTAGTAGCCACCCTCTGCACTGACTCCATCCTGTTCACATCCTTTTGAAGGTGCGGTCTCCAGAATTGCACACTATACTCCAAATGAGGTCACACCAAAGACTTATACAGAGGCATTATCACCTCCTTTTTTCTGCTAGCCATTCCTCTCCGTATGCACCCAAGCATCCTTTTAGCTTTTGCCGTCGCCTTTTCTACCTGTTTAGCTACTTTAAGAACATCAGACACAACCACGCTTAGGTCCCGCTCTTCTTTAGTGGACAAAAGTACTTCACCCCCTATATTATATTGCTCCCTTGGATTGCTGCAGCCCAAATGCATGACCTTACATTTTTTAACATTAAATCTCAGCTGCCAAATTCTAGACCATTTTTCAAGCTTAGCTAGATCCCTCCTCATGTTATCTACAACTTCCTGGGTGTCTGCTCTATTGCAGATTTTGGTATCATCCGCAAAGAGGCACACCTTACCCGATAGCCCTTCAGCTATATCACTAATAAAGATGTTAAAAAGAATCGGACCAAGGACAGATCCATGGTGCACACCACTGGTAACATCCTTCTCCTCAGAGTGGGCTTCATTTACCTGTACTCTTTGTTGCCTCCCACCCAACCGATTTCGAACCCAAGCAGTAACTTTAGGGTCCATCCCCAGGGTGCTCAGTTTGTTTATAAGTCGCCTGTGAGGAACAGTGTCAAAGGCTTTACTGAAATCTAAATAAACCACATCTAGGGATCTCCCTTGGTCCAACTCCCTGGTCACCCAGTCAAAGAAATCAATCAGATTTGTCTGACAAGACCTGCCTCTGGTGAATCCATGCTGCCTCGTATCCTGTAATCCGCTGGACTCCAGAAACCTCACTATTTTCTCTTTCAGCAGCGTTTCCAATAATTTACTCACCACCAAAGTTAAACTAACCGGCCTGTAGTTTTCAACCACATCCTTACTTCCGCTTTTGTGTAAAGGCACCACATGAGCCTCTCTCCAGTCCTTTGGCACCACTCCCGACTCCAACGAGGCATTGAAAAGGTCAGTCAGTGGAGCTGCTAGAACATCCCCAAGTTCCCTCAGTATTCTAGGGTGTATCCCTTCCGGTCCCATTGATTTGTCTACTTTAAGTTGAGCTAGTTTCTCACGAACACAGTCTTCTGAAAATTTTTCAAGATGTCCCTAGCTTCTGTTCCTATTTGTGGGTGTTTTCTGAGGTCCTGCTCCTGGTTCTTCATCTGTGAACACAGAACAAAAATATTTGTTAAGCAATTCCGCTTTATCTTTATCAACTTCTACATATTCCAACCCTGCACCCTTGAGTCTGACGATACCACTTTTGCCCTTCCTCTTCTCACTAATATCTATATCTTGTTAATGATATCCAAATCATTTTCTTTACCGGCTACTACAATCCAAACTAATTCTACCATCCTCACAATCTCCCAGTGTCTCACCAATCATGGCATGAAACTTAATCCTTCTAAATGCAAAGCAATATGGATTACTCATTGCCTGCTTCTCTTCAGCTTATCTCCAATCATTGTTAATTTTCCATTTCCATTAAACAAATATATTAACATATTGCGATTCAAAATAGACATCCTATTAACATTAGAGCCTGTCATGCAGCGGGAGCTGATGGAAGCAAAGATGCAAGAAAAGAAGTTGTTTTTCACAATATAAAAGATGTGCACGGAATGCAATTCCCGCACAGAGCAGCTAGAGGGAGCAGGCATGCACTCACAGAGACTGACTGGACACACCTAGCTAATTGACACCACCTGACAAGCAGCCCAGAAAGCTCAAACACAGGAGAGCTTTATAAGCAAGAGGCTGGAGACTGGAAAGGGGGTGGAGGTAGAGGTGGACCGGAGAGAAGCACCAGGAGCAAAGCCTTGCGAGAGAAATGCACCACGAGCAAGGGCCAACCATAAACCATAACCATATTGAAAAGGAAATGTTGATTGCTGTAATACCAAAACTACCTCACGAGCTAGTGCTAGGTAGAGACTGCCTCAGTTTAGAAGAGGTCTGGAAAAAGGCTTGTCTCCACAGGAAGTTTTTGTATCCACTTGCACCCCCTCTAAGGTTAGTGCAGTTCCCAGCCCACTATTGGGAAAGCCTAAAAAGACTGAGGCTAAAATTCAAGAAGAGTTCAAGAAAAAGTTTGTACTAAAGTTTTGTAAAACTTCCAAGCAAGCTCATGGTCCCCAACGAGCATCTCCTCAGGCCGCAGGGTATGATCTATATAGTGCCGAAAACAAGGTTGTTCCTAAGCATGGACGAGCACTAATCAACACAGATATCCAGATAGAGCTACCGCAAGGGTGCTATGGTCGCATTGCTCCCCGGTCTGGCCTAGCCTCCAAGCACTTTATTGACGTAGGCGCTGGAGTGGTGGATCCAGACTACAGAGGTGTCCTTAAAGTCATTTTGTTCAATTTTGCAAATGAAGACTTTAGTGTCAAAATAGGAGATCGCATTGCTCAATTGATATGCGAACGTATTGAATTCCCAAGCCTGTAAAAAGTGCCTATGGTAACCCCCACGAGCCGGGGAACCGGAGATTTTGGCTCAACAGGAAAAAGCGATATGGAAGGCTTTGTGGCAATCGGGAATGAACAGCCGGACGAAGATCTGGGCCCATGGTTGGATGAATGCAAAACCTCTCCTACGCCATGGGTTAGTGATGAACTCTCCGTAACGCAGAGGCAAGAATTGGCCCATTTGCTAGAGGAGATCAAAGATGTGCTGATGCCTATCCCGGGGGAGACAGCTTTAGTAGCTCATGAAATCATCACACCTCCAGGAAAAATCTTAAGGCAAATGCCTTATCGTTTACCAGAGGCCAAAAGGCAAGAGGTTATAAACCAGGTACAGGAGATGCTACAAATGCGCATTATTGAAGAATCACACAGTCCTTGGTGCAGTCCAATTGTGTTGGTACCTAAACCGGATGGCACCATGCGCTTTTGCATTGACTTTTGCCAAGTTAACGAAGTGTCCACCTTTGATGCATACCCAATGCCTCGGATAGAGGAACTGTTGGACAGGCTAGGTCAAGCGAAGTTTCTCACGACCTTGGATATGACCAAAGGGTACTGTCAGGTGCCCCTGACAAGAGATGCTCGACCCAAAACAGCTTTTAGCACTCCCCTCGGGCTGTTCCAGTTCAGGAAGATGCCCTTCGGGTTACACGGGGCGGCCGCAACCTGCCAATGGCTAATGGACATAGTTCTGTGTCCCCACCAAAGCTACGCCACAGCCTATATGGACGATGTGGTCATCCATAGTGCTACATGGGATCAACACCTACTCCAGGTAGGAGCCGTATTGAAAGCAATGAGACGAGCCGGACTAACGCTGAACCCTGAAAAGTGCATGTTCGCAGCCAAAGAGGTCAAGTATTTGGGCCACCTTGTAGGTCGGGGTACACTACGCCCCTTAATAAACAAGGTGGAGAGCGTTAAAAATTTTCCTGTCCCTCAAAATAAAAAGCAGTTGAGGAGTTTTCTCGGGCTCATCGGCTATTACAGGCGTTTCATCCCCCATTTTGTAGATGAAAGCACACTGTTCACGGAGATGTTAAGGATAAACGCCCCAAATACACTACAGTGGTCCGAGGAGGCGGATGAGGCCTTCAAGAACCTAAAAGAAAGGTTATGTCGAGCCCTGATACTACGAGGCGTGGATTTTGGCCAACCATTTCTACTTCAGACGGATGCTTCGGAAACCGGCTTGGGCGCCATTCTTTCCCAGGTGCAAGAAGGCGCTGAGCATCCTCTCATGTTCCTGAGTAGGAAGCTGTCATCAGCCGAAAGAAATTATTCCACAATTGAAAGGAAATGCTTGGCAATCAAGTGGGCAGTTGAGTCCCTGAAATTCTATTTAACGGGAAGGAAATTCGTCCTTATCACCGATCATGCCCCACTAAAATGGTTGAGCCATATGCGAAATAACAACAGTCGCCTAACCAGGTGGTATATGGCATTGCAACCATATGATTACAGAGTAGAGCACAGAGCAGGAAAGCTCCATTATAATGCGGATACGATGTCCCGGATTACGTGCTGTAGGGAGGAAGAGGCCTCAGCCTGTAATATTTTAAGAAGGGGGATATGTCATGCAGCGGGAGCTGATGGAAGCAAAGATGCAAGAAAAGAAGCTGTTTTTCACAATATAAAAGATGTGCATGGAATGCAATTCCCACACAGAGCAGCTAGAGGGAGCAGGCGTGCACTCACAGAGGCTGACTGGACACACCTAGCTAATCAACACCACCTGACAAGCAGCCCAGAAAGCTCAAACACAGGAGAGCTTTATAAGCAAGAGGCTGGAGACTGGAAAGGGGGTGGAGGTAGAGGTGGACCGGAGAGAAGCACCAGGAGCAGGGCCGGCCCGTCCATTGAGCAAGAATGTTTTTTGCACAGGGCCCCGCGCTTCGGGGGGCCGCGCGCAAAGAACATTCTGCTTTTTCTTAATTGAATTTAAAAAAAAAAAAAGCTGGCCGCTGCGGCATGGAGTGTCCCGCGGGGCTCCCTCTGCCCGGCGGAACTCTCCCGGCGCGGCTGAGCCCCTCTCTGCCGGTTTGCAGATACGCGAAGGGAGAGAGTCTCCCTCGCGTCTTTGTTAAGCCCACAGGGGCAGATGGGAAATTTCCCATCAGCCCCTGCTTCCCATCAGCCCCTGCGGGCTTAACAGAGACGCGAGGGAGACTCTCTCCCGTCGCGTATCTGCAAGCCGGCAGAGAGGGGCTCAGCCGCACCGGGAGAGTTCCGCCGGGCAGAGGGAGCCCCGCGGGACACTCCATGCCGCAGCGGCCAGCTTTTTTTTTTTTTTTAATTGCCATGAGCCGAGGGGGGGCGGGTAGGACTGTCAATGGGCTAGGGAAGGAGGGAGGGAGGGAGGGAGGGGTTGAGACTGGCAATGGGCTAGGGAGGGAGGGGGGTTTGAGACTGGCAATGGGCTGGGGAGGGGGGTAAAGACTGGCAGTGGGCTATGGGGGGGTTAAGACTGGCAGTGGGCTATGGGGGGGGTTAAGACTGGCAATGGGCTAGGGAGGGGGGGGGTTTAGACTGGCTATGGGCTGGGGAGGGGGGGTTATGCCTGGCAATGGGCTGGGGAGGTGGGTTGTGACTGGCAGGGGGCTGTGGGGGGTTAAGACTAGCAATGGGCTATGGGGGGGTTAAGACTGGCAGTGGGCTAGGGAGGGAGGGAGGGAGGGGGGTTAAAACTGGCAATGGGCTAGGGAGGGAGGGGGTTAAGACTGGCAATGGGCTAGGGAGGGAGGGAGGGAGGGAGGGGGGTTAAGACTGGCAATGGGCTAGGGAGGGAGGGAGGGGGGTTTAAGACTGGCAATGGGCTAAGGAGGGAGGGGGGGTTTAAGACTGGCAATGGGCTAGGGAGGGGGGTTGAGACTGGCAATGGGCTAGGGAGGGGGGTTAAGACTGGCAATGGGCTGGGGAGGGAGGGGGGTTGAGACTGGCAGTGGGCTATGGGGGGGTTAAGACTGGCAGTGGGCTGGGGAGGGGGGGTTAAGACTGGCAATGGGCTGGGGGTAAGACTGGGAATGGTCTGGGGGAGGGGGGTTAAGACTGGCAATGGGCTGGGGAGGGGAGTTAAGACTGGCAGTGGGCTATGGGGGGTTAAGACTGGCAATGGGCTATGGGGGGGTTAAGACTGGCAGTGGGCTATGGGGGGTTAAGACTAGCAATGGGCTGTGGGCTGATGAGGGCTGGCAATGGGCTATGGGGGGGTTAAGACTGGTAATGGGCTATGGGGGGGGTTAAGACTGGTAGTGGGCTGATGGGGGGGTTAGGACTAGTAATGGGCGATGGGGGGGTTAGGACTGGTAATGGGCTATGGGGGGGGTTAAGACTGGTAGCGGGCTGATGGGGGGGTAGGACTGATAATGGGTTATGGGGGGCTAGGACAGGAAATGGGCTGATGGGGAGGGGTTAGGACTTGAGGTGGGCTGATGTGGTTAGGACTGGTAATGGGCTGTGGGCTGATGGGGGGTTAGGACTGGCAATGGGCTATGGGGGGCTGACTGGAAATGGGCTGATGGGGGGTTAGGACTGGTAATGGGTTATAGGGGGGGCTTAAACTGAAAATGGGGTGATGGGGGTTAGGACTGGAAGTTGATTGATGGGGGGCTAGGACTGGTAATGGGTTGGGGGGTTGCTAGGACTGGAAATGGGCTGAGTGGAAGGGGAGACTTGAACTGCAAATAGCTGATGGGGAGGGGGCTTGGAATGGAAATGGGCTGTGAGGGAAGGGAGCTAGGACTGAAAATGGGCTGATGGAACAGCTAGGATAGGACTGGAAATGGGCTGTTGGGGGAGCTAAGATTGGAAATGGGCTGTGGTGGGGGCTTGAATTGAAATGGACTCATGGAGGGGCTAGAACTGGAAGTAGGCTCATGGGGGGGCTTGGACTGGAATTGGGCTGAGTGGAGGGGAGCTAGGATTTGACATGGGCTGATGGTGGGGCTAGGAAATGACTAGAAATGGGCTGATGGGGGGGCTAGGATTGGAAATGAGCTGATGAAGGGACTTGGACTGGAAATGGATGGGGGAGCTAGGACTGGAAATGGGCTGATGGGGGGCTAGGACTGGAAATGGGCTGATGCAGGGACTAGAAGGGAATGGATGCTGGGTGAGACTGGAACTAGAAGGGAGCTGATGTTGGGGGAGGATTAGAATGGGATGGGGCTGGGAGATTAAAATGGAGAGGGGAAAAATATTTTGTGTAGGAGGGATGAAAAATCTACAATTGGCCAGGTATTGGGAGAGTAATTGGGGATTGAGGATGGAGGGGTAAAATTTGTGTGGATGAAATAGGAATGAGGAAAGAGCAAAAGGAAAAAGATTAGTATGTTAAAGCAGATGTAGAGAGAGAGAGAATGGAAAAAAAAACTAGAAGAGAGAAGAAAGGACAAATGGACAACAGACGATGGAGAGTTAGCAGAAAACATGAAGAAACCAGAAGAAAGTGGCTGGACCAATTGCAACTGAAAAAAAAATGCACAAAAGGTAGAAAGATATCTCTTTATTTTGAATTTATTAACTGGAATATGTCAGCTCTGGGAAATGTGCATCATTAACATCTGCGCTTTGTTTGGTACAAGAGGAAATTAATTTATAGTTTTATTTCTACAGTGTTGTTGTACATTCCAAGTTTGGCTTTTGGGGTTCCCAGTTTAATTATTGCCTTCCTGTTTCTAAATTGTGATTCCTTGTTTGGTGATGGTCTATGTTGTGCATGTGTAACTGAACTGAGGTATTCTGTTTATGTAATTCCTATTTGATGTTGCCACTTGTTCTCTTTCCCCAGTATTCTCTGAAATGTATTGGTTTAATATTTGCAGTGTTGCCTTTTGATAGGTAGGGTATGGTGCTTTGTGAGTCCTGGTAATGCTGTCAGGATACGGCGGGTTTGCTATGGGTTCTAAATGGGCAGCGTTTGTAGTAGTTCCTAATGTGCCTGGCGGTTGGCACTGGATTATAGTAATGTAGAAATCTTTTAGTCTTTCTTTATCCATACACTCATTAAGAGACATGTTTACTAAAAGTTAGTGAATGGTAACATTATGCAAATAGTTATGCAAATAAGACCACTTATGCAAATGAGGCCCCGCACCGAGTCTCCGCACATGGCCCCGCACCCCCCTTGGGCTTCCCCTGACCAGGAGCAAAGCCGCGCGAGAGAAATGCACCACGAGCAAGGGCCAAGAAGAAGGAAGCACCAGGAGCATTGAGCTAAGCCCTAGGAGTGAATGGGAAAGCAATGCTGAGCAAAAGAACAGTCACTTTGGGAAGCAGAGCAGTGCTGAAGGAAGAAGCCAGAAGTTAGGCTTGGAAAGAGGCCTGCGCTTACCAGAGGAACCAGTGACCAGACTGAAAGGTAACAAGAGCTTTCAGGGAAAAGACTGGCACGAGGATTGTATCCCTGGAGAACTACTGGAAGGAGAAAGTTCCTGTTCTACATGCTGTTGGAAGTCAAGGTATGCTGACTCTGTTTTTAAGAGAAAAAGCTCACCTTATAAGTGCCCTTTTAAAAGCAATGCTCGTTTTACAAGAAAGCAAAGTAAACCTACCTTGTATAACCCACATGGTAAAAGCAAAAAGGTAGGCCACGCTCACTGGCGAACCTTAGAAGAACTCTACAAACACCCAGAGAATAAGAATAGCGACTGGCCAGTTCCAATAGCCAGAGAAAGCCCAGATACAGAAAGGGATAACTCTGACTCAGAGCCGATGCAAGTGGAATTTGTGGAGCCTAGTCTTTTGTCTCAAGAGGAGATGGACTGTTCTCTATGTGTTACAAGCAGTATAGAATCACTGCTAGACTTGTAAATAATATATGCTGTCTCCAGAGTGTTACTTGTATGCTAAAAGGAAGAAGAGTATTGAAATGGTTGAGTTACTCTAGGAAGCCTTAATTAATCCTTGTTACAACTGTGAAGCATAACAGTTTTTCTTTACCATGAGTTTGTTTCATTCCTGAAGTAAAGGACATTTTCCTCTATGTTGTGACCCACCTGAATCTTTTGCATAAAGGGAAATAAAAGCCTATGTTATCCCTCTACTCTGCATTCACAATTTACTTCTTAATAGGAGCTGAACTACTAAGACCAGGCTGCACCTGGCTCTTAAAGGAACCTCCTCTCATATAAAAATATCTTTGTGTCCAACCTACCCCTATGACCACTGGCCACCAGGGGCGGTACGTGACAAGCCACAAATAGTTTCTGTCATTAAACCCTCCTTTTTTGCACTGCAACTGAATTGTATAGTTAAGCCACTCTTTGATTAACCACTGAATTGCATAGTTAAGCCGCTCTTTGATTAACAGAACTTAAAAATCAAACCTTTGCCCTAATGCTATCCTACTTGTTGTGGTTAAGTGCCGTTGAGTCAATGTTGACTCATGGTGATTCTATGGCTGGTTGTCCTAAACTGTGTTCACTCTTCAGTCAAGCAGCTAATTGTTGATATAGTTGCATCCTTAGCTGTTGATATTACATCGATCCATCGTATTGCTGGCCTTTCTCTTTTGCATTGATTCAACCTTGCTGTCTTTCCTAATGATCTTTTTCTTCTCATGATATGTCCAAAGTATGAAAGTCAAAGTCCTGTCATTTCAACTTAGTTTTAATTTCTTCCAATACCAACTGATTTGTTCTTCAGTCAGTTCATGATATGTACAGTAATCTTAGCCAGCATCTTAATTTGAAGGCATTAATTTTCACCATGTCTTTCTTCTCCGCTCTCCAACTTTTGTATCCATATGCCGTTTATCATTAATTCTTGACGTACCGCCCTTTGTTGGGATGTTATTGAAAACACCATGTCTTGGGCAAGTCAAAGCTACGTACATCTCTGCACTTGAGAATCTTGTCTAGATCCTTCATATCTGTCCTGTTAAAAGCAAGGAGGAGTATCCTAGTGGTTAGAACACTGGCTTGGTAACCAAGCAACCAGGGTTCGATTCCCACTAGCACTCCTTGTGACCTTCGGCAAGTCACTTAACCCTCCGTTGCCTCGGAAGAAAGGCCTGGCAATCTACTTCTGGTGACACTGCCAAGAAAACCCAGGAGCTTCTGGGTCGCCAGGAGTCAGGATTGACTCAAAGGCACACATTGCATTTTTTTGCAAAAGCAATGCATCATTCAGATTTCTTGTCTGTTTCTCATTTCTTGTTTATCCTACTTAGACTAGTGCAATTCACTTATAATGAACTTCATTAATCCTCCATCCATTGACTTCAACTCCTCCAAAATGTAGCTGCCAGGCTTATCACTAGAATTAAAACAATATGATCACATCACCCCAGCCTTAAAGAATTGACAACAGCAGAGCTGAACACTTCCGCGCCCTTAACAAGGTGGAAAATACCGGAGCAGAGTAGCTTCACTTCTCAACAAAGCCCTAACCAGAGCCATGCGTAAGCCAGCATCGATCCATCTGAGGCATCTAAACCAGCCTCTGGAGCAGGACCGGCAGATGCCACAGCCGCACCACCGTCCTTCTGACGAGTTCTGCACACTACAGTCCCCTGTGCCAGTAGAAGAGGATTAGAATCATTTGCCCTCAGTGCGCCTTGATTCGCTGTATGATGTGCCAATGAGCACCCTGGGAGAGAAACAGAGCAGTCCCCCGTGGGCCAACTCATACTAGAACATCTAGGTCTTCTGTCAATCTCTCCTATGACCTACTGAAGAACCTGTTCACCTTGGCCATTGCTAAGGTCGCCATCAGATCCATTTTGGGCGTGCCCTCCATCTGCATTATCTGCGAGTAGATTATGTCATCGAGCGTTCATTCTCCTGGGTCCAGGTGCACGTGACTCAGCTCATCCACCGCCACCTTTTCTGTGCCCGTGACACGAGCCACCGAGACAGCTTGCAGACATGAATCCATCCAGTCCAACAGGATGCAGGCTTCGCTTTCCAGGCAGACACTTCCTATACCTCCTTGTTGATTGATGCAAGCTACTGTGGTGGAGTTCTCGGAGAGAACCCGAACCAGTTTTCCTGTAGGAAGGGAAGAAACTCCTACCCTGTTAAGCATACTGCTCACAGCTCGAGCCAGTTGAATGCCCAACCGCTCTCTCCCGGTGTCCAGCGATCTTGGGCCACCTAGCACTCACAATACGCTCCCCAACTAGGGAGAGACTGGTGTCCACTGTGAAAATTAACCGGTGTGGTAACTCCAGAGGCATTCTGGCCTCTAGCTGTTTCGCCGTAATCTCCCTCTGATAGCTTTCTGGGTTGCTTCCCAACAGGGTAAGGGTTGACCCAGTGGATGGCGTCCAACAGGATCAATTTCAAGATATTCTCTATAATAGAGGTTCCCAACGAAGTCCTTGGGTTACACATAGGTCAGTCGGGTTTTCAGGATTTCCACAATGAATATACATGAGATGATTTGCATGTACCTCATTGTATGCAAATCTATCTCATGCCTGTACATCGTGGGCATCCTGAAAACCCAATTGGCCTGGGTGTGCCCCGAGGACTAGGTTGGGAACCTCTGCTCTAAAAACATATAAAGTACTACATACTAGAGCCCATTTTCTCTCTCCAGCTTTCTAATTCCCATCCCCACCCTCTTATCCCCACAATTAAACAGCTAAATGCTGCCCAGGGAGATAGACACATCAGAGCACTGGTTCACATTCACATACACATCTAACATATACCATCAGTCACTCCCCACACTATGCTTAGCCACCCAGACACCCACGCACACATCCCCTGCTACCGTACTGAGGCATACTTAACATGGCTGTTTCAATTGAAACCAATCACTCTCTCAAGGAACCATGCCCAATGCCCTAAAGCTCTCCTCGATCCGTCCCATAATAAAAAACAATAAACTAGACCCAAAAGACCCCAACTCCTACAGGCCAATAGCTAGCATACCACTAATTGCCAAAATAATAGAAAAGACCATACAACTCCAACTACAAGACTACATTGATGAACAAAAACTCCTTGATGAGCATCAATTTGGCTTCCGACCCTTCCACGGAGTTGAAACTCTCCTAATCGCCCTAACAGATCTACTCATCAGAGGCACCAATGACAACAACAAAGGCTTCCTTCTCCTCTTCATAGATCTATCTGCTGCATTCGATAGCATCAATCATAATACCCTCATTAACAGACTAGAATACCTAAAAATAGGAGGGACAGTCCTTGAATGGTTCAAATCATACATCTCAAACAGGTTAATACGGATACAATTAGGTAACGACACATCCGAAACTTTCCCACAAGGTCAAGGCATCCCCCAAGGATCATCCCTCTCAGCCCTCCTCTTCAATTTATACCTCCAGCCCATTACAAACATATTTAAGAAGCACAAAATTAACCATTTCATATACGCAGATGATATCATGCTTGCCACCCCCATAAACCCTAACAATCCCAAATATGATAGCCTACTCCAATGTATGAACGAGACTACTAAATGACTTGAAGACAACCACCTAAGCATTAACCTCAAAAAAACAGAGGCAATGTTAATAACGAGGAAATCAGACACTGACTACATATACCCCAATACAATCACAATAAATAATACACCTATACCTGTTAAAAAGGAGGTAAAATACCTTGGAATAATCTTAGACCACTCACTCTCCATGATTCCACACATAAAACACACAGTTAAAAACCATATTTTATAAACTCAAGACAATACAACATCTGAGACCCCTACTCAACACCGATGACTTTAGATCTGTAGTCAATACACTCATAACCCCCCACTTTGACTATTGTAATAGTCTCCTAAATGGACTTCCATTAAAAAGCATATACTATCTCCAAAGAGCCCAAAACATATGCGCCAAGATGGTCACTAAAGCTAATCTAACAGACCACATGACCCCAATTCTCCTAGACTTACACTGGCTCCCTATAAACAGCCGAATAAAATATAAAATCCTCCTAACTACTTTCAAAATCGTCAACAACATCTCCCCAACACAACTATCCACCCTAATACACCCTCCATCAGATACTAGATCACGCAGACAGAACGCAACCCACTCCCTCAACATAAAAACAAATTTTAGAAAAACCAAAGCGACAACAAGTGACAGGGCATTCTCCTTCGCTGCCCCCACCCTCTGGAATGAAATACCATTAACACTCCGCATGATAAAAGACCTTCACCAATTCAAAAAAGAATTAAAAACCTACCTCTTTACAAAACACTTTGAAATCCCCTACCAACAAAGAACTTCGCCAATACAATCACAGAAACACATACACTGTACCCAAGACAGAACAAATGACTAACACAGGAAAATTCACTAACCCCACTAACCCCACACAACACGCTAATGAACCACTCAAACAGTTGACTATTTTCACCACTGTAACTGTAACTAACTAAGATGCGCTCCATGTATATAACTTGTAAATAGTTTGAAAAGCTCTGTTATAGTTAATGTTCAAAATATGTTCAAAATGTTGTTCAAAATTTGTTCAAAATATGTTCCCTGTAAGTACACCTGTACATAGTTAAAGCATAATGTTCCTTGTAAATGTATACAGAAGTATACAATTGTTCTGTTTAATGTTCAATGTAAACCGCCCCTGATCTCTGGAAGGGGCGGTATAGAAAAGACTGTTAAATAAATAAAATAAATAAAAATAAAATTGAGTCCCTCACAGAGACAGTCTGTGAACGGAGGACATGCACCATTGTGTCTCATTGTAAGCATGCACTTTTCAACTTGTTGTGTGGCCTAGTAGTTGGGGCAAGTTATCTCAGGCTGGAAGGTCGGGGGTTCAAATCCCACTAGAGGACAACAACCTTGGGCCAGAAGGACTGGGGTTTCTAGTCCCACAGGTGCTCCTTGTGGTCTTGGGCAAGCCACTTATCTTTATCTTTATCAAAATACTTGATATACCGCCCAGGCCGAAGCATCAGGGCGGTGCACAATCATAAAATTAACGACTGCTAATAAAAAGAAAGAAAGGAACGCCATAAAATAATAGGACAGAGGGAGAAATAATAAAACCATAAAATAATAGGACAGAGGGAGAGATAGTAAAAGAGATAGCAGACAGCCAAGGTGCAGGAAGGGTAAAAGGTGACGAAGGAAGGAGGAGGGGAGGGACATAAGGAAACAGGGGAAGGGGAGGCGCAACTAGGGAGAGAAAACACCATCAACAGGGGGGGGGGGGGGCAGATCAAAAGCCTGACAGAAAAAGTGTGTCCTCCATTGCCCATGTTCCCTGTAAGTATTAGTGTATGTGTCTCATATCCCCTCATGTTAAATGTATCCCCCAATTGTGTGGTGACCACTTTGATTGAAGGATAAGGTGGTATACAAAACTGTCTAAATAAATAAAATATTAGTGAAGATCCATTTTTCTTAGAAACTGGAAGTGCATTTTATCAGAATGATCCAAATGAAAAAAGCATCTTGGACCAGCTCTTATCAGTTTAAATCCAGCTTTGATTTCAGTATGATAAGATAAACTACTTCTTTACCCCCTCCCCCAGAGATTACAAATCAAATATTTTTCTGAGATTTTAAGGAAACAAAAGTCTCCATAATATATTGTTCCCAGTACGTGTATAACTCTGCAGTGCACATTTTGTAATACTTATAGTTTTAAGGGTAAACTGAGCAACTTTAAACAAGTGGAGGAGAAGCCTAATAGTTATAGCAGCAGGCTGAGAATGGAGGAAGCCAAGGCTCAAATCCCACTGCTCCTCCTTGGGATCTTGGGCAAGTCAGTTAACCCTCTGTTGCCTCAGGTACAAACTGTAACGGGGTAATGCAGGCGCACTTGATGGTGACTCCACCGCAGAGGGGAACCGGAAAGTCCTATGAAAGACCTGATACCTACAGAGACAGACAACTCTATTTTTATTTCTTCTGATATTGTTGTACAAGATTATGTTCTCTTTTATAAGGCGAAGAAATTGCACAGGCTAGATTGCCCTACTACACTGTTTCTGAAGGAGGAGGAATCACGGTAATAATGCATGGAGAATATATGCACTGTGGTTCAAATGGCAGCTTTGCAAATGTATATCAAGGGATATTGAGTACACATGTTCTATATTAAAAGCTTTTGCTCTCATCTGATGTGCCATGATTCTTTCTGGAGATGGCTGAGCAGCTGCATTATAACAGAAATTGATGCAATCGGAGACCTATTTGGATAGGGTCCGCTTGGCTGCTAATTGTTTGGGCTGAATGAAATAAAAAGTTGAGAGATTTGATGGAAATCTTGTGTGGCCAGAAAGACAGTATAGGAGTGTTCTCCTACAATGAAGGAAATGGAGAACAGCTGCTTTTCGACTGGAGTGAGGTTTTGGGAAAAAAGCTGAGGAGCACAGTGGATTGATTGAAATGGAAGGGAGAGAATACTTTGGGAAAGAACTTTGATGAATACGGAGGACAAACTTATTTGTCAGAAATTGTGTGCATGAGAAGTAGTGGATGAGGACCTAAAATTCACTGATTTTTAAATGATGAAGTGATGGCAACCAGAAAAATGGTCTTCCTGTCCGAGTGGTTCAAATGGAAGCTCCATCAACTTGGCAAGACAGCGTTGAGGTCCCATGGTGGTATGGGTTGGCATAATAGAGGCCTTGTATTCACGAGTCCTTGCATGAACTCAGAAATCTATGGACGTATGGAGATGGGTTTACCGTCTTCCTCACTGTCATATGCTTGTATTGCCATGAAGTGCAGTTGAACTTAAGTTGCCTTATGGTCTCTTCTAGACAGCTAAAGGAAAAACAACTGTATGGCAGTAAGAGGGGGAGCAAGAGAATGTATGGAACTGATGAAGGGCACACCAGTGAAAGAAGTGACTCCCATTTGAGCCTATAGAATTTATTAGTGGAGTCTTTCCTGGATGTCAGAACAACATTTTTTATTTCTTGTGAGACCAAAATGCAAGCAATTAGCAGGTTCTCAATCTTCATGCTATGAGGACCAAGCCCACCTGCCCTGCTGCATCAGGAAAGATGGATGAATCCACAATGGAACTGGCTTTGTTAATGAGAGGAGGAGCAGGAACCAGATTTGTCTGAGCCACTGGGGGTACTACATAGATTACTGAGGCCTTGTCAAGTAAAATTTGCTGTAAGACTCTAGATATGAGTGAAAAAGGAGGAAACACATACAGAAGGCCCCAGACCCATGACAGGGTGAAAGAGTTGTGAAGATAGTCGCATGCAGGTCACATGCAGGCCACTACCATTAATCATGTACCACTTATCGTTTGTATAGTGCCAAAGACTTTTGCAGTGCTGTACATAAACACATAAGACAGTCCCTGTTTGACAGTCTATTCAAGATACACAAACACAACAAACAGGGGATTAGGTTGTTCAAGAGGGAAATGATTAAAACACACATGGATATTAAGCAGGAGAATAAAGGGGTCAAAATCTAAAAGAAGCCTCATAAAGGTAGGATTTTAGGATTTGAAAAGGACCAGAGATGGAGCCTGACATACTGACTCAGGTAGTCTATGCCAGGCATACGGTGCAGCAAGGTGGAATGAACAGATTCTGAAGCAGACAGCAGAAGAGAAGGGCACAGATAAAAGTGATTTGTTTTATGAGTGGAGTTCACAAGGAAGGTTGTAGGTAGAGATAAGAGGAGAAGTAATGAGGAGCTGTAGAGGCACCCTTATAAAATTAGTCCCTTTGTGAATACCCAGGATGCTGATAAGCCAAAGGGAAGCACCCGCTACTAATGGTGGTGACCCTAAAAGTTGAAATGCAGGAACTGCCAGTGGTGAGGGTCAATGGGAATATAAGTGTGGGTGTCTTTGAGGTCTAGGGAGGAAAGCCAATCTCCCTGACCAATGAGGGGTAGAATAATGGTTTGCTGATTAGTGCAGAAGAGTGGAGGATAGAGGGTTCTGGGAGGAGGGTAAGTTTGGACTTGTCAGCAGTGTCCATGTCATGTGCAGCAGGTTGCTTAGAGGGAAGGGCTCCTTTGACGCTGGAAAGGATCTCTTATGTAAAGGCTTGTGCTGGTGGGACTTCTTCAGTGTTTGCTTTTCCTTCTTGGATTGAAGCCTTTCCTGCAGTTAGGCCTATGAGACTGAGTCATCTCACCAGTGCGCTGGGTAGCATCAGTCGCATGCTTTATTTTGGCGCACTTCTTTATCATCAGTTCAAGCAAGAGCTCTGTTAGGTGCGGGGGAGTCAGCAGTGTAGGAGCATCCAGGTATTTAGACATATAGGGCTTGCGTTGGCTGCTCTCCCCCATCTGGTGCCTTGACACGCCCTATGGAAGGGAGAGGGTGGTGCGGTTAAACATCCTTCTCCCCCATTTGGTATCTTGTCACAGTCTAAGGCCAAACATCCTTCTGCCACTTGGGCATTTGTTCTAAAACCCCAAGCAATTTGGAGGAATCCATCAATCCCATGGAGCTTCTTTAATGCTTTATGTATTTATTATTACTATTCTTTTTTTAGTTTTGGTTTGGTCTTGTGGATAAGGAGAGTTAGCTGTGTCCTACTTGTCTGGTGGAGAAAATAGACTGAATAAAGGCAGGAGATGTATCAGTGAGCAACGGACACCCAGAAAAAGGATTCCCTGAGCTTAGAACAGCACAGCACACTAGGATCCATTTGGAGGACATCGCCATCAAGTCTGCCTGCATTACCACTGCTCATCAATGGAGAATTACCTACTATACTTAAATATAATTCACATTGAGCTACTACTGAAAAAGTGTGAGCAAAACATCCAAAAAAAAATCCCAAAAGAAGTTGAAAATTGCACATTTACAGTGAGACACAATGACACGTTTCCTCTTTCCACCATTTGCAGCCTTAGGCATGCCTGTGTGGGAGGGCGGGGGATGTGTGCAGGAGTGGCTGTGAGCATGTAGGCTTCTCTCTCACTTGCTCTTTCCCACATCATCCTGCACATGCTTCCTGTCTTTTTCACCCTCTTGCACTATTTCCCCTCCCTACTCTTTGCCAATCTTCTTCCTTCCTTAACACCTACCCATACACTCTCCCTCCCCTCTTTACCCTGCCACCCAACTTTGCACTCTGTTTTCTTTCTCTACCACACCCTCACCCCTTTCCTCCCTTCCCCTCTCTCTTCCTGCACTCTCCCCCTACTTTCCCTGAACCTTCTGGCACTCTCCTTATTCCCCTCTCTCTTTCCCTCCAATCTACTCTCTCCTTGAATCCTCTTTCCTTCCCTCCTCTAACCTGTCAGACGGCTGCCTGGGTGAGAATGTTCACAGTCTTGGCAAGTGCATATATCAATATGATTTGCAAGGGATTGTGGGAAATGCAGTCCATTCACACCAGTCACAGCTGCTCACAATAATTAGTTGTGCTTGAGTGTAAAGCCAATAAGATATTTATTTATGGGGTTATTTCTCCCAACACAGATATGCTTGGTAGCACACAAAACAGGATACTTGCTTTCAGTGTTAAACTTGGAAAAGCAAAATCAGGAAAACAACAGTTGAACTTGTCAGGCAATCAAAGCAAAAGAATAAAGACCTGGTTGGTAACAAACTGGTCTTTTCTGTAGGCTTTAGCTAATATTTTCTTAGCAGTGTTTCAAACAACAAGCAAAACCCACAAAGAAGGGAAAAAACTGTTCTTTTCAGGTTAACTTCTTACATCTTCACACATAGACTCAGAAGTGATTCCCTCAGAGCTCACAAGCAATTAGGTAAGGCTCAATTGCTAGCAGTTATCCAGCTGAAACCCCTTAGCTGGCTTGCTTTCTACTGTGTGGCCCAAAATCCTACTCAGGAGCTTTTCTGAGTAGATTAAAGAACAAGTTTGTATTTCTTTGTGATGGTTGCTGTACTTTGTAACAGAAAATTACCAAAGGAGTTTAGACAGAGAGCAATCCATATATTCACAGCCTGTATCTAAGACCGCTCCTTCCCCTTCTTCAACAATCATGGGTTCAATATCATGGATTGGCACAGAGGAATTTCTCAATGGAGCACTCTCAGGAGAATACTTGTTTCCCTGCTGTCTTTCAAGGGTATAGCTAGGGCATAGATCAGTGTTCATACCTGAGCTTCCATTGCTGTTGGAGTTCCTCTCTAAATAGCCTGGCCAGTATGTAGTCCAGTTCTTATGTCCAGCCTTCCAATCGAGATCCCTGGACACTGGATCTCTCTTCACATACCTTCTGGCATGGGTCTTAGGGTCCCTTCCACATGCAGCCGTCTCCCTCACAGGTACCGTCTGGAGATTCCTAGCCCTGCAGCACCATTCCTCTGGCTTTCCCCAGTCCAATGGTGTATGCTGGCCCTTGGAATGCCTTCCAGTATACATACTGCTCTGGACTCCTTTAGACCTCCCAAAGGCTTTTGTCTTCTTTCTTCCAAAGGGTTTCTTGCCCTCTCTGTCCGTCCGGTTTGGCTTCTGCTTCTGATGATCCTCCCGATGATGAAGATGTCCAAGATGAGGATCTCCAAGCTGATCCTGAGGATGAGGATAATTCTCTGTAGAATAAACTCTACCTTTATTCTGCCTAGATGAGTGCTCCACCCTAGCACAGCGCAGCTGTGCCGAATCAGACCCTGCCCTTTGAGATGAGTGCTTGGGGATTACCTCATAGCCCTCTTGATTGAACACACGTTTCCCCACTTCAGCTCCTCTAATGGCTGTTGGAAACCTGGTGCATTCTGGGACTGGTAGTCTTTTATGGCAAAATTATGTTTTCTTATTTCTACCAGAACTGACAGGTTGCTTGTTCAGAGTCACTTCACCTTTTCTATAGCTCCTTCCTGAGCTATGATAAGCTTCCTTATCACATACCCCCCTGCTTAAGTTATTACGGACTGGTTTAACTGGTGAAACTTCTTCTCTACAGTCCGTAATACGGGAAAGGGCATCCGCATTCTTGTGTAACTTCCCAGCACGATGTTCCACTTGAAAATCAAATGCCTGTAAGGCCATGTACCAGCGTGTCAACCTGGCATTGTGGTTCTTCATTTGCTGCAACCACTTAAGTGGGGCATGGTCTGTGACCAACTGGAACTTTCTCCCTGTAAGGTAAAACCTTAACGCCTCCACTGACCACTTTATAGCTAAACATTCTTTTTCTATTGTGGAATACTTTTGTTCAGCCGGTGACAACTTCCTGCTCAGGTACATCACAGGATGCTCCTCCCCTTCATGACACTGGAATAGAACCGCTCCTAGCCCTACATCCGATGCATCTGTTTGAACCAGAAAGGGTTTCCTGAAGTCCACCCCTTTCAGTACCGGTCCTGTACACAATTTTCCTTTTAGGACTGAAAATGCTTTTTCAGCTTCAGGTGTCCACTTTAGCTGGTTTGGACAATTCTTCCGCAGCATATCCGTGAAAATTGCACTTTTCTCTGCAAATTGCGGTATAAATCTGCGGTAGTATCCAATAAGTCCCAAGAAACTTCTTAGTTGTTTCTTTGTTGTTGGAGGGGGAAAATTCCTGATGCTATCTACCTTACTCATTAGAGGTTTAATTTTTCCTCTTCCCACTAGGTGACCCAGGTATTTTACCTCCCTATTTGCAAAGGCACACTTCTTCGGGTTTAAAGTGATTCCCGCTTGCTTCATGGAGCACAAGACTGCCCTGATCCTCTTTAGATGCTCCGCCCAGGTGTTACTATGGATTATGACATCATCCATATATGCAAAAGCATAATTTTGGTGGGGTCGAAGTACCTGATCCACTAACCTTTGGCAGGTAGCTGCTGCTCCATGCAGTCCGAAAGGCATCCTCTTGAACTGGAAAAGGCCAACGGGGGTGCTGAACGCAGTCTTCGGCTTCGACTCCCTGGTTAGAGGTATTTGCCAATATCCTTTTGTCATATCAAGGGTGGTTAAGTATTGAGCCTGTCCCAGCTGGTCCAACAACTCTTCAATTCTTGGCATTGGATATGCATCAAAAACCGATATTGCGTTTACCTGCCGGAAGTCAATACAAAATCTTAAAGATCCATCAGGCTTCGGCACCAGGACTATGGGGCTATTCCAGGGACTCTTTGACTCCTCTATTACTCCCATGTCCAACATCTCCTGGGCTTGTGCCACAACTTCCTGTCTCTTGGCTTCAGGCAAGCGGTATGGCCTTTGATGAACTAATTTCCCAGGTGGAGTTATTATTTCATGGGCAACCAAATGTGTCTCCCCAGGTATGGGTGTCAACACATCTGGGAATTCTTTAAGCAATTTCCTAATTTCTTCCTGTTGTACCACTGTCAGGTCCTCCCCTATTTGGGGCTCTGATTTTTCTTTACAATCAGATACCTGGGGTCCCAAATCTTCCTCTTCATTCACCTCCCTCTCTCGGGCACAGGTGGCAGCTAGGCTTTTAACCCCTTTGATGTCAGTAGAACCAAAGCCTTTGGTTCCACGCTCAGAATTTTCAAGGGATGTGACCTCCTCCACAGGTGGAAAACCCAGCCTCTCACAGATCAATTGGGCAATTCTGTCTCCTGTCTTCACGTGATAATCATTCTGTCCAAAATTAAATAACAGAACTTTAATATTGCCCCTGTAATCGGGATCAATTACTCCCACACCCACATCGATGAAATATTTAAGGGCTAATCCGGACCTTGGGGCTACTCTCCCATAGCATCCAATAGGTATTTCCACTTGGAGACCGGTGTCAACCAGGGCTCTCCCTTGGCTAGGTACACTTACATTTTTATGCTGCACAGGTCAAACCCAGCAGCTTGAGGGGTTGCCCGCTTAGGAGCTTGGGCCTTCTCTGTGACCCTATGGTACTTTAAGACAAATGTTTGCTTTGGGGTAGTTTGGTCTTCTGGACGCTTAACCATCTTTTTAGCTGGGGTCTGAGGACTTCCAAATAAAGGCCCGGGAGCTATTACCATTAATCCTTCTCCCTCCTTCTTTCCTAGTCCTTCCACTAGACCCTGTTTAAATCTTGGCCAGTCTCTTCCTAGAACCAAATCAAAGGGTAGCCTAGGCACCACTGCTAACAGGACTTCCTCTTGTTTCCCCAGGCACTTAACCTTTAGCCTATAGGTGGGATATGATGTTGCAGCACCATGAATGCATCTGATGTGAACTTGGCTTTCAGGGGTTCTAGGCACAAATCCTTCTTGGGCCTCTATTCTCTTCCAAAGCCTTTTTGACATCATACTCTGGTCTGCCCCAGAGTCTAACAAAGCATTTGTGGTAATTCCTTGCACATCAACCATCAAAAGAAATCCTTCTTTGGGCTGTTTTAAATCCACACCCACTAAGCTAGTGTGTGTCTGACATCCTTTTTTTAAATGTCCCCATTTTCCACACTTGAAACATTTCTTTTCACTCCACTGTGTCATCTGCTTTGGCACAGTACATTTATTTTCAGAAACATTTTTAATTATTTTCTTTTCTGATACAGCACAGCTTGACTCAGCACCCATCTTCAGAGGGCCACCCATTCTATGGCAAGCCTGCGTGGCTTCCAAGAATCTCTCTGCTAGCATGGTTGCCTCTCCAAGATTTTGGCAATTTTGCTTTATAAGGAAAGTGTGCAAATCTTTAGGCACCGCAGACATAAATTGTTCAAGCATAATAATGTCTAATAACATTTCTACCGTCTTTTGCTCAGGCTCCAACCATTTTACAGCTAATCCTCTGATTCTCTGACTCAGAGCACTGGGTGTTTCACCCACTCCTAATGTAACAGCTCTAAACATTCGCCTATACTCTGAAATAGACAACCCTAGGCGATCTCTAATAGCAGCCTTTACATCCTTATAATTCAAAGCCTGGGCTGCTGGCATTGCTCTAAAAGCTGCAAGCGCCTCTCCAGTTAATGAGGCTGCCAGCCTTACTGCCCACTGGGTCTCTGGTCATGCTAATGCTTGTGCCACTCTTTCAAAAGACTCTAGAAAATCATCAACATTATCATCTGGAGTTAGCTTCCCAAAACTAAATGCCCCAATTCCCTGATTGAGTCCCACACTGTCCACATGTGGTGTACAAGTATTTACTGCTGGTCTTGCATCTGGTCCACTTTGGTTCTGCAGTTTAACTAGGGCTTGCACCAGATCAAGCACTGGCTTCTGCTGGTCCATTAAGGCTTTCATAGCAGTGTCCTGAGCCTGCTGTGCTAGCTCCTGTTGCCTGCTAAACTGGGCTGCCATCCAATCAGCTAGTTCCTTTGGATCCATCTTGATCCCTGCAAGAAAACACAAAGAAAAAAAACACAGTGCACCACCTTCCAAACAGGTGGGGGTTTTTTCTACTTTTTTTTTTTCCAATTATCCCTGTGCCTTACTCCCATCCACCACTAGACATGCCCAGGTACTTGTTACCTTATGCCAGTGATGAATCCAGCTCTGCACAGGGTCTTTTCTTCCTGGAACAGCTACCTGGAACAGCCACCTCTCCTCCAAAGTGCAGTTGAGGGAAAATCTTTTCTTTCAGCTTTTAAGCTTGAACTGTCTTTTCCTTCAGACTTGAGTTGTAATCCTTAGCAAGTAAATCCTTTTTGCGCAAAAGCAATCCGAAAAACTACGCCATTTGTCAGACGGCTGCCTGGGTGAGAATGTTCACAGTCTTGGCAAGTGCATATATCAATATGATTTGCAAGGGATTGTGGGAAATGCAGTCCATTCACACCAGTCACAGCTGCTCACAATAATTAGTTGTGCTTGAGTGTAAAGCCAATAAGATATTTATTTATGGGGTTATTTCTCCCAACACAGATATGCTTGGTAGCACACAAAACAGGATACTTGCTTTCAGTGTTAAACTTGGAAAAACAAAATCAGGAAAACAACAGTTGAACTTGTCAGGCAATCAAAGCAAAAGAATAAAGACCTGGTTGGTAACAAACTGGTCTTTTCTGTAGGCTTTAGCTAATATTTTCTTAGCAGTGTTTCAAACAACAAGCAAAACCCACAAAGAAGGGAAAAAACTGTTCTTTTCAGGTTAACTTCTTATATCTTCACACATAGACTCAGAAGTGATTCCCTCAGAGCTCACAAGCAATTAGGTAAGGCTCAATTGCTAGCAGTTATCCAGCTGAAACCCCTTAGCTGGCTTGCTTTCTACTGTGTGGCCCAAAATCCTACTCAGGAGCTTTTCTGAGTAGATTAAAGAACAAGTTTGCATTTCTTTGTGATGATTGCTGTACTTTGTAACAGAAAATTACCAAAGGAGTTTAGACAGAGAGCAATACATATATTCACAGCTTGTATCTAAGACCGCTCCTTCCCCTTCTTCAACAATCATGGGTTCAATATCATGGATTGGCACAGAGGAATTTCTCAATGGAGCACTCTCAGGAGAATACTTGTTTCCCTGCTGTCTTTCAAGGGTATAGCTAAGGCATAGATCAGTGTTCATACCTGAGCTTCCATTGCTGTTAGAGTTCCTCTCTAAATAGCCTGGCCAGTATGTAGTCCAGTTCTTATGTCCAGCCTTCCAATCGAGATCCCTGGACACTGGATCTCTCTTCACATACCTTCTGGCACGGGTCTTAGGGCCCCTTCCACGTGCAGCCGTCTCCCTCACAGGTACCGTCTGGAGATTCCTAGCCCTGCAGCACCATTCCTCTGGTTTTCCCCAGTCCAATGGTGTATGCTGGCCCTTGGAATGCCTTCCAGTATACGTACTGCTCTGGACTCCTTTAGACCTCCCAAAGGCTTTTCTCTTCTTTCTTCCAAAGGGTTTCTTGCCCTCTCTGTCTGTCCGGTTTGGCTTCTGCTTCTGATGATCCTCCCGATGATGAAGATGTCCAAGATGAGGATCTCCAAGCTGATCCTGAGGATGAGGATAATTCTCTGTAGAATAAACTCTACCTTTATTCTGCCTAGATGAGTGCTCCACCCTAGCACAGCGCAGCTGTGCTGAATCAGGCCCTGCCCTTTGAGATGAGTGCTTGGGGATTACCTCATAGCCCTCTTGATTGAACACATGTTTCCCCACTTCAGCTCCTCTAATGGCTGTTGGAAACCTGGTGCATTCTGGGACTGGTAGTCTTTTATGGCAAAATTCTGTTTTCTTATTTCTACCAGAATTGACAGGTTGCTTGTTCAGAGTCACTTCACCTTTTCTATAGCTCCTTCCTGAGCTATGATAAGCTTCCTTATCACAAACCCCACCCCCTCCCTTATGCCCTCTCCTCCATCCCTCCCCTCAAAACGCTACCCCTTCTCTTGTGCTTCACTCTTCACCATGCCCCTCCTCTTTCCTCCTCTCTAAACATGCCCCTTTTGCTCCATCCCTTCCTTGATGCCCATCCCATCTTCACTAGTGACCTGGAGACTCCCACCAGCTCCTCCTCACTGCCGCTCTGCCTCCCCTGCCAGTGGGACCTGGGGACGCCCGCTGGCAGAGGAGGCACAGCTGCAGTGGTGAACAGCCAGCGGGACCTGAAGACTTCCGCCAGCTCATCACCACTGCAGCTCTGCCTCCTCTGTTAGCGGGAGTCCACAGGTCTCACTCGCAGAGGAGGCAGAGCGGCAGCAAGGATGAGCCAGCAGAACCTAGAGACTCCCGCCAGCTCTTCCCTTCTGCAGCTCTGCCTCCTCTGTTAGCGGGAGTCCACAGGTCTCACTGGCAGAGGAGGCAGAGCGTCATCAAGGAAGAGCCAGCAGGACCTAGAGACTCCCGCCAGCTCTTCCCTTCTGCAGCTCAGCCTCTTCTGCCGGCAGGACCTGGAGTCTCCCGCCGGCTCTTCCCTTCTGCAGCTCAGCCTCTTCTGCTGGCAGGACCTGGAGTCTCCCGCTGGCTCTTTGCTGCTGCTCTGTCCTACTCCTCCTGAAGCCCTATGCATCTGTTGGCACATGTCCACACAAACAGACATAGACAGACAGATGGACAGAGATGGATTGACTCTTCCCCATAGAACTTAGCCTTCCTGCCCCTGAAGGGTCCAGAACCCGTAGCCATTCCCGGCAGGTTGTGTAATTTTGCCAACAGATGGCACCAAATGACAGCAGAAAATTGGACTCTGTCCATTGTATGAGAGGGTTACAAGCTCTATTTTCACAGCATGCCCCCTCCTACAATTGTAAGACAGTTCAATTCTCAGATCTCTGTAGACAATCTCTTGGGTCAAGAAGTCACAACACTCTTTGCTCAAGGAGCAATAGAGGAAGTACCCATTCTCCAACAGGATACGGGATTCTACTCCCCCTATTTTCTTATCCCAAAGAAAACAGGAGGACACAGACCCATTTTAGACCTCAGAGAATTGAACAAATATCTGTTCTGAGAGAAATTCAAAATGATCTCTCTGGGAACTCTTCTGCCATACCTTCAAAGTCAGGATTGGCTTTGTTCTTTAGATCTAAAGGATGCATATACACATATTCTCATCCATCCAGATCACAGGAAATTCCTACGGTTCTTTTTCCAGGGAAAACACTTCCAATACAAGGTTCTTCCCTTTGGTCTGGCTTCGGCACCAAGAGTATTCATGAAATGCATGGCAGTAGTAGCTGCATTCTTGCGAACTCTAGGGATATTCGTCTTCCCTTACTTAAGATGACTGGCTCATTCGAGCCCCCACAGTTCCAGAAGCCAGCTCTGCTCTGTCTCGCACAATGCGAATCCTTCAATACTTGGGATTGGTCATAAGCCTCCCAAAATCCAATCTTGCTCCTTCTCAGTCCCTAGAGTTCATAGGAACTTGTCTAGATACCAGACAGTCAAGGGCTTTCCTTCCACAGCCCCCCTGTCTTCACATAGTGCAATTAGCTTCCCAGGCAGCGGTAAAAATTTACCTAACTGCTCGAGAACTGCTGTAACTACTGGGACATATGGCATCCACTGTTCATGTGGTTCCCTATGCTTGCCTCCACATGCGAGCAGCCCAGTGGACCCTATCCACACAGTGGACACAAGCCACAGGTCGCCTGCCGGACAAAATAACAAACTCACAGTGACTTGTTTCGTCCCTCCAATGGTGGCAATCACTGGAAAATCTTCTAGTGGGGTCTCCTTTCCAGCAACCCCTATTCCAGACCACCCTAACAACGGATGCATCACAGGTGGGATGGGGGGCCCACCTGCATGATCTCTCTACCCAGGGTACCTGGACTCCACAGGAGGCTTGTCTTTACATAAACCTCCTGGAACTCAGAGCAATCTTCTTTGCTCTTCGAGTATTCCAAGCCCAGCTCAGCTACTAGGCTGTCCTAGTCTAAACAGACAATAAAGTAGACATGTTCTATGTGAACAAGCAGGGCGGAACAGGCTCTCTGTCATTATGCAACAAAGCTTTACGACTATGGGCCTTCGCCAGAGAGCATCAAATTCACCTTCTCGTGGTATATCTTCCAGGCATTCAAAACCTTTGGGCAGACAAACTCAGCCGAGTACTGCTGCCTCATGAGTGGTCTCTCCACCTAGATCAGGTGGCCAAAATATTTCAAATCTGGGGAACATAGACATAGTCCTCTTTGCAAGTCCACTGAATGCCAAACTTCCCCGGTTCTGTTCCAGAATTCCGGCTCGAAATTGTCAGGCAAAGGATGCCTTCCTCCTTCATTAGGGTCAAGACTTCCTCTATGCCTTCCCACCAATTCTCCTCATTCCCAAAACACTATTCAAGCTTCAGAGAGACAGAGGTAGTATGATTCTCATAGCGCCACGTTAGCCACAGCAAACATGGTAGCCTCTGCTTCTACATCTCTCAAGCTGCACCTCTGGAGTTAGGGTGTGCTCCAGACCTTCTCTCCCAAGAGAATGGGACACTATGGCACCCGAATTCCCAGTCCCTGCATCTCAGGGCCTGGTTGCTGAAAGCCTAAACCTTCAAGATCTTAACCTTTCCCAACAGGTAAAGGATATCCTTCAGGCTTCTAGAAAACCTTCCACAAGACGTTCATATGCCTTTAAGTGGAAACGTTTTACTATATGGTGTTCTCAAAAGGAACTAAACCCCCTTGTGATACCTCTTGAGTCGGTACTGGAGTACCTCCTTCATTTATCAAATTCTGGTCTGAAGACCAATTATGTAAAAGTCCATCTTAGTGCAATTGCAGCTTCTTACAAGCCTCTAAATGGACAAGCTATTTCTTCTCATTCACTCATAACAAGGTTTATGAGAGGTCTTCTATTAACAAAACCTCCCATTAGACCACCACCGGTGGCATGGGATTTTAATCTTGTTCTCAGGCAGCTCATGAAACTGCCTTTTGAACCCTTAGCCACTACATCTCTGAAGTTCCTGTCCTGGAAGTTCATCTTCTTAATTGCAATCACCTCCACACGCTGCATTAGTGAATTGCAAGCTTTAGTGGCTGATCCTCCTTATACAAGATTTCACCATGATAAGGTTGTTCTTAGAACTCATCCACACTTTATGCCAAAGGTGGTTTCTCCTTTCAATTTAAACCAAGCGATTTACCTTCCTGTGTTCTTTCCAAGGCCTCATGCCTCCAATGCAGAAAGGAACCTTCATACCTTGGACCGTAAAGAGCTTTAGCTTTTTACTTACAAAGAACACAGCAACATAGTAAGTCTTCTCAACTTTTTGTTGCTTTTGATTCTAGTCATTTGGGACTTCCAGTTTTCAAAAGAACTCTATCTAACTGGATTGCACAATGCATATCCTTTGCTTATGAGAGTAAGGGTCTTCCACTGGAAGGCCATGTTGCAGCTCATAACATGGTGAGAGCCATGGCAGCCTCTATGGCTAGCCTTCATTCTGTGTCTATCAATGACATCTGTCGAGCAGCCACTTGGGCTTCGGTAAATACCTTTACGGCCCACTACTGCTTAGACAAGGACTCCCGTCGAGATGCCTTGTTTGACCAGTCTGTTCTTCAACATCTTTTTCAGACTTAATTCAACTCCTACCCACCAACCCTGGTTGGATGCTAGAAATCCATGGGAGGAAGCATGGCCCATCTCACAATGGGTGGCAGCTTTCTGGGGCCATCCCCCTGGCATCTTCAGCTAGGGAGTCCCCATATGTGATGAATACATTCCTGTTTGTTCCTTGAGATAGCATAGTTACTCACCTGTAACAGGTGATCTCCGGGAACAGCAGGAATTTAGTCTTCACAACCCACCCACCTCCCATAGGAATTGTTTCTCTATCTCTCTCTTTCCTATTTCCCTCTCTCCTTTGTCTCAGCTATAAACTCAACTGAAGAGGGAAAGTTGGAAAGGCGGGAAGGCAGCAGGCAGGAGCTGTGAGATGCTCCCAAAAGCATTCCTATTGGACGCTGGGAGCGTTCCCGCGCAGGCTCCGTCGGTACCGACAATACCCATATGTGAAGACTAAATTCCTGCTGTTCCTGGAGATCACCTGTTACAGATGAGTAACTACGCTTTATTGATAAGCCTCCTATGAGGAACAGTATCAAAGGCTTTGCTGAAATCTAGGTAAATCACATCCATCACATGCCCTCAATCTAGTTCTCTGAAGTCCACTATTTGCTCTTTCAGGAGCGCTTCCATTACTTTTCCTGCCACTGAGGTAAGGCTTACTGGCCTGTAGTTTGTCACTTCTTCCCTATTATCACTTTTGTGGAGAGGTACCACATCAGCCCTTCTCCAGTCCTGTGGAACTTCTCCTGTCTCCAAGGATTTATTAAAAGTGTCCTTTAAAGGCCCTGCAAGAACCTTTCTGAGCTCTTTCAGTATCCTGGGATGTGTCCCATCTGGTCCCATAGACTTGTCCACTTTCAGTTTTACAAGCTGTTCTAACACATCATCTTTTGTGAATGGTGTAGTATCTACTCCATTCCCATTTGTATATTTGTCAATCACAGGTGGTCCCTCTCCAGGATTTTTTCTAATGAAAACAGAGCAGTAGTATTTGTTTAGCCTTTTCGCTTTTTCAATGTCACTTTCCTCAAATCCATTCCCAGCACTTTTGAGTCCTGCAATTCCACCTCTGATTTTCCTCCTCCTAAATATACCTGAAAGAAGTCTTGTCAGCACACTTCACATCTTTAGCCATCTTTTCTTCTGCCTTTGATTTTGCTATCCTTATTTCTCATTTTGAATCTTTTAGTTTGATCTTGAATTCTTTTCTGTGTTCCTTTAATTGCGAGCTTCTGAATTTTGTGAAAGCTGTTGTTTTTGCCTTTATATGTGCAGCCACTTCTTTGGAAAACCAAATAGATTTATTTTTCCTGTTGTTTTTATTTACTTTCCTTATGTATGTATCTGTTGCACCTTTTATTGCCTCCTTTAGTTTAGCCCATTGCAATTCCACTTCCTTTATCCCCTTCCACCCTTCCAACTCCTCCTTCAGGTACTTGGCCATTTTACTGAAGTGAACGTTTTTGAAGTCTGGAACTTTGAGCTTGCTGTGATTGGATTCCATCTTGGCTTATACATCAAACCACACCGTGTGATGATCGCTGCTGCTCACATGGGCACCCACCTGGATATTCGACACGCTATCTCCGTTGGTGAGCACTAAATCCAGCACGGAGCTCTCCCTGTTCGGTTCCATCACCATTTGTTTAAGTAAGGCATCTTGGAAGGCATCCACAATTTTTTTACTTTTTTCCAGATTTTCAGAAGGAACACTCCAATCCACATCGGGTAGATTAAAGTCATCCAATATGATCACTTCCCCCTTCATGGCTATCTTTGCAATTTCAACAGTCAATTCACTATCCATTTCTTCAGTTTGAGTTGGAGGCCTGTAGACCACACCAGTATGGATGACAGTGCTATCTCCTCTTTCCAACACAATCCAGAGCACTTCTTCTTTTCCTCATATCCCCTGCATTTCAGCAGCTTTAATGTTGCTTTTGACATACAAGGCTACTCTTCCTCCTTTTCTACCTTCTCTATCTCTTCTAAGTAGATTATAGGGTTACATGAGCATAGCAACACTGGTGGAAGATAAGTTATGCAGCTGAGTTTTGAACAGAATGAAGGGGAGAAAGATGATTCAGAGATAGACCAGTGAGGACCAGGTTACAACAGTCAAGACGAGAGGTGCTTGGAATGCCCTCCTGATGGAAGTAATGGAGACAAATACACTGACAGAATTCAAAATGGCATGGGACAGACAGAGTGGATCCCTTCATAGTAACAAGATAAAATCAAAATTACCTTAACTGTCTCTGCTATCTCAACAAATAGGGATGACCTGCATGGAGAGATGCAACACCCTTAAACCAAGGCATGGGGAGGGGTGATCTGCATGGAGTCACAGGGGCACCTACTCTTGTCACCTTTCCGGGCAGATTAGATGGACCATGATGGTCTTTATCTGCTGTCATATGCTATGTTACTATGTAGTGAATGGATGAGGGTCTTAGTAATGTGTGTAGAAAGGAAGGGACACATTTTGCCAGTGCTATAGAGAAAGAAGTGACAGGTTTTAGCTATCTGTTGGATGTGTGCCAAGAAAGAGAGAGTGGAGTAAAAGATGACCCCAAGGTTGTAAACTGAGGAAACAGGGAGGAGTGTAGTGTTATCCACAGAAATAGAGAATGGAGGAAGGGGGGATGTGGGTTTAGGGGGAAAGATAAGGAGCTCAGATTTGACCATGTTCAGTTTCAGATGGTGATGAGACATCCAGGCAGCAATTTCAGATAAGCAGGCAGTGATCTTCATCTGAACTCCTGGAGAAATTTCAGGCATAGAAAGGTAGATTTGAGAGTTGTCAGTATAAAGATGGTACTGAAAAACCATGGGAGGAAATAAGTGCCTAAGGGACTGAGTGTAGAGTGAGAAAAGGAGAGGTCCCAAGACAGAGCCTTGAGGTACACCAACCGAAAGTGGAATGGCAATAGAGGAGGATCCAATAGATCATGCAATAAAAGTGCAATGGGAGAGATATGAAGAAAACCAGGACAGAGCTGAGCCTCTAAATCCAAGTGAGGATAGGGTATCAAGGAGAAGGAACAGTTGCAGTGGAAAGCGATAGGTTAAGGATATGACAAATGGCAGGGATGACGGCAAAAGAGATAGAGTTTAGTAAATGGGTGAGAATGGGATCAGAGGAGCAGGTAGGAGGAGAGAAGATTTGCCGTTTCCTCCTCAGTGATTTCAGAAAAGGAAGAAGGGGTGATCGAAGGTGAGGGAAGGATTTGAGACTGAAGAGGGGGAAGATAAGGTAGAGGAGACCATGCATAGAATTCAAGGCAAACCTTCTGTAATTTGTCATGGAAATAGCCAAGATCTGGGCAGAAAGTGAAGGAAGGATTGGGGAAAAGGGACCTTGAGGAGAGAGTAGAACGTAGCAAAGAGATGGTGAAGGTCAGAGGCAAGAAAGTTAGTCAGATGGACATAGCTAATAATCAAGCTAATAATAAACATAAACATAGTACTCTTGCTTCCTGAGTACTATGGTTGACTGAAAAGAGGTTAGCATGAATTTGAAATGCAGGTAGTCAGCAAGGGTACATGATTTAAGCCAAAGGAGCTCAGCTGAGCAGGCACAGGAATGTAGGTAGCGGATTGTCTGGGACAACCAGGGTTGAGGTATGATAAGTCTCACAGGGCATGGAATGGGAAAAGCAAGTGCATCCAGACCAGAGGAGAATATAGTATTATAGGAGGATACTACCCTATTAGGGTGGTCCACAAAAATAAACTGTTTTCAGTTCTTCAAAAGGCTGGTTTTCTTCTTTATCATATTTATAACAAACATACATTTTAATGAAAATAAATAAGATTTAGAGATTACCTCATTTGGCTGTTTTTATGTCATCTGAACTAAACAGCAGACAACTAGAATGTCTGGTAACAGTGGCTGTTGAAGGTTCTGCACCATCTTTTTCTTTGTTTCTGCTGAGACTCTGTCATCACAAAGGGCTAAGCCTGCCACATGTTAAGACAAAAAACAGTGGTGCCTTGAAAATGTAACAGCCTAGTTTGGGTAAGTCTTAAGAACTGACAAAAATTAATTGTCATTGAGAGGAGCTTGGACTGCAAATGATGCTTCATTCCACTTTTTGATGTAAACAAAATTGACAAACAGAGCCATATCTGTGATATTCTTGGACTCAAGTGCAGTCATCCTGAAATGAGCCTTAGAAAGAAATGCTTGTAATAGATAAATGCCTTTCCTATTCATAAAATGTTAATAAAATGTTTCTCAATCAGACTGAAATTTCACTTCTAAGAAAGCTATCTCTAATGGACAAAAACAAGCCTTGTGCAGAAATGATTCTACAAACATTAACTTTTTGAATTGGTTTGTGGACCCTCCTACTGCCCCATCAATGGACTCTGATGACATAGTGGAGGAAATAGGTGATAAGACAGTAGTGGAGAGAGCTGAAAGTTCATTAGTGTGAAGATTCATAACATGTTGGTGGAGATTGGGTAGGGGATGGTTAAGGTTGAAGGTTAGCAAGTGATTGTTAAATAAGTGCAGAACTGAGGTGGAGAAGTTGGAGGGTGAGCAGTTGGAGGAGAAGATGAGGTCAAGGCAGTGTCTATGATTGTGAGTAGGAGTGGTAGAGCACAATTGGTGGTTGAATGATGAGGTTAGAGAAAGGAGCTTTAAGACATAAGGGTCAGAAGAGTCATCAACATGAATGTTAAAATCCCTAAGAATAAAGGAAGAAGAAGATGCATCCAGAAAGGAGGAGAGACAGAAGTCAAAGTTGACGAGAAAGGTAGAGGTAGACCAGGGGGGCCAGGGTTGTGGTTGACATTTCCAGATGAGAGTAGGAGAAAACGGGGAAGAGAGGAGACAGCATGATGGAAGTGAAGTAAGGTTCCCTCAGTGAGAGTGAAGATGGCTGAATGAGACGAAGAAAAAGATGACATTCAAGGGTAGATGATAATGTAGAAGACAAAATGGTAAGGAAGGTGGGGAAAGTAAGGAATGGGTAATGAGAAGTAGGGTAATGGAATTGTCAGAATAAGGGGAGAAGATTAGGGAAAGTTAATATCAAGAATACAAAGTAATGTGGAGCCATGAAGAAGAGGAGAGAATGCAAATCAAAGGATATACAGGTGGAGAGGAAGGAGAAAGTCCTGGTGGGTCCAGGTACACCTGAGTAATAGTGTCAATGAGAAGAAAAAGGCTATGGAAGAATGTCATACCAGGGGTGGGTGGGCTGTGGAGTGGGAAGTGGGGGTAGGTAATAAAGTGTTAAGAAGAGAGACATAGCTCTGCAGAGAGCAGGAGCTGGGTAGCGGACAGAGAAAAGATAGGTCACATACTGACAAAACAGAAATACAAACAGAACCATAAGTAACAAACTAGCTTCTAAAGAGTCACAGGAAAATGCCTGAATAGAGCAGACAAAGTTAGGAGATGCTTGCAATGAGGGTACTTTCACCAAGCAGGAACCACAAATGGAGGGTCAGCAGCTCATGGTTTGAGGTTCACACAACTAACATCCCAGGACAAGTGCTAGACCTGATTCTTGCTAACGTCCAGTCCTCTGTCCACTTTGACTTTAAATTCCTGTATACCTTTACTTTGGACTGACCATGCATTCTGTGTGACATGTTCATCTTGCAATATGGGTCATACTGGGTCTACAAAGAACCTATTCAGCACAATCTTATAAACAGCTATTTCCATGCACAAAGCAGTGTTTTGGGTGCAGAAATGGCTTTTAAAATTGCCCTTCCTGTGAAGTAGATTTTATGGAAAGAGTTTGCTCAAAGTTAGAAACCAACAAAATTGGCTTTGATCGGCATATATCTTGAGAACAAAAATCATAGTAAGAATGAGTAGTAGGAAAAGAGCTGTAGGGGACATATTCAAAGTGATTTATGCAGTGTGCAGACTCGCTAACCGCATAAATCCTGCCAACTGATTAGTGCCGCTGAATATCCACCCCAAATTATTTAAATGCCCAGCATTACCTGGACAACACCAGGGCATACCAGAGACATGAAGCAATATTCAGCCATTAACCGGTTAACTAAACTTCGTCGAGTTAGGACAGGTGAAAGGCTGTTTCGCTATCCAGTTAGTGGTTGAATATCTCTGTTAATGGGATCGCAAAACAGCAATCCATCAAAACTGGATATGCACCAGCACTGACTTTCCAGGTTTAACTTAAAGCAGTGGCAGCCAGCTCTTTCAACAGCACTGGCCACCACGGCTGAAAATGTCCCCCAGGGCCAGCTTAAGAGATGGCTAGGGGGAGACTGGAAATGGGCTAACACTGGGACTGGGGGTGCTAGGCTGTAAATGGGTTGATAATGGCCTAGGGGTGGGGGTGGGGGTGGGGCTGGGGCTGGCAATGAGCTAATACTGGGGCTGTGGGGGGCTGAAAATAGGCTGATACTGCTGACTGAGGTGGACTGGGACTGGAAATGGTCTGACAGAGGGGCTGGGGGATGATTGATAATGACAATGGGCTGATGCTGGGGCTGGTACTGGAATGGGCTGATATTGGAGCTGGGGGTTTGGAACTGGAAATGGGATGATACAAGGACTGGAGGGGATCTGGAACTGGAAATGGGCTGATATTGGGACTGGGAGGACAGGAAAGGAAATGGGATGATACTGGGTATGGGACTAGGAAGGACTGGGACTAGAAGGGAGCTAATTCTAGGGCTGGGATTTTGGGATTGAAAGGCAGATGCTAGGGTCAGGGTGGGGAAAAAGAGGAAGATGCAGGGGGAATAAGAAGGGAGAGGAGAACAGCTATTGTGGGGAGTGGGGAAGAAGCAAAGGCAACCAGGGGAAGGTTGAAGGGGAAGGGTATAAGGACACGTGCTAGGGTACGAAGTAGGAAAGGCAAGGTTAATGAATATTGTAGAAGGATGGGTGGGTGCTGGGGAAGGGGAGACAGTACTAGAGACATAGGAGGTGGGACAGCAGGAGATTCTAAGACTGGGTGAGAAAACAAAAGAAAGGCTCTAAGATAGGCTGAGTATTGGGAGTTTAGGCAATGACTCAGGACTTGGTTAGGATTGTGATTGGGGACTTGGAGTTGCTTGGAAGGGAGGAAAGAAAGTAGGGACTAAGAAACTGACCAGAGATTAGGAGGACAGTGGGGACAAGGTGATTGGGTGAGGGATATTAGTAGATTTGTGCAGGGGCAGCCCAAGGGGGGTGCAGGGTGAGTGCTGGCCCACCCACTAGGTGAGCTAGGCTGCTGCCTAAGGCATCTGGCCTAGGTAGGCAGCTTTATGCCACCATTTTATTGCCCATGGCAGGCTGTGTGCTTTGACACACATGACCTGCTGTTTTTGATCCCCCTCTGATGCAAGTTACTCTCAGAGGGGGTCAGAAGCAGCAGGCCGTGTGTGCTGAAGCACATAGACTGCCGCGGGCAACAAAGTGGTACACAAAGCCACCACTTTTAAAAAACTGCTGTTGCCTCCCCCCCAAGACTGAATTAGCAGTAGCAGGGGGCGGCGGGGCGGCGGTGCGGCTCAGCAGGGAGGGCGATTCACGGGGTCTTGGCGGGGGGTGCATTGCGGCTTAGCGTGAGGGGGGGCAGCACGGCTGTGGTTTCTACCTAGGGTGGCAGAAACCCTTGGGCAGCCCTGTGCAGGGTCTTATGTGGAGACACATAATGGGGCCTCATTTGCAAAAATATTTGCATAATTATCAGACTTTGTACCTATAATATTAGGTACACAACTCATACATTTGAGAGAACATACTGAATAGGAGCATTGGTGCAAGGGCCTCATTTAATGATCTTTTTCTCCCCACAGTAAAATGTTGGGAATTCAGGGCTCCTATAATTTAAGGAGGCAGCTGGCTGTCTCCCTCCCAGGACTCTCAAAAATTCAAGCAGCGGCCACTGGCAGAGAAGGGGGCAAGTAAAGCAAGGCCAGTGGCAGAGAAGGGGGCAAGTAGAGCAAGGCCAGTGGCTTGCTGAGCTAATTACTAAAAGCCTTGAAAGAGACAGGGTAACCCCCACTATAAGAAATCACCAACCTGCTCCTTTACCCAACACAACATACCGGAGTCACAGCTACATTTATCAGATGTATAGTTTTGTTGATATAAACACATTTTTCATTAGTGTTTAGCACTGAATATGTCATGAATTTTGCAGTTAAGGTCATAGCTTTTATCCACTGACTAAACCATAAAATCACACTTTCAAATAAATTTTTAAATCCGCGTATTTCTTCCTGACATGACACTCAGAAGAAATTACACACTCTACCTGAGGGCAAAAACTCCAAGAAAAGAATCATTAAAGTTACAGAACATATGATGCTGTTAGAACAGTGGTTCTCAACCTTTTTATTTGTCGGGACCAGTGGTGGGATTCAGTCAGTTCACATGAACCTGTTCCTAGAATTTCCAGAGATTGCCAAAATGGTCCCCATAAGCCGTCTTTCACGCTATGTGAAGCTACACCACTGAGACCCTGCTCGTGCCCTGTCCTGACCCCTGCAACACTAACATGACCTCCGAGCACATGGGAGCATGCAGCTGCACCAACCGCCACCTTGCCTTTTTTCTTTTGTAACCAGTGATGTGGCTTCAATGACTTCCCCCGTACTACTTTGTGGGTCTCCTAACATTGGAGACCTCCCAGCAGTATGCACATCACTCATCGGAGTGAGTCCAACAATACAGCAATTGTGCCCAGGGGCAGTTCTACCATTAGGCCACCTGAGGCGGTTGCCTCAGGTGGCACTTTTGAGGAGGTAGCACTCTGATGGCGGCAGCACTCCTACTCTGGGTTTATTTCGGATTTTGCCATCTCTGGCATGCCACTGCCTTCCTGATGCTTTTTCTTTCTTGTGCAAGCATTGAGTAAGAAAAAAAAGCATCTGGAAGGCAGTAGAAGGCCAGAGGCAGCAAAATCCAAAATAAACAGAGCCGCTATTAGTTCCTGCAAACAATTGTAGCAGCAAAGCGTAGACAAACCAATGATACCAGGAGTCTGTTCAGAAGGTCCAAATCATTTATTTGTGCACAAGTCTCGAACCAGTCAATTTCAAAATGGCTGAGCAAAGTTTTCAAGCATTACAACAACTTTTATAGACTTCTGTTCCATTCTAGGTATAGAAAAACATTTCATTGGTCCCGGTAATCTCCCGTACCTCCCGTACCTCTTCTATTGGTCCCGGTACTGATAAGTTTATCCAGTTATGTCCCTCCAGTGGGCATGACACCTGCATACCCCCCTTCTAGTCCCAATTACAATGGTCAGTTCATCAACTTGTTACTTTCACACTTTCAAGGTTATAGAACCAATTTGTACGTGCAGAGGAGCTGGGCTCTGCAACTCATCTGTCAGCACTCCCAATTATTTCTTTGCAGATGTACTTTTTCTTATCAGTAACTTTTAAACATGTTTTTCTGTATTTTTCCATCTTTCAATACTGCAGTTCTGCTTACCTAAGCTAATTCAATACTTCTACTGAGTTCTATCTTACAATAGCAGCATATTGGGGGATGTGCAATCCTATATGCCTCTCCACAGGCCTCATTTACAGGTCAAGCTAGCCATGCTGGCCTGCTTATGTTCGGACACTGTGGGTCACAGGACTGCACCTGCCACATTCCCCCCTTTGATTAATCTCACCCTATTACTTAATAAGGTGTGAGAATTAAATCACTTTCTGAAGAATCACATCCTGGCTAAAGGATTTCTACCAGGACTGGCTGTATATAAAGCCATGATTTTTGTTGCGGTCTTCCGCTCTACTGTACTATCAATAGTGTTATGAATGGAACGCATACAACATGGGATTAAACATGGTAATAAGAAGATAACAGCAACAAGGATTAGTACCAATACGATGAAAGTCTTAAATCCTCCCACCCATGAAAAGAGGTTAGCAAACCAATTAGGAAATTTCAATGAGTGCCACGTCTGTACTGGCACATAAGCATGTCTTTGCATATCTTTAGCAATTTCTTCAACTACTTGACCTTTATCATCTATTTTCAAACAGCAATTGGTTAAGTTCAGCTTACCACATACTCCTCCTTCAGCTGCTAACAAATAATCAAGTGCTAAGCGGTTCTGATATATCGCAGTGCGCATCTGTGTACTTTGTCTAGCTAAAAGCGTGAGAGCATGGCTAGTTTCATTGGTTATTATTTCAACTACTGCTTGTAAGCGAATAATACGATTAATCATATAAATTGGGGTACGATAACCATACATACCATCATCATTCCAAGTGGCGGGTCCATAATACTCAATAATTCTTTCTGGTGGCCAATCATCACCCTGCCATTTCTCCCACTTGCCTATCTGTAAGGCCTCTCTCTTTTGTCTTAGTGCTCTTTTGTGTCGGTGGGTAGTGTATACTGGGTATCCTAATTGTTCTCCATGTTCAGTGTTTAAAAGAAAGAAAGAAGGTCTGATGGTTCCTAAGACACATGCTCCTCCCCAGTGTGGTGGGAGTTGTGCATATGCTCAGTTTCCACAGATCCAATATAGGCCAGGTGGGGCCTGCCAGGCTTGGATTTCAGCAAGGTTAGTCCATAGACCTGCAAGTTCAGGAAATCTGGCTAATGGGTTAGGAGGTTCAGGATGTCCAATTCCTGACCACCATGCTATCTTCTTGGTTGTGGCATTATAGTACTTTTGGCTAAGACAGACCAGCTGTCCTACCTTTTGGGTGAACTGGGGTCCAGTTCTGGCATAGCAAAGACGTCCAACGATTGAGTGCGCTAACACCCATTCACTGGTAGTCTTATGTAATTCAGTCTGATTATAAATCATGGAATAATTCAATTCTTGGGCTTCCCATGGCCACTGATCTCCCATTTGGGTTCCGCCACAGAAATAACAATCTGTGATCTTAAGACTAGATACTACTGCTCCGGCTAATTCTAGAAATAAATTCTGTGAGGGGTGAGGGATCTCAAACTTATTTACATGCATGGCTTCATAAAAAGTATTATGAATATGATATTTAGATGACTTGTGGGCTTGAGTATTCAATCTGATATACACAATGGTCCCTGGATCTATTGCTCCTCCAGCAATACGTAAACCAAACTTATATCCTTGTTTCCATGCATGGGGATTGTGTATACGTAAGTGTAAGGGGTTACAAGCATCTTTCTGACATTTATCATTTGTGGTTGGCTTGGTTAAAGTAGCCATTCATTTATCTATTTTCTCATCAGTTATACCAGTGTTCCAGGTAGCATAAAAAACACATCCCCAATACGGGCAATAGTAGTCTGCTGCTGGGGCAGTACTATAGCCTGGTTCCTTTTTACCTGTACACTTTCTCCATCCCGTGGCACCTTCTGGACACATATACTTATGGTCATTTCGATACGCTTTCTCCCATGTACCACAGGTGGAATAACTATCTCTATTAATAGCATTGCATGCATCAAAATTCAAAACAGCAGGTTTAGTAATGTCCTTAAGTGGCGGCGTTGCAGCTAATATAGGTCCATCTGCATCCTTCCATCTTATTTCCATCGTGTAATAGGATGGATTCTGATGCGGATTATAGCATGTTTTAATTTTTCCATGAGTGCAAACATTTAGTTCAGTGGTGTTATAGATACACCGAGTTACTGTCCCCTTGCAGGTATAGTAAGAATGATAAAGCAAAGTCTGAGTTACTTTCAGTCCAATTCTAGTAGAAGTAATGCAGGCAGTGCATGGAGGTAAAGCATGAGTCTGTTCAAAACCTCCAAAGAAAGCAACCAAAGCAAAGCAAAAGTAGAGATGCATGTCGATGTTGATTGGAGTTCTTCTGAATCCTCAGCTTGCTGATCTTGATCACGATGTTCTATTATTCTTCGTCCCGTTTGCTAATGAAGCAATTTAACGGGTGCTGAGTGTTGATTGAAGATCCTCAGGTTGTCCAGTACACATTAACCAACTTATTAGTAATTTCAGTTGGCTTGTGAAGTCTGGCTTAGTCAATGTAGTCTCAAAGTAGTGTGTCAAATCACACACAAATTGGGTTCGTTGAAACAAAGCTGTTGCTGCATGGAAAACAGCAATCCTCTTCGAAAGACTTGGCTGCTGCAAAGCACTTGTGATGAAGTGTCTAAGCTGCTGGTTGTCGTCTCAAAGTAACTCGCAAGGGTACATCAGGGTGCTGTTCTGCTGTCCACTGCTCTGGTTCAGGATCGGCGGCGGGCTTGACTCTGCTGTGGTGGATCCAGGCGTCGATCTCGGCTACCTTTACTGCAGTTGGGGTAGACAGGATGACGGTGTACGGTCCCTTCCAATGGGGTTCCAACGGTGTCTTCTTCCAATCTTTGATCCACACCGAGGTACCAGGCTGGTAGGGATGCAAGGGTTCCGTCAAGTTGATAGGCAACTGGTCTTGGATCCACGTATGGAGAGTCTGCAGAACAAAACTAAGAGCTAGAAGTTCTTGTCTGGTTATTTCTGAACCAATTTGGGCTAGACTTCCTTTGATTCCCTGCACTATTGGTGGGGGTTTACCATACAAAACTTCAAAAGGGGAAAATCCTGTTGACTTTACAGGAGCTGAGCGTATTCTGAATAAAGCTATGGGGAGCACTTGGGGCCACTTCAATTGTGTCTCCTGACAAAGCTTAGACATTTGGGCTTTCAAGGTACGATTCATTCGCTCAACTTTCCCTGAACTCTGGGGTCTGTATGCAGTGTGGAGTTTCCATTGTATCTGCAAAGCTTTTGCTAACTGCTGAGTAACTTGGGAGACAAATGAGGGTCCATTGTCTGACCCTATTACTGCTGGAATTCCGAATCTGGGGACAATCTCTCTCATTAAGACTTTGGTAACTTCTCGGGCTTTCTCAGTTCTGGTTGGGAATGCTTCTACCCACCCAGAGAAAGTACAAACTAATACTAATAGGTAATGGTACCCATTGGCTTTTGGCATTTCGGTGAAATCAACTTGGAGGTTGTGCATGGGGGTCACACCTCTTGACTGAACTCGGGGTGCTGTAATAAGGCCTTGCTTGGCATTATTCTTGGCACAAGTTTGACATTGTCGTGCTACTGAAGCTGATATGGTTGTCATCAGAGGGATGTAGAAATGTGGTCTGAGTGCTTTTTCCATAGCACTTTTCCCATAGTGGGTAGCTTCGTGGAAAGCTTTGACAAAGGATGGTCCTAACAGTTCAGGAATTACTATTCGTCCTGGAGGTTGACTGCCCTCTTCTGGTGGCAGCTCAATCCATCCGTCTTTCAATACTCCATTTTCTTTGTCACAATAATAGTCCAATTCTTTGGTGGTATATCGTGGGGTCCATAGATTCAAAGGTACTGGAAACAATGCTGCTTGCATTGGCATAGCTTGTGGGGCAATTTGTCCTGTCATAGCTGCTTGTCGTGCTGAGGCATCTGCAAATCTATTTCCTCGGGCAACTTCTCCTTTTCCTGCTTGATGTCCTCTGCAATACATGACAGCTACACGTGTTGGGGCCCAACGGCATCAAGTAACATCAATATTTCGGGACCATATTTGACTGATTTTCCTCCGGATGTGATGAGTCCTCTTTCTTTATAGAGAGCTCCATGGGCATGCAGGGTAGTGAAGGCATATTTGGAATCTGTATATACATTCAGTATAAGTTTTTCTCCTAACAACAATGCTCTGGTGAGTGCTATCAATTCGGCTTTCTGGGCTGATGTGCCTGAGGCTAGGGCTGATGATTCAACTACTTCGTGTTGAGTGACGACTGCATATCCGGCACAGCGTCGTCCATCAAGGATGAGACTGCTCCCATCAACATAATAGGTTTGGTCAGGATTGTCTATGGGCACATCTGTCAAGTCGGGTCGGCTGGAGAACACAGTCTCCATGACTTCGATACAGTCATGTTCTGGGAGTTCCTCACTGATGGGTATCAAGGTGGCTGGATTCAGGGCATGGCTCACTTCAAGTTGTATCTGTGGGTTTTCACATAACATGCTCTGGTACTTCAACATTCGGGAATTGGTGAGCCAATAATTTGCTTTCTGTTCCATAAGGGCAAGGACTGCATGTGGCACAGTGACTCGTATGTTCTGTCCTAGTGTGAGTTTGTCTGCTTCACTCACTAGTAGCGCTGTAGCTGCAACTGCTCTCAAGCAAGGTGGCCATCCTTTGGCCACAGGGTCCAATTGTTTCGATAGGTAGGCTACAGGTCGCTCCCAATTTCCCAATTTCTGAGTCAACATGCCTAAGGCATTTCCCTGTTCTTCATGTACAAACAAGTGGAAAGGTTTGTGGACATCTGGTAGTCCAAGTGCTGGTGATGACATTAATTCTTCTTTTAACTTTTGGAAGGCTGTGTCCTGCTCAAGTCCCCACTCCAGTGGTGACTTCTCTTCTCCTTTTGTGGCTTCATACAGTGGTTTGGCAATTTGGGCAAAGTTGGGTATCCAAATTCGGCAATATCCTGCCGCTCCCAGAAAGGCTCTGACTTGCTTTCTGGTTGTTGGAGTTGGAATTCTACATACTGCTTCTTTTCTTTCTCTGCCTAATCTTCTGCTTCCTTGGGTGATACGAAAACCCAGGTATTTCACTTCTTTTTGGCATAGCTGTGCTTTGGCTCTGAAAACTTTGTATCCAGCTTCCTCTAGTAACTGCAAGAGATCTTTGGTGGCTAGTATACATTCACTTTCTGATACGGCAGCTATCAACAGATCATCCACGTATTGGAGAAGCACTCTCTTTCCCGGGGCTACTGGATAGCTTGAAAGGTCTTGATTTAGTGCAGCACTAAAGATGGTAGGTGAATTCTTGAATCCTTGGGGTAATCTTGTCCAGGTAAGTTGGCCCCCTCTTCCAGAGATGGGGTCCTGCCATTCGAATGCAAACAATATTTGGCTTACAGGGGCTAATCTTATGCAAAAGAATGCATCTTTCAAATCCAGTACAGTGAAATGGGTAGCTTCAGCAGGTATCAGTCCTAGGAGGGTGTAAGGATTGGGTACGACTGGATGTATGGTCTCAGCTGCATCATTCACTCTTCTCAAATCTTGCACTGGGCGATAATCATCTGTCCCAGGTTTCTTTACTGGCAAAAGTGGGGTGTTCCATGGGGATTGACATACTTTTAGTAGGCCATACTCAAGCAATCTTTGTAGGTGGCGATGAATGCCTTCAATTGCGGCTCTTGGGAGAGGGTACTGTTTGACGTGCACTGGTGTAGCACTAGGCTTGAGGGTTACAATCACTGGAGCTATATGTTTGGCTAGGCCTGGGGGGCTGCCTTCTGCCCATACTCCAGGTGGTGCATCAATACTTTTCAAAGTTTGTTCAAAATAGGTATCTTGTATCGAATCATCAATGTAGTATCTCCATTCTTCTTCTCGGGGAACCGTCAGCAGCATCACTCCTGCTGGTTTGGTTTGGGGATTTACTGTCATTTGCATTTCTCCTTGCTCAGAGAAAGATATTTGTGCTTGAAGCTTGGCTAACATATCTCGTCCCAGTAGTGGCACTGGACATTCGGGCATGTAAAGGAATTGATGAGTTACTTGCTGTCCTCCCAGACTGCATATTCGGTTTTGAAGGAAAGACTTTGTGGCTTTGGCACCAGTTGCTCCTATAATGGTGACTGCTTTTGTAGTGAATGGGGCTATCTTTTTGTCTATTACTGAATGTTGTGCTCCAGTATCAACCATAAAGTCCATAATTTGGTCTCCTATTTGTATTCCGACCATAGGCTCCTGGAGACCTAAAGCAAACTTGGAGCCCGGTCTGTCCTAATCCACGTCATTCTCATCATGGGCTGGTGTGGCCAATGCTTGAATGGTTCCTCCTCTCTCTCGCTGGAATTGTTCTCGATTGGCTCCTCCTCGGCTTCGGGGATAGCTTCGTCTTTCTTCTCGCCACTGATGGCTGCTGTCGTCATCATGCTGGGCGTCTTCGAGTTGCGGGCACATATCTCTCCAATGTCCTTCCTCTCTGCAATAGGCGCATTGGTTCACGCCTAGTCTCTGGGTCCGGCCTCCGCCTTGACCCCGCCCTCTTCCTCTGCTCCTTCGACTAGGGACACCTCCCCTTTTCTGTTCCACTATGGCCGCAGCCAAAAAATCAGCTTTCTTCTTCATCTTTCTATCACATTCTCTCTGTCTTTCAGTATCACGATTCACATACACTTTATGAGCGACTTCCAGTAACTGTGTTGCATTCATGCCCGCAAACCCTTCTAACTTCTGTAATTTGCGTCTAATGTCTGGTTGAGACTGGTTTACAAAAGCAGAATTCACCATACATAAACTTCCTGGTGCCTCGGGATCATAGGGAGTATACATTCTGTATGCTTCAGTTAATCTTTCATAAAAATCTGCTGGGCTCTCATCTATCCCTTGGATAACTCCTGTAACTTTGGAAAGGTTCATAGCTTTCTGGCCCCCCCTTTTCAGGCCTTGTAAAAAGCCTTGGCGAAAACGGGCTAGGGCTGTGGATCCTTCATCTGTATTTGGATCCCATTGGGGGTCTTCATTCGGGAATTCTCTCTGAGCTGCTTCCCTACGATCTATTATATTCTGCCCCTGTGCCGGAGCTGCAGGGTTTTCTGCCATCCATTCAATAGCTGCTTTTCTAATTCTTGCTCGTTCTTCTGTAGTGAATAGGGTGGTCAGGAGCTGACGGCAATCTGGCCAAGTGGGTTGGTGAGTTTCCATAATACTAGTTACTAATTCTGTCAGCTCCTGGGGCTTACTAGTATAGGAGGCGTAATGCGACCTCCAATTTAATAAATCAGTTGTAGAGAAAGGGATATACACATAAGTTAGGGGTCCCGCTACCACTTCATCATTATCATTCTTTACGGGCACTCCCGGGACTTGCCGTAAGGGAAACAGTTTAGCTGCTATGGGTGTCTTTTGGGATCTAAGGGTTACTGTCGTTGCCTTTGCAGGAGTCACTTTCTTTTTCTCAACAGGTTTTGCTTTGGGTTTCGCTGTCACTGGCGTGCTAGTGCTAGTGCTGGCTTTCTCAAGTATTTGTACACTTTCCTCATCTGGGGGATTCTCTCTTTCTCCTCCTTCTTCAGTCTCCACTTCTGACTCGCTTTTTAGGTCCTCCTCTTCTTTTCTCGCTAATTCTTCCTTTTTCTCTTCTCCAGGAGGGGGATCAGGGGTTGGGTCCCGCCTCGGCTCTGGCCGTCTCTGGGTTTCTGGGGCAGGACGCCGGGCTACTCTCACTGGACCTGGGGTTCGGGGCTGCCTGAGAGTTATTTCTGGGGAATCAGGATCTGCCAGGATGGGCTTCTGTCTGGCTTTCTTATCCTGCTCTTTCATTCTAGGCTGTTCCGTTTTCTGTCTAGAATCTGCTTTAGCTAACATTATTCTGCACTGTTCCTCATAACAGCGCTGCGCCCAGGGGGGCGGATCTTCACAAATACTTAACCAGGAATCTATATAGGGGTACTGGTCAGGGTGCGCTATCCGCACTCTACGGTGTATTGACTGAATAATCTCTACTTTGAACGTTCCCTCTCGGGGCCAGATGGGGTCTAGATCGGGCCACTCCCTAGTACACAAAATTTGCAAACGGGCTGCTGTCATTTTAATACCATAATCTCCTGAATATCCCTCTTTAAAATGTGCGATCATACATTCTAATGGAGTGTTTCTAGTAGACCCCGCCCCTCCCATTTCGATGTGTGCGCGCAACAACAGACAAAATGAAAAGGAGGGCGGACCTTGGGTAAGGGGTCCTCACGGCCCTGGAAACGTATAAGGAGTACAAATAACAAGACAAGACGACAATCGCATCCCCCTTTTCGCGACCTGAACGCGGTCGCCCGGTCAGGAAATGCGCTACTCAGGGGTCCGCCTTCACTTGGTCCGTGCTGCCAGACCTCTCATTCACACTTCGTTCACACAATCATGCTAGCAACGTATCCCAGAATGCATTCGTTTCTATCTGTTCTGACTAGTCTTTTCCAATTTCCCAATTACAAAAAGGATGAGGGTTTCACCCAGCGAATTCCCATGCCAGGCTACTCGGCTCTTCCTTGAGAGGTGATCATGCTCTCTTACCAATTCCCAATATCTCGAGATTACAAATTCCAAAGTTCCAAGTTCCAATGGCAGTACTGCGCTTTCTATTTCTGTCTAGACCCAAAATCAAAACTATACTCACCGGATCCGGTCCTCAAACTTCCCAAGCAGGCGCATGAGTTGGACCTCGGACTCCCCTCACTCGGGTTCGAGGCGTTGACTCCAGCCGGGCTCGTCACCCGCCGAGGTCCGACCAGCTCCCTCCGATACAAGGGACCGGTGGCGCCAGGGAGCAGCCCTCGTCGGAAGGGCGCGATCCCGGCAGGACCAAGCCTATAGAGGCGGAAAGTCGTGGTATATTGCCCTATATACACTTTGATTCCACAACTTCCCGGCCAACGCACCAAGGAATATGTAGCAGCAAAGCGCAGACAAACCAATGATACCAGGAGTCTGTTCAGAAGGTCCAAATCATTTATTTGTGCACAAGTCTCGAACCAGTCAATTTCAAAATGGCTGAGCAAAGTTTTCAAGCATTACAACAACTTTTATAGACTTCTGTTCCATTCTAGGTATAGAAAAACATTTCATTGGTCCCGGTAATCTCCCGTACCTCCCGTACCTCTTCTATTGGTCCCGGTACTGATAAGTTTATCCAGTTATGTCCCTCCAGTGGGCATGACACCTGCATACCCCCCTTCTAGTCCCAATTACAATGGTCAGTTCATCAACTTGTTACTTTCACACTTTCAAGGTTATAGAACCAATTTGTACGTGCAGAGGAGCTGGGCTCTGCAACTCATCTGTCAGCACTCCCAATTATTTCTTTGCAGATGTACTTTTTCTTATCAGTAACTTTTAAACATGTTTTTCTGTATTTTTCCATCTTTCAATACTGCAGTTCTGCTTACCTAAGCTAATTCAATACTTCTACTGAGTTCTATCTTACAATAGCAGCATATTGGGGGATGTGCAATCCTATATGCCTCTCCACAGGCCTCATTTACAGGTCAAGCTAGCCATGCTGGCCTGCTTATGTTCGGACACTGTGGGTCACAGGCCTGCACCTGCCACACAATCAGCCTGATTCATCAGAGGTGGACAAATCAGGCTGATTCCTTGCAGGAACCAATAGTGGCTGTGTTTATTTTTTATTTTGCTGCCTTTAGCCTGCCACTGCCTTTCTGCCTATTTTTGTTCTCAGGGCAAGAGACTCTGGGGTAAGCAATGAGGAAACACACTGTTGCCGTTCTCCTCCCTGGGCCGCACTGTTGCTCAGTCTCTATCTCCTTCCGGCTGTGAACTCGCATCCTCTCCTCGCTGTGCAAACACTACGCTTCCCTTTCAGCCAAATGGATATTTCCCTGCAGTTCTTTCCCAAGAGGAGAACATCCTTGGTGAGGTGAGTGAGTGTCTGTCCCGTCCACTCTGCTCTCCCACACTGCAGAGTCCCCTCTCTGCTGCTGCTGGGCCAAAGGTTCAGGCCTCCCCAGCACTGCAGCAGCACGGAAAGAGGTCATTGCGTTCAAGCTAGTTTAAATGCTGCTTATTTACAATGGGAAAAGCTAGCACAAGGTTTTTAGGCAACACTTTGGATTATGACTGGTAAAAATGGGATTATTTCTTTCAGCTAAACTGTATGAATAATTTTGAGCCAGTCTCAGAGTGGCTCTAGATGGTAAGATTTCACTATGGACAGCCAAGTTACAGACGAGCTTGTATTTGGGTGAAAGTATGAGTTTATTTTAACAGCAGGAGAGGATGCAGTCTTTCACTCTAAACTCTGCGAGAAAATAAAGGTCAACAAAAACATGATAAATTATTTTTATTGGAGAAAATGAATCCCTCTGTTACTAGCTTTCAGAGCTGAGTTCCCTTCCTCAAACAGCTGCTGGAGTTCGGCTGTCAAGCACCGCTGGTTTGGTTTTTGTTGCCTAACTTCTGCAGCTAATTTTCTCACTTCTTTTTTTTATTGTTGTCATTTTTGAGTGCAGTTCCCCCCGCATTTTTTTCTTTTCTTCTGTTTTCTGTTTCAGGAAAGGTAGTTTATTATTTTTCAGTTGCCATTTAAGAAGTTACAGTTGCTGCTGTCCTTCCTCGTGCCGTTTTGCAGGAGTCGTGTGGTAGCACCACACCTAAGGACATTTGTACCCAAGGTAAGCCTCTTCTACTTGTTTTAGTTGATAGGTCCTTGGGATTAGAAGGTTGACAGCAGCACAACATCCATCTTCTTTCTTTCCTCTTCCTTTGCTTGTGTTTTACATTTGTGGGGGGGGGGGGGGAGGTTATGTCTGATTTGGAAGTTGTTTTCTTTGGAATTGGTGTTCTATGGTGGCTTTATTTTTGTACTTTTCTTAAGGAAGGAGTGTGTGTTAACTAATCCTTATCCCTTGCTTTGTCTTTGGTCTCCAAAGAAAAGGAAATGCTTTTTCTGCTCACTTGTTTGCATAGACAGTTAGGCCCACCAAGGTTTTAGCTTTGGAAGTAGAAGCTGATTGTGCACCTTTGTTATGCAAGACGTGTATGCTAGAATAAGAACCTGTGAGAAGTTTATTCAGCAAGTCATATATACCCCTGGCACCATGGATCTCAGAGTGGGGGCAAGCAGTAGAGTTCCCAAGTCCTCTTTAATAATAGTTTCTGTACCTTTCCTCCAGGAACTTGTCCAAACCTTTTTTTTTTAAACCCAGCTACACTAACAGCTTTTACTACATCCTCCGGTAACTAATTCCAGAATTTGATTACACGAGGTCCCCTGTAGTTGCTGCATTTCAACATGGCAAAATGGCTGAGATGGTATTAGTCGCACCTATGCTACTTGCGCTGAGCCATTATGTTAGTTTCTGCCAGCAATTCAGATGCCTGTGTGTGAGTTCTTTCTCTCGCCTCACTCAGGAGTAAAGTATAATTTTGGAAAAGAAATCCTGTAAACCTAAAAGTAATGGTTAAAAGCATTTTTTGTCTGCATATGTCTGCTTTTAGTTTGTATTAATATATTCCCTACTTGTGTGAAGATCTATCTGTTCTGCATTTGTGACTGAGGCTACATGTTCTGTTAGCATGGAGTTTCTATGTAGGGATCTATAGTAATCCAGCTTGTTCAGTTTTCTTAATAGGAATATGGATGTTCTATGGCCACCTGCAATTTATTTAACATTTCTTATATACCACCTTTCATGATATCAAGGTGGTTTACATTGAACAAACTGAAATTACATTGAACAGGGCATTATAACTTGGAGATAACTATTTTACAGGGAACATGGGCAATGGAGGGTTAAGTGGCTTGCTCAAGACCACAAGGAGCACCTGTGGGACTAGAAACCCCAGTCCTTCTGGCCCAAGGTTGCTGTCCTCTGGTGCGATTTGAATCCCTAACCTTCTAGCCTGAGGTACCTTGCCCCAACCACTAGGCCATTCCTCCCTATTTATAGTGCTGCCTTTTCTGGGTACACTTCATGATGTGTGAGTTTTGGAATTTAGGGCTGTTATGAATAGTAGATTTGCTCTATGGGTCCTGTACTCTGGGTTCTTAGGGGTATGTTTACTAAGCAGTCTTAACGTGCGCCCGGTGCTAGTGTGCAGGCTGTCATAAAAGGAGTGGGCGTGTCAGTCTTAATGTAGCAAAACGGGATTATCACGCGATAACGTGTGCTGTGCACATTATCGTGCGAGAAGCCTCTAAGCACGTTAACGCGCGGTAAACTTAAGTAGGCGCGCTGACATGCAAGCACAGAAACAGAGGTGTAGCACAGTGGTTAATACACTGCCTGGATAGTACAGGGGTTGTGAGTTTGATCCCCTGTGTGCCTAATAAATAAAGCTGAGGTGTTACCTTTTACATTTAAGTAGTGCTTTTTGAGGCATTTTATTTTTATTTTAATTAGTGCTGCCAGCAAACACGCCCTCACAGTGGCGTAACCTAAGGTGCCACATAAGGCATCCCATAAGGAACTCCATAGAGCATATTATAAAGTGCATTGTCCGCAAAAGCACCCTATAATGTCCCCTATAGGTCACTGTATAAGGTGCTTTATAGGGCGCAGTATAAGGCGCCCTAAGAGGCACCTTAGGGTTACATCACTGTGAGGGTGTTTACGCTGGTAGCACTAATGTACATTAAAAATAGACAATGCCTTGGACAGCCCTATCAAAAACCCCACTCTGGGATCAAACCCATGACTGCTGGTTCCATAGACAGTGAAGTAACCAATGAGCTACAGCTGTGAGCAAACCCCTGGCTGGCTACAGAAGGGCTGCACGTCACCACACAAACATTCTGCTGTGGTTACCAGGATAGGGTCAACCCACCCGTACCCATGATGCACAGCACATGCAAATCAGCAGTCTACAGATGATCACAAGATGGGGTATGCACCCCACAGCACCCATCCTGGTAGGGGGAACTGACCGAGTGCACCCCCACAGCACCTCAGCCTGGTAGGGGGTGCCAACGGTGTGTGTTAGTGACACAAAGTAGCTACAGACATTGTGTGGGTATTGTGCTCACCCTGAGGGTGAGGTGGGGTGGCCAGCACCAGGTCCGCAGCACTTTCCATGGCTGAAATAGGCCATGTCACAGGTACCCATCAGTGCCAGTGTGTGTGTGATAGGTGTAGGGATACAGTAGTGTCCATCTGTAGTTGTCAATCAGGTCTAGTCCTTATGGGCTATGATGCACCCAGAATAGAGCATATTCTGTGTTGGTGCCATGGTAACATGATGTAAGTGAAGGGGGGTGTTTGGACCCATAGACAGATTATGTACCACTACCCAACCCACCCTCTGTGGCTCAGGGTGGGAGACAGGATCGCCCACCAACAGATCCACATTCTACTCCCTGCAATGGAGGTAGTAGAGGGGGGCCTTCAACTTCCATCTTGCTGAGCAACAGACACCCTACAGGGCAGCCATTGCAGAGCTGTACACATCCATAAGGCCTGGAAATGCTCAGCTGCCCCCCACCACCATCTGACATTCTCCAGCAACAAGCACAGTGAGTCACCAGCTGTTGCACCCTGAAAGGTGTTCCAGCCATACACACATAACTGCAAACAGTCTGCTACCTAGTGCACAGTGCATGCTCCTGGAGGAAATGTGAGCACACCCACCAAGCAGATAAGTCAGTGATTAGGCCCCAGAAAAGAAAACCCATTACTTGAGAAAGATACAATATAGCACTATAATAATACAGCACTACACAATATAGCCATGCCGTAGTCACTGCTCAGTCAGGGTGAGAGTGACCTCCCAGCAGGACATGCTGTGGCCACCCTGTCCATGCAGGTTGTGGCCAGGCACTACAATGTCCGAGCCATTGACCTATGCCCTGTGCAGATGCATCCAGGCCAGGCCTCCCTGTCCAGGCTATAACCACAGTACCTTGCTCCTCATTATGCACATTGGCAGGCTAACACTGGCAACAGTGCAAGCAGTGTGGGCTGAGGAAGGTGTTGGCAGCCACCATACACTGGATAGACAGACAAACACTCCCACACCTATGCCAGCATTGTGCAATTATAGAGGCTTTTGGCAGCCCTGGCCACCGCACCAGTCCTGGGCACAGTGCAGGCATGGCTATGGTACGCAATACTGTTGGGGCCACTCTCCAGGGTGGTGAACACTGTCAGACACCAGACCTGAAACACACTCCACAGACATCAAACACACTCCACAGACATCAGAGAGGTTGGTATGATACAGCTCAATGAGCAGACTGCGCTTAACTTAGGAATTGCTATCTGCCAGTAATCATAGCAACCTTTTGATATATGTGTACCATAGTCCCAGGTATAGGATGGCATTGCTAAGGTATGCAAGTGCTAGTATTGGGAGATGCACAGAGGGCCCAACATCCTGCCTCTCCAGGAGGCATTGGATAATGGATCCTGTGGGTGCGGGTGTGTCTACCCCTTTTGGCTGCTGCTCTAGGGCAGAGGTTCCCAACTCCAGTCCTGGTGGGCCAAACACTGTTCGGGTTTTCATGCTGTCCCTAATGAATACGCATGAGATACATCTGCATACCATGGGGGTGGTGCATAGAAATTTAGTACAGCCATATTTATTAGAGGCAGCATGGAACCTGAATGGTGTTTGGCCCTCCAGGACTGCATTTGGGAGAATCTGCTCTAGGTAATGCGCATGTTTATGGTGTCTGTGCTCTGTAGGGTAAAATGTAGGTGTTTTGGGCATGTTTACGTTATCTGCAATAAAGGTTCTGTCTGTATTACCATGTTTTAGTAGTGGGTAAAATATGGGGACTGGGTTGGCAGGAACCACAGCTGGGACTTGAACCTGTGACTTACTGCTCCTGAACACACTGGTTGTATGTACTGCACCACTGTGTTGCCACAGAGACAGTGCATTCCCTGGGGATACCATGACTGTTTGTCAGACAGGGCCTGTCTGTTGCAGTGCATGGCACCCACCTACACAGGGCTAGGCCATGGTCTGCTCTGGGCAGCTGCCACTGCCACCTCCACCACCAGTACCCCTCTGCCACCATGCTGACATGCCCTTCTGATGGTGGTGCTGGTGGTGCACAGTCTCAGGCTATCTACTGTGCAGGTAGGCGGCTGCCTATGGTGCGGGTTCTGGGGTAGGGGTACCTGCATAGCTGTTCACGCTTTCCCCCAGCACCGCCTGCCAATGTTCTGTGCCCTTGGGGGTACCTGCTGGGTACTATCCCCTGTGACACTGTGGGAAACACACTCGTGCCCATGTTGGGCCCTCATCAGTTGCTGTCTGGCTGCTCGTTTCAGCATTCCTATGGGCCACCTAGGCATCACCCTAGTCCGCACTGTGGCCCAGCTGCACCACAGCATGTGCCGCCTGCAGCCCTCTGTGTCCCCTTTTCCAGCATCTGTCCAGTTGCCTGTTCTGACATGCCCGCCCTGCTGTTGCAGAACATGTGCACGCCATAGGAGACCTGTCAGATGGAAAGGGAAAACCCTGATCAGCGCTATTTCACTGTGGGATCATTCACCTTGTATGGGGACAGAGCATAGACCCTTCCAAAATTAATATCTTTTTTTTGGAGCTTTTTTGGTAGTGTTTTTTGATGTTTCCCATTAATATCACTATTGCCCAGCTTGGTTATGGTTTTTTTACATTTTGTTGGGGTCATTTTCAATGTTTATTTGCCCTTTAGTCCCGTGCACATGTATCACACTTATCACTTTTTGCAGGTTTCCCTGGCTTTGTTGTACATTGCTGATGGAAATGGTTTCTTTTCCCTTTAAATCTGCTCTAACACCAGGGTTTCACTGGCGTTAGTTTTCAGCCCCGGATTCCACAGCGTTAGTGTGCAGGGAGCCTCTCCCCTCCCACTCTCCACCCATTGACCCCCTCTCTCTGCCCCTGGGGAGCCTTCCTCCGCCTTCCGGGAGCCTTTCTCCATCCTCAGCGCTCATTTGCGCCGCTGCGCGTGTTATCGCGCGCTAAGGTACCTTTGCGCCCGATAAAGCACCATTATTGCACGATGAGGTACCTTATCACGCGATAACGCCACCGGGTGCACGTTAAGACTGCTTAGTAAACATACCCCTTAGAGAAACCAGCAGTAGGGTATTGGTTGGAGGGTATTGGGATATGTATTGCCTTTGATATTTGCAGTTTTGCATTCTTTATGTTGGCAGACTGAAATTTTAAAAATTTTTGTCAGTTCAGTTTCAAGGAAATTTCAAATTTTAAGGGAATATCTAAGTTTAATTTTGTTTAGTAACTTGATAACTTCACCTCTCCTGAGTTTTGGACTTTTCCAGCTCTAGCACAATCCAAGCCAGCTTTTGAATTCATAGCTACCAGGATTGGCATGTCTCATTTTATATCTTCCCTCCTCAAAAATAAACTGGTCACAGCAACATCAATTTGATGTGCAGATACTTATAATGATTTGCTTTTGGGGGAGGGTTGTATAAGTGGCTTTTCGTTAATCAAATGTAATGTTTCATTATTATGGCTCTTTTATTGTTCCATCTGTTTATTAAATTGCATGTGTATGTTTGGAAGCCACCTAGGATTTCAGATGAGTGGCATATGCATTTTTAAATAAAGTATATTAAATTTATGCAAATGATGCCGCAGTAAATCTCTGCATATGGCCCTGCATCACTGGGAAAGCAGAAACATCAGATTGGGACCAGCATGATCAGAGAATAAAATGGTCAGACAACAAAGGTAAAAGAGAATTTTATTTTCAATTTAATGATTGGATTTGGTGCTAACTATTTTATACCGTATCGTTTTATTTCTGTGGTGTTGTATTGTATGCGGAATCTGGCTTCTTGAAGTTGCAGTATAATCTTTTGTGATGAGGTAACTAGTACAGAGCCTATGTTATATGAGGAAATGGCTAGCTCAGAGCCTATGGTAATAGGAAAAGAGGAAATGCTTACCTCACAAACACATAGGCAGCAAACATATTCAGCTTTTAAAAAGCCCAAGTATAGTGGAGAAAACTTTCCATTCACCAAAGGTGACGCAGCAGAAAGCCAAAAGGCTAATCAAGCTCACCTGAGCGGAAGGGCACGTACAACGTGCAGAGAACAGGAGCATAAAAACTACAGGGAAAGCCCAGTAGAGGAGCAAAGGGAGGGGCTGGAGCCAAGGCAGCAAAGGCAGGAGCAGAAGCCAAAGGTTGGAGCAGGCTGTAGCTGCAGAGGAGTCTCCCAAGCCAGAGGGGGCCTCGGTCACTGGAGAGTGAGTAACCAAGAGGAAGGAAGTCCTCTCAACCAGCAGATCTTGCTAGAACCAGGAAGTAAAGGAAGTGTCCCGGTAGCAAGAGGCAGCAGACACAGACTCTCTTCAGAAAGTGATTTTAGCTTGGACCGGCTACAGAGACATGGAAGTCTTGGAGAGGAGCCAGCCAAAGCCCAGAGAGAGAAGCTCATTACCCAGGGACAAAAGCTAAGTACCCTGTTGTAACTAGAGGGAAAAAGCCAGGCATTGCCAGCAGAGCAAAGCCCAGTAATTGGGAGGAAAATCCCTATTGGAGAAGAAACCTGAGAGATACAGTTCCTAGCACAGGACTCTTGAAACCTGTTGATGTAGAGCACTTACCAAATAGAATAACCAGTGTCATTCAAGGGAAGAGCTGTGAGGATTTCAGTTATAAATATTGTTATGTGCCTCCAAATACAGACTATGAGCAGATGCAATGGGAAAACCAGGAGTGTGGTATAGAACTGGATTCCATGGATTGCACGCTTTGTCTGTCTGATGAAATTACATCCCTATGTTAGCCAGGCAAGCAAGAGTTCTGTTATACCTTGTGCTGGCGAAGAGTTTATTTTCTATACTGTGAAGAAACAGTTTTCTTTTGTGTTCCTTTGTGCTGTTCATAAAGAATCCTATGTGGGACAGGGAATAAATCCCGAATTATTTCTTTTGCCTTAATTACACGGCTTGTAAACGGGGGCGCTGGTCGTGAATGTCCACAGTCTTGGCAAAGGCAAAATATTATTATGACTTGCAAAGGACTATGGGTGTTGTAGTTCATTCATACCAGAATCAGCCGTTCACAAAATAATGAGTTGTGATGCTCGAGTGTAAGCAAAGAAAAATAGATTTTATTCATGGGGTTAATTCTCCCACACAGATTTACTTGGTAACACAAAAGGATACTTGCTTCAAGTATTGTACTCAGGAAAAACAAAACATGATATAAGGTAACTGAACTTCTTAAGCAAAAATCAATAAAGACCTTGATGGGAAACAGAAAAGGTCTTTTTGATGGCTCCTGCTAATGACTTTCTTAGCCGTGCTCCAAAAGGCAAAAACAAAACCCAAAAGTAACAAAAAAACTGTTCTTTATCAAGGATAACTTTCTTCTATTCACACACACAAAAAGAAGTTTCCTTCCAGAGCTCACATGCACTTGTGCCTGGCTCAATTACCAATAATTAGCCAGCTGCAAACCCCTTTGCTGGTTCACTCTCTCTACGTGGCTCAATCCTACCCTAAAGCTTTCTTGCAGAGGCTTTTCTGGGTAGATAAAAGAACAAATTACAGTTCCTTTTGGTGGTTGTTGTATTAGTGAGAAACTACTTTAAAACAGCAGCCTAGACAGAGAGCAATCCATGTATTCATTCTGATCATTTAATATATCTCCTTCTTCCTCAAATATCATGGAATCAATATCATGGTCTGGCTCAGAGGAATTCCTTAATTGATTACTCTCAGGATAATATTTGTTTCCCTGCTGTCTTCCTGGAGAAGAGCTAGGGCATAGATCAAAGTTCATACCTGAGCTTCCTTTGCTGTTAGGTTTCCTCTCCAGGTATCCTGGCCAGTAAGTAATCCAGCTTTTATGTCCAGCCTTCCAATCAAGATCCCTGGACACTGGGTCTCTCTTCACATACCTTCTTGCACCGGTCTTAGGGCCCCTTCCAAATGCAGCCGTCTCCTTCAAAGGTGCCGTCTGGGAATTCCTGGCTTTATAACCCCACTCCTCTGGCTTCCTCCAGTCCAATGGAGTATGCTTGCCTCTGGAATCACTCCTAACACACGTACTGCTGTGGGCTCCTTCTTTAGACCTCCAAGATGTCTTTCTCTTCTTCCTTCCACGTTGCTTCTGCTGTTGTAGTCCTCTCTCTTCTTTCTCCAATGGCTTCTGCTTCTGTCTCTCCTCGTTCTCTCTGTTCTGTCTGCTCTCTCTGTTCTGTCTCTGTGTAGAATATCCTTTACTTTTAACGTGCTTAGAGGGACACTCCACCCTAGCACAGCCCAGGTGTGCTGAATCAAGCCCTGCCCTTGGAGATGAGTGATTGGGGATTATCTCATAGCTCTCCTGATTGAACACACATTTCCCCACTTCAGCTCTCCTAGAGGCTGTTTGAAACCTGGTGCATTCTGGGACTGGTAGTCTTTTATGAAAACATTCTGTTTTAGTATTTCTACCAGCAAAGACAGGTTGCTTGTTCAAAGCCAATTCACCTCTTTTATAGTTCCTTCCTGAACTATGATAAGCTTCCTTATCACAGGCTACTGAATATTTCTTTATTAAGGCAACCCACACCTCACGGCCCTAGGCGGGCGCCTAACAGGGCCAAAAAGGGGTGCTGGTGACATATGGCGTAGTTGGCAGGATTCTGGAAGAGGAGTACAGCGGTAGCACAGCAGAGCTAACTGTACCGAAGAGCAGACAAAGACTGCTACTGACCACGCCCGGGAAAGTTCCAGAAACCAGAGGAAAAAGTACCTTCTCAAAGTTTGATGCACCACCTAACTCAGGTAAAACGTATCTGGGCACAGGCGGTGGGGGACACCGGTGAGAAGGGATACTAAGGAGGAACATAGGCATAGCTGCCTTTTTGGAAAAAAAAAAGTACCACACTTGGTGTTTTTGTGTGTTTGTTTGTATTTCAGTCTGTGAGCATGGAGAACCCTCCGGATATGATGCAGTGGATCGGACTGCAGTTCGAAAGGCAGAGGGAGTTGGCCCAGTTGAGCCAGGAGCGAGCGTTGGAGGCCATGAGGGCCCAGCAAAAGCCTCTGATGGATTTAATACAGACATTGCTGACAAGACCAGCTGAGGAGAAAACTCCTACCGGACATTTCTGTGGGGTAGGCTCACAAAGTTGTGGAGTCTTATCCTTTGGACAGCTAATGAAAGCAGATAATGTAGATGACTTTTTAGAAGCTTTCGAGCGAGTAGCACATAGCGCAAAATGGCCCTATGAGCAGTGGGCAATGAGGCTAGCCACCTCCCTGACGGGAGAGGCCCTTGCGGCATACCGTGCTTTGCCCGCCACCCAAGCTAATAAGTATGATGAAGTTAAAGCTGTCATTAGGGACAGGCTAGGCCTGTCGCCGACGGTATACCGACGCATGGTAAGAGCAACCAGACTCCAGCCAGGCGAAACTCCTAAGGCACTTCGCCAAAGAATTAGTAACCTGGTGGAGAAATGGCTTGCCCCAGAGGGGAAAACCCTAGAAACAGTGCTTGATTTAATTGTGTTAGAACAATTTGCGGAGGCTGTTCCAGCCAAAATAAAATCTTTTCTAATGCTACAGAATTGCCAGACCTCAAGCGAGGCAGCTCACCTTGCTGAAAGGTTTATGGAAGCGGAACTTGCTCATAAACTGCAGGGTGGTGCTGGTAACACGCGCGAGGTAGCCAATTCTGGAAAAATGCTTAATGACCCTGTAATGTGTGTAAGAAAATGTATGCCTAAAGGTGAGGTGGTGGACACCCACATTAAGTGTTTTAAATGTGGGAGGAGGGGTCATAGAAGAGATGAGTGTATGGGGCGGACAGCATTGATGAATGATTGTGGAAAGAAACAAGCGAGAGGGCTTTAGCATCACTGTGGAAGTGCAGGGGGTGGTTGCCCAAGCCTTCCTTTACTCTGGCGCGGACCAGTCTATGGTGTCCAAAAAGTTCTGGCACATTTTACAGGCCAGTAATAAGTCTACCCCGAGTCAACCCGACGGCAGATCCCAGATAAGGTGCGTACACGGGTCAGCTACCTATTACCCCCTCTACAGGGTAATGGTAAAGGGTTTAGGAACCCGAACACATGTCCTAGTAGCGGTGATATCCCGGCTACCTCATGACATAGTGCTAGGCCGAGATTGGCCCCCATTCAGTAAGGGAATGGGAGAGCGTATACAAGAAAAGAGGGGAATGGTATCCACAAGGTCACAGGCCCGAGATTCAGGAGAGCAAACAGAACCCCTAAAGACACTGCTCGGTCTGTAGAAGAAGATGCAGAATCTCTAGAGCAGGAAGAGAGGCCCATAAATGAGACTTTAAGTGAGCTACCCCAACATGAGGATTTAGTTAATCCACCTTCCAAGAGTACTAGAAAGAGCAAAGGGGAAAAACGCCGAGAGCTCCACCATAGGGCTCAATTAAGAGCAGGAGTGGGGGATGGGCTAGGTTTTCCCTGGGTCCCAGCGGATTTAGTAAAAAAGTTCCCATCATTCCCAAAGGAACAAAAGGCAGATCCTGCATTAAAGCATGCCTTTGAGTATGCCCGGTCTGACCGAGACATTCTTCCCTGGTTCCTGATAGAGGAAGATGTATTATATAGGGAGAGCAGTGATACCCAGACCGGAGCTGTCAGAAAACAGCTAGTAGTGCCGACTACCTTTAAGGCGGTAGTCCTCCGATTGGCCCATGATCACCCGGTGGGTGGGCATAAAGGGGTTTTGGGCACACTGGATCAGATCCTGGCCCGTTTTTACTGGCCAGGGGTGTTTAGGGAGACGAAACGCTTTTGTGAAGCCTGCCCTTCTTGTCAGAGGGTCTCGGCTATCAAACCATGATACCTACACCCACTATATCTGAACCTGTGCGACGGATGACAATGAATATAGTCGGTCCCCTAGTGAAAACCCCTAGGGGATTCCAATATATTCTTGTAATATTGGATCAGGCCACCCGGTTCCCGTGGGCAATTCCACTGAGGAACATTTCTGCTAAAACTATAGCAGCGGAACTAATCAAATTATTCTGCGAGGTAGGATTCCCGAAAGAAATGTTGACAGACAGGGGAATCAATTTCCTGTCACGTTACTTAGCGCAGGTATGGGATGCCTTCGAGATACGCCACGTGAAGACCGCAGCTTACCACCCCCAATCGAATGGATTGGTGGAGCGTTTTAATCAGACCCTCAAACAAATGTTAAGGCAGGGGCTGGATGGGAGAATAGCCGATTGGGACATCTTACTCCCGTTTGTGTTATACGCCAGTAGGGAGTGTATACAAGCTTCGTTAGGAGCCTCTCCTTTCTAGCTAATGTTTGGCCGGGCTCCAAGAGGAGTCCTAGACATTTTAAGAGAGCAGTGGGCTGAACCGAAAGAGGAGGAAATAGGGGTACCACAGTTTCTTCAAGAATTACGGTCACGTTTACAGAGGGCTTCCCAGGCGGCTGAACGTCACCTACAAGACAGCCAGCTGCATCAGAAGCGATATTATGACCGGGGGAAGAAAGCACGTCAGTTAGCTATAGGAGAGAAGGTAGTTGTGATGGTGGCAGACCCAGGGCCGAAATTTGAAGCCCAGTGGAGAGGACTCTACACTATAGTAGAGCGAAAGGGGCCTGTTTCGTATGTGGTAGAGACCGCTAGAGGGCGATCTCAAGTGTATCATATTAATGATCTAAAACCCTGGCAAGAGCGGACAGCCGTTTTTAGCTAGTCGAAAGTTAAGCTCTCACGCCACTCTGGTATTACGTGCTGTAAGGACAGGAGTCCCCCAGCCCGTAATATCTTAAAGGGGGGGGGGGGGTTATGTGATGAGGTAACTAGTACAGAGCCTATGCTATATGAGGAAATTGCTAGCTCAGAGCCTATGGTAATAGGAAAAGAGGAAGAGCTTAGCTCACAAACACATAGGCAGCAAACATATTCAGCTTTTAAAAAGCCCAAGTATAGTGGAGAAAACTTTCCATTCACCAAAGGTGACGCAGCAGAAAGCCAAAAGGCTAATCAAGCTCACCTGAGTGGAAGGGCACGTACAACGTGCAGAGAACAGGAGCATAAAAACTACAGGGAAAGCCCAGTAGAGGAACAAAGGGAGGGGCTGGAGCCAAGGCAGCAAAGGCAGGAGCAGAAGCCAAAGGGTGGAGCAGGCTGTAGCTGCAGAGGAGTCTCCCAAGCCAGAGGGGGCCTCGGTCACTGGAGAGTGAGTAACCAAGAGGAAGGAAGTCCTCTCAACCAGCAGATCTTGCTAGAACCAGGAAGTAAAGGAAGTGTCCCGGTAACAAGAGGCAGCAGACACAGACTCTCTTCAGAAAGTGATTTTAGCTTGGACCCGGCTACAGAGACGTGGAAGTCTTGGAGAGGAGCCAGCCAGAGAGAGAAGCTCATTACCCAGGGACAAAAGCTAAGTACCCTGTTGTAGCAAGAGGGAAAAAGCCAGGCATTGCCAGCAGAGCAAAGCCCAGTAATTGGGAGGAAAATCCCTATTGGAGAAGGAACCTGAGAGATACAGTTCCTAGCACAGGACTCTTGAACCCTGTTGATGTAGAGCACTTACCAAATAGAATAACCAATGTCATTCAAGGGAAGAGCTGTGAGGATTTCAGTTATAAAGATTGTTATGTGCCTCTAAATACAGACTATGAGCAGATGCAATGGGAAAACCAGGAGTGTGATATAGAACTGGATTCCATGGATTGCACGCTTTGTCTGTCTGATGAAATTACATCCCTATTTTAGCCAGGCAAGCAAGAGTTCTGTGATACCTTGTGCTGGCGAAGAGTTTATTTTCTATACTGTGAAGAAACAGTTTTCTTTTGTGTTCCTTTGTGCTGTTCATAAAGAATCCTATGTGGGACAGGGAATAAATCCCGAATTATTTCTTTTGCCTTAATTACACGGCTACTGACTATTTCTTTAATAACCAAAAAAATAATTGCTAAACACCCTCACCTTATACCTTAAGGTTCAATCCAATACTCAGCCTTCTTTCTATCGAACAATAGTTTTTTATATTTTGTATTTTTCTATAAAATCATCAATCAATTTGCAAATGAATATATAAGAGTAGAATAAATGCGTAAATGAACCCCTGGTCTCAGACTGTTGCGGCAAAGTTCCTACACCACAGTAGCGTTAGTGAACTTGTGCCAATATATTGCATCAATGACCAGTTTTGTTTTAGGGTTTCTTTATGGATTTTCCTTAATGGCATGTTACCAAAAATAGAGAGATTGTGCTTATCTTAAAGTGGAGACAAAACTGCCCCAACGCCACCTGTTTGGCTCCCAATGTGCGTTTCGGTTTCTTCTTCAGGGGGTGGGTTTGTCAGCGTATCTCTGAAAAAACAATCCCCAGCAATCAAAGTACGTACACAATAATATGAGATTATAGCAATAATGGCATTAGATGTTATCCATTTTACATGTAGTTAGTTGTACCTTTGGAAATACACATACCTATTTTAACTCGTAGAAATGTGTGAAAAACGAAGAGAAGTGCAGCCGTTTCAACTATGGCGAGTCCTTCTCAAGCTGCTCTAAAACGCCGCGCATGCGAAGTAATGGCAATATGGAACCCTTTAAACTTTAAGACATTAGCACACTTTAAGATAAGCACAATCTCTCTATTTTTGGTAACATGCCATTAAGGAAAATCCATAAAGAAACCCTAAAATAAAACTGGTCATTGATGCAATATATTGGCACAAGTTCACTAACGCTACTGTGGTGTAGGAACTTTGCCGCAACAGTCTGAGACCAGGGGTTCATTTACGCATTTATTCTACTCTTATATATTCATTTGCAAATTGATTGATGATTTTATAGAAAAATACAAAATATAAAAAACTATTGTTCGATAGAAAGAAGGCTGAGTATTGGATTGAACCTTAAGGTATAAGGTGAGGGTGTTTAGCAATTATTTTTTTGGGTAACCAAAACCCTCCAAAATCACGACCTACACTATTGTGTATTTCTTTAATAAGGTAACCCACACCTCACGGCCCTAGGCGGGCACCTAACAGGGCCAAAAAGGGGTGCTGGTGACACTTTACATATGTTTATTTTTAGGTTATGGTCACTTATTCTGTACTTGGTGAGGGGCTTTCTTCTGAGTATGTGACCAAGACCATCTAGTTTGTACATATGGATCTGTACTTTAGTAATCTGAATTGTTTAGCTTTTCATATAGGTGTTCGATGTTCCAGGACCCGGTGCAGTATTTACAGTGATGCTTTTTTTAGGAGGCTCTTTATGTGAGTTTTTGAAGTTGGTGCTGGTACGGTAGATTTACTCTATAGATCCTCAGTGACTTTATTGTATGTTTTTACATTAGTTCATAATATGCTTGGTGCTGGAGAATGTTGTTGTTGTTGTTAGTGAGATGACCAGAAGTAGATTTTTTTCTTTTTTGTGTGTATTTTTTTGTGGATATTTTGTGGGTGAATTTCCAAGTTCTGCTCTGCACCCATTGTTGAAGGAGGGGGTTCGGTGAATGCAAAATATATATTCAAAAAGAAAAAGCAAGTTTATAACAACAAAATAAAAAAGAAAGAACTGTGCTGTGGTTCTCGCTCTTTCTTTTAGTTCCTTGATGTGCAAACATCAAGCATTTCCACCACATTGTCTAAGTGGCTTTTGGTTTTGTTCAGTCCCTGGCTGGAGTTTTGAGAATGCCCCCTCCCACACTCCGGGGGACGCCACCTCATCTCTCGCCTCAGGCAGCAGATTGCCGAGCCGCCCCTGCAAACAGGGGCTATACTTTCAAGCAAAGGTAACAGTTTGTGGCTTTTTAAATTACTAGCTGTCTGCCTTGGAGCTCTTAAAAGGGTTTTGGTACATTTTTAAGACAAAATTACATTCTTTTTGGTGCTTTAATTTAAAAGGGGAAATATTTTCTTTAGTGGGTTACGTTTAAAACTCTGCTTTAGTATCTTTCTCAGCCTCTTGAAGTTACTAATGCCTCATCAAGTGTTAGTTCCCTCCCTACCCCCCCCCCCCCGACTCTCACCCACCCCTAGTGAGCAGTCTTTCTTTATGGGTCACCTCCCCAATTAACTACACACAGGGACTTGGAACAGCATATTTTGAACACACTTAAAAGTGATTTAGCTGCTTTTTCTCTGAAAGGACAGCTGGGAAACCGGTTGGTACTTTGGTAGGTCTCTCTCTCTTTTGCTTCAACAGGTATCTAAGCACCACCAACTGAAAAATAGCTGTGAAAAATCATATCACCAAAGCTGTTGCCCCCGTTACAGCTTCAGCTCCTATCTAGACAGGACTGGTTCCATGTGCAGGATTCCCGCATGCTGAAGCTCTCAGAAAATAAGCAGAGGAACTCAAAGAGGAGGTGGTGAGGCTGAAGAGCATTCAAAACAGTGAGAAGTACATTGATGAGATCCTTCTTGCAACATCCAAGCTGTCCACCAGAGGAGAAGATGGGAGCCTACAGAATGATGAAGGTTGTACACAAGTCACCAGGGCCTGCAGAATCACTAGTCCAACTTCTCCAGCCCTTGAATTGAAGAACCATTATGCAGCCCTGGAAGTAGAGGAGGTGAAAGCATCCCTGGAAAGGGAATAGCCAGAGCTCGAGTACCCCAAAGTTGCAGAATCAATGACCACAAGAAAGCGAAGGGTAGTGGTGGCTGGTGACTCTCTTCTGAGGGGTACTGAGGCATCCATCTGCTGACCAGACTTCATGTCCAGAGAGGTATGCTGTCTACCAGGTGCCAAAATCTGAGATGTTACAGAGAGTTTGCTGAGACTCATCAAGCCCACTGACTTTTACCCAATGTTGCTAATCCATGTCGGCAGAAATGTGTCACCATACATCAACATGACATTATGCTTAGCATAGGTGTCATGGCTGTTCCCAGACCTTGGATTTCAAGCAGCTTTGTTACTCTGGTGATATCAGTCTCCAAACTTAATGAGGGTAGTTTACAAGATGAGATTAACTCTGACCCCCTGGTGATGTCAGTCTCCGGGCCTGATGAGATTGGTCTGCAGCCCCTCCTTGCTAAATCAAGAATAGCAGACCTCAAAGGGAGGTGCTAGAGAAAAATCACTATAAAGGACAGAAATACTTCCTCTTTCTCTCTCTCTTCCTATTTTCATCGGACACACCTTGCCATGAGGTTCTGACACCCAATTCTCTCCCCTCCCCCTTGTTCTCTCTGTCTCTCCCTATTCTTCTTACTATGAGGCTCTGACCCACATCTTCTTACCTCTCTCTCTCTCTCTCTCACACACACACACAGATTCATTGAAGTAAACTGAAGCAGCTTTCTAACAACCTCCTACCTCTGTTCTGTAACTTTGTAATAAGCCTATTTCTATATAAAACCTTTTTTCCAAGCCACACCTGTTTGGTTGTCTTATTTGTGCTGCTTACCCTACTGTCTCTGTGAAATGAACCCAGGACCAAACAGAGAATAGACCAGAAGATTACAAATTCAGAAGATTACATATTATGGAGGCTCGTCTGGGAGAAATGGGTGTTGGCCAGGGCGTATATTTCTTTTGTCTTTCAGAGGCCAATTGATCCTTAAAGTGCCCCAATTCAAGTTTAAGTGCTTCTAATTGCTCACTAACAGTTATAAAAGAATGTGTGGCTTGTATCACCTGAGTCCTTTGTATTGCAATGCAACTTTGTGCCTTCTCAAGGTCTTTGGTCAATTGGGTACAATGAGAAGTCAGTTCAGTATTGTCCTGTTTCATGCTAATGAGCCCCCTGCACATGCCTTGGATAAAAAGGCATTTTCTTTTATTTGTTTTCTTTTTGAATTCTTGATAATGGTTTAACATTTGTCTTTGAATATTATACCATGATGACTCAGGGAATTCACCTTCAAAGGCACCACCTTTCCTCTGATAGTATGTCAGTACTATTTGTTTCAGTTCTTTAAAATCAAAGGCTTCCATATTTGAGACTGCAGAAAGGCTGTAGTTGGACTATCTCAAATGTGCAACTTTGGAAGGAGGAATGCTCACTTTTATGAAGAAGTGAGACATAGAATTATAGTTGGAATGGCATAAATCTTATGGGTTTTCAGTAAAGAGTACTGGCATAAAGACCACGCCTTAAAATTATACCTGAATAAAAAGTGGTTACCACCTTTTAACAGGGTGGAAGATCAGGATATTACCAGGAAAGATGTATATTGTATTCAATGAGGCAATGTTTACCTGTGTACCACTTCCAAACTAAAGCTGGACTATCTCTCTGTCTTTTCTTAGATTTCTTACCCATATAAGGAATGTTCACATAATTTCTTTTTAGCCGACTGCAGTTTATTTTCTTGGCCCAAAATAGAGGTTGTAATGGTTAACTAACTAGAAACACTCCCTCATGATATTTTAGAGTGTTTTATACATTAACAGGACAATTGGGAGGCGGGGGGCTAAATCCACTACTCGCGCTGGCGCATGTTCTTTCCTGTTCGCCTCGTTCGCTCGCTCAAACACGGTGGTTGCGACATGAACGTTCCTGTCAAATTTCAGTTTCTTGCAAGTTCATTATTACCTTTTGTTTGCTCAGTCGTAATCCAGCTTTATTCCGAAGTGGTTCACTACAGTTGTAGTTTGCAGTGCTGTGTATTTGTGATGGCTCACAGAGCCAGAGGTTGCGTCAACTCTCCGGACAGTTTTTGTTTTATTTGTGGGGAATATACTGTGAAAAAGCGGCAGAGGAACATTTCTGCATTTATTAAAAAAGTATATTTCGCCTATTTCGGTTTGAAGTTAGGCGATCAAGACAAACCGTGGGCTCTTCACAAAGTGTGCAAGACATGTGAGGAAGATCTACGCTTATGGATGAAAGGTAAAAAACAAGCATTTCGTTTCGGAATACCTATGATGTGGCGTGAACAAAGAGATCACAGCAGTGACTGCTATTTTTGCTCTTGCATTGTGAAGGGATACAACTTAAAAAATAAGAACGTAATAAGTTACCCCAACCTTCCCTCAGCAATTAGGCCTATGCCTCATAGCAACGAAGTACCTGTGCCTGAACCACCAAAATCTTTGGATCATATTTGTGTGGACGGTTCTGATCATGATGAGACTCATCAGATGGCTTTTCCCGATGAGTCCAGTACTTCCGAGTTTGAAACTGAACCAGATCCGAAACCTGAACTTCTCTCTCAAGCTGAATTGAATGATTTAGTCCGGGATTTAGGACTCCCAAAAGATGCTGCCCAACTGCTAGGTTCTCGGCTTAAACAGAAAAATCTATTGTCACCAGGAACAACTTTTTATTGGTACCGCAACCGCGAGACACAATTTTTGAAGTATTTCAGCAAAGAGGAAGATTTGGTATTTTGCAACGATATATACGGAGTGATGGAAAAAGTTTAAACTCAAGTATGATCCTGCTGAATGGCGGCTGTTCATTGATTCGTCAAAAGACAGCATAAAAGGTGTTCTTCTTCATAATGGCAACACATTCGCTTCAGTTCCTATTGCTCACTCTGTTATTCTCCAAGAAAAATACGAGAATTTGGCCCTGATTTTTCAGAAGATTCGTTATGATGAGCATAAGTGGATGATTTGTGGAGACTTTAAAATTCTATCCATGCTATTAGGGCAGCAATCCGGTTTCACCAAATATCCCTGCTTCCTTTGCTTGTGGGATAGCCGGGCCCGTGACCTACACTGGGGGAAAAAAGACTGGCCAATTCGGGAGTATTTGAGACCCGGTGAGAAAAATGTTCTTCATGAGAGCTTGGTACCTCGTGATAAAATTCTATTACCACCTCTCCACATTAAGTTGGGTCTCATTAAGCAATTCATCAAGTCCCTTCCAAAAGATGGTGAGTGCTTTCGGTACCTTTGCTCAAAGTTCCCCCGACTTTCTGAAGCAAAGCTAAAGGAAGGAGTGTTTGTTGGCCCTGATATAAGGAAACTCATTTCAGATGGAGCATTCGCTGAAACGATGTCTGAGAAGGAAAAAGAAGCCTGGGATTCCTTCAAGGATGTTGTTCTCAAATTCTTGGGGAACAAGCGGGATGAGAACTATAAGGATATTGTTGCCAGGATGCTCAATGCCTTCAAAGAACAAGGCTGTAACATGAGCCTGAAAGTCCATTTCTTGCACTCCCATGTGAACTACTTTCCCGAAAACTTGGGGGCGTACAGTGAAGAACAAGGTGAAAGGTTTCACCAGGACATCAAGGACGCAGAGAGAAGGTACCAAGGAAGATGGAACACCACTATGATGGCTGATTTCTGCTGGTTGCTGCTGCGGGAAACCCCAGATGAAAAATACGCCAAGCAGCGCACCAAGAGAAGCATTCGGGGGAAGAAGAAACGGGCCCACCAGGAGATTGATTGACCCAAGAATGACTTTAAAATCTAAACTGTGTTGACAAATATCGTGTTTTTACTAAACTTTGAAATAAAAATTTGCTAGTTATTACCACAGTGTCGGATCTCATTTATTAGAATTTTATTTTCACACCATCGGGTGTTTGTCTTCATGTATTGCAATGGTGCGGTTTGCGTTTTCTATTCATACATACATACCTGTACAACATTTTTTGCACATTTCTTTGCTTTGCTTTATGTCTAACCTCGCTCTTATATGCTCAATGCTTGTGCACATGTATGTGGCTGTTTTAAGTGCAGACAATTTTGCTACCATCACAGTGTGTTTTGTTGACATTACTCTATTCTTATGTGCTGCCTTGTTACAATTTTCTTTATTCTTATTTGAATAACTACTAAACAATTAGTATAAAGAATTCATCCAAGAAACTTTTATCTCGATCGCACTCAATCTGAAACGTTCACCTCAAACTGCTAACCCAATGTAGCAAAAAATCTGTACGTGATGGAGCAAATTGGTTACCAGATTTGGATTCAGTGCACCAAAAAACGTAAAAATCAATCGAAACATTAGAGGCAGTTTAAAAAAAATTTTTTTTGGTATACCTGTGCTATTAGAGGAAGAACAAGATCGGCTTTCCTAAAGCAACAAGAGTTAAAGAAAATGTTCCAGCCTCGAATTGGAATGTTACAAGATGCTCAAGGTTCTATGTTGAATGATGCTGAGAAGATCAAGAAAAGATGGAAGGAATATACAGAGTTTTTATATGATAAAGATCAAGCGGACCAACAACCGTTTCAACCTGTACCTTATGATCGGGAACCATTGGTGATGAAAGAAGAAGTTGAAGCAGCATTGAAAGCCTTATCAAAGAACAAAGCAACAGGCATTGATAGCATTCCCATAGATGTATTACAGCAATCTGATGCAGCTGTTACTGTAATTACAAGGCTCTGCCAAGAAATATGGAAGACAACATCATGGCCAACTGACTGGAAAAGATCTGTGTTTATACCAATACTAAAGAAAGGTGATCCAACTGACTGTGGAAATTATCGCACAATCGCTCTGATCCCACATACCAGCAAGATTCTACTGAAGATGATTCAAAGGAGACTACAACCATACCTGGAACAAGAACTACCTGAAGTGCAAGCAGGGTTCAGGAAAGGGCGAGGAACGAGAGACATCATTGCGGATGTGAGATGGATCCTTGAAAAGACTAAAGAATACCAAAAGGATATCTATTTGTTCTTTATCAACTATAGCAAGGCTTTTGACTGTGTAAATCATGAGAACCTCTGGGCCACATTAAGAAGCATGGGTATACCAGAACACCTGATCGTACTCTTACACAATCTGTACATTGATCAAGAAGCAACAGTTCGAACGGAACAAGGAGAAACAGAATGGTTTAAAATAAGCAAAGGTGTAAGACAAGGCTGCATACTTTCCCCCTACCTGTTTAATTTATATGCAGAACAAATCATCAGAGAAGCAGGATTGTATGAAGACAACAGAGGTGTGAAGAATGGTGGAAGACTCATCAACAACCTTCGCTATGCTGATGATACCACATTACTAATGCTGATGATACCACATTACTGGCTGAAAGATGATACCACATTACTGGCAGAAAGCTTCTTAAAACTGCCCTATTTACAGAACATTTCAAGGACCTCACCTGACCTGATTACATTTTGAAGTACTTTCAAGGCAATAGTAGATCATTGACCATAGCTCACCTCTCACATGGATCCTTTCATGTAAATATGTATATTAATCACTATGTATATAGTTCACCGATAAAATCTAGCACACTGCACCTTTCAGCACTCTTCTTAAACCTCCACTGCATGCTTCTGAACACACAATATTATCGATTGTTTGATGTGCTAAACCGCTTTGATTTTAATGATAAAGCGGTTTACCAAATCCGTCTAAATAAATAAATAAATAATAAATAAATAAGATGATCTGAAACATTTGCTTCTCACAATCAAAGAACATAGTCTCAAAATGGGCCTGCACCTTAATGTAAAGAAGACAAAGATCATGACAACTGGCATAATCAACAGGTTCATCATTGAAGGAGAAGAAATTGAAATCGTGAACAACTTTAACCTACTTGGATCAACTATCAATAAAGAAGCAACAAGCAGTCAAGAAATCAGATGACGCATTGCTCTTGGCAGAATGGCTATGAAAGACCTAGATAAGATTCTCAAGAGCAGAGATGTCTCTCTCCATACAAAATTCGACTTGTTCAAGCCATGGTATTTTCAATAACATCATATGGATGTGAAAGCTGGACAGTGAAAAAGATAGACAGGAAGAAAATTGATGCCTTTGAAGTATGGTGCTGGTGGCGAATACTGTGTATACCATGTACTGCCTGAAGAACAAACCAGTCGGTACTAGAGAAGATCAAACCTAAGCTTTCTTTAGAAGCTCAGATGACAAGACTTCAACTTTCATACTTTGGGCACATCATGCGAAGAGAGAGATCATTAGAGAAAGACATCATGCTTGGCAAGATAGAAGGTCAACGCAAAAGAGGAAGGCCAGCAATGAGATGGATCGATACAATAACAGCAGCTACGTATACCAGTCTGTCAACAATGAGCCGCCTGACTCAAGACCGAACACACTTTAGGATAGCTATCCAGAGGGTCGCCATGAGTCGACTCTGACTCGATGGCACTTAACAACAACAACAACAACCTTTGTTGTCTGACCATCTGAGGCTTCCATTTTCCCGTCTTCTCTTAGCTCGTTTTCTATGCTCTTTAGTCCATCTGCCATTTCTTTCTCTTCTTTTCTTTTCTTCACTTTCTTCCATCAGCCTATTTCCAATCCCAGTAACCCTCCATCAGCCCCCTTTCCAATCCTCCCCTCCCATTATATTTCATTGTCAATCCCCTTGTGCTCCCAGGACTGCTAGTGGTGTCCATTCCCCTCCTTCCTCACTGTCCAGCCCCTTGTAGTCCAAACACCATCCCAGGTATCAGCTCACTTCCACTCCCAGTACCTTCCCCTTGTCAGCTCCCTTCTAGTCACCCTACCCTCTGTCCATCCCCTTTCCAGTGCCATCCCCACGTTTCTGCTCCCTTCAGTCCCAGTGCCCCCTCTCTTCCAGCCTCCTCCCCATTACCCAGTCACTTACCAGTACCATTCCCAGATGTCAGCTCCCTTTGAGCCCCATCCTTACCCCCTCTGTCAGCTCCCTTCCAGCCACCTCTTCCCCACCTTTCAGCTCTCTTCCAACCCTCACCTTCCACCTGTCAGTCCCTTCTACCACCTCTTTCCCCTTGTAGCCGCTGTTCCTGCTTCTTACAGGGCAGCGGCTGCAATAAAGTTAAATTAAAAACAAATTTAAACCTGTGTGGAGCCTCCCTCCCCAGTGCAGCTTCACCCACCATGGAGGCTTCATTTTCCCTCCCCAGTACAGCTTCAACCCCACTAGTACAACTTCACCTTCCCTCCTTCCCCCCAGTGTAGCTTCACCTCCCCAGTGCAGCTTTACCACCCCCCAGTACAGCTTCACCCTCCCAGTACAGCTTCACCTTCTCCCTTCCACTCCCAGTGTAGCTTAACCCCCCCCCAGTGCACCTTACCCATTTCTCAGTGCAGCTTCACCCCCCTCTCAGTGCAGCTTCACCCCCTTGCAGCCTCTGCTCCTGCTTTTTACTGAGCAGCGGCTGCAATAAAGTTAATTTAAAAGGAAAGACAACCTGTGATGAGCCCTCCTGCCCTAGGAAACTCTTTATGCAGTGCCTGGGCTGAAAAGGAAGTGATGTCAGAGGGGACGGGCGCTGCAGAAGGTGTTTCCTAGGGCTGGAGGGCTCCTCACAGGTTGTCTTTCTTTTAAAATTAACTTTACTGCGGCCGCTGCTCAGTAAGAAGCAGGAGCAGTGGCTGAACGGGGGGATGGGACCATGGACGCAAAGCCGGTTTTCTGCTCTGACCACTCCTTATCTTCCAGCCAGAGCAAAATAATGGCTTTTCAAGGAACGGTTTCTCTTCTTTGCCAGCAGAGGAAACCAAGGCTGTCAGGGCCAGTAGGGAGTGATGAGAATCATCATACTTCAATTTGTTTTGAGCTGCAAGAAGGTCTTTGCAATGAGAGGTATTGGAGGATATACATACAGAAGACCATCCCCCTCAAAGTGGAAGGAAAGTATCTGAGGCTAGTCTGCTGTGTGATCTTATTATGGAACAAAACTGATCCACCTGGGTAATCTGAGGAGCTGCAAACAGATCTATCAAAGGGTGTCCCTCTAAAAGATGTAAGTTGTAATCTCCCTGTCCAATGACCATTCATGCTGTTAGAGAACTTGACTCAGTCTGTCTGCCAGAGTGTTCTGCTCATCCATGAGTGATGGCAAACTTCCACAACCTGACTGTTTCCTAACACAGGCGTACAAGCCCGTACCTCCCTGCTTGTTGATGTAGAACATTGTTACTTGGTTGTTGTTCTGAATCAGAACAATTTGATTGGCCAATCAATCTTTGAAAGCCTTTAGAGTATTTGCTACTGCTCTTAACGCCAAGAAGTTGATCTGGTGTAGACTTTCAAAAGAACATAAGAACATAAGAACATAAGATATGCCATACTGGGTCAGACCAAGGTCCATCAACCCCAGTATCCTGTTTCCAACAGTGGCCAATCTAGGTCATACGTACCTAGCAGTTTCCCCAAAAGACACAGGTTCCGCAATGCTTGTACTGGGTCAAGCATTGATATCCTGGGTCCCTTCTTAATAATGGTTTATGGACCTTTCCTCCAGGAACTTGTCCAAACCTTTTTTAAACCCAGCTACACTAACAGCCTTTACTACATCCTCTGGTAACAAATTCCAGAGTTTGATTACACGTTGAGTGAAAAAAATATTTTCTTTTATTAGTCTTAAATAGTTTACCCTGTAGCTTCATTGCATGTCCCCTAGTCTTTCTATATTCTGATAACGTAAACAATCGATCTACGTTTACCCGTTCCACTCCATTCATTAATTTATAGACTTCTATCATATCTCCCCTCAGCCGTCTCTTTTCCAAGTTAAAGAGCCCTAACCTTTTTAGCCTTTCCTCATAGGAGTATCCTTCCATCCCCTTTACCATTTTGGTGGCTCTTCTTTGAACCTTTTCTAATACCGCTATATCCTTTTTAAGATACGGTGACCAGAATTGCACACAATATTCAAGGTGCGGTCTCACCATGGAATGGTAAAGAGGCATTATAATATCTTTTGTTTTATTTTCCATTCCTTTCCTTATGATACCTAGCATTCTATTTGCTCTCTTGGCTGTCGCTGCACACTGGGCCGAGGGTTTTAACATGTTATCCACAATGACGCCTAAATCTTTTTCCTGGATGGTGGTTCCTAATGTGGAACCTTGCATTGTGTAACCATAGTTTGGGTTGTTCTTCCCTAGGTGCATAACTTTGCACTTGTCCACATTAAATTTCATCTGCCATTTTGATGCCCAGTCTTCCAATTTATCAAGATCCTCTTGCAATTTTCCACAATCCTCTTGGGTTTTAACAACTTTAAATAGTTTTGTGTCATCTGTAAATTTGACAACCTCACTCGTTATTCCACTTTCCAGGTCATTTATGAATATGTCAAAAATCAGCGGACCCAGCACAGATCCCTGGGGTACACCACTATTCACCTTTCTCCATTGGGAAAATTGGCCATTCAGCCCAACCCTCTGCTTTCTATCTTTTAACCAGTTCCTAATCCACAGTAGTACACTGCCTCCTATCCCATGACTCTTTAGTTATGCCAAAAGTCTCTGATGAGGGACCTTGTCAAAGGCTTTCTGAAAGTCCAGATACACTATATCAACCGACTCACCTTTGTCCACCTTTTTATTCACACTTTCAAAAAAACATAACAGATTAGTAAGACAAGATCTTCCTTGCCTAAAGCCATGTTGGCTGTCTCCCATTAGGCCATGACTATCTACATGCTGAGTAATTTTATTCTTTATGATGGTTTCTACCATTTTTCCTGGTACTGACGTGAGGCTCAGCGGTCTGTAGTTTCCCGGATCACCCCTGGAACCCTTTTTAAAAATTGGCGTTACATTGGCGATCCTCCAATCTTCAGGTATTAGAGATGATTTTAATGATAGTTCACAGATTACTAATAGCAGGTCTGCAATCTCATATTTCAGTTCTTTCAACACCCTTGGATGTATACCATCTGGCCCAGGTGATTTGCTACTCTTCAGTTTATCTAGTAGTTGTAATACATCTTCCTGATGTATCGATTTTTCCTTCAATTCTTCTGCACTTTTAAATACCTCTTCAGTCATGGGTAACATCCCTACATCTTCCTCAGTAAAGAGCGAAGCAAAGAATTCATTCAGTCTCTCCGCTATCGCCTTGTCGCTTCTTAGTGCCCCTTTAACTCCTCTATCATCTAATGGTCCAACTGACTCTCTCACAGGTTTTTTGCTACGAATGTACTTGAAAAAATCTTTATTTTGCGTTTTTGCTTCCGCAGCAAGCTTCTTCTCAAATTCTCCCTTTGCTTTCTTTATCAATGCCTTGCATTTGACCTGCCAGTGCTTGTGCTGTTTCCAGGTTTCATCGTTTGGCTCTTTTTTCCATTTCCTGAAAGATGCTTTTTTTGCAACAACAGCCTCTCTGACCTCACCTTTAAACCATGCTGGCAGTTTTTTGGACTTCCTTCCACTTTTCTTAAAGCGTGGAATACAGCTGGTCTGGGCTTCCAAGATAGTATTTTTCAACAACACCCAAGCTTGATGTAAGTCTTTAACCTTTGCAACTGCTCCTTTTTGTTTTTTCTTAACTATTTTCCTCATTTTATCATAGTTTCCCTTTCGAAAGTTAAAAGGTAGTACTGTGGATTTCCGTACTATCCCTCCTCCACTAATTAAATCAAAGGCGATCATGCTATGATCACTATTGCCAAGTGGCCCCAACACCCTTATCTCTTGCACTAGATCTGGTGTTCCACTAAGGACTAGGTCTAATATGGCTTCCCCTCTGGTCGGTTCATGAACCAGCTGCTCCAAGAAGCAGTCATTTATGCCATCTAGGAACTTTATCTCCCTAGCATGTCCTGCCGTGACACTGACACAGTCGATACCGGGGTAATTGAAATCACCCATTATTATTACTGCGCTGTAACTTTTGTTAGCTTCCTTGATTTCTTTAAGCATTTCATCATCCATTTATTCATTCTGGCCAGGCGGTCGATAGTACACCCCCACTGCCATCACCTTCCCCTTTTTACATGGAATTTCAATCCATAGAGATTCTACAGCAAATTTTGTTTCCTGCAAAACTTTAATCCTTTCTGACTCAATGCCCTCTCTAACATAGAGCGCAACCCCTCCACCAATTTGATCAGCTCTATCATTACGATATAGTTTGTACCCAGGTATCACAGTGTCCCACTGGTTGTCCTCCTTCCACCATGTCTCTGATATTCCAATCATATCTAACCTCTCATTTAGTGCTATATATTCTAACTCTCCCATCTTATTTTTTAGACTTCTAGCATTTGCATGCAAGCATTTTAGAGACTGCATTTTATTCATATTAATTTGGCTATTGGTAGACATCGCTAATTTGGGATCTTTAAGCTCTGTCTGCTCTGTACTCGAGGGCATTTGGGCTACTTTACTCTTTTTTGGAACCTCTCTGCTTTTGGTAGTATCCTTCAAGGATACATTCTTCCGAACCATGCGCTCTTGGGCAACTGTCGGCTTTCCCCTATTATCTAGTTTAAAGGCTGCTCTATCTCCTTTTTAAAGGTTAATGCCAGCAGCCTGGTTCCATCCCGGTTAAGGTGAAGCCCATCCCTTCGGAAGAGCCCCTCCTTTCCCCAGAATGTACCCCAGTTCCTAACAAATCCAAACCCCTCATCTCTGCACCATTGTCTCATCCACGCATTGAGACTCCGGAGCTCTGCCTACCTTTTGGGTCCTGCACGTGGAACGGGAAGCATTTCGGAGAACGCTACCCTGGAAGTTCTGGATTTCAACTTCCTACCTAAAAGCCTAAATTTAGCCTCCAGAACCTCCCTACCACATTTTCATATGTCATTGGTACCGACATGTACCAAGACAGCAGACTCCTCCCCAGCACTATCTAAGACCTTATCTAGGTGGCTCATGAGGTCCGCTACCTTCGAACCAGGCAGGCATGTTACCAGGCGATCCTCATGTCCACCAGCCACCCAGCTATCTACATGCCTAATGATCGAATCACCAACTATAACAGCTGTCCTAACCCTTCCCTCATGGGCACATGGCCCTGGAGAAACTTCCTCGGTGCAAGAGGGTTTTACATCACCTGGAGGACAGGTCCTAGTTACAGGATCAGTTCCTGCCACACCAGGGTGATGCTCTGGAAAGACCAATCACCTTGAGTGTGAAACCCATCAAAATGAGTTCCGCTACTTGGTTTGAATGTGTCAAAACTTTTTGCTGTAGAGAAATTTGGAAGGGGACACCTTTGAGCAAATTATGATGTGTTCCTCATCATTGTAATGACTGAACTAGTGGACTGGCGACAAACAGACGATTCCTGAGTCGACCTGTGGTTTGGGTCCACTGAGTCCTCAGAATCAACTGAGCCTTTCTCATATGAAGATGTGCCAAGGATGTTACATACACCATAGAGGCCATGTGGTCTAGAACTGTTAACATTGTTCAATATGTAATCTGTTGACTCAATTGATTCTCACACACTAGTGCTGTTAAGCTGTGGAGTCTGTTGTACAGGAGGAAGGCTCTTCCTTGAGTCTTGTCAAGCAGGGCCACTCAGCCGATTGCTGAGCGGGCTGTAGATGTGATTCTGAGTAGTAGTACCCTAGTAGTTCCAGCACCTGAATGGTCAACCTATTGATTCTCAAACTGCATCTGGACTGGTGTCAATCATCCACATTGGGAAAAACAAAAACTCCCAGCGTTCGGAGGAAGCTGCTACTACCATGAGGTATTTTGTGAAGATGCAAAATGTGATGTGTGCCTTTGAGTCAGTCCTGACTCCTGGCAACCCAGAAGCTCCTGGGTTTTTTTGACAGTGTCACTGGAAATAGATTGCCAGGCCTTTCTTCCAAGGCAATGGAGGGTTAAGTGACTTGCCCAAGGCCACAAGGAGTGCTAGTGGGACTTGAACCTGGGTTGCTTGGTTATACAAGCCAGTGTTCTAACTACTAGGCTACTCCTCCACTCTGTGAAGTCATCTTTGTGAAGCTATGTGGTGTTGATTCTAGGCAACACCCGGTACTGGAAGTACTGCTGCCCCAGAATGAATCTGAGATACTTCCTGTGAGTGAGATGTATCTGTACTGTAAATGTGTGTATGCATCCTTCAGATCCAGAGAGCATAGCCATTTGTAACTGCTTTGGACAATTTGTAGAACCCGTGGAGGCTGTTTACTAAGCAGTGCTAGTGGCTTCTGTGCGAAATCAGATCCATGACCCCATTGAATAAAACGGGGCCACAGCTCCAATTTAGCATGGAAACTGCCAGCACCACTTAATAAACAGACCCCTAGGTATCTGAGATTATGAAGGGGGCCATCTTTGGGCAAAAAGAGTGAGCTTTCTCCCGACAGGAGAGTTTTCCATTGCAGTTACTGATAGAGTGGCTTTGCTCTGAAGAAACCAGTCAAAACCCCACCCAAGCTTTGGCTGAGGAGCAAGCTGTGGATTTTGAGGCTTCTCCTGCTGTGGTTGTGGTTGAGAAGCCTGCTTCAGTAGGGAGGTTTGGGCCACAGGAAAGAACCTATGCCTTTGTGAGTAATAGGTCCTTTTCTGGGACCTACCCTGCTGCCTCCTGTAATAGGAGGCCAGCTTGGATATGTGCCTTGAGAGGTTCCGAAGGGTGACATGCTGCTTATTATCCAAAGAGGTTCTCTCCATGGAATGGCATGTCAGCAAGCTTGTCCTGCACTGATTGTTACAGGTCTGAGGACTGGAGCCAGGTGAGTCTCTGGGCACCAGTACCCATGGCAGAAGCTTTAGATGTAATTTTGAAGATATCATAAGTCATTCAGACCATGAACTTTGAGCAGTCCTTGCTGAGAGCCACTAGGGAACAACACTGTTCCAGTTTTTCTGGAAGAAGATGCAGGGACAGATCAGCTAAATCACACATTATGTTCTTCAGAAACATGCCCAAGTAGAACTGATAAGAGGTCACATGGGCCATAAGCATGGAGCTCTGAAAATATCTTCTCTCAAAAGAGTCCAATATCCAAGCTTCCCTCCATGGGAGCACTGAGGAATGAGTCTTAGAACTTTTGGATCTCTTAAGATTTGACCACAAAGGAATGGCGAGGAAGCTGGGGCTTCTCAAACAGAGGAGCCATTTGAACTCTATACAAAGAGTCAAGCCTTCTACTAATTGAAGGTACAGTGAGGGGTTTTCCCACATCCTCACTCTCTGAAGGATACAATACACGGGTACTGGCACTGTCCTTAGGAGTTGAGGAGTACCGTAGTATCTCCAATTCTTCTAACCTGGGCTCATCCTCAGTCTGCAAAGAAAATGGTATAATCATAGCCATATCCTACTACTACTACTACTATTTATCATTTATATAGCGCTACTATTCGTACGCAGCGCTGTACAGACATATAAGAGACAGTCCCTGCTCGTCAGAGCTTACAATCTAGATAATAATAATAATAGATAATAATCATATCCCTGACAGAATTCTGGAAAGATGCAGAAGGGAGGTGACTTGCATCTCTCATGTGGAGGAGAATAGCCAGACAAACATTCTGGTGACCTATCCTCTGACAAGTCATTGGAGTCCACATTAGTGACCCAACCTTCTGAGCCAGACTCAGAGAGGAAATTAAAATGCTTCTGAGTCTTGGGAAAGAGAAGCTCTGTAGGGACCATCGATGCACCGATGACTTTCTATGCTTCAGGGGAACATCTGACCCTGATGCATTTGAAAGAGATCATCCGGGCAGGCTCCTGTACTGTACTGTACTGTACTCTCACCTTTTCTCTTTATTTCAATACTTCAACCTTCATCTTTTCTACCTGTTTAGCTACTTTAAGATCATCGGAGACAATCACACTCACCTCCTGCTGCTCTTTTGTGACCAGGGGTACTTCATCCGCTATACTGTACTGCCTTTTTGGATTTTTGCAGCCAAATACATGACCCTGAATTTTTTAACATTAAATCTCAGCTGCCAAATCCTCAACCATTCTTCAACCTTAGCTAGATCCCTCCTCATGTTATCTAGAAACATAGAAACATGGTGACAGAAAAAGACCACATGACCTATCTAGTCTGTCCTTCCATATCAACCACTACAACAGTCCCCTATTTTCCTTTAGAGATCCTCTGTGTTTGTCCCATGCTTCTTTGAATTCAGATACTGTCCTCATCTTTACCATCTCCACTGGGAGACTTTTCAATGCATCTACCACTCTTTCCATAAAGAAATATTTCCGCATATTACTCATGAGTCTATCCCCTTTCACCGTCATCCTATGTCCCTCGTAGCAGAGCTTGCTTTCAATCGAAAGAGGCTCTCCTCCTGTGCATTTATGCTATGGAGATATTTAAACATCTCAAACATATCACCTCTATCCCGCCTTTCCACTAAAGTATACATATTAAGATCTTTAAGTCTATTCTCATATGCTTTATATAGTAAAGAAGACCATTAACCATTTTAGTAGCCACCCTCTGTACCGATTCCAACCAGTTTATATCCTCAGGCCAGAAGTTACATCAGGCTGGAAGGTCGGAGGTTCAAATCCCACTAGAGGACAGCAACCTTGGGTCAGAAGGACTGGGGTTTCTAGTCCCACAGGTGCTCCTTGTGGTCTTGGGCAAGCCACTTAACCCTCCATTGCCCATGTTCCCTGTAAGTATTAGCATATGTGTCTCATATCCCCTCATGTTAAATGTATCCCCCAATTGTGTTGTGACCAGTTTGATTGAAGCCGAATGGGGGAATTTGATCAAGATGACCCAAAGCTACATTAGGGAAGACTTACATGCCGCATCCCTCCTAGAGTATTGCCGGAAGAAAATCATTCCAAGAGGACTAAGGGTGCAAAAGGCACCAGGCATGTTTAGAGATGACAAAGCTTTTATGACTGACTGGATCAAAATTCTTAACAAGTGTTCCTTGGATCTAATGATATTAATTGTTAATACTTCCAGACGCAGGGCAGAAGAGCTTAAGCCTTTGATAGATGCTTCCATAGATAAACTTAAAACACAAGACTCTCACTTTGAGACAGAAAAAAGGAAATTCGATCGCAACACCACAGAATATAAAAAGGAAATAAAAGATTTCAAACTTAACAAACTAAGAAGGGATGAGGAGGATTATAAATCTAATACAGTCTACTATTGAACACAGGAAGGATCAGGTTTCAAGAGAAGACCAAGGAGTACCTCATATAGAAAGTCATCAATTACACAACCTCAACCCCCTCACTCTCCTAGATCACATCTTAGGAATGACTCCAGGAATCATCAGAAGTCCAGAGATAAGTCCCCTTCCCTTTCTCCTAATGTAGAAAGGAGTCAAAAGAGGTGCCGACGTCAATCGAAAGAAACGTCTCACCGTCCCGTAGATCCCTCTGGTTCTCTTTTTTCCGCCGTTCCCCCGTCCGCTCACCGTGAACATCGTAGCCCACATCGGGTTTTTCAGATAGACTCTCTCTGGAAAGGAGGTGGGCGGAAATTTCAGCAGTACCCTTATCAATCACAAATGCCCCACAGGCAACATCAAGTTCCCCCTCACCGAGGGCAAGACAGAGATCACCCACTCATGTCCAGAAGGCGACTGGACTGGGATTTATAAGTGGTATAGTAAATTTATCCAAGCACCACCTCACTGCACTTGAGAAAAGTGTTTTAGAGAAAGGTTTATCCTTTGTGCCCACGAAAAAGCATGACCAATTCGGTACACATGTTGAGCTATTTAAGTTTTTTAGAAAGTTAAAGATCATTAATTATTTTAGTAGCACAGATAATATTCAAGATGATGTGTCAGTTGTTAAGAAACCTTCTACTTGGATGCCCCCATCCAATTATGATCCCCTGATTATTGCCTACGAAAAGGTAGTACTAACTAAAGTTCAAGAATTATATAAGAAGAAAACTAGGATGTTTTATAATTTTTCGAAGGCCGAAAAGGCAGCGCTACAAGATCTTCGCAATAATAATCAAATAATAATAAAGCCTGCTGATAAGGGAGGAGCGCTGGTCATCCAAGACCGCACAGCTTATATTTCCGAAATCATGCGACAACTCACTAATAAAGCATTTTACGAGAAAATTTATGATGACCCTACAACATCTCTGCAACAAAAAATAGATACTCTCCTTTACATTGGGAAGGAAGCGGGTTACCTAACTTCAAAGGAAGTATCCTATCTTAAAGTTTCCCATCCCATTACTCCTACAATTTATGTAATCCCTAAAATACACAAATCCTTAGATAATCCACCGGGACGTCCAATAGTTTCCACCATAGGCTCCCTCTTGGAACCGATTTCCAAATTTTTAGATGTTTTTCTTAGACCTTTTGTCATGTTGGCAGAGTCATATGTTCAGGATTCCACACACGTTATTACTATGTTGCGAGATTTTTCTGGATATCACGAAGACTTGTTCTTAGTCACTTTAGACATCAATTCACTTTACACCAATATCCCACAAGCAGCTGCCTTAGAAGTACTATCCAATACGTTAATACAAAGAGAGAAACCAGTACGAATTCCGACATTTTACCTTACACAACTTGCTTCTATAGCTATGTGTGAGAATTATTTTTCTTTTAAAGGGTTTTTTTATAAGCAAATAAAAGGGGTTGCTATGAGGTCGTCCATGGCACCAGATGTTGCTAACTTGTACGTAGCTAATTTTGAAAAAGAAGCTCTCAGCCTCAACCCATTCAAGATACATGTACAACTCTGGAAGAGGTATATCGATGATGTTTTAATGATTTGGGATGGCACTGAAGTCTCGTTACAGTTGTTTTTTCAGTGGCTCAATGATATGGATCCCAATTTACAATTCGAAGGCCAGTATAGCAAGACTGAGATAGCCTACCTAGATATTTTAATTAAGAAAGGCACAGATTCCTTCATCACAGATCTATACCGCAAGCCCACGGACCGCAATAACTTTTTGAAATACAACAGTTTTCATAATACAACATTGAAATATAATTTGCCAACTAGTCAGTTTTTGAGAATTAAGCGTTTGTGTACCAGGGAATCAGATTTTAAAAAACATGCAGCGGACATGAATCATAGATTCAGCCAGCACGGCTATCCCAAAAAGTGCATTAAAAAAGCGTATTTTCGGGCTTGTGCAACAGACCGATGTTCTCTTCTCAAAAAGAAAGATAAGGCCAATAAATTGGATTGTGTAGTTTGTCCCCTCACGTTTTCTAATTATTCCAATGAAATTACTAGGATTCTAAAACAAGAATGGTATATATTAGCCTCCCTACCAGTCTTTGCTTTTAAAAAAGTAATGGTGGCCTATAAGCGTAACCCGAATTTGGCCAACATTCTTGTACCCTCTGCTCTCACATATCACAAACCCTTGCCTAACATCAAAGGCCATTACAAATGTGGCAATTGCTCAGTTTGCCCGCACAGTATCACTGCTAAGAACTGGTTCACTCACCCTACTACCAATCACAAGGTATATATCCACTCTCTCAAATTGCAAAACAGAAAATGTCATTTATTTAATTTTATGTCCCTGCAATTTGGTCTACATTGGAAAAACTAAGCGCCAGGTGCGCACCCGCATCATTGAACATAGAAGTTGTCTTCAAAGGGGGATCCCAGATTGCCCACTAGTTTCACATTGGATAAAAATGCAACACTCAATACAGGACTTAAAATACATGGTTTTAAAAACAGTCATTCCTCATTGGCGGGGGGGGGGGTGATGTAGACAAGACTCTTCTCAAATTAGAACAGCGTTTTATTTATGAATTTAACAGTTTGGAACCCAACAGTCTTAATCAAGAGGCAGATTTGTCTGTGTTTTTATAAGTTTGCATATTCATATCACATCTCACCAGAAGATAATACGCTAGGTAGTATTATTTTCCGATGATATTTCAACATTTTCAGATTATCAAAGGTTTTTTATTGATATATTATGAAGGATAACCTTTGTTTTGTATTCTATTTCGCATAAGGGTAAAGCAAGGCCAGTGTTTATATGCAATTTATATTGGGCGACGTTAATGTTAAAAAATAATCTCTGATGTCGTCAACTGTGCACACTATAGTGCACTATAATGAGGTTTCCATAACACTTCTAAGGTCCACACTCGTCACCGAGTATTTAGGTATTTAAAATTGATTGTTTGCCCTTTCTGAAAAATACACAGCAGCTTTTTACTTGCAAACACTATCAGTTGTAAAGACATCAAAGTTAAAAATAATAGGGACGATATTCAAAACAATTAACACGGTTAGCAACTGCGTTAATCATGGTGAATGGGATATTAAGCGGCACTAACCTGATGCTAACCTCTTAGTATTGGGGCATGTCAGCGACGTTCCAGGGCAGAATGGAGGTGGCACCAATCGCTAACAGGGCAGTGGTGATATTGAATTGTGATCCAGTTAGCGACATGCGGCGAAAGCCAGGCGCAAGAAATCTTGGCCTAACTGCATATTAGGCCTAGTAACCATGGGAATTTCTACCTGACCAATCCACCAAGTATTAATTTATCTATGAATAGTTTGCCATGTTGCATATCACACTTAGGGGTATGTTTATTAAGCAGTCTTAACGTGCGCCCGGTGGCGTTATCGCGCGATAAGGTGCCTTCTCGCGCAATAAGGGCTCTTTATCGGACACAAAGGTACCTTAGCGTGCGATAACGCATGCAGCGCCGCAAATGAGCGCTGAGGGTGGAGAAAGGATCCCGGAGGGCAGAGGAAGGCTCCCTAGGGGTGGAGAGAGAGGGTCAATGGGCAGAGAGTGGGAGGGGAGAGGCTCCCTGCACACTAACGCTGTGTAATCCGTGGCTGAAAACTAACGCCAGTGAAACCCTAGCGTTAGAGCAGAATTAAAGGGAAGAGAAACCATTTCCGTCAGCAATGTACAACAAAGCCAGGGAAACCTGCAAAAAGTGATAAGTGTGATACATGTGCACGGAACAAAAGGGCAAATAAACACTGAAAATGACCTGAACAAAATGTAAAAAAAACATAACCAAGCTGGCCAATAGTGATATTAATGGGAAACATCAAAAAACACTACTGAGAAAGCTCCTAAAAAATATATGAATTTTGGAAGAGTCTATGCTCTGTCCCCATACAATGTGAATGATCCCACAGTGAAATACATAGAAACATAGGGGCATGTTTACTAAACCGTCTTAATGTGCGCTTTGTAATGTTATCACGCGCTAAGGTACCTTAGTGCACGATAATGTCGCGTCTGCTTGCGCACAGGTACCTTATCACGTGATAACGTGGCAGCGGCGCAAACGAGCGATGAAGGCGGGCAAAGGCTCCCGGAGGGTGGAGGAAGGCTCCCCAGGGGCAGAGAGAAGGGGTCAATGGGTGGAGAGTGGGAGGGGAGAGGCTCCCCGCACACTAACGCTGTGAAATCCGAGGCAAAAAAATAACGCCAGTGAAACCCTCGCGTTAGAGCCGATTTAAAGGGAAAAGAAACCAATTCCGTCAGCAATGTACAGCAAAACCAGGGAAACCTACAAAAAGTGATAAGTGTGATACATGTGCACAGAACAAAAGGGCAAATAAACAGTGAAAATGACCTCAACAAAATGGAAAAAAAAACATAACCAAGCTGGCCAATAGTGATATCAATGGGAAACCTCAAAAAACACTCCCAAGAAAGCTCCAAAAAAAAGAAATGAATTTTGGAAGGGTCTACGCTCCGTCCCCATACAAGGTGAATGAGCCCACATTGAAATTGTCCAGAGCAGGGTTTCAGACTCGATTGCCCAGGTTTCCTATCTCCAGGGACTGGACTGTCTCTGTGGCCATAGTGTGGTGTGGTGAACACAGCCAGTGTGTTCAGGAGCAGAAGGTCACAGATTCAAGTCCCAGCTGGGGCTCCTGCCAATCCAGTCCCCATATTTTAACCACTACTAAACCGTGATAGTAAAGACGAACCTTTATTGCAGAGAACATAAGCATGGGTCAAATGCCTATATTTTACCCTACAGAGCACAGACACCATAAACATGTGCATTACCTAGAGCAGAGTTTCCCAAATGCAGTCCTGGAGGGCCACAAATCTTTCAGGTTTGATGCTGTCTCTAATATAAGGCCATGTCAGCATGGTGGCGGAGGGGTACCGGTGGAGGAGGGGGCAGTGTCTGCTGCCCACAGCAGACGGTGGCCTAGCCCTGTTCATGTGGGTGCCGTTCACTCCAACAGACAGGCTCTGTCTAAGAAACAGCCATGGTATCTCCAGGGAATGCACTGCTTCTGTGCCAAGATGGTGGTGCAGCACACACAGCCAGTGCCTTCAGGAGCAGAAGGTCACCAGTTCAAATCCCAGCTGTGCCTCCTGCCAACCCAGTCCCCACATTTTACCCACCACATAAATGTGGTAATACAGACAGAACCTTTAGTGCAGATAACGTAAACATGCCCAAAACATCTATATTTTACCCTACAGAGCACAGACACCAGAAACATGCGCATTACCTAGAGCAGAGTCCCCCAAATGCAGTCCTGGAGGGCCACAAATCATTCACGTATATGCTGTTTCTAATAAAGATGTGTGTGCTTCATTTCCATGCGCCGCCTCCATGGTATGCAGATGTATCTCATGCATATTCATTAGGGACATCAGGAAACATGAACAGTGTTTGACCCACCAGGACTGGAGTTGGGGACCTCTGCCCTAGAGCAGCGGCCAACAGGAGCAGAAAGAACCGCACCCACAGGCTCCATTATTGAAAGCCTCATGGAGAGGCAGGATATTGGGCCTTGCGTACATCTCACAATACTAGTACGTGCATACCTTACCAATGCCACCCTAAACCTGGGAATATGGTACACAATATCAAAAGGTTGCTATGATTACTGGCAGATAGCAATTCCTAAGTTAAGCACAATATGTTCATTGAGCTGTATCATACCAATATCTCAGATGTCTGTGGAGTGTGTTTCAGTCTGGTGTCTGACAGTGTTCACCACCCTGGGGAGTGACCCCAACAGTATTGCATACCATAGCCATGCCTGTGCTGTATCCAGGACTGGTGAGTTGGCCAGGACTGCAAAAACTCTCTATATTTGCACAATGCTGGCATAGGTGTGGGAGTGTGTGTCTGTCTAGCCAGTGTGTGGTGGTTGCAACACCTTACTCAGCCCACACTGTTTGCACTGTGTCCAGTGTTAGCTTGCCAATGTGCATAATGAGGAGCAAGGTACTGTGGGTATAGCTTGGACAGGGTGGCCTGGGCAGGATGCATGAGCACAGGGCATAGGGCAATGGCTGGGACATTGTAGTGGCCGGCCACCACCTGCACAGACAGGGTGGCCACAGCATGTCCTGCTGGGAGGTCACTCTCACCCTGACTGAGCAGTCACCATGGCATGGCTAGGTCCCCCATAGTGCTAATAGCATCTCTTTCAAGTGATATATATGGGTTGCCTTTTTTTGGGCCCAATCACTAACCTATCTGCTTGGTGGGTGTGCTGACATCCCAGTTTTGGGTGCACACATTTCTTCCAGTAATATGCACTATGGACTAGCTAGCAGACTGTTTGCAGTTAGTATGTGTAAGGCTGGAACACCTTGCAGGGTGCAGCGGCTGCAGATTCACCGTGCTCGCTGCTGGAGAATGTCAGATAGTGGTGGTGGGCAGCTGAGCATTTCCAGGTCTCCTGTCTGTCTGCTATCACTGTATGGATGCATACAGAAATGCATGGACTGCCCTGTATGTTGTCTGTCCCCCAGCTGGACTGAGGATGATGGTCCCCTCTACCAGCAACATTGCAATGATGTAGAATGTGGATCTGTTGGTGGGAGATCCTGAGCTCCAGAGGGCAGTTTGGTTGGTACTACATAATCCGCCTATGGGTCCAAACAGCCCGCCCCCGCCCCCGCCCCCCCCCCGGTCACATAAATCATGTGGCCATGGCACCCACACAGGATATGCACTATTCTGGGTGCATCAAAGTGCTCAAGGGCTAAACTTGACTGAGAAATAAAAGATGGACACAGGTGTATTTGGCAGTGTATCTGCAAGACCTACCCATCACACACTGGCACTGATGAGGACTTGCACCATAGCCTATCTCAGCTAAGCCAGGTGCTGTGGACATGGTGCTGGGTGGCCCACCTCACCCTCAGGGTGAGCACAGGACCCGCACAATGTAACGGTCAGTACCTATCTGTGCCAGTAACACACATGCTCAGTACTCGCTACCAGGCTGAGGTGGTGTGGGGGTGCATACCCCATCCTGTGGTTATCTATAGACTGCTGATTTACATGTGCAGTGCATCATGGGTATGTGTGGTTTAACCCTATCCTGCTAACCACAGCAGATAGTTCGTGTGGTGGGCTGCAGTCCAACTGTAGCCAGCCAGGAGTTTGTTAGCAGCTATGGAGATGTAGCCCTCTGATAACTTCACTGCCCGTGGAGCCAGAGGTCATGGGTTTGATCCCACAGTGGGGTTATGTGATAGGGCTGTCTTAGGCATTTTCTTTTATAATTTGAATTGGTGCTGGCAGCAACAACACCCTCGGTGCTGTAGCCTGAAGGTGCCTCAAAAGCGCCCTATAAGGTGCCCCAAAAGGAACATTATAAGGTGCCGTGGTGGACAGTGCACCTTATTATGTGTCCTCAGGAGTGCCACATAGGGTGCATGATGTGGCACCTTAGGTTATGCCAATGTGAGGGTATGTTTGCCGGCAGCACAAATCAAAAATAAAATCCAAATGCCTCACAAAGCACTGCTGATATTAAAGGGTAATGTCTCAGGCAGTCATATGCAAAAGCCACATTGTGGGATTGAACCCATGACCCCTGTACCATCAGGCAGTTTGTCAACCAATGTGCAACACCTCTGCCACTGGGTCTGTATGCCAGCACACCCACCTACGATTAACACACATTAATGTGCTACACCTACCTGCATCGTGTCATAATGTTCGGTACGTAACCTATTGCGTGAGTCCAACGTTTAGACCAGAAGGCCCCCTCCCCCACCCCTTATGGCATCCTGCACATCATTGCTGGACTCACATTAAGATGGATTAATGAACATACCCCATAGGCACACACAACCCCATATCACCAGGGTGAGTGACAGCCCACGTTGATGGGCTCTCAGGACACCTTGGTGTAACTGTTTAACCAGTCATTGCTATATGAAAAGGCATAGCACACCGGTTCCAACAGTACCCTAGGAACTAGTGGTGATGGGTTTGAGACCCAAGTGTGTAAACAACAAGAAAAAATCCTAATTGTGTTTTTAAATGTCAGACACATCAGTGCAATGTCTGTCTGCATCATAGATCTGTATAAATATTGTTGGCGACACCATACCCTGTGCGGCACAAAGATGCGCACGGTGCACATGCATGCGTGTTGCGGTGCACATGCGCAGGTGGTGCACTGCGTGTTGCGGCGTGCGTGCGTTCCTCATTGGTGACAGTGTTGAAAATGGCCACCAGATCCAGGAAGCCTGCCTTCATCACCCGGGAGCTACACTGCCTGGCACAGCTGATTGCCGTGAGGCAGCACAAGCTGTTTCCTGGGTCATCCAGACGGCAGGACAAGATGAAGGTCCGGAGGGCGTGAGAATGGCTGATACGGCGCTATAATCGTGTGGCAGACTACCCACGTGAGGTAAGTGTATAGGGACAGGTCAGTAGATCCATATATATATCCAGTGTTGATTGTAGCTGTGCATGCTGCTGTGTGTAGGTAGTCATCTCAGTTATGTGTATCAGGTAAACCCACATGCCATATTGTCTATATATCACATCTGAGTGGTTTGCCCTGTACCCAGGGGGCTAAGGACGTGATCACAGAGTTCCTGATGCCATCCTGGTGTCATGGCAGCTGCTGCTGTTGATGTGCTACAACACACCCTAACACAGGTAGCACATAGATCAGACTAAGGAGGTTTTCTAAACATCCTGCTGGTATGATGGGGTCTGCAGTTGCAGGGTAAAACATCTGCCCCACCCCCAGGGGCTGTGAAATGTGCCCAAAATGGTATGTTAGTCCCATTGGTGATATGAGTGTGTGTGGCCCAGCAGTCTAAAACATCTGCCCTACCCCCACTTGCCCAGAAAGTCCAATAAAGTGGGTCCCCAGCACCCCTGCTGGTATGAAATATGCTGCTGTTGCTGTTTTCCAATCCACCCTACCCCCAGGAGTCCTGAGAGCCCATCAAAGTGGGCTGTCACTCACCCTGGTGATATGGTCCTGTGTGCCTAGACAGTTCAATACATTCTCCCTATCCCCAGGAGTCCTGAGAGCCCATCAAGGTGGGCTGTCACTCACGCTGGTGATATGGTCCTGTGTGCCTAGACAGTTCAATACATTCTCCCTATCCCCAGGAGTCCTGAGAGCCCATCAAAGAGGGCTGTCAGGCACCCTGGTGATATGGTCCTGTGTGCCTAGACAGTTCAATACATTCTTCCTATCCCCAGGAGTCCTGAGAGCCCATCAAGGTGGGCTGTCACTCACCCTGGTGATATGGTCCTGTGTGCCTAGACAGTTCAATACATTCTTCCTATCCCCAGGAGTCCTGAGAGCCCATCAAAGTGGGCTGTCAGGCACCCTGGTGATATGGTCCTGTGTGCCTAGATAGTTCAATACATTCTCCCTATCCACAGGAGTCCTGAGAGCCCATCAAAGTGGGCTGTCAGGCACCCTGGTGATATGGTCCTGTGTGCCTAAACAGTTCAATACATTCTCCCTATCCCCAGGAGTCCTGAGAGCCCATCAAGGTGGGCTGTCACTCACCCTGGTGACATGGTCCTGTGTGCCTATACAGGTCTATAAGGTCTCCCTATTCCCAGGAGTCCTGAGAGCCCATCAAAGTGGGCTGTCAGTCACCCAGTGTGTGTGACAACAGGGAGGTGAGGGAGGAGACAGACAGAGTACGGACCCCTGTAGTTTGGCAAAGACATGTCATTGATGCCTCTCACATGGGAGAGATGTGTACAGTGTGATGGTGAACATTGAGTGTGTAAAGGATGTTGGGGGGTGTGGAAGCTGGGGACAGGAAGGTGCAGTGTGTGTTGCACAGCTAGAACATGACATGTATGTTTCCCTTGTGTTTCCCAATGCACAGGACATAGTTGTTGAAGCTCCTGGTGCTGTGATGCATTGGCAGGGGACTGTACATCAGCCAACATGCTGTGGTCTGGGGTAGGTGGACCTATAGCTATATTGTCTGTGCCAGCAGTCAGGGGGAACACATGTCCTCGGTGATCTTTCATATTGTCCAGATGTTGTGGTTCACCTCTTTTCCCTGCACCTCCCTAAAGCATATTTTGCTGTTGGCACACATATCCCCATGTGTTCCTGTCCAGTATGTCTTCAGCAACACTGTCTCTGGGACATGTCCAACAGAGCTGCATGTGTGTGGAGGTTCTAGGTTTTTGGGTGGTGGCCTACACGTGCACCCTTCCCCGACATTGTACCATCAGCCAACACCAGGGTATCATTGCATTTCACAGGGCCTTTATGTGTACAAATCTCCACTTGTGGACATACAGGCCGTATGCTAATGCTGGCACGCTGCCCTTAGCATACTGTGTGAGTGTGTTCTTGTGTTGGCTGTGTGATGATACAGTGTTCAGGCTTTTTACATTATCATGTGTTGTGAGGGGTCTGTACACCTGGGGGGCGGTGGTGACTGTGCTATCTCTACCTTACTGGTGTTTACCGTGTAACCATTGTGGACATGTGTTGTGTGTTGGGAACAGAACTGTGTCTTGTGTTCTGACATACCACTGTTGACCTGCTTTTTGTATCACAGATATTGGCGTGACATGGTGACATGGTGATTCTACATATTTCGCTGACATTGTGTCCCTTCACTGTGACCTGTTATGGCCTTTGAGTGGCTCAGAGGATCCAAGACATACACCTGATGCAAGCACAAGGTAGTTTGCATCTTTGTTTTTTTGAGAATGACATCAGCCTTTACATGTTAATGATTTACTGTTTGTCTCATATACATTTCATGTTGGCTCTCTGTTCACGAACACTGATTTTATTTATTTTATTTATTTATATTCTCTTATATACCGCACTATTCGGCATCAGCGCGGTTCACATAGAACAAAAAGTCTCAGTACAATAACATGCATGAGTTTACAGATATCCAAGTTCCTTCCCTTGTTATCTGTAAACTCATGCATGTTATTGTACTGAGACTTTTCCCAACAAGGGAAACTATTTACAGTCTATTTACAGATATAATACTACAGCATGGCTACAAGTTATTAGGAACAGGTGCTAATAATAACTGATGCACATAGGATGGAGCTGTGAAACGCCTGTGTCACATGGGCATGGACAGAACCATATCCATGTGACACCCGTGTGTACGGTTCCAATTCAAAATGTCCCCAACGTGCAATGTGTTTTGTTTTGTGATCATGTCATGTTTGTCTGTGTGTCCCTTTATTATGTGTTTCTTAATGATTGACTCTCTGCAATTTGTGCTGATGTTGCAAGGTGCATACCAAAACAATATTTCTCCTCTTCTGACACAGGGCAGAGAACAAACCAGACACATCTATTACAGTGCATCTGGCATCGCCATCACCCACCTGTTGGGGGACACAACACCATGGAACTTTCCCTGGAAAATGGTGCCATACGATGTTTGACCTCTGCAAGTGGGACACATGCCTAGGATGGACAGTATTTTTTTTATTGCTATTTTGGCCATGACAGACCTGTCCAACACACTGTTGCTGCCGTGCTCTGGCTGGGAGTCGTGCTCATCGCAGGAGACACACAGGACATTTCATGTACTGTGGCATATTGGGATGTGACACTTGACTATGCATGCCCAGGGTTGCAAGGATAGTCTTAACCTGACGTGTTGGAATGCAGATACGCTTTGGACTTTGCACACTGTGTACTGGTCCCCACATGTGAAGCAGGGACTGGCATTGTCACTGTATGTTGCACATTCCTCCACAGTTGTTTTTTTTTGGCCATGTGTGTGACATGGAACACAGGATACGCTCATCTGTTTGTTTCAACACAAGCATACAGCCATGCATGTGGCATAGGGGTAGCGATGGAGAGGTCCTGTTGTCTATGTCCACCTACTCTCCACCTGGATATGATACAGGTTTTGTCACAACACCGCTTTAATGCACACCAGCATCCTGGATTGATGTTTTCAATCACCAAGGGTCTTTGCGTGCATGTGTGGCATCACTGAATCATGTTGAAATGTCGATGGTGCATGTGCATATGACTGACTATGTTGGCCAAACACAGTACGTGGCAATATGGCTTCTGTGTGGTTTACTGTAACATGTTTGCCCTTAATTTCCATCTCTCTATACTGTTTTTTGTGTTTGTTTACTGTACAGACGTGACGCTCTGCATTGATTTACAAGCCTTGCATTGAATGTCTGCACAGTCTTATTTATCCCCTGAGGTAACGACACTCACATTGCCACATTATATTTGGAGTGTTGCAGTGTGAGTGTCCGTTGTCTTCCTTCAATTGTGCATTCCATGTACCGTGATATATGTGTACAGACACTGTCTACACACCGACCGGTGCAGGGGGATCTCCTGCATGGTGTTATCTCTGCATGTTTCTGCAGGTAGTTTTCATTTGAATTCCGTCTGTGTTCATGTGCCTCTGCTACCTGTTAGCATATCCTCATTGTGCATATGATGATTGTTTAGGGTTACATTGTTGCAGCTTGGATTCCTATATCAGGCATTATGTGATAGCTGAAACATTACTTTCAATCTGTGGTTCTAAAGTTACAATGTTTCAACAACATATGCTGTTTTCATTTGTGTGCCTCCTGTGTTGCCAGATAGATAGTTTTAGGGAACAGATCATGACTGATGTGTGTTGGTCCCTCATCATGCACCGCCTACTGTCTACATGCACTCATATGTGAGTAACACATTTGAGGTGTGCGGCAGCATGTGGGGGGTGGGGGCCTAATGCATAGTGCTGCACATTTTGTCTCCTGCCCTTCATTTGTAGACGGGCCAGTGACCTTTCTGTAGGATGTGGGTTGCTGCCCTGCTGAATGTGTTTCCGTCTTTCACCTGGGATCCACTCACCTTGATATTATGATGGTGGTATCTACACTATCTGTGAAGAAGAACCCAAATAAACATATGTATTTGATATAGATTTGTCTCTGCTGCTGCTTGATCATGGTGACAAACGTGCAATACAATGTGTGCCTTTGAGTCAGTCCTGACTCCTTGTGACCCAGAGACTCCAGGGTTTTCTCGTCTGTGTCACTGGAAGTAGTTTGTCAGGTCTTTCTTCCAAAGTAATGGAGGGTTACATGACTTGCCCAGGCCACATGGAGTGCTAGTGGGAATTGAGCCCTGGTTGCTTGGTGACCAAGTCAGTTTTCTAACCACTAGACGACTCCTCCACTCTTTGATCACATTGACACATGTATCTACTGATTTGCTGGTCATGTACATGGCCCACCTATGCTCACATCCTTGTACGGTGGCAGTTGTGTATCTGCCAGCCATTTGCCACATCACTGGGCACTACAAGTTCCCATACACACCCTCCCTTTGGGGTAATATTTTTGCATTGTGCCCAGTGTGCTGTTTGGGGTAGTGGTTACAGGCATGTGTTATAACACCATAGGTTGCAGGTTTGATCCCCACATGTGGTTTATCTTTTTCTTTTTTGTTGTGCTAACTTGACCATTAGGTACCAGCAGGTTCATCACCTCTACACACACCCTTCCCTCTCTTCACTGTACACCAAGGTGTGCCCTCTGTGCTGCCTAGCCATCACATATTATCTGTTACATAGGTCTCTTTCTTTATGGTGTTTACATGGCAGTGCGCTTGGGGGTTTTGTATCGCTGTCGTTCAGCTGGTGTGTGGTACACCTGTTTGCATGTTGAATTCTCTCCTGTCCTGTTCCAGATTTTGCACCAGCTCCACAGAGCATCCTCTGCTGCCCTTGGGGTTTAGATTCTTTCTTCTTTTGCATGCTGTATCCACTGCATAACATTTCATTGTGTGTGTGTGCATGTGTCTCTGGTCCCAATTACAGACTGTGATCTGATCTGTACACAGCAGATCTGCATGTGCATTTGGTCATGGTTACTGTTGGGGGTTTGCCTGTCCCGATAGCCAGCAGGCGTCTTGTGTGATGCCCTGCACTATTTTTGTATGCAGCCTTTGCTAATGAGCTCACGTTGGTGGTGTGGCCTACCGGTTTGTGCATTGCCATTTGTGGTAGTGGTCATAGGTGTGATTCCTCTCTGTTCTCTTTCATTTGTATGCTTGTCCTGCAGAAGTAGTTTTCATTCCTGTGACAGTCATATCTGTGCAGATCTGTGCTCTGAGCACATTGTACCCTCATCACAGTTGTGAACCATCCTTCTGTCCATCTACGTGTGTCTGCCAGCTGTGTGCCATCCTACCCTGATGCCATAAAAATAGATAAATGCCCTCAATTATTGCATTGGATATTACAGACGTATATAGCCCAGTGAATACAGGTCTCAGACTTACAACAGCCACGCTGGGGATTTTTACCCGAGCCGTGCGCCTGATCGCATCAATGACCTTAGAGTATTCACTGTATTTTATATTAATTTCGCTTAATCTATACAACTGATTCTTCCATACTATTCATTGTGAAATTTCATGTTTTATAGAGGAGGAATTGTGCTTAACTTAGCTGTGTTTTCACTGATAATAAATCCCCGACGCCTCCTGATAGGCACCTCATTGCGTTTCTGTTGTTTCTTGATGCGCGGCGTTCAGAGCACTTAGAGGAAGTTTGTATTACAAAACGATTGAACAACAAGTGAGTTTATTCTGGCCGCAAATCGGGAGAGTGTGCTGGTTTATGTGAATTCCCCCTGAAGAAACAACAGAAACGCAATGAGGTGCCTATCAGGTGGCGTCGGGGATTTATTATCAGTGAAAACACAGCTAAGTTAAGCACAATTCCTCCTCTATAAAACATGAAATTTCACAATGAATAGTATGGAAGAATCAGATGTATAGATTAAGCGAAATTAATATAAAATACAGTAAATACTCTAAGGTCATTGATGCGATCAGGCGCACGGCTCGGGTAAAAATCCCCAGCGTGGCTGTTGTAAGTCTGAGACCTGTATTCACTGGGCTATATACGTCTGTAATATCCAATGCAATAATTGAGGGCATTTATCTATTTTTATGGCAGTAGCTACCCTCTAAAAACTGACCTGTACGTTAGTGTTGAGATCCTACCCTGATGTGCATGCTGCTACCCCACGTCCTGCACTCCTCCACATTCCTGCATTGCAGCTCTCCCTGGTTGCCTCTCCTGTGTGTGCTCTGCATAGCACTGCTACTCCACTGTCATCCTGACATTCCACCTATTCTGCCACTTCTGCCTCCTCTGCTGCACACAACTTCCCATCCTCTGTCACACACTGTCATTATTGCATGGTACATTACCATCGCTCTGTGCATGGCTACAGCTTCCCCCGATATGTTTGTCCATTTTTATAGCTGCCACATGGGCTGGAGCTGATTTGTGTGGTCCATCAGCTCTGATCTACGTCCTTCCTTTACTTATGCATTGTCTTTCCTTGCTGCTCTGTGCAGTGTTTGGGTTACATGTGTGTTTGGCACATACCTCTCTTGCCCTTCAAATTGGGGGACCTTACTGCTCTTGGCCAACGTTTTTGGGTTCACCTATACATACTTGGGGCATCTTACGCCACACCTTCGATTCAGGCAGCTTATGGGGTGCCTACTATGGTGCCTTGGGAGTTGGCAACCTTTCAGCATGGCCTCTGGGGCACATTATCACCCACCTTCTCTGACGTGGTTTTTTAGGATGTGCCTTCTGGTGCACCCTAAAAGGTGCATTAATTCATGGCACCAGGGTGGAGTTTTTTTAAGATGGCAGCACAGATTGTTGTACAGTTGCAAGCAGAAAAAGGAATAACCTCAGCCAACCTTATTCATTAGGTACACTGGGGACTTGAACTCATGACCCCTGCATCACCAGTCAGAGTCTTAACCATTGTGCTACACTGCTTTGCATCCTTGCATGTCAGCGCACCTACTTAAGATTTTCATGCATTAACATGCACAGTGCTGCCATCAAAAACAGTGCTGTAACCTTGCAGTGCCTCATAGGGCACCCTATAAAGTGCCCTATAAGCAACATTCTAGGGTGCCTGGGCAGACAGTGCACGTTATAATATGCCCTCTGGAGTGCCTTATAGGGCAGCTGATGCAGCACCTTATGTTACAGCACTTTGAGGGTGTGTTTGCTTGCAGCACAGATTTAAATTAAACTGGGAAATGCCTCAGACAGCACTGGGTAAAAGTATTACTATTCATCAGGCCCACTGAGGGATCGAATCCATGACCCCTGTTCCATCAGTCACTGCATTAACCATTGTGCTACAGCTCTGCTGCTGTATTTGCTGGTCTGAGCGCCTACTTAAGTTTGCCATGCGTTAACGTGCGCAGCGCACATTAGCGCGCGATAATCCCGGTTTGCTATGTTAAGACTGAAATGCCCACTCCTTATATGGCATCCTGCACACTAGCGCCGGGCGCACATTAAGACGGTTTAGTAAACATACCCATATGTTCTTTGATTGTGAGAAGCAAATGTTTCAGATCATCTTCACTTTCAGCCAATCTTCACACCTCTGTTGTCTTCATACAATCCTGTTTCTCTGATGATTTGTTCTGCATATAAATTAAACAGGTAGGGGGAAAGTATACAGCCTTGTCTTACACCTTTGTTCCGTTCGAACTGTTGCTTCTTGATCAATGTACAGATTGCGCAAGAGAACAATCAGGTGTTCTGGTATACCCATGCTTCTTAATGTGACCCAGAGTTTCTCATGGTTTACACAGTCAAAAGCCTTGCTATAGTCGATAAAGCACAAATAGACATCCTTTTGGTATTCTTTAGTCTTTTCAAGGATCCATCTCACATCCGCAGTGATGTCTCTCGTTCCTCGCCCTTTCCTGAAACCTGCTTGCACTTCAGGTAGTTCTTGTTCCAGGTATGGTTGTAGTCTCTTTTGAATAATCTTCAGTAGAATCTTGCTGGCATGTGAGATCAGAGCGATTGTTCGATAATTTCCAGTCCAGTTGGATCACCTTTCTTTAGCATTGGTATAAACACAGATCTTTTCCAGTCAGTTGGCCATGCTGTTGTCTTCCATATTTCTTGGCAGAGCCTTGTAAGTATGGTAACAGCTGCATCAGATTGCTGTAATACTTCTATGAGAATGCTATCAAAGCCTGGTGCTTTGTTCTTTGATAAGGCTTTCAATGCTGCTTCAACTTCTTCTTTCATCACCAATGGTTCCCGATCATAAGGTATAGGTTGAAACGGCTGTTGGTCCACTTGATCTTTATCATATAAAAACTCTGTATATTCCTTCCACCTTTTCTTGATCTTCTCAGCATCATTCAACATGGAACCTTGAGCATCTTGTAACATTCCAATTCGAGGCTGGAACATTTTCTTTAACTCTCATAGCTTTAGGAAAGCCGATCTTGTTCTTCCTCTAATAGTTTCTGCTTCTATTTCCTTGCAAGTGTCATTGTAGTACTTTTCCTTGTCCTGTCTTGCTGCACGTTGGAAATCTCTGTTGAGTTCTGTTATTGTCTTTCTTTCTCCTCTGGCTTTAGCTTCTCTGCGTTTCTGGGCAATTTTCAGAGTTTCTTCAGTCATCCATTTTGGCCGTTTTTGCTTTTTCACCTTTAGTAGAGACTTCTCACTTTCTTCCAACACAACCTTCTTGATGTCATTCCATAACTCTTCCAGAGCTCTATCATTTGTATCTAAAGCAGGAAATTGATTTTGCAGGCAGTCTTTAAATTCCAGTGGTATATTCTCAAGGTCATATTTTGCTGCATTCATGAATGGTTTGCTCTTTTTCAACTTTAGCTTGAGTTTGCATACTAGTAGTTGATGATCTGTACCACAGTCAGCTCCAGGTTTTGTCTTTGTTGATGTTACAGAGCTTTTCCATCATTGACTTCCACAGATGTAGTCAATTTGATTTTTATACAATCCATTGGGTGAAGTCCATGTGTACAGTCGCTGCTTGTGTTGCTGGAAGAAGGTGTTTGAGATGAATAGATCATTGGTCTTGCAGAATTCTATCAGTCTTTCTCCAGCTTCATTTCTGTTGCCAAGTCCATATTTTCCAACTACTTTGCCTTCTTCTTTGATGCCAACGTTTGCGTTCCAGTCACCCATGACTATCAGGATATCCTGTTTGCATGTTCTGTCAATTTCAGCTTGTACTTGTTCATAGAACTCTTCAATTTCATTCTCTTCTGCAGCTGTTGTTGGGGCATATACTTGAATTATAGTTGTGTTGATAGGCAATCCTCGTAGACGAATAGAGATTAAGCGTTCGCTGACTGCATTGTATTTCATTACAGTTCTTCCAAGTTTCTTCTTTATTATAAATGCAACACCATTTCTTCTTTGTCTTTCATTTCCAGCATAGTAGACCATGTGATCATCTGATGCAAAGTGCCCGATGCCAGTCCATTTCAGTTCGCTGACACCCAACAGAATAAGTTGTACATGTTCCATTTCATTCTTGACCACCTCCAACTTCCTTGGTTCATGCTTTGTACGTTCCATGTTCCAATGTGTAAAACATCTTTACAGCTTCTGACTCTCATTTCATGCGCAGCTACATCAGCAGTCAGATTTCCCGAGGGCTTTGATCCAACCACATCATAAATGCTGGCTTTACGCTGAAAAGTCTTCAACTCTTCCCCAGTAGCTAGCTGAGTGCCTTCCGACCTTGGGGTCTCATCTTCCAGCACCTTGTTTTGTTGTAACTATCCATTGGGTTTTCATGGCAAGATACAGAAGTAGATTGCCGGGCCTTTCTTCCGCGCAGTTTAAGTTTGGTGTTGTTGCCGTTGTCACAAAAGTGTGATCCTCCGCCGTCAACACTATCCCATTCTGCTGCTGCCCAGATGGGTGGTTTGTCTTGGTCTGTCACCTCAGCTGAACCTGTCCATCTTGGGAGACCCTGCCAGTAGTTAAACTACTATCTGGGGGATCTATCAAAGTGGGGGGGGGCATAGACTATCATGGGTGGGCCGTATTGCAGCGGTGAAGATGAATATACTGCCAAGACTGTTGTTTTTGTTTGCATCTTTGCCATGTAGGGTGACTAAGAAGGAGATGGGGAAGTTGCAGAATATGATAATGCAAGTTATTTGGGAAGGGGAGTGCTCGAAGGTTGCAAGGGGGACTATGTACCAACTGCGGACGGAAGGGGGGGTTGGGGTGCCATGTTTAATGAAATATTTTGAAGCGGCACAATTGAGGGCATTATTAGCATTGCGGGAGGGGGCGGATATCCTAAGTTGGGTACAAATAGAGTCCGTGGGGAAGGAAACAAAGGTGAGGAGAGTATGGGACCTGGGAGGATGGAAAGATAAAGAGGAGAAGGGGAATCCATTTAGAGAGTTAATGTTCCAGGTTTGGAAAAAGTGGAGGGGATTTCTAATGGAAGGGAAAGTGTATTCCAGATATACATTTATCAGGACGGTGGGGGATAAGGGGATGGGGGGGATTATACGGTATTTAGGAGGTGGAGTGGTAAGGGGCTAGTGAGGTTAGGACAACTACTAAAGGTAGGGGGGGGGGGAATTAAAACATTTGCGGAATTACAGCGAGAATACCAGAAAATAGTAAGGATCAGTATGCCTATGTGTAATTGTGGTATATCATGAATGTAAGGGAGGTGAAAGCGGATTTGGAAAGGAAGTCCACACCATTTGAAGAGTTGATGGGGAAATAGTGGACGCAGAGAGGGGCCACTTATAAAATATACAAGTTGCTTTTGCAGAAGGGGATGGTGAAGGGGAGGTGGCAGCAGAGGTGGGAAGAAGATATTCAGGGATCGTGAGAGGAAAGCCGGTGGATAGAATTCTATGAGAGAACCTATAAGTTGGCCAGGGGAACTCCAATGCTAGAAAATAGTCTGAAGCTGAGATTTCAGATGTATTGGACACCAGTGAGGATACATGCTATATTCCCAGATAGTTCAAATGAGTGTTGGAAGGAATGCGGGGCTAAAGGGGAGTTAATGCATATGATTTGGAAATGTCCAAAGGTGCAGGGATATTGGGGCAAGGTGGGGGAGTTATATGGGGAAATTGCGGGTGTGCAGATAATGTTAACACCAGAGATGGTAGTGCTCAATGAGTGGGGGGGAGAGGGAGAGGGAGATATGGCAACCTTTATGGGGTATGGAATTATAGCAGTGCATGTGCGTCTTATGCGATGGTGGAAGAATACTGAGGTGCCTACGCTGCGGGAGGTAGTGGGTAAGTTGGAACAGTTATGGGGGTTATGCATGACGGAAGCATCTAGAACTCATCAGGTAGGGGAACACAAAAAGGTGTGGCAATGGTATGAAAGATGGAGGGCATAAGTGGAGCAAATATGGAGAAGAGAGGGGACTGAAGCGGGGAAGGATTGAACGAGCGGTTAGAGGGGTTGGAACAAGGTTAAGAAGGGAGGGGAGCGGGGGGGTTTGGGAGTTAGGGGGAGGGGGAGGAGGGAGGAGGGGACAGGAGGGAATGTATATTTAGATAGGGGGAAAAGAAAACAAGAGGAAGCAGATGTAAGGGGGGAGTTATAAGAAATGGGTATGAAAAACGTTTATGAGAACGGTTTATATGTTCTGAGAGGTAAATCAGTGCGTTAGGAATGTATATTAGTTATCAGCATAACAGTAATGTTATGGATGTTAGAATGACAGACAGATGTTATTGTATTAGTGAGAAGTAGGATTTTGAGTACCAAGCAGCTCAAAATTATTACAATGAAGGAAGGAAAGGGGGTTTGGGGCTAAATGTTGAAGTTTAAGCTTAAATGTATGCTTGATTGCCAGATGGAGAGGAGGAGTTGAGGGGGGATGTATGAATAAGTTTGTTTATGTTGCATAATAATAATAAAATATAAATTACAAAAAAGACCCATCATAGCCAAATCCCAACTCCTCGTCTGCTATCTATTAACAGAAAGCACAGAAGAAGTTGACATCCTTACCATCACCAATAAACTATCTGTTTGCTTGACCTTCCAAACTCCAAACCCCAGCCACCTCCACGACTGATCTCTCTAACCTGATAGTAAAAATCATAGAAAACACCAACTAAGCAAAAGACAACCTTATCCTAGGGGATTTCAACCAGCCATCAGCACAACCTAGAGATGCCATGACAGCTATTGACTTCAAACAGCTCATCCAATCCCACACACACAACAAAGGCAACATACTAGACCTCATCTTCGCCAACACCCAAGCAAAGAATATAAGTACCCCCCACAGAATACAATGGGGTATGTTTACTAAGCAGTCTTAACGTGCGCCCGGCGTTAGTGTGCAGAATGCCATATAAGGTAGTGGGCGTTCTGGTCTTAAGGTAGCATTTAGGGTTATCGTGCGATAAGGTACGTTTTCATGTGATAGAGGGAGCCGTGGCACGTTAATGCGTGTTAGCCTTAATTAGGCGCGCTGACCTATAAACACAGCAACAGAGGTGTAGCACAATGGTTAATACATTGACTGATGAAGCAGGGGTCATGAGTTTGATCCCCAGTGGGCTTGATGAGTAAGGCTGTTTGAAGCACTACCCTCTACTTTAAATCAGTGCTGTCTGAGGCATTTTCCTTTTTAATTTAAATTAGTGCTGCCAGCAAACACACCCTCACAGTGCCATAACCTAAGGTGCCGCATAAGGCGCCCTATAAGGCACTCCAGAGGGCACATTATAAAGTGCACTGTCTGCCTAGGCACCTTATAATGTTCCCTATAGGGTGCCTTATAAGGCGCCTTATAGGGCACTTTATAGGGCCCCTTATAGAGCGCTTTAGAGGGCGCCTTATGAGGCACCTTAAGGCTACAGCACTGTGAGGGTGTTTTTGCTGGCAGCACTAATTTAAATTAAAAAAGAAAATGCCTCAGACAGCCCTATCAAATAACCCCACTGTGGGATCAAACCCATGACCTCTGACGCCACAGGCAGTGAAATAACCAGTGGGCTACAGCTCTATAGTGACTAACAAGCCCCTGGCTGGCTACAGAAGGACTGTAGGTCACCACACAAACTGTCTGCTGTGGTTACCAGGATAGGGTTACCCCACCCGTACCCATGATGCACTGCACATGCAAATCAGCAGTCTACAGATGATCACAAGATGGGGTATGCACCCCCAAAGCACCTCGGCCTGGTAGGGGGAACTGACCGTGTATATGCACCCCCAAAGCACCTCGGCCTGGTAGGGGGAACTGACCGTGTGCACCCCCACAGAACCTCAGCCTGGTAGGGGGTACTGACCGTGTGTATTACTGGCACAGAGTAGCTACAGACCGTCACATTGTGCAGGTAGTGTGCTCACCCTGAGGGTGAGGTGGGGGGCCCAGCACCAGGTCCACAGCACCTTTCATGCCTGCAATAGGCCATGCTTCAGGTCCCCATCAGTGCTAGTGTGTGTGATAGGTAGTTCCTGCAGACACACCTAGGATGCATCTGTGTCCATCTCTATGCCTCATGTCATGTCTTGCCCTTATGGGCTATGATGCACCCAGAATAGTGCATATCCTGTGTTGGTGCCATGGTCACATGATGTAGGTGGGAGGGGTTGTTTGGACCCATAGGCAGATTGTGTACCACCACCCAACCCACCCTCTGTGGCTCAGGGTGGGAAACAGGATCTCCTACCTTCCTGCAATGGTGGCAGTAAAGAGGACAATCACCCCCAGTTCTGCTGAGGAACAGACACCCTACAGGGCAGTCAATGCAGATCGGTACACATCCATAAGGCAAGGAAGACAGACAGTAGGCCTGTAAATGCTCAGCTGCCCCACCACTATCTGACATTCTCCAGCAGCAAGCCTCCAGCCACTGCACCCTGCAAGAGTGTTCTAGCCAGACACATACTAACTGCAGACAGTCTGCTAGTTAGTCCATGTTCCTGGAGAAGATGCATGTACCCAGAACTGGGATGTCAGCATACACACCAAGCAGATAAGTCAGTGATTGGGCCCCAAAAGAGAACCCATAAATATCACATGAGAAAAATACTACATAGCACTATGGGGGAACCTAGCCATGCCGTGGTCACAGCTCAGTCAGGGTGAGCGTGACCTCCCAGTAGGACATGCTGTGGCCACCCTGTCCGTGCAGGTGGTGGCTGGGCACTACAATGTCCAAGCCATTGCCCTATGCCCTGTGCAGATGCATCCTGGCCAGGCCACCCTGTCCGGGCTATACCCATGATACCTTGCTCCTCATTATGCACATTGGCAGGCTGACACTGGCAACAGTGCAAGCAGTGTGGGCTGAGGAAGGTGTAGGCAGCCACCATACACTGGGTAGACAGACACACACTCCCACACCTATGCCAGCATTGTGCAACTATAGAGGCTTTTGGCAGCCCTGGCCACCGCACCAGTCCTGAGCACAGTGCAGACATGGCTATGGTACGCAATACTATTGGGGTCACTCCCCAGGGTGGTAAACACTGTCAGACACCAGCCCTGAAACACACTCCACAGACATCAGAGAGGTTGCTATGATACAGTTCAATGAGCAGATCATGCTTAACCTAGGGATTGCTATCTGCCAGTAATCATAGCAACCTTTTGATATATGTGTACCGTATTCCAAGGTTTAGGGTGGCAGTGCTATGGTATGCAAGTGCTAGTATTGGGAGATGGTGCTGCATGCAGGGCCCGACATCCTGCCTCTCCAGGAGGCTTTGGATAATGGCGCCTGTGGGTGCGGGTGTTTCTGCCCCTGTTGGCCGCTGCTCTAGGGCAGAGGTTCCCAACTCCATTCCTGGTGGGCCAAACACTGTTTGGGTTTTCATGCTGTCCCTAATGAATATGCATCGATACATCTGCATACCATGTGGGTGGCGCATAGAAATGCAGCACAGGCATCTTTATTAGGGACAACATGACGCCTGAATGGAGTTTGTACCTCCAGGACTACATTTGGGAAACTCTGCTCTAGCTATTGCACATGTCTATGGTGTCTGTGCTCTGTAGGGTAAAATATAGGCATTTCAGGCATGTTTATGTTATCTGCAATAAAGGTTCCCTCTTTACTACCACAGTTTAGTTGTGGGTAAAATATGGGTACTGGCTTAGTGGGAGCCACAGCTAGGACTTGAACCTGTGACCTTTTTCTCTTGAACACACTGGCTGTGTGTACTGCACCACACTGTTGTCACATGGGACAGCTCATTCCCTGGGGATACCATGACTGTTCGTCAGACAGGGCCTGTCTCTTGCAGTGCATGGCACCCACCTAAACAGGGCTAGGCCATGGTCTGCTGTGGGCAGCTGCCACTGCCCCCTCCACCACCAAAACTCCTCTGTCGCCATGCTGACATGCCCTTCTGCTGGTGGTGCTGGTGGTGCGCAGTCTCAGGCCATACAGTGTGCCAGTAGGCGGCTGCCTATGGTGTGGGTTCTGGGGTAGGGGTGCCTGCATAGACGTCCATGCTTCCCCCCAGCACCGCCTGCCAATGTTCTGTGCCCTTGGGGGTACCTGCTGGGTACAATCCCCTGTGACACTGTGGGAAACACACTCGTGCCCATGCTGGGCCCTCATCAGTTGCTGTCTGGCGACTCTACTGTTTAAGCATTCCTATGGGCCACCTAGGCATCAGCCTAGTCCGCACTGTGGCCCAGCTGCACCACAGCATGTGCCACCTGTGGCCCTCTTTATCCCCTTTTCCAGCATCTGTCCAGTTGCCCATTCCGACATGCCCACCATGCTGTTGTGGGACATGTGCACGCCATAGGAAACCTGTCCAATAGAAAGGGAAAACCCTGATCAGCGCTATCTCACTGTGGGATCATTCACCTTGTATGGGGACAGAGCATAGACCCTTCCAAAATTAATATCTTTTTTTTGGAGCTTTGTCGGTAGTGTTTTTTGATGTTTCCCATTAATATCACTATTGCCCAGCTTGATTATGGTTTTTTCCAGTTTGTTCAGGTCATTTTCAATGTTTATTTGACCTTTTGTTCCATGCACATGTATCACACTTATCGCTTTTTGTAGGTTTCCCTGGCTTTGCTGTACATTGCTGACGGAAATGGTTTCTCTTCCCTTTAAATCTGCTCTAATGCGAGGGTTTTACTCGCGTTAGTTGTCAGACCAGGAATCCACGGCATTAGTGTGCAGGGAGCCTCTCACTCTCTACCCATTGACCCTCTCTCTCCGCCCCTGGGGAGCCTTCCTCCACCCTCCGGGAGCCTTTCTCCGCCTTCAGCGCTCGTTTACGCCGCTGCGCGCGTTATCGCACGCTAAGGTACCTTATCACCCAGTAAAGCCCCATTATCGCACGATAAGGTGCCTTATTGCCCGATAACATGACAGCAGTGCAAATAGCGCCCTTTAGTAAACATACCCTAATATCACCCCATGCCCTGGTCAGATCACAACCTGATCACATTCCCTCTATTCATCAACATCCCAAGTGATCCTACCACCCAACCACAAACAAGCAGAAAATTCAAATGGTTTCACAAAGAAACCTTCATTAAGAAAATACTCCCTCCATTGGAAACTGACACACAGGACCCAAACCTATTAATAACCAACTGGAACAATACCATTGGAAGAGCCGTGATGACAACAAGTTACACAACAAACAAGCCACAGAAAACATCTTGGTATACCGCTGACCTCAGAAGAATCAAAATACAACTCAGAAAACTAGAACGGAAATGGCACAAATCAACCCACAAAAATGACAAAGACCTGTATATGGACTTGATGGACACCTACTGACGAGAAACAGGCAATGCCAAGAAGGCATACTACACAAAGCTTATCACTTATTCCCTGAATAGACTAAGGGAACTATTTGATATCATCAACCAACTAACCAAATTCCCCTCCACACCTCCATGGACAACAACATAAGTCCCCAACAACTAGAAAGCCAGTAAAAACTCCAACCATGGCCTAACCCCACCCCCACCACATACCCTCACAAACAACTCCCCAACATCAAAGCATGGTGCAGTTTTGACCCCATTATCGAGGACAACATCAAAACCATCATTACCTTATTTAATACGATAGCATTGTCCTTCGTCCTTGTCCAGACACCTGGATCAAATTTATGAAACAGGATCAAAGCCTGACTCATAAAACTGACCTGATCCATATTACAAAAAGGAGAAATGCCCAGTGACCTGAAACTGTCTTCAATTTGTCCCACCCTCAGAAACTCAGACCTCAACCCAACAGACCCTGACTCCTATAGATCAATTGCTAGCCTTCCATTCCTCATGAAAATCATTGAAAAAGCTGTCCAACAACAGCTTCAGGAACATTTTGACACAAACTCCCTCCTTGACCCCCAGCCACATGGGTTTTGTCACCTGCATGGTGTAGAAACCCTCATGATCCCTCTCATCAACAACCTGGTAGAAGAGATCCAAGACAAATCACAAAGATACATCATGGTATTTCTAGATATATCCGCAGTTTTTGAAACAGTTAACCATGACATCCTCTTGCAATGCTTACAATCCAATGGCATTCAGAACACGTGCTATTATGGTTCCAATCCTACCTGACCAACAGAAAACAACAAATAAAACTGGGAATGAAAACATCCAACCCCTACCACCAAACCCAAGGAGTACCACAAGGATCCACCCTATCCCCCCTCCTCTAAAACATTTTTTATTTATTTTTATTTATTTGTTATACATTTTTATACTGCCCCTTCCAAAGTTCAGGGGCGATTTACAAAAAACAAACATGTTACATATAACAGAATCCATGGTAAACAAAACAGAACAAAACAGAAACTATTTACATATCAACTATGTACATGATTTACGCAAGTCAAGATGGTAAAGTAGCTTTGTAAACTCGGGCATAAGCGGAGGTCTAAAGGGGTGACTTATGTGTGTATGAGGGGGTTGAGAGTGTTGGGTGTGATGAGGTATGTGCTAGTATTGTCTCTAAAGTTACTGCTTGGGTTAGAAATTGGTTGGGTGGGAGGCGACAAAGAGTACAGGTAAATGGAGATCACACTAAGGAGAAAGATGTTACCAGTGGTATGCCCCAGGGATCTGTCCTTGGTCCGATTCTTTTTAACATCTTTGTTAGTGATATAGCGGAAGGGCTGTCGGGTAAGGTTTGCCTCTTTGTGGATGATACCAAAATCTGCAATAGAGAAGACACCCAGGAAGGTGTAGATAACATGAGGAGGGATCTGGCTAAGCTTGAAGAATGGTCTAGAATTTGGCAGCTGGGTTTTAATGTTAAAAAATGTAAGGTCACGCATTTGGGCTGCAGAAATCAAAGGGAACAACATAGTATAGGGGGTGAAGTACTTTTGTCCACTAAAGACGAGCGGGACCTAGGTAGAAAAGGTGAGGGCAAAAGCTAGAAGGATGCTTGGGTGCATACGGAGAGGAATGGCTAGCAGAAAAAAGGAGGTGATAGTGCCTCTGTATAAGTCTTTGGCGCAACCTCATTTGGAGTATAGTGTGCAATTCTGGAGACCGCACCTTCAAAAGGATGTGAACAGGATGGAGTCGGTGCTGAGGGTGGCTACTAAAATGATTAGTGGGCTTCAATATAAAGCATATGAGGACAGACTGAAGGATCTTAATATGTACACCTTAGAGGAAAGGCGGGATAGAGGTGATATGATTGAGATGTTTAAATACCTCCATGGCATAAATGTTCAGGGAGAGAGCCTCTTTCGATTGAAAGCAAGTTCTGCTATGAGGGGACATGGGATGAGGGTGAAGGGGGATAGATTCAGGAGTGATATGCGGAAATATTTCTTTTATGGAACGAGTGGTGGATCTGTGGAATAGTCTCCCAGTGGAGGTGGTAGAGATGAGGACAGTAACTGAATTCAAAAAAGCATGGGACCAACACAGAGGATCTCTAAAGGAAAAAAGGGACTGTTGTAGTTATTGAAATGGAAGGACAGACTAGATAGGCCATGTGGTCTTTTTCTGTTGTCATATTTCTATGTTTCTATGATCTCTTTTCTAAATACTTGGAGGTCCTTTATTGAACGGATTGAATCTGGGAGGGAGTTCCATAGACTGGGGGCAGTTTAAGTAAATGCTAGAGCACTTGTGTTCCATTTGGTCTTTCATATAGAGGAAGGGATTGTAAGGGTGTGCTGGGTGTTTGCTCTTCTAGGTCTAGTTTCTGTTGGGATGTGTAATAGAGTTGTGAGGAAGGACAGGGCAATATTGGGGCCCTGTCCATTAGGGGGGTATATTAAGTGATTAATAAAGATAAAGATTGTTATTCAACTTGAAAGTGGTCATTAGGGTTTTATATTTTATTTGGCTAGCGATTGGAAGCCAGTGGAGATCATATAAAATTGGTGTGATATGATCTTTTAGTTGGGCCTTACAGATAATTCTTGCTGTGACATTCTGAGCCCTCTGGAGAATATTTAGATTCTCTTTGTTGCTACCCTGCAACAAGCTGTTACAGTAGTCAAAGTGAGGGGTGATAAGAGCTTGTACTATGGATTAGCCCCTTTGCAAAATCATCAGAGATCACAACATCAACTTTCACATATATGCAGATGACATCATGCTCCACAGAGCATTCAGCCCAAAGCACCTTGCATGCATAAACCTCCACAGATGTTTCACAGAAGAGGATAAATATTTTTTTTTCACTCAATGCATAATCAAACTCTGGAATTCGTTACTGAAGGATGTAGTAAAAGCTGTTAGTATAGCTGGGGTAAAAAAGGTTTGGACAAGTTCCTGGAGGAAAGGACCCAGGAAATCCACTGCTTGCCCCCATATAAGCATTGTGCATCCTGGGTGTCTTTTTGGGAAACTGTCAGGTACTTGTGACCTGGATTGGCCCCTGTTGGAAACAGGGCACTGGGCTTGTTACACCTTAGTCTAACCCAGTATGGCATTTCTTAAGTACTTACGTGAGGGCGAGGAGGGACACACGTGGTCTCATAATGTGCTGCCTTCTAGGCCACATCTCCCTTCTCCAATGACACTGTGGCCTCCGTGCTGACTGCAGTTGATCCAGTTGCTGCTGTGTCCACCATGTGGGGCAGAGCTTCTGCCCCCTGCTAATGCAGTGACTGCTGCTGCTACAGCATTTCAGCAGGATCTGCCACCTGGGGCTGGGTAGTAAACCACAGTGCCCAAAACAATGCCATTGTGAGCAATGCTAACAAACCACAGGAGAAGAAGGTATCCGCAAATGACAAGCCAAAGCAGAAGCGGAACACCAAGGACCAGGCCTACACACGGGTATTGTGAGCAATGCTGACAACTTCCCTTCTTCCAGGGCAGCTATTGTAGCATTTCCCTTAATACATGATGGTCTGTGTGGTCTCTACTGTCTGCAATAGACCGGCAGGCAGGTAGCCAGTCCCACAATGCATCAGTGGGGATTTTGCCATTTGCTTCATAGAATGGGGTGAGCAGGTACCATGTCTGCAGGACAGTGCACATGGTGAGTTCTGACTGGTGGCAGCAGTGGTGGATTTGTAACCTAGTGCTGCAAGAGATGGACGAGACATCTGTTTGTACCATATTAGAGTATCTATGTTATCCAGTTCCAGGTCTGAGATATTTTGGCAGTTCTGTTATTATTGCTACTGCCATTTATCATTTGTATAATGCTACAAGGGAAATGCAGCACTGTACAGGTACGGTAAGACAGTACCTGCTCATCAGATCTGTTCAGTTAGCATTGCAATGCAGCATGGTATTTGTAGTCCATTTTGTTACCCATTGGCTTCAGTGTTGCAGGGCCCATCGTGCCTCAGATTTCAATTGTCAGAAATCCAAGGCAGGTTTGATCTCTTGCTCCTGGAACTGGGTAACATTTTTATTTTTCTTCCATATATAGGGTTGCCACCTGGCTACAGATGCGTCCCGCAGTTAGGATCCAGTCTTGGGTTTACCCTACTACAGGCAGGGATAAGTAGTTCTGATCTCTATTGCAGTCCTTAAGGAAAACAAGATTACAAGTCCTTGAATATAGTGGGATAAACCCAGGCCTGTATCCAACATGTGGGGAAGATCTGGAGCCAGGTGTCAGCCCTAGCCATAGGCTCAAATCGGGTAATTGCCTAGGGCACCCACGCACCAGAACTGTGGCCTCTTGCCATCCCACCAATCACATAGGTTGGTGCTGTATGGGCTCACCCCATCGAACATATTTGTGCTTTTTGTTGTCTTGTACTTGCACTCATGGCAGACATACTAGACATGTTCTTAAGAACATAAGATATGCCATACTGGGTCAGACCAAGGTCCATCAAGCCCAGTATCCTGTTTCCAACAGTGGCCAATCTAGGTCACAAGTGCCTAGAGGTTTCCCCAAAAGACACAGATTCCACAATGCTTATATTGCAGCAAGCAGTGGATTTCCAATGTCCCTTTTAATAATGGTTTATGGACCTTTTCTCCAGGAACTTGTCCAAACCTTTTTTAAACCCGGCTACACTAACAGCTTTTACTATATTCTCCAGTAATGAATTTCAGAGTTTGATCACACATTGAGTGAAAAAATATTTTCTCCTATTAGTCTTAAATAGTTTACACTGTAGTTTCTTGCATGTCACCTAGTCTTTCTATATTTTGATGGCGTAAACAAACACACACTTATTAAAAGTTGACTGCTACACAGTGCCCTCTCCTGTGCTTTTAAGGTAAAGTTTTACCAATTTCCTCGGTGATTCACACAGCCCTGGGTTTGATAGAAGGGGCCTTCTAAACTGCCCTTTTGATCTGTAATTTGCCTTTAACACCTATTTAAGGCAATTTCACAGATCTTTTGCCTCCTAATTGGAAGGACTCTTTGTAAAGGTCACTAGAAATAAATTTATTTTTCTTTCTACTCAGAGGCTATTCTACTTGTATACTAAGCTATATTCTGATTTGATTTAAGTAAAAAAGCTCTCTAGAAACAAATTTATTTCAGTAACTATTTACTCTATTTCACTTTCCAGGTTAAGCTATACTCTGACTCGATTTAAATGAAAAGCTGTCTAGAAACAAATGTATTTCAAAGTCTATTTACTCTTGTTTTATGTTCTGTGTTAAGCTATACTCTGCGTTGACTTAACACTAGAAGCCCCAAAAGGCATTTTACCTAGAAACCCCAAAGTGCATTAATTGATGCATTCTCACAACGACTGCGTTTAGCATGAAATGCAGATGTGAATTAATTTGAAGTTACTTATTTGTTTAATACGAGCAGTATGTGACATCATTACATGACGTAATCATGTGTTTATTGGTTTGTAATTTCGGAGTAAAACTGGAAAGAGTGATTGATTTAAAACCGAAATTTACTCTGTTACACAGGTATGTACAATGTCGTGACTTTCGAACACGCCCTAGAACAGGCCGACACTCCAGAACTTTTAGCAATCGCTTCCTCCCTGAAATTTTATTAATTTTTTTTCTATGATTCTGTGTACAGAATGCCAAGACCTCATAAGAAGACAGAAGTGCCTAGATGTGCTGGTGCAAAATCTGTTGATCTGTTGCCAGCTGCGGCTACCGCTTTGATGCAGAAAACGAGAGAACTGCGTCTACAGCGCATGACAGCAGCACAAGCACTTGCCAAGATGCAAGATTTTTTGGAAATTGACAGTGGCTCTGATTCAACTGAATCAGATTCAAATGTTGACCTACATGTTACAGGTTATGCAGGCGTAGAGGATTTGACTGGTTCAAACTACAGGAGAAAAAATGATTAAAGTGATGATGATGCTTATTATCCAATAATTGCTGAAAACAAGAGCAGGACGACAATGTCAACAGTGGTAGCAAAAGATGGGACTGAATGGAAGATCATGTCACAAAGTGAAAGCAGTGGCAGATTGCAGGCCCAAAATGTATTCACTGCTAAAAGTGGGGTTACTGCATATTGTCGTAATGTTGAAACACCAGTGGATGCATTTAGATTGATCGTTGACCCCGGTTTTGTGAGTCATATCAGGAGCTGCACTGTGGAATATGCCCGTTTATCAGACCCATCATGGGATGTAGCCGAAGATGAAATAGAAGTGTTTCTGGGACTGGCATATCTAAGAGGTTTCATGAATGCCAAAAACTTTCCAATTGATTTGATGTGGTCTGAAACTTATGGCTGTGCAGCATTTAGGCAAACAATGACACGTCAAGATGTCATCATTAGAAGAGCTGACAAGGGGGGGAGTACGGTGGTTTGGGGCAGACACCAGTATCTTGAAGAAGCGATGCGACAATTGACAGACATCACCACATATCAAGTTTTAGCTACTGATCCCACTTGGCAATTAAAAGAACAAATACGGGAATTGACAACACAAGCTCAATTGGACAAAATAATCTCAATAAAGGAATGCTTGTTTTTAAATGATACAGATGATACAATAGCAAAATTCTATTTGGTTCCAAAAATTCACAAGAGTCTAGCACAGCCGCCAGGTCGGCCGATTGTCTCAACAAAAGGATCAGTGTTAGAACCATTGTTACTTACTAATATTTATATTAATATATTTATATTAATATTAATATAATAATATAATATTAATAATAATACTTACTAATATTCCTTCGTATATCAGGGACTCTATGCATTTTTTGCAAATTTTGGAGATGAATTCTAATTGGGCATCAGCACCTCAGATTTTGCTAGTCACACTAAACGTCTCTTCTCTTTATACCAAAATTCCGCAAGACGCAGCAGTACGAGTTATCGGGGAGGCTTTGGCTGATAGACAAGACCTTTCAGAAGTTCATCATCAGTTTTTAATGCGCTTGTTACGATTGGTGGTGTTCCACAATTATTTTCTATTTGAGAAGACCATCTATTTACAAACATCTGGGGTGGCCATGGGAGCCACGTGCGCCCCATCAGTAGCTAACATCTACATGGAAATGTTTGAGCGCAGATGGCTCTCTACATCCGTTTTTCATAGCAATATAAAATTGTGGAAACGATTTATAGATGACGTCTTCAGTAGAGTCCCTGGCCGCATTTGTTGAGTGGTTGAATGGCTGTGACACAAACATTCAATTCACTTATGAGAGCAGTTTTACTTCCATTACTTTTCTAGATCTGAGAATATCCAAGGGAATTGAAGCGTGGCACACCACAGTCTACTGTAAACCCACGGATCGCAACTAGCGCTCATCCACAACGCCTAAAAAATAGTCTCCCATTTTCTCAGTTTCTAAGATATCGCCGTAACTGCTCGGAGGTGCAAGAATTTAAAAACCAGGCGAGAGTTTTGAAGGATAAACTTCGTGCACGTGGCTACCCGGAACGTATAATAGAGTTAGCATATAAACGAGCACTCTACTATAATCGAGATCATTTGTTAACTCCTTGTTGTTCCCAAGGAACAGGACAAGCATATGTAAATCTTATTACTAAATATTCACCTTATAGTCACAATATTATAAAAATACTAAAGAAGCATGAAAACGTGTTACACAGCATACCGGGTTTAGAGAACCACTATGCTCGATGTGTATGGCAGAGACAGCGGAACATGAAAGAACTTCTTAGCCCTACAGTACTTCGTTCTGAGCTTGTGAGTTCGATTCCATCAAAACTCGGACATCGAAAGTGTGGCTCTTGCGATATTTGTTCCTTAACGCTGGAACTGGATATTTTTGAATATAGGACGAGAAGGTTCTGTCTTAAACATTCTACATCATGCAGCTCCACCCACGTGGTTTATTGTATTCTATGCCCTTGCCATTTGGCATATATTGGCAAAACCACGCGAACATCGAAGTAAGCTTAAATGTGGGTATATGCAAGCTCCTATAGTCCAGCATTGTCTGGATTTTAAACACAACTTTGATTCTCTCAAATGTTTTTGTATAGATTTTATAGAATGGGGACTGGAAGGCAAATCAAGGGATCTCACATTGATTCGTATAGAACAGAAATGGATTTTTGAGGCTGCTACAGTGTATCCGAACGGGTTAAACATGCAAATAGAGTGGAGTGCATGTTATTAACCAATTGACTCTCAGGACATTCTCACGTGTTATTCTTGTGGGCCCTTTAAATGCTCTCAGTAGAGTCTACTTCGCAAGCGCGGCGTTTTTTGATGAGAACAGCAACAGCCGACACGGGGTGAGTTCCAGTTAATGTGAAATTGAGAATAACAATTAATATAAGATGGACTAAAAAATAAATTTTGCTTTGTTTAAATATTATAGATTTCTGATAAGGATTGCTACTAAGTTGGAGCAAAGCAGATGAGTATCCCCTGAAGAAACGTTCGTATGTGAAACGCTATGGCGCTATTATTCAAGCGTTGGGAGAAAAAGCTCACCGTGTTACAGATGGGAGAAAAAGCTCACCGTGTTACAGATAAGCATCCTTAGATTAAAGTCACACTGATAATATTGAATTTAACAACATGGAAGTCATAACATTTATAACATCTATTTTAGCTTCAATATAAAATTGAGCAACTAAGAAGGGTCGTTGATGTAAAGTTTGGGCGCAGTTTTCACATGAATAAGTGTGCTTCATAAGTCGCCCCATTCTGAGTCTGAGACCCAGTTGCTTGAAAAGCTAAAGATGTGACATATGTTAGAGAGTCCTACAATACAGATCATCTTATGGGTGAAGAGTAGAGCTGCATTATATATTTAACTAAACAATGACACGAAACAGATATGAAGAAGTAAAGAAATTCATGCAATTTGATGTCAGAGCTTCACGGCAGGAAAGAGAAGTGTGATAAATTCGGCCTAATGACATGGGTGTTATCCAGATTTGTTGATAACAGTCAAAAGTGTTACGTACCAGAAGAATCACTTACTGTAGATGAACAACTATTCCCAACAAAAAGCAGATGCAAATTCACACAGTACTTGCCAAATAAGCCAGATAAATTTGGAATAAAGTTCTGAATCTTGGCAGAATTGGAGTCCAAATACTGTTTGAATGTGAAACCGTATACTGGGAAAGATGATGAAAGAGTTGGCAGAGGTGATATGATACCACGATAAGGTAGTCCTTAGGCCTCATCCTCACTTTATTCCAAAGGTGGTCCTGCCCTTCCATTTAAACCAGTCAGTCTACCTTCTGGTCTTTTTCCCTAGACCTCATTCCTCTAGGGCAGAAGCAACCCTTCACACTCTGGATTGCAAACGTGCCTTAGCTTTCTATCTCCAGAGAACTCAAGAGCACAAAACTTTTCATCGCTTTTGACTCGAGTCAACTGGGTTTGCCAGTATCTAAACAAACTCTCTCTGAATGGATTGTGGATTGCATCTACTTTCCTTATGAAAGTGCAGGTCTCTCTCTTGAGGGCCACATCACTGCACATAATATTCGAGCCATGGTGGCCTCCATGGCAAATCTATGCTCTGTAGCGATTGATGAGATATGTAAAGCAGCAACTTAGTCTTCTGTCCACACTTTTGCTGCCCATTATTGCCTGGAAAAGGACTCCCACTGGGAAGCCTTCTTTGCCCAAGCTGTTCTCCAACATCTCCTTCAGACTTAGATCAACTCCTACCCTCCGTCCTGGGTTTCAATACCAGACATCGTTGGAGGATACATGACCTAACTATGTGCGCCTGTAATCTACAGGTCATCTCTCTGGCATCTTCGAGCTAGGACATCCCATATGCGAAGACTACATTCCTGCTTGTTCCTGGAGATAGCATAGTTACTCACTTGTAACAGGTGATCTCTGGGAACAGCAGAAATTTAGTCTTCATAAATTCCCCTCCTCCCCTAGGAGTTGTAGGTCTTCTCCTTTTTCTCTTCTTCTTCTCTCCTTTTATCTCAGCTACAAACTCAAGTGAGGAGGAAGAGCTGGAAAGGCAGGAAGGCAGCAAAGCAGGTGCAGTGGGATTCTCCCGAAAGCTTTCCTATTGGATGCTGGGGAGTATTTCCAGGCGGACTCCGTTGGTACCGATGTTACCCATATGTGAGGACTAAATTCCTGCTGTTCCTGGAGATCACCTGTTACAGGTGAGTAACTACACTTTCTCCTCTTGTTCTAATCAGGTCTCCAGGGTCACTCAGTTTTTAACTGACTACATTTTTCACCTTCTACTTACAAAGTTGAAGGTACATTTTAGGTCAGTGGTTCCCAAACCTGCCCTGGGGCTTTCTCAGCCAGTTAGTAACAGATTAGTAAGACAAGATCTTCCTTGTCTAAAGCCATGTTGGCTGTCTCCCATTAGGCCATGATTATCTACATGCCGAGTAATCTTATTCTTTATGATGGTTTCTACCATTTTTCTCAGTACTGACGTCAGGCTCACCGGTCTGTAGTTTCCCGGATCATCCCTGGAACCCTTTTTAAAAATTGGCGTTACATTCGCCATCCCCCAATCTTCAGGTATTACAGATGATTTTAATGATAGTGATAAGATTCATCCAGAGGTGAAGATGCATTTTAGATCAATGGCTCCCAAAACTGCTCTGGGGATTTCCCAGCCAGTTGTGTTTTCAGGATATCCATAGTAAACATGCAGGAGGTAGATTTTCATGTAGTAAAGGAAGTGTATACAAATCTCTCTTATCAATATTCATAGTGAATATCCTGAAAACCCAACTGGGGAGTGCTCAGGACAGATTTAGGAGCCACTGTATTAGATAGTACATGGAGATGAAATTTGAGACATCAAGGTTGCATGTGCACAGCCACAAACAGGGACCCCTACCTGCAGCCACAGACACTCAGGTAATGCCCTGACCAGCCCCCCCCCCCCCCACACCCAGCTGGGAATAGAGGAATGCTGTGCCTCACACTGCCCTCTTGCCCCTGGGTACATGAAAAGCACCATGGACATGGTTCACAGTCACTAGAGATGGGCCTGCTGTTTCTGTGTACTGCACAGATGTACCCATGCAAGGAGATCAACTGAGGGGATCTGGCCCCCTACCATAACTCTCCTCATCTTCTCATTGCAGGTATCAGTCACAGTGGCCATGACTGACTCCCTGAATGTGGCTATGTGTGGCAGGATCGGGGTTTCACCCACAACCACCACCCCTGATATGTGGTACCATCCCAGGTCTTGTTGACCTACCACGTTCACCACACCATGCCCCTGCTCATGAGGCACAGCCACGTGTCTGTGCACATGCCCCTGTACAACATCCATGACTATATTGTCAGTACACACACCCCAATACCACACCCTCAAAATGGTTGTGTCTGGATGTGCATGTCGCAGCACAGACCTCTCTGTTCACAGTATGGTACAGGCAGGATCCCATGCCAATGTTCAACACATATATTGCACATTGCCAGAGCAACACAACCATGTGACAGTATGCACGGACATGCGAATGAGGGGGTGGATGTGGCATGGGAGGGGCCAAAGGATGGCAGCCTGTTGTCACAGTGGGGGAGGGGGATAGAAGTGTTGGCTGTGTGACTACCCAAAGACAGCAGCAGGTGGGCACACACATCATCATCCAGATCACACATCGGGCACAGTACAGTATCTTCTCACCTTTCTGCATGGCCAGTGTGTGGCGATTGTAGCCAGCAACCACAGTGATGGTGACCTCAGCCACGAACTGTAGGACATGCTCCTCAAAGGGATGAGCTTGTGCTGGTGGTCCTGGGTCATGTTGTTGATTGTTGCCCTTTTTTCCTTGGCTGCTTGTGCAACACTCGTCACTTCTTCTTGATGCCCCAATATCCCTGTTGTGGTGGTGCACCACATTGATCATCTTTGCTATATCCAGCCATGCCCTCTGTTGGGTTCTGGCATCCTCGGCCCCAAAGAGAGTGGCATGGTGCCTTAGGACAAACTCAACAGCCATAGAGAGCTCATATGGGCTGAAATTAGCTTTCCTGGCATGCCTCTGCTTTGCCTACACTGCCTGTGACATGCTGCTGACCATGGACAGGAGCGGCAGTGAGATATCCGTATACTACATTTTTAACTCAGCGGATATTATACAAAGGCTGACCACGCCTCATTCAATCCTACAGGAGTTACCTATGTACTGATTTCCCCATCAGACATTCGAATATGTGCATCATCACTCACCGCCGAAAGCCACCATATCCATGGAGAGACATAAACAGGGATATTAAGAACACTGTGTTATGGTGCAATAACCAGACAGCAGGAATATTGGACAGTATGCCCACCATGCCTCTACATGGGTAAGTTCAATATCCCCATCCTGCATTAGTTTACTCATAGATGACAGATCCCCCCACCCGCCACATGTATACCTGCATGCATGGGTCATTCATAGCTCCAAGGGACTATGGCACCTTACATGCACACACATGCTGCCCTCCCAGGGGCACAGGGCTGAAGGCAGCTGACAGGACCCCAAACTGAGACACCTAGGCATGCCTGTGTGATACTTTTTGTTAGCAGCAAGCCCCCATGTTGAGCCAGTAGAGCACCCTAGTCAGACAGTATGGTCATAGGTCCAAGGGGCAGTGGCTTTCACAGATCCTGGCCAAAGCATCCTTATGGCAGTGTGATATTACCAAAGTTGCGGCATACATAGTCCCTCATAGGGCAATGCGCGGTGCTGCACATATGGATGGTATCGTGTATACGGCCTGTGAAGTGGCTCAGATATATGACATAGTGACCGATTGCCTGTGGGATTTACGGACATGAGTGTAGATGTGATGTGTGGTGTCTTCACAAGCCCACCACATGTGGGGATCAACACTCCTTTGACCCCAGGGCCTTAGGGGGCATCATAGCTGCCCCCCAGATGCAGCCACATTCACATAGCAAACGTCTATGCCAACAGCTGATAAGGGGCAGGAGTCAGTAGCATCACCATTCTCAGCAATCCGTAAGACCAAAGGTTTCTCACCTGTGACTGCTAATGTAACCCGAAGGGTTAAAAAAAATGAATTTTGTTAAAAAATATGTTAATCACTCTCCTGAGATGTGCTGGGGATCTTTTAATAGGTGGAAGTGGAGAGAGCTTTCTGATTGGCTGGAAGGGTTGCAGCAGGCCCAGATGGAAGTAGGGGCCTAAATTAAAGCTCTGCTGGAAAGAGTTCCAGGAGTTTAGGTGATAAGTTACCCGAAAAGATGTGAACCCCAGGGAGATCTGGAGGTCCTGTGAACTTAGGAAAAGAGTCTAGTTTGTGTAAAGGGGATATGGGAAAATCAAATTTGGAATTAGAATTAGGAAATTTTAATGTTTAAGGGTTTAATTTTACAGGGTTGGATATTTAAGGGGTTAAAATCATTAGAGGGACATAAATTTGAGTTCAAATAAAATTGAGAGTTGTAAACAAAATAAACAAGTAGGTTCTAAATTTTAAAAAATACATTTTGTACATAATTTTGGGGTGAATGAACTTTATGTCCTGGGAAGCTACCAAAATTGATTACTGGGTTATATTCGATGTGGGGGGTACCTGAAAGAATAATTTAATTTTTGAAATAGATTGGGGTAAGTTTGGAAATTTACTTTGTTTAATATTAGAGAGAAATAAACAGCACACTTGTCCTTGGCATAATTTAAATTTTAAAACCACTGTGAGAAAGCTGCTGGGATCCTGATTAAAGGGGTGTTAATGTTATTGTGTTAATGAGACATATTAATATAGTTTAGGGTAAAAAAAGGAAATTCACATAGAAAGTAATATGAAAAAATAGTTTAAAATGGAGATTAGATGAACATTCCAATAGTAAACAACCCTTAGAATTTCTAGTACGCAGCGTGTGATAGGTTAGTGTCAGTCACATGGACTGAGTGGAATTCCTGTCTCCTAGTTAAACAGACAAAGAAAGGAAGAAAGAAAGCTCTACCTGGAGGAAGGTGTCTTGTGTTTGTTGTACAGAAAAAGTCAGCCAGAGAGCAAAGCTGAGAGCAGAGATAAGTGAAATAACTTAGCAGTGTCTCTATCATTATCTCATGGGAAGAATTGATTTGGTTATAGGTGTAAGCCAGTTTTGGTTTGTGTGCAGAGAGATATTGAGCTTGGCTAGTTGTTTTAAAGAAAAGATTGCTCTGCAGTTTCTCTGAAGATACATTTGCTGATGAAAAAGAGAAAACTTACCATGGTCAGAGGAATATTATTTTAAAAATTAAGATATCTTCAATTGGTTCTGTTTTAGTTAAACAGCAGTGCAGTGGAGAGAATTCTGTTTCTGTTGTTCTGTTCTAAATGTTACTGCTTCTTGGGAAAAAATGTATTACTATGGTAGCTTATAAAGTGTTGATAAACTCATTGTATGCCAAGTTGCAGAGTTAGCCAAAGAAAAGGAGAGATGCATAACATTACTGTAACATTGTTCTTTTGAGAAAGAGAATTTATACTGGCCCTGATGTTGGTCTGAAATAAGGTGCCTAGTTGTTAAAGGTGTGAAAACAGCACTGCATGTGCATAAGTGTAAACTAGTGCATAAGTGTAAACTAGTGCAATATGTGCATAAGTGTAAACTAGTGGCGCTGTTATTGTTCTAATACACAAGCTGAATCAGAGTGTAATAGTTTCTCTGGGATGAGTATGACTTGAGAAAATTAATTATTGAAACAGAGGATATCAAAGAAGTAACAGAGAGAGAATAAAGCTTTGTATGGTACAAGTTGTTCAGGACAACCAAAAGGCACAAGCTCCTACAGAGTGCAATAAACGCAAAAAGGAAAAGACTGAGAAGAAATTAGCAGGGAATTTTAATTATCTTTTTGTTTTCACCCGTAGATAGAGCCCCGTAAGTACACTGAAGTTTTCCCAGATAAGTTACTTTTGAAGATACTCAGGGAGAGTCAGGGTTTTTCTCCTTTTGATTTCGTAAAGATAGGTGAGGGAGAAGAACTTTGGATCTACTCTTCAAGGGCCCCAACACTCCTACCACCGAGAAAAGAAAGAAGTACAGCGCTGATTACACCAACTCCTACCATCTTGGAAGAGGAAGCTAAGTATAGACTGCTGCAGTGGACTTTGTGCTAGAATATAGAATAAAATTTGAGGGAGAGGGAAATTATTTTGTGGATATCCTTAATGTTATTGAATAAAATGTATTTTCTCTTCATTTGAAAACTGCTTGAGTACATTAAGTTAAAAACAAAGTGCATGCTAAAGTAACACTCCGTAGGAATCGTAAAACCCCTAATTTTTATGCGCCCTGCTGTGAGAACTGGGGGAATGTGTGGTCCGGCTCTTGGGGAATAACAACTGGCCTGCTACCGTGATCAGTAGCCTACACCCCTGTCGGCTGCTGCGATCAGAGCCTGGACCAGCGCTGAACCCTGAGGGGGTTACACTAGCTGTCTCTGTGCTGCCAGTAGCATAGCTCATAGAGTCATACCCATACAATAGCCCACAACTTGCACATCATCTCTGCATAACTGATGATTCTATACATCCTCATTAGATGAAGTCCTTTGCTCTTGCATGACCCCATGTGACCTATGCTCATTAGAGGTGACTAGGGGACCTGCAGACTGCATGACTGGCATCAACAGTCTGACACACCAACATTGTACAACCAGTGTGTTCAGTCTTACTACCCCCAATAGACATGGCTGTCAATGGTTCAAGTGCCATGTCACAGACGGAGAGACGTGCTGCAAAGATTGGGGCAGCAGAACCATGTGGTGCTGCCACTGACTGGGGACATGACAGGGGTTCGTTGTGAACCAAGTGTGGTAGTGGGTGCAGATGAGGATCTGTCATGGGTGTCTTCTGTGTGTACGGGCCACAATGTTTGGGGGTGGATACAGGCACTAGGGATGGACAATCAGGGGCACCAGATGGAAATGTTGGTCTATCTCACAGCAGCACTCATTCCTGCAGTCCGTGAGGTATGGCTGTTGTGTTGTCAGTTACAGGCATGGGGTGTCACTGTGGGGTGGACTGTACCCGCAATTGAGGAACCATAATCTAGTACATGTGTGTGCTGTGGGATTCCAGGGCCTGGCTGAGTTTGAACCCCTGTACCTGTGTGCCATTCTCCCATTGTAGCTGTGACCTGTGTCCTGGGGTGGCCAGTCAGGAGGATGGGCAGACCAGCTGGCAGGACACAAGTTGGCACCAGCTTGGCCATTGTCATTTAACATTACATGCATGGCTTCCCAATGCCACAACACATAGACTGAGTGCGCTTCCACCATGTGGGTCACTACATGTGCCTCACCTTGGCATGTACAGGCAACAAACATACATGTGCTTGCTAAGGGCTACAACACATACACAGCACCCCACATACATCACAAGCAGCTACATGCACAGCACCATCAGTGACACTTATGTGATTGCCACACAGCTATACTGCTGGCTCCAATGAAGACATGCCCATATAAAAACATAAGAACATAAGATATGCCATACTGGGTCAGACCAAGGTCCATCAAGCCCAGTGTTCTGTTTCCAACAGTGGCCAATCTAGGTCATATGTACCTAGCAGTTTCCCCAAGGGACACAGGTTCCACAATGCTTGTATTGGTTCAAGCATTGATATCCTGGGTCCCTTCTTAATAATGGTTATACATCCTCATTAGATGAAGTCCTCTGCTCTTGCATGACCCCATGTGACCTATGCTCATTAGAGGTGACTAGGGGACCTGCAGACTGCATGAGTGGCATCAACAGTCTGACACACCAACATTGTACAACCAGTGTGTTCAGTCTTACTACCCCCAATAGACATGGTTGTCAATGGTTCAAGTGCCATGTCACAGATGGAGAGACGTGCTGCAAAGATTGGGGCAGCAGAACCATGTGGTGCTGCCACTGACTGGGGACATGACAGGGGTTCGTTGTGAACCAAGTGTGGTAGTGGGTGCAGATGAGGATCTGTCATGGGGTATTTATTGGGGTACCCGCAAAAGGGTATTTATTGTGACAAATAGCAGTCTTACAACATGTAAATTGTGTGTTACAGTTTGTGCAGACTGTCAGCATCTGCTGTTGCAACCCCACCATAGGTTACTTGTGCACTTATTGGACCCTCTACCACCCACCACTACTGACGCAGACATGCTTTGGTGGTAGCGGGTGTGCATGTCACCCAACAGCACAGCCCTTCCTACATGGCAGCAGGCTCCTGTGTCCCTAGGGGTGGTGCACTCTGGCTCTGCAGTGCTGCCGCTATGGCTTGTTAGCCTTGTACAATTGTTTGAATATATAGACACATCTCATGATGTAGGAGGCGCACCACCACCACCAGACTGTCCAGTGCAACAGACTATTGGGCTAGGCATCCAGTATGCTGGTAAGATGTCTGCTGTGCCTCCTACTGCTCCAGTACTGGGCTGTGCCGCCCACATGTGCTTGTTATGCATGGGCATGTCACGATGGTGGGTGTCTGATTCTGAGCCTCCTCCCCTTCCTCCCTGTCCCTCTTCCCCCACCTCAACCACCATCCTTTTCTCCTCATCCCCCTCTTATTCCACCCCTACCCCTTCCTTCTCCTTCTCTGACTCCCCCTCCATTCCCTCCTCCCCTTCCTCCTCCCCTTCATCCTCCTCCTCTGCCTCCCCCTCCACTTCAACATCCTAATTCTCCTCCTCCGTCTATCCCACCTCCCCTTCCTCCCCGGCCTCCTCATACTCTCCCTCCTCCTCCTCCCTCTCCTGTACATCCCCTTTGGCTTCCCCCTCCCACTCCTCCTCCGCTTCCCCTCTTCTTCCTCTTCATCCATGTCCTCCTCTAATTCTATATCATCCTCCTCACTTTCTGATGAGCTGCTAGAGGTTCTTGCGCAACCACATACTGCTGACTGGTTAGGATGCCATGTTGTTGTTTCCTGTGCGTTGCCATGGCTGGTGGTTGCATTGCACTTCTGGCTGTGTGGAAAGGGAGAGCAGGCAATTACATGTCTGAAACCACATACCTACTGAAAATGGGACTGTGAAAATGCTTGGCAACCCAAACACAGACACACACACACACACACACTCTACAGAACCTGCTCGAAGGCTATTTCCCAGGGTAGCTGACACATCTGCTGCTCACCTGCCAGCATATATGTTGGCAGGGGAGTACTGACAAGTGCATCATGTACCTGCCTCTACTGCTACTTGATCGTGTAGTCACCGCATAATCTGGGGCTTCTGCCACCGCATGGTCTGGAATCTGCAATTGAACGTTTCCAGTGCGTGCAGTGGATAGAGATTATGGATCAAATTAGTCCCCGATTGTGAGTTCCAATACCGCAATTGTCACATACAGAGGTCAGAGCTGACAAACAGGCCACCCAATGTGCTGTCGGGCCATAGATCCTATACCGATCTAATCTCATCTACTGCAGATGTGTATGCTACAGTTCTTGCATTCAGAGCACTGGTTCTGTGCAGTTGAGCAGGAGGGTGTTATAAACAAAGGATGAGTGAACAGGTGCGCATATCAAGCCAATGCCTGGTTAGCTCAGCAAAACCAGGTTGTCAGTCATTTTCGCAACTGAAAACCAGTGCACTGTTGTACATTTGTCTGGTGGAGTCCGACCAGTGCTGTTCCGCCCTGTAGGGAGTGGTATGCATTGAGCATGAGTTCACGCTCATGGAGGGTATGTTGGGGTATTGCCTCATAGATGGAAACACAAGGAGAGCACAGGGCCCTCGAACTGAAGTACAGGTAAACACAAGAAGTGAGGGTAGGTGAGGACACTGGTGCTAATTTTATTCAAAAACCCCAATGCGTTTCGGCAGGATGCCTTCCTCAGGGGGCACACATCTTCAAAAATAAAACATTTATATACAAATACAGCAATTAAAAATAGTAAATAGTAATTAATAAAATAAAAATCACAATATAAAAAGGTAAAACCATAGATAAAAAATAGTAGGACATGAATGTAACTTATACCCATATTTAAAGTTTAAAATGTATATTGAGGGGGGCGGAGCCTGATGCCGAACAGGATGGCCGCCTAGTGTGGAGGCTCCCGGGAGACCTGCCAAGAATCCTGAATATAACGCACAATCCGCTAACACGACGTTCGCTATAACAACGGTGAGTCCACGGATGGCGGGACCTAAGCCAACTCGATTAGAGTATGTGAGTGCGTTGACTAACAGCGCGAAAAGATCTAAAACGGCGCCCATCTCCCCGCAAAAGATGGAGGCTGCACGCGAAGGGCCCGATACCTTGCAAGAGCTCCTTGTGGAGATACGAGGGGTGAAAAAGCTGGTCAAAGCCAATGATGCCTCATTAAACACTGTACACGATGAAATTAATGCATTGCACAGTAAATTCGAAGGCATCTTGCTCCGCCTAGATAAAGCGAAAGGAATCCTCTTAACTCATGGGGCTCGCCTAGAAAAAGTGGACAAGATAGAAAGACAGCTTCGTGCGTTACAGCGGGACGTCGAAGACGGCAACAACAGGGCCTGTCGGAACAATGTGCGAGTGGTTGGTGTCCTGGAAGGAGCAGAGGGCACAGACATGAGGGCCTTCCTTATGAAATTGATCCCTTCAATTCTCAAGCTTACCTTCGAGAAGGATTTTGAAATCGATCGGGCCTATCGCGTTCCATCACACGCTCCACCGCACGGCCCGCAACCACAACCTATCATTTTCGAGTCCTGCGTTACCAACAAGCTGCACAAATAATGGATGCAGCACGTATGCGAGCACCTGTGGAATTTGAGAGACGTAAAATCTCTATATATCCTGACCTGGCTAAACCCACCGTAGACAGGCGAAAGAGGTTCCTGGCACTAAGACCTCGCCTGCAGCAGATTCAAGCACGCTTTGGCCTGATGTATCCGGCAAAGATGCGCGTCACCCTGCACAACCAGACTCGAACATTTGATGAACCGGACTCTCTCCTTGCATATCTGGAGGAAAAAGAGGCAGCACAAATGCGCTGAGGGAGTCGATCGCTGATACAGAATTTACATTTGCATTAACTTGCGAAGGACTCAAGTCAAAGATGCTTGCTGAGCAAGGTCCACAATTTGACAGTATGTTTGTTGATTGTTTACTGTGTAAGGAGCTGGCGAGGCCCTTTGCCAAAAGGTTTGATACTGGCACTGATTGATTTGATCTGTTTTGATATTAATGGGGATGGGGATGGTTGTGGGAATTAATTTTTGATGTGAAATTGCTGTTGTATAAGTGGGATAACGCGTAGCATGGCCTTATGGGCGGTGGGTCACCCGAGCCAGTCCTGTCGGCTTGCGCTCACCTATAACTTTTTTGGGTAACGCCTCTCCTCTAGAGCACACATATATACATCATTCTCGACAGTCTAGTAGACAGATTAGCAACTATAGCAATTGAGGGAGGAGAGCTACTATGCTCCCCTCTGGCCTTAGTTCACATGCGATGAGAACGCAGAAGTGCCGCATTGGTCCGTTGGGCCATTTTAAGCAACTGTAACAATGGCCCCCTGTAACATTATGTCTTTAAATGTTAAAGGCGTCAATAACCCAATAAAAAGAAGAAAGATCATTGACTATGCGCGGCACAAGAAAACTGATATACTGTTACTACAAGAAACACATTTGAACCAGAGCGAATCATTAAAGCTCAGTATAAAACCCTTCGAAGTTGTGGCATACTCGGCGGCCTCTAAGAAAAAAAATGGGGTAGCCATTCTTATAAGAAAATCCCTGCATGCCATCTTATTGCATTGTCAGTCCGATGCAGAAGGAAGATGGTGTAAGGCCTTACTGAAACTGGGGGGATTGGAGATAGCTATCATATGTCTTTATGCCCCCAACGCAGATTCTCTGGAATTCTTCACTAGAATAGCGAAAGAAGTACATTTGGAAGCAGGCAAACCATTAATCCTCTGGGGGACTTTAATCAAACGATAGACTCACTGGTGGATAGACAACCCCCCGGACGGTCAAACCCTCCAAAGGGCAGCTTGTGCTTGCTTCTTTGATTAAAGAGATGGCACTGGTAGACATATGGCGTGTGCTTCACCCTACGGAACTCGAGTTTACCTATTTTTCTGCCCCACATCTGTCGCAGTCTAGAATTGATTTCTTCCTAGTCTCTAAAATGCTAGTCCCGAATATAGTGGACGCATGCATTCATCCTGTCCATATCTCTGACCACGCGGCCATCTCTTTGGTGGTACAAGATAGTAAGCTAGGTGCTGGCTCAATCGAATGGGTTTTCAATAGAGCCCTCCTTGATAATCCGGACTTTTGTTTAGAGATCAAAGGGGCCATAGCTGAGTATTTTCATTTTAATCCTGAGCATGACATCGCAGGATGGGCCTGGTGGGAAGGCTTTAAAGCAGTAATAAGAGCGGTCATAACTAGTTTCAATATCCGCCTGGCAAAACAACGGAAGCAGCAGATGGCTAGCTTAGAACAACAAATTAAGGCAGGGGAGCGGGTGTTAACTCGGCGGACTCATGCCTGTATTTTGTTGAGACTCCAGCGGCTAAGATTTCAATTTAATGCTCTGATGACTGCTGAAGCCTCACAATGTATTAAAGCACAGCAAGGGGGTTACTACCGGGAAGGTAACAAAATGGGCAGAATGCTGGCGAACGCACTTAAGGGAAGACGGGAGGCCAAAAAAATTACTGCCTTACGTACTCCGGACGGGCAAAGAATGGTAGTTAAAGACTCTGAGATAGCGGAAATTTTCAGAGAATTCTATACTCGATTATATGAATCAGAGCGAGAGTTCTCACAAGAGGGATTTGATCGGCTAGTCTCGGGCGTACAACGGCCAATCTTGAGTGAAGAAATCAGGGAAGAGTTAGATAAGCCCTTCTCGGGTGGAGAGATAAAGGATGCGATCGCCTCCTTAGCTTCCGGCAAAGCGGCAGGACCAGATGGTTTGCCCGCGGAATTCTTCAAGGCTTTTGCGGTAGACTTGATTCCCCAGCTTTCTCGATATTATGCTATGTTAACTGAGACGGAACGACAAACTGGAGATTTTTCCAAGGCTAATTTGGTGTGTTTTGAGAAACCGGGTAGAGACCCGCTGTTGGCTGCTAATTACCAGCCCATATCGCTCTTGAACGCAGATTATAAAATCTATGAGACTGTTTTGGCAACCCATCTAGCTAGGCATTTGCCTCTTTTAATCCATCCGGATCAATGTGGCTTCACTAAGGGTAGATCAACCGCTGATAATGCTAGAACGTTGTGCCATATATTGGCGGGTGCGGAACTGATGTCGGAACCTTTAGTCGGGATATCCCTAGATGCCGAAAAGGCTTTTGATCGACTAGAATGGCCCTTTTTATTTGCAGTCCTTCGATGGTTTGGCTTTGGAGCTGGCTTTATTCGAGCCTTAGAGATCTTGTATACACAGCCTGTCGCTTCGGTGTGTGTGAATGGGCTCAAGTCCCGCCCCTTTGATTTAAAGCGGGGTACTCGACAGGGCTGTCCTTTATTCCCCATGCTCTTTAATCTAGCCCTGGAACTCCTAGCCCTTCTTATTCGGCAGTGCCCGGGGATACGGGGGGCGACAGTCGCAGGATACGAAATCAAGCTCTCCGCATACGCTGATGACCTTCTCTTATTTACCTCACCTGAATCTATCCCTGAGATTTTAGCACAAATAGAACGCTATTCGGCTCATTCCGGATATAAAATTAATTGGACCAAATCTGTTGTATTTCCATTAAATGGATTGATGCATAAGGATGATGTAAATGATTTTCCTTTTGTTTGGGAGCCTGGCATGGTTAAATATCTTGGTGTCCACTACCATTATCCTTTGGAGGAAACTATCTGTTGGAACGCGAATAGGGTAGTCAATATGGTCCGGGAATTGACTTGTCAATGGTCCCCTTTAATACTATCTTGGTGGGGGCAGCTCGACACTATAAAAATGATGATAGTTCCTAAAGTCAATTACGTCTTAGAGATGGTTCCCTGTTTGTTCTCAGCTACTATATATAGCCAAATAGAACGTCTATTAAGTCAGTTTTTATGGTAAAACAAAGTTCCACGAGTCGCGAGGCTGAAATTAAAACTCAGCCGGGAACACGGGGGTGTTGGTTTCCCTGATTTTCACTCTTATCATAAAGCTTTTCTCCTTAAGCAAGGGGCTAGGTGGGTGCATGTACATGAGGATCAGAGGCCCATTTGGGTAGAGGTGGAAGAGAGACTTCTAGCGCCGTTGACATTAGATTGTACTCTGGGGATGCAACTGGAGCAGGATACTCAATATCCTCGGGTGATAACAGATACGCTCCAAGCCTTTGGGACCCTTATTACTGCATGTGGAAATGATCAGTGCCCTCCAGTTCAGCTGCCCATATGGCATAACCCTCTATTTAAAATTCAAAAGAAGCCTATTGCCTGGAAACAATGATATACGAAAGGAATTTGGACTGTGAGTCAGTTAATCGCTACTGATAAATGGAAAGACTTCAGTGAATTGCAACAAGAGTTTGGCCTCCCGTCTAAGTGCTATTTTCAATGGATGCAACGCCGGCATTGTCTGGAATGCGCAAAGATAGACTCCAAGAAAGGGATAGGGAGTGCTGGGGTGATAGAGGTTGTTCGAGAGATTGCGCAGACTGCGGGAATAGCATCGCGCTTTTATAAGAAATTAAATTTACATCAGAGGTGCCTATAAAAGTACAACAGAGTCAGTGGGAGCGTGACATAGGAATCACTCTCTCTGCACAGGAGTGGAGCAAATTTTGGTGCAAACAAGTGAGAGTCTCGAGGTCGGCCTCTATAACTCAGACTCTTTACTTTTTTGCACATAGATGTTTTTATACTCCTGATAAGATAGCGAGATGGGACAGCAATTATAGCCCCCTTTGCTGGATTTGCGATGGAGAGATCGGTACTTTGCGACATGTAATTTATGATTGCCCCGGGATACAAGATTTCTGGAAAGGTGTGTGGGCACAAATTCAACTTATTCTCAAATTTAAAGAACCACTGTCCTGGCAGGTCATTGGTTTACGATCAGCTGCGAAGCTGCCTTCTCTACCTAGAGAGGGTAGGTTCTTGCTAGATTTCATGATGGGATTGGCAATATACTTACTTGTCAGTAACTGGAAATGTACTGTCCAAGAGTGGTGGAATCGAGTGTGCTCATATAGCCAATATGAGCAAATGTTTCAAAAGACTCAGTCACCGTTCTCTCAACAGTCCCTTAAGTGGAACTTGCTAAATGATTTTGTGATGATTGCTAAAACGGGTTAGGGGGCCAGAGGGGATTGAAGCAATAATATATGTATTAGGAAATGTCGATATCAATGTAACAGCGATATATGATGGCTATGTAATGCTCTTCTTCTTCTTTTGTGACTGATCTTGCTACTTGTTTTTCATGTGAGCGGTGCTATGGAGGAGGGGGATGGGTGGGGAGGGAGGGGAAGGGTGTATGTTTTTGGTTGTCTGGTTTTAAGTTGTCTGGGGTTTCCCTGGCATATGTTTGTGTGTTATGAAAATGAAAATAAAGACTTTAAAAAAAAATGTATATTGAAAAATAAATGAAAAAATAAAAATTCCATAAATAATAAATTCATAATAATTAATATATATAAAAACATTACCAATGATATAAAGAAGAGATCAACAGACAGACACAATGAAAACATAAAAAATAAATAAGTTTAAATGCATATAAGAGACGAGGAAGATATATTTACAAAAGGCACCATGTATTTTGTTTCAGCCTTTAAAAAGACTCCATCTATCTGTACTTGAAAGCTGAAGTGTAAAAAGAGCCAATTAAAACAAATGTATCCCAGAGCCAGAGGGAAACAGGGTCATTCAGCATGTAGCAATAAACTATGGAGAGATGAAAGGAATAGAGTGTTTATAAATCTCATGAAGTCATGTAATTTGACAAGCTAGTCATAGCCAGTGAATTCAATGTGAGCAAATCAAGAGAACTCCATATAGGAGGAATGTAAAAGGGCAGTTATAGTGAACTTCAAAAAAATAAGAATGGATTAAAAAATATATATGTATATGTGTTGAAAAATAAATAAATAAATAAATACTAGTACTCATATTCCTAAACAGAGTAAAATGTATAACAGTGACGTAAAGCCTTAACCATGTATGATCCTAGTACAACCAAGGGCAATGCATAAAAAATACATAAAAAACGGGGGTATTAAAACTATTAAGGAAACAATGGGGTAAGTGAAACCAACAATGAGGAGTGTTGTTATGCTATAAAAACAAGGGCAGTGCATAGAGAAGTGTTGAAACATTTGAAAACATGAGGTGTACATTTCTAATGTAAGTATTTAATAAGCCGTTCGAAGCACATTGTACTGAGAAACATTAATGAAAACAATACTGTGAATAGCAAAAAAACGGCACAAAGAATGGTTTCAGTCAGGATAATAACCATTCTGTGTTCTAAAAATCAAAGTAAAAATGCAATAATGCCACAATGGCATGCATAAACGGGAGGACCAAGCATAGAGAGCACATACCTGATAACGAGGGAGTTCCCTAGAACATGTATAGCGTTCTAGTAACAGAGTCTCCGAAGCTCTGCAGCGTGCATAAGACGGAAAAAAGGAGGTGATAATGCCTCTGTATAAGTCTTTGGTGCGACCTCATTTGGAGTATGGTGTGCAATTCTGGAGACCGCACCTTCAAAAGGATGTGAACAGGATGGAGTCGGTGCAGAGGGTGGCTACTAAAATGATTAGTGGGCTTCATTATAAAGCATATGAGGACAGACTTAAGGATCTTAATATGTACACCTTAGAGGAAAGGCGGGATAGAGGTGATATGATTGAGATGTTTAAATACCTCCGTGGCATAAATGTTCAGGGAGAGAGCCTCTTTCAATTGAAAGCAGGTTCTGCTACGAGGGGACATGGGATGAGGGTGAAGGGAGATAGATTCAGGAGTGATATGCGGAAATATTTCTTTACGGAAAGAGTAGTGGATCCATGGAATAGTCTCCCAGTGGAGGTGGTAGAGATGAGGACAGGAACTGAATTCAAAAAAGCATGGGACCAACACAGAGGATCTCTAAAGGTAAAAAGTGGACTGTTGTAGTTGTTGATATGGAAGGACAGACTAGATAGGCCATGTGGTCTTTTTCTGTCGTCATGTTTCTATGTTTCTATATAACAGAGTTTCATGCTCATCCGGGACTCAATATTATAATGCCGTGCATGTCAAGCTCGTCTGAAGGAGCTATAGAGTGACTAAAGCAAATGACGTGACAGCAAAAACTATTGCCGATTATTTTAAGTATGCAAGAAAAATTAAATCATAGTTCTTTAAACAAAGAGTGAAATTATTGAATAAAAAATATATGTGCAAAAAATGTTTCACTGAAGGATGGCCAAAGTTTTATGGTGTGTAAAATATAAAGATTGTGATGGCTGAGGTTAAAAAATAAGATAAAAAAGGGGGATAAACAACTGATAGATATTGCACATGATACCGTGATAACTTAAAGGATAATAGATAATAAGGGAATATTAAAAAATATAGGGGTATGTTTACTAAAGTGCGGTAAACGTGAATAACGCGCGTAGTATGACGTTAACGATCGTAAGTGCAGTATAACGCGTGTAATCATGCGCCAATGACCGTTAACGTCATACTACACGCGTTAACCGCACTTAACGATCGTAAAGCCCCGCGGCGCGTTAAAACAGCGCAGAAGGTGGAGAGTGGGCGGAGAGAAGGGGTAAATGGGCGGATAGTGGGCGGGGAGAGGCTCCCCTCACACTAACGCGCTGAATTTCTGAGCTCAATTCCAACGTGAATGAAAACCTGCCGTTAAAGGCATATTACAGGGAAGAGAAAACATTTCCGTCAGCAATGTACAGCAAAACCGGGGAAACCAACAAAACGTGAGCAGTGTGATACATGTCCACGGAACAAACGTTCACATAAAAACTTTAAAAATGACAAGACACATTGTAGAAATTATAATTCAGCTGGGAAACAGTGATAGCAATGGGCAACAATGAAAAACACGCCCAGGAAAGCACCAAAAAAAAGAAATGATGTTTGGAAGGGTCTACGCTCCGTAGACCCTTTCAAAGATCATTTCATTGTAATGGGGCTTTCCTGGGAGTGGTTTTCATTGTTGCCCAATGATATCATTGTTGCCCAGCTTGGTTATGGGTGTTTGCCCCTTTTCCAGAGGTCTATTTTGAGGTTTATTTGCACCTTTGTCTCCATACAAGGTAAATGAGCCCACAGTAAACTTGTGCAGAGCAGGGTTTCTGACACGTCAGGCCGGTTTCCCTATCTCCAGGGACTGCACTGTCTCTGTGGCCACAGTGTGGTGCAACGGACACAGCCAGTGCCTGTAAGAACATAGGGTCACAGGTTCAAATCCCAGCTGGGGCTCCTGCCAACCCAGTCCCCATAGTTTTACCCACCACTAAACAGTGATAGTAAAGACACCCCTTTATTGCAGAGAACATACGCATGGTTAATACGCCTATATTTTACCACACCAAACACAGACACCAGAAACAGGCACATTACCTAGAGCAGAGTCTCGCAAATTCAGTCCTGGAGGGCCAAACACCATTCAGGTTCCATGCTGCCTCTAATAAAGATGCCTGTGCTGCAAATCTATGCACCACCCCCATGGTATGCAGATGTATCTCTTGCATAGCCATGAGGGACAGCATGAAAATCTGAACAGTGTTTGCTACACCAGGACTGGAGTTGGGGAACTCTGCCGTAAAGCAGCAGCCAACAGGGCCAGACACACCCACAAACACACCCACAGGCCCCATTGGCCAATGCCTCCTGGAGAGGCAGGACATTGGGCCCTGCCTGTATCTCCCAATACTAGCAGTTGCATACCTTAGCAATGCCACCCTACACCTGGGTATATGGTACACAGCTAACAAACGTTTCCTATGATAACTGGCAGATATCAATTCCAACGTTAAGCACAGTTTGCTCAGTGAGCTCCACCATAACAAGCATTCTGATGTCTGCGGTGTGTGTGCTGCAGGTCTGGTCTCTGACAGTGTTTACCACCCTGGGGAGTGACCCCCAACAGTCTTGCGTACCATATCCATGCCTGTACTGTGCCCAGGACTGGTGTGGTGGGTATGGCTGCTGAACACCTCTATAGTAGCACAATGCTGGCATAGGTGTGGTGGTGGCTGTCTGTCTATCCAGTGTGTGGTGGCTACAAACACCTTCCACAGCCCACACTGCCAGCAATGTTGCCAGTATTGGGCTGCCAATGTGCATAATGAGGAGCAAGGTACCATGGGTATAGGCCGGACAGGGTGGTCTGGCCAGGGTGCATCTGCACAGGGCATAGGGCAGTGACAGGCATATTTTAGTGCCCGGCCACCACCTACACAGACAGGGTGACCTCAGTATGTCCTGCTGCGAGATCACTCTCACCCTGACTGTGCAGTGACCACAGCATGGCTAGGCACCCCCATAGTGCTATATAGTATTTCCCTCATGTGATAAATATGGGTTTCCTTTTGGGGCCCAGTCACTGATGTATCTGCTTGCTGTGTATGCTGACATCCCAGTTCTGGGTGCATGCATCTCCACTGTGCACATGCACTATTGACTAACTAGCAGACTGTTTGCAGCTGGTATGTGCTGTGATGGAGTGGCTTGCAGGGTGCAGTGGCTGATGGCTTGCAGCAAGAGAATATCAGATAGTGGTGGGGTGCAGCTTACCATATCCAGGCCTAATGTCTGTCTGCTATTGTGTTATGGATGTGTACAGAGCTGCATTGACTGCCCTGTGGGGGTTGCTGTTCCCCTCTACTGCCACCTTTGCAGGGAGGTAGAATGTGAATCTATTGTTGGGAGAGCCTGTTTGCTGCCCTTGGCCCTGGGGGGGGGGGGTGGTACATGGGCCACCTGGGGGGGGTCCATGGGGGCAGCACCTGACTGAAACAGACAGAGATATCCAAGGTGTTTGTGCAGAAACTACCTATCTCACACATTAACACTGCTTTGGACCTGCGCCATGGCCTCTTTCAGCCATGGACGGTGCTGTGGACCTGGTTCTGGGCGCCTCACTGCACCCTCAGGGTGAGCACAGTACCCGCACAATGTGACGGTGTGTAGCTACTCTGTGCCAGTACAAATAAATAAATAAACACACGGTCAGTACCCCCTACCAGGCCGAGGTACTGTGGGGGTGCACATGATCGCTTCCCCCTACCAGGCCGAGGTGCTGTGGGGGTACATTCCCCATGGTGTGTATCTGTGGACGGCTGATTTGCATGTGCAGTGCATCATGGGTGTGACTGGCGCAATCCAACCCTGGGTAAATCCAGCACCTGCTCACAGGCTCAGATACACCATAGGCCATCACACGTACATCTGTTAGCATAATGCATAGGTGCAGGACACCCTAAAGAGTCTGTAATATTAGGTGCCCACGCTGGTAAAAACACACGTACCCACGCACGATTGTACGCACGCACCAATGCACGTAGCTACGCACGCAGCCACGCACGTGGCTAGGCACACTGCGAGGGTGTGTTTCTGACACCACTACTCAACGTAAAGAAAAACATGCCTCCTCATTCCCTATGTAATGTACAGGGTGATGCCTGGGCCAGCCTTCTGCGTTAGGCACACTGGGGACTCGAACCCATGCTGCCTGTAACAGCGGTCAGTACACTAACCATTGTGCTACAGCTCTGTTTCAGTGATTTGTGTCTGTACGCCTTCATACGATTAACGCGCAGTAACGCACCACGGCGCCCTGTAACGCTCGTTAGTTTTTGGAACGCGTGTTAGTGGTTACGATGTCCCGCCCATGTCCTTTTTTGGCTTTCCTTTCACTAACGCGGCTCCTAACGCGATTTGCACTAACGCAGTTTAGTAAACATACCCCATAGTTGCAAGAAGAAATGGTATTCACCAGAAAAATAAATAAGTAAAAAGGTGATATTGAAGGACAAGTAGTGCTATAAGATACATTATCTTTTGAATTTAAAAGGGCATATAAATATCTAATGTGCACTATAGAGTCAATGCAATGTGAATTTAAAAACAAAAAAACAGCAAGTGGGGCAGGGGGGAAGCAGGGAGGGGGGAAAGGAAAGGGAGGGGAGGGGGAGAGAAGCGGGAAGGGGAGGAAGAGGGGGGAGGGGGAAGGGGGAAGAAGTGGAGAGGGGGAAGGGGAAAGGGGGAGGGGAAAAGGGGGAAGGGGGAGGAGAGGGAAGTGGAAAGAAAAGGGGAAGGAGGGGGGAAGGGGGAAAGGGGAAGAAGGGAAGGGAAGAGGAAGGGGGAAGGGAGAAAGGGGAAGGGAAGGGAGTATTTGGAAAATCTAAACTCAAAACAACATAATAAATAATCAACCATTAAAAACAAATGGTAAAAACCAACAAAAAAATGGGGGGGGGGATAAAAAGGGGTGAATGGCTAAAAAATTAAAAAAAAAATAGAAAATAAAAATAAAGATAAAACCAAACAACATTGTGAGCAAAAAATTTAAAAAAAATTAATAAAAAAATATTAAAAATGACAGATAAAAAAAAGAGGTAAAAAAAAAACCGCTGCAGAGGAGACAGAGGAGTAGCAGGAGCAAACAAACTAAAAATACTCAGGAATAAAAAGGTAATAAATATTGTCCAGGTTATCTCCACATTAAAAACAAGACAAAAGTCCAGGGGGTAGAACATGATCAAACACTGCATAACACGTTGTATTCCTTCATATGAAAATTAAAAAATAAGAAATTTAAAACGTAAAACAAGCAAACTTGAAATAAAACACAATAAAAAATATTATATAATAAAAAGCTAATAAATAAAACAAATGAGATGCGCCTACAGAAAACAAAGATTCACCTCTTGGTTAAGCCCATATGAATTAACAGTATGAAGTTCGTATATAAAATGCTGTTCAAGTCTTAATAAAACCCTGTCCAGGTCACCTCCGCGCCAATGTGGTTCGACTGCTTTAATAACCAAAAATTGCAAATCTGAAACTTGATGTGTTTTTTCAATCCAGTGGGAGACCAGAGGTTTGTCCTGTACATGACGTAGCAAACAGCTTTTGTGTTTAATAATGTGTTTCTTCACTGGTCGCTTGGTTTTCGCTACATAAAGTAAATTGCAAGGGCAGCGTATAATGTATACCACATATGGCGTGTCGCAATTGGAGAAGTGATGCAAATAAATACTTTTCCCTAAATAAGAAAAGGAAGTTTTAGTGACCAGTGAATTAGCACAGACTGAACATTTGCCACAACGGAAATGCCCTTTAACTCTTGGGGTAATCCTAGGTCTGGACAGTGCTGAGGGAACGAAGATATTGGCCAAGTTGCGGCTTCATTTAAATGAAACGGTAAGTTGTTTAGACTGGAAGGCCAGAAGATTGGAAACAAGACACCATTCTTATTTCAAAATTTTTACAATGTCTCTGGATAAATTAGAAAAAGTTAAAGCACAGACCAATCTGTTGTTGGTGGCTTGTTCTTTGGTCTTCAACAATGATGCCCTATCTAAAAAGCTCTTTTGTACGCTTTATTGATGCAGTCCTCCGGGTAACCTCGTTGTGAAAATCTGTGACCATAGTTTTGGCATGATGTTCAAAATCTTGTTCAGATGTACACAGGCGACGATGTCTCAGAAAATGGCTGACAGGAAGATTTCTCTTTAAGGAGCTGTTATGAAAAGTGTCATACCTTAATAAATTATTCCTGTCTGTGGGTTTTCAAAAAAGATCTGTGACAAAACTGGTATCGCTCTTCTTAATTAGAATATCCAGATATGGGATATGATGTGTACTAAAGGTACCTTCAAAACATAGGTTGTCATCCAAGGAATTCAGCATCTTGAAAAATTCAAAGAAGCATGCCTCTGTGCCATCCCAGACTAGAAGGACATTATCGATGTATCTCTTCCATAATTTAATGTGTGCTTTAAAAAGGTGGTTGCTGGACAGATAGGTTTCCTCAAAATGGGCAACATATACTGTAAATTGGCTACATCGCGAGCCATAGAGGAGCCCATGGTCACTCCTTTGATCTGTTTATAAAAAAACTCCTCTGAAGCAGAAAAAAATTCTCTGCCATGTTTGGGGTTTTTTTTTGTTTTGTTTTTTAAACGCTATTTATTTATTGAAGTCCACACAGTACAGATCATGCAAAACAATATACAGAAGTCTAGAATTCCTCAGCAGATCAGTTATACAAATACAGCATTCACAATTTTCCCCCTCATCCCCCCACCGTCCCCCACCAAACCCCTCACCCCTGCAGCCTCTCCCTTTAGTATCCGACCCCCCTCAATGAACATACACAGTGATTACAACACCTTACTTAAGACATTAGTATCCCTTTCCCCATCCATCTTCCAGGCCTCCTCAACCCAATTGAAGCACTTCATTTCGAACACGGGGCCTCAATATCTGAATATACGGCTCCCATATCAGCAGGAATAAGGCCCAACATCGAGTACTTCCTCTAGCCCCCCTCCTCTCCATGATCATCAGCTGGTGAAAGCTGTTACGCCATTCCCAAAAGGTGGGACCAGTCGTTTCCCTCCACCTATGAAGTATCGGTCCTTTACCCACCAGACATGCCTTCCTGACTAAGAGGCGCTCCCATTTCCCTTTCGGGTGGAGTGGTCCAAGCTGATCTAATACCACAAGCGTTGCCGTCCAGCGGATCTGTTGTAATACATATGTTGCCCTATGCCTATACCTTGTATTTCATTAGACGCCTCTATTCGTCATATCAGAAGGTCTAGAGACAGCACAAAAAGCAAAAGTGATAGTGGGCATCCCTGTCTCGTTCCCCTCTCCAGGGTAAATTCATCTGACAGTACTCCGTTACATAACACTCCTGCAGTGGACCTCGTATTGTGATACCGCGGGCCCTCTGACGCAAGGAAAGAAAGTTTTAAATCTTGAAAAAAACAAGATTTACCTGCAATTACGAGAAGGGACACATAGAGGGAGCAGGAGAGCAAGCCTGGAAGTGGAAGAACCACACCTCTATGGGCAGGACTCAGAAGCAGCTGCTCTGGATTTAAGCCGGGACAGAGCATTGCAAGGGAGGAAGCCAAGGCAGCCAAGGAGCCAGCCAGAGAGGCAGCCAAGGGGCAAGCCAGAGAGGCAGTCAAGGAGCAACCCAGAGGGGAAGCACAGGAGGAGGCAAGGAGCTTGGCAGAGACCTTCACAGGAAGCGCAGGAAGGAAGCAGTGCCAAGGGAAGCTCCAGAAGCCGGAGTCAGAGACCGAGGTGAAGTCACTGACAAACCCAGAAGAGCTCAAGGAGTGAAAGCTACTGGGAGAGCAGGCCGAGCTGAAGGCCCAAGAGCAGGCCTAGAGGAAGGCCATACACAACTGCAAGAGGCAGTCATACAGAGGACAGCCAAGGAAGGAGAGGCTTATCCTTCTAACTGGAGAAGAAACCTTCAAGAGGAAAAAGGTACTTTTAGAAGTTTTTACAAAAGTAACTTGAAGGAGGAAAGAAAGGTTCATAGCCTTAAGAGAGAGGATATAGCTGAGAGGGCGTGGCCCCTAACCAACTGCCACAGGGGTGGAGGTGGAAGACAGGCCCCTCAGCAGCAGCCTTACCTCAAAAGAATTATACCTCATTCTAAAACAGGAAAGATATCCTGGGATCGTTGGAAATTACCTGAAGCAAAAGACTTTCAGACTAGGCCTCAAGCCTTTCACAAGAAGCCTAGAGAGAAACAAAGGGCTAGCTTTTATCTGGATAATAAGGACTGTTTTAAACCAGAAATACCAGATAGGTTTTACAGGAAAAAGTTTAGTGCTGCCAGAGACTGGAAGAAGCAAACCTTTAATCCTGAAACAGCAGTAAGCCCAGGGAGTTATAATATACCTAAAAGCCGACGCCCCAAACTCCCAAGCCAGCACTGGGATAACGGTATGGACGGCATGCTTTTAGAAAACCAGGTTTTAACATCCCAGAGATCTCAGAGACCTCAGATTCGGACCCCCGTAGAAATGGAATGGCTGCCAGGGGAATCTGAGGGTATTGAAGACATGGAACCAATGGAATGTGATTATTGCACAAGGAGATGTGTTTAAGTAAAAGGCAAACAAATCCCATGTATGCAAAGAATACTGGGAAACCTTATGTTTTAAGTTGGTGACGGATAACCATGTTATTTTGAGTGTTTTTGCTGATTCACATTTTGATGCAACCAAAGTTTGTGTTCTGTTACTCATTACCTCATATTTTGAACTTCTTTATGCGCAAAGGTGAAATAAAAGCCTTTTCTTTACCCTACACTTGGCAAGAGTTACTTTTTAGGAAGTTGACCTTGAGGCTGACAATGAGGCCTGCTACCTCATTGACCCTCACAACAGGTCAACCCTGAAACCCTTTATTTCTTATGCGCTCCCCAGCCCCTGTGGAACCACTACGCCGCCACCAGAGGGGGCTGAGGGGGACAGTATATAGAAGCTCTACCATATTGCAAAAAGAGGCCCCAAGTCCATACTGTGGCAAGAGAAATCTGATGTAATCCCAATTCACTTGATCAAACGCCTTTTCCGCATCAAAGCTAATCAAAAGCGACTGCAGCTTCCTTCCCCGTACCCACTCCAACGAGGCCACAATTTTACGTAGATTCCGCACCGCATATCACCCTTTTACAAAACCTACTTGAGAGTTATGCAGCAGTTCCCCTAAATACCTTGGCCAATCGGTCTGCCAGCACCTTAGCCAATATTTTCACATCAAAGTTCAGCAAGGAAATAGGCCAATAGGAGGCAGCATTTAAAGGATCTTTCCCTGGTTTATGTATCAGTATAATGTGCGCCCGATTCTCCCCCCACCTGAACCCCCCATGATCCACCCTTCTATGATACATCGCCATCAGGGAGGGGGGCCTCCTCTCTCAGCAACTTATAAAATTCCGCCCCAAACCCATCCGGGCCAGGCACTTTATGACAATCCGCTCTCAGAATGATCCATTGGATCTCCTCCTCAGTCACTGGATCATTCAACTGTGCTTATTGAGCCAACGTTAGCCTGGGCAATCTCACTTGTTTCAGGTACTCAGCCATCTCGGTCTGAGACCCTTCTCTCTCTGCATAGAGCTTCTGGAAAAATGTCCGGAACACTTGGGCAATCGCCCGTCTTTCCTTATGCAGTTGCCCGTGGTCATCCCGGAGTGCCGCCACAGTGCCGGTCCCTCTGTTGCCTTTAAGGCAACTCGCTAGTAACTTTCCCGGTCTATCCCCATATCTATAGAGTTGAAAGCGGTAGTACAGAAACGATTTCTTGGCCCTTTGGTATAGTAGCTCATTTAGGGCTATTTGAGTCTCCCACATTCTTCTCCTATTCGCTGCCGACAGACATGACGCTTGCCTCCTCCGCTCTCTACCTACCTGCTGTTCCAATCGAACAATCTGTTGCATCAACATTTTCCTTTTCCTCCCTACGTACCCTATAATGTCCCCCCACAGGACTGCTTTCGCAGCTTCCCAGAAAAGCTCTGGATCTTCCCTATGTTGAGCACTGTGAGTTGAGAACTCCTGCCACCGCTGTCTGCGGTAACCATGAAACTCAGGGTCTCTGTACAATTCCATTGGGAATCGCCAGATTCTATCCCACGTGTTCGCCTCATACCATTCCATTTTCACCCAAATCAACACATGATCAGAAATCTCAATAGGCCCCAATTGCGCATCTTCTATTTGGGCAAACAGCCGTTCCGAAACCAGCACATAATCAATGCGAGCACTCGACCCATGCGTTCTTGACTGATGCGTAAAATCCCTTTCCAATGGGTGCAACAATCGCCAGGGGTCTACCACCCCTAATCTCCGCCTCAGACCCTGTAGCACTCCAGCACTCTGTACATGCACTCTATCTCTACCCCCACTAGAAGTATCTAGCTCAGTGTCCATGACTCCATTAAAATCACCTGCCAGGATCAGAGGAGCCTCTGGCAGCTGCTCCACTCGTGAACGCAAGCTTGCATAGAACGCCCGATCTAACACATTTGGACTATACAGATTCCCCAGCACCACAGGCCTCCCCTCCAGCATCCCATACAAAAGAACAAATCTGCTCCCTCACCCACATGAAAGCTCTCTTGAACGAATCTAACGCGCCTATGTATCAGAATGACCAATCCACCTTTCCTTCCTGTCGCCGGAGCCCCCCAAACTTGCCCCACCCAGTCTCTCCGAAGTTTAATGTGTTCCTCAGCAGTCTGGTGGGTTTCTTGCAGCATTGCAATATCACATTTTTGCCTCGCTAAAGCCTGCAATATCTTGTATCTCTTAATGGGATTTCCTATCCCACACACATTCCACGATATAGAAACATAGAAACATAGAAACATGATGACAGAAAAAGACCACAAGGCCCATCTAGTCTGTCCTTCCATAACAACAACTACAACAGTCCACGTTTTACCTTTAGAGATCCTCTGTGTTGGTCCCATGCTTTTTTGAATTCAGTTACTGTCCTCATCTCTACCACCTCCACTGGGAGACTATTCCACGGATCCACTACTCTTTCCGTAAAGAAATATTTCCGCATATCACTCCTGAATCTATCTCCCTTCACCCTCATCCCATGTCCCCTCATCGCAGAACTTGCTTTCAGTTGAAAGAGGCTCTCTCCCTGAACATTTATGCCACGGAGGTATTTAAACATCTCAATCATATCACCTCTATCCCGCCTTTCCTCTAAGGCAGCGATGGCGAACCTATGGCACGCGTGCCAGCTGTGGCACGCGAAGGCCTTGCAGCTGGCACGCGGGCCATAGGTCCGCAAAAAAAGAAAAAGCTGTCTCTGACTGCGGACGCGGCAAGGGCAGAATGCAGCGTCCCGCGGGGCCCCCTCCGCCCGCTAAGCCCCTCTGCAAGAGCTTTCAGATTCGCGAGGGAGAGCGTCTCCCTCGCGTCTCTGTTAAGCCCGCAGGGGCTAATGGGAAATTTCCCATCAGCCCCTTTAGACGCGAGGGACTGATGGGAAATTTCCCATTAGCCCCTGCGGGCTTAACAGAGACGCGAGGGAGACGCTCTCCCTCGCGAATCTGAAAGCCCTTGCAGAGGGGCTTAGCGGGCGGAGGGGGCCCCGCGGGACATTGCAATCTGCCGCGGCAGCAGCCAGAGCCTGCTTTTTTTAAAAAAAAATTTGCCGGGGGGGTTAGGACTGCTAATGGGCAGGGGGGGGGGTTAGGACTGCTAATGGGCAGGAGGAGGGGGGGGTTAGGACTGCTAATGGGCAGGAGGGGGGGTTAGGACTGCTAATGGGCAGGGGGGGTTAGGACTGCTAATGGGCAGGAGGGGGGGGGTTAGTACTGCGAATGGGCAGGGGGGGGAGGTTAGGAAAGCTAATGGGCAGGAGGGGGGGGTTAGGACTGCTAATGGGCAGGGGGGGGTTAGGACTGATAATGGGCAGGAGGGGGGGGTTAGGACTGCTAATGGGCAGGAGGGGGGGGGGTTAGGACTGCTAATGGGCAGGAGGGGGGGGGTTAGGACTGCTAATGGGCAGGAGGGGGGGTGTTAGGACTGCTAATGGGCAGGGGGGGTTAGGACTGCTAATGGGCAGGAGGAGGGGGGTTAGGACTGCTAATGGGCAGGAGGGGGGGGGTTAGGACTGCTAATGGGCAGGAGGGGGGGTGTTAGGACTGCTAATGGGCAGGGGGTTAGGACTGCTAATGGGCAGGTGGCAGGAGGAGGGGGGTTAGGACTGCTAATGGGCAGGAGGGGGGGTTAGGACTGCTAATGGGCAGGAGGGGGGGTGTTAGGACTGCTAATGGGCAGGGGGGGTTAGGACTGCTAATGGGCAGGAGGGGGGGGCTTAGGACTGCTAATGGGCAGGTGGGGGGGTGTTAGGACTGCTAATGGGCAGGAGGGGGGGTGTTAGGACTGCTAATGGGCGGGCGGGCGGGCGGGCGGGTGGGCGGGGGGGGGGGTAGGACTGCTAATGGGCTGGGGGGGTAGGACTGCTAATGGGCTGTGGGCTGATGGGGGCTGTCTGGAAATGGGGTGATGGGGGTTTAGGGCTGGAAGTGAGTTGATGGGGGGGGGCTAGGACTGGTATTGGGTTGGGGGGTTGCTAGGACTGGAAATGGGCTGATGCAGGGACTAGAAGGGAATGGATGCTGGGTGAGGCTGGAACTAGAAGGGAGCTGATGTTGGGGGAGGATTAGAATGGGATGGGGCTGGGAGAGTAAAATGGAGAGGGGAAAAATATTTTGTGTGGGAGGGATAAAAAATCTACAATTGGCCGGGTATTGGGAGAGTAAGTGGGGATTGAGGATGGAGGGGTAAAATTTGAGTGGATGAAATAGGAATGAGGAAAGAGCAAAAGGAGAAAGATTAGTATGTTAAAGCGGATGTAGAGAGAGAGAATGGAAAAAAAAACTAGAAGAGAGAAGAAAGGACAAATGGACAGCAGATGATGGAGAGTTAGCAGAAAACATGAAGAAACCAGAAGAAAGTGGCTGGAGCAATTGCAACTGTGTAACTGAGCTGAGGTATTCTGTTTATGTAATTCCTTTTTGACATTGCCACTTGTTCTCTTTCCCCAGTAGGTCATGTATTGTTATTGTCTGAAATGTATTGGTTTAATATTTGCAGTGTTGCCTTTTGATAGGTATGGTGTGGTGCTTTGTGAGTCCTGGTAGTGCTGTTAGGATACGGCGGGTTTGCTATTGGTTCTAAATGGGCAGTGTTTGTAGTAGTTCCTAATGTGCCTGGCGGTTGGCACTGGATTATAGTAATGTAGAAATCTTTTAGTCTGTCTTTATCCATACACTCATTAAGAGACATGTTTACTAAAAGTTAGTGTATGTTAGCATTATGCAAATATTTATGCAAATTGACGTGCTGGCACTTTGAGGAAATTCTTTGGTTTTGTGCGGCAGTTTGGGCACTCGGGCTCAAAAAGGTTAGCCATCACTGCTCTAAGGTGTACATATTAAGATCCTTAAGTCTGTCCTCATATGCTTTATAATGAAGACTACTAATCATCTTAGTAGCAACCCTCTGCACCGACTCCATCCTGTTCACATCCTTTTGAAGGTGCGGTCTCCAGAATTGCACACCATACTCCAAATGAGGTCGCACCAAAGACTTATACAGAGGCATTATCACCTCTTTTTTTCTGCTAGCCATTCCTCTCCGTATGCACCCAAGCATCCTTCTAGCTTTTGCCGTCGCCTTTTCTACCTGTTTAGCTACTTTAAGATCATCGGACACAACTACGCCTAGGTCCCGCTCTTCTTTAGTGGACAAAAGTACTTCACCTCCTATGCTGTATTGCTCCTTTGGATTGCTGCAGCCCAAATGCATGACCTTACATTTTTTAACATTAAATCCCAGCTGCCAAATTCTAGACCATTCTTCAAGCTTAGCTAGATCCCTCCTCATGTTATCTACACCTTCCTGGGTGTCTACTTTATTGCAGATTTTGGTATCATCCGCAAAGAGGCAAACCTTACCCGACAGCCCTTCCTTATGACCTTCAGGTCAGTGGGTAACCATAAAACTCAAGCCATTCTGCAAATGCATTATCGTGAAGAAGGACCCCCCCCCCCCCAGCCTGGGGCCCATCCTCATCACCGTGTATTTACCCCCAATCAAACCCTTTAAACCTGGTTAGGCTGCCCCCTCCCCCTTTCCTCCCCACTCCTTCCCTCCCAATCTCTATCCCCACTTTCTCTCCCCTTTCCCTCCCTACTCCCCCCTCCCCCCACTTTCTTGCCCTACCCCCCATCTTTCCTCCCTCTCTTCCTCCCTTACCCTTTAACTTCATCCAAATGCGTTTGGTGCCCCTCTACTCCTCTCTTCGTAACTGTTCCACCTCTTCCCCCTTGAGGATCTCCCCTGTCCCCATTCACCCCCCTTTGCCCCCCAGCCCAGTTCAATCCACCCCATGCCTATCCCATTCTCCGTTCAAACGTAAACCCAAAAGCATTAGAACATGCAACATTAATACAATAACTTTGAACACTTCGAACATCTAAGCCAGTTTCCAAACTGACTCTCCACTTCCGCCAAGGCAGCATGGCCTCCTCTTTCTTTGTCTCAATTCCTCAGTCTCTACCGTCATAGGCCACGCTCTCCTGATCACTGCTTTGTGAACCTAGTGCGGCCGTTGCTCTCCTCCTAATCTCTTCCACATATGATGTTGCTGCCTTGGCTGAATCAAATGTCCTGCGCACCCCCTCATGAGTGAAGATAAGACGGGCGGGGTATTGCACTAAGAATTTGATATTGTTGTCTATCAGCGTTTGACACAGGGGGCCATATTCCCTTCTGCGCTGTTCCGAAGATGTCGAGTAGTCCTGCACTATTCGCAACTTGACATTGTCTTTGGAGACCACTCCCAATCTCTGTACTGCTCTTAGCACAGCTTCTTTTTGCGAGAACCTGAGGAATGTCACCAGGACCACTCTAGGACGGCCATCATTCGCTCTCCTAGGCCCTATACGATCGGCTCTTTCAATTTGCACAGAAACGCCTTCAGAATCCCCTTCCAATAATTGCATCACCAGTGCCTCCAAATAAGATTTTAAGTTCTTATCATCTATATTATCCGGGACTCCCAAAAAGCGCAGATTGTTTCGGCGAGACCTGTTTTCCAGATCATCTATCTTATCCTCTTGTCTCTGTAACATCTTTCTCATACGACCAACCTCTTGTTGGAGCTCTAGCACATGCTCCTCCGCTTGTTCAATCCGATGTTCTGCCTCATGCATTCGACTACCCAGAGCCTCCACCGAGGTTTGCAGAAGGTCCATCCTGCCCTTCAGATCTTCAAATTGCACGGAAAGTGCCCCCACCACTGCCGAGGAGATCTCTTCTGCCAGTTCCAGCGTGGTTGCAGCTTTCGGAGGTGTGTGATATTCTGTTATTTTATGCTGCTTGGCTACCCTCTCCTTTTCACGGCGCCCCCCTTTCTGCATTGACGCCATTGTCTTCTCCTTCGGCTCTTCCACTCCTTGCCTCCATACTTCTGCCATTGGTCTGCCCTCCAGTAAAAAAAAAAAAAGGGGGGGCCCAATGCACCACCTCTGGCCGAGTCACCCCAATCATCAGATGCTTATCTAATCATCAGCTCACAGCAGCAAGGAAACCCGGGCCACCATTAATTTTGTTTTAACTCAGTTGAATTCAGCGTGCCAAGGGCCTCAGTTTCCCGGTTAGGCAGTTTGAACACCTCAGAGGAGGTGAAATCCAGAAATCTTAACCAAAGACTCAGCCATTTGCAAATTGAAGCTTGTCAGGGGCAGCACCCGCGATCCGTTGCTCTTCTGACAGCTCTGGAATGTGAGAGGGGGGGGGGCCGTTAATTTCAGGCAACTGAATCTTTTCTTTTTCTCCCCTTCTTTCCCTTCCTCCTCTCTCCTCAGGCAGTGAAACGGAGCTGGTCCAACAGAGCCAAGCAGCCTAAATCTTGGATCATGTAGGCAAGGGGGAAATCAGCCAGCCAGCAGCTCACCTCCAGCTCATGTCAGACAGCCCTCCTTTTTTCTGTTGGCCTCGAATCGCAGGCTCTACATCCTCCACACAGCTTATTCGTCTCAGCAGGGGAGAGAGATCTGGAGCCCAAACCCAGCGACTTAGCTAGTCGGGAACCAAAGTTCATCCTGCAAAAGCCTGTCAGGGGCAGCGTCAGCGATCCGCCTTTCTCCCGCCAGCTCTTGAAAACGGAAGCAGAACGGTCCTGCTTCACTTGTCAGCGCGGTGAACTTTTGAACTTCTGTCAGCCCTGGAGCGCAGAGGGGAAGCCGGAACTCCACTTCAAACAAGAATCCAGCTCTGTCAAACGAGGTGGGAGGTCCTGAGCCCAGGATCAGCTTAAAAAGTACATTTCTTTGGCGTTGTGGAGCAATAGGGCCCGGAGTTCACACGTCTTACCAGCCATTTTCGAATCTCTGTCATGTTTGTTTTATTTTTGAAGATGTGTGCCCCCTGAGGAAGGCATCCTGTTGAGTGACTTCACTGTTGGTATATCAGTAAAAATCATTTAATTCTAATTTCTGAGGAAGAAATGTAAACATTGCTTTTATGTAATTTCTCAACTGAATTCTCCTGTTGTTCTTTTTTAATTATCACTGCTATCAACGGGCTTAATCCCTAAGCGTGAGCGTCTAACCTGGCAAAGCAGCAGCTCTTCCATTCCTTTAGCTGTATTGCCATCTTGTGGAGAAAGCAAACACTTTAACTTCGGTGAAGGAGTTTTTTTTGCCTGTTCTTTATTTCTTCAGCCTTTCCTATAATCCCAGGAGTGAAAAGTGCTCAGGTGTCAGGTACTTCTACAGTCTACAGCTGAGCAGCAAAAACAGCTACCACCTAAAACAGGCCTAGAGCAGTAGACAGCAGCTGCAACAGCAGCCGCAGGCCCTGGCTAAAGGACCATCATCCCATAGTCAGTAGTGAACTAGGGACAGGAGAAGACAGGCTACAGGAGAGAGAGAAAAATTAAGAAGAAAAAAATGAGCAAAAAAAGGAAATATACAGTTGTGATCAACAGTATTGACACCTTTGCACTTCAACTCCTTAATTCCAATATCTCCTAAAAAAAAAGTGGCCAGTGAAATGGCTTTGGACTATACTGTATATGAACAAATATTTGACACATAAAAGAATCAAATAAAGCAAGACCAATTCAAAAAATGAGATAGCAGGAAATAGTATAAAAACTGGAACATTGCCGAGACATGATTATTTCTAACAAAATCAAAGCTAAAAAGCCTGGGGGGCGGAGTCTGCCGCATACGAAGATGGCCGCTTAGATCGGAGCTGCCTCTCAACATTTTAGAATCCGGAGCTGATATAGGAGACGGGAACCCCTGGAAATACAAATTCGCGTTAGAGGGAACTACGGGGAGATGTCTACGCTAAAGCCGGCCAGACTGGACTTTCAGCAGACGTCGGGGCAGTCAAATAAACGGGCTAAACAGGAGCTTGCCTCCCCTCAGAAAATGGCGGCCGATAAAATCACGTCAGAAGGGGTGCGGGAGATATTACAAGAACTGAGATCTGTAAAAGTAATTGTCACCACTAACTCCGGGACGCTAATGCAGGTCCAAGAAGACTTACATGAGGTAAGAGAACGACTGGGCGATCTGACCAAGCGCCTAGATGACGTAGAGGCCGAGGTGGACAGGCAGTCCTCTGTGCTTGCCCAGATAGGCCCGCTGGTCCAGAGGGTCACAGCGCTGGAAGTGCACGTTGAAGATCAGTCCAACAGAGCCCGGAGAAGCAATATACGAATCTTGGGAATCCCAGAGGGACGAGAGGGGTCAGATCCTATTACCTTCCTTGAGAAATTCATTCCGGAGATCCTGGGAATTACCTTCGAACGGGCCCTGGAGTTAGAGCGTGCACATCGAGTCCCGTCGCACCCGACTTCTCACACCCCGAGGCCCCGACCGTTCGTCGTGAAAGTACTTCGATACCAGCACGTAATGCAGATTATGCAAGCGGCAAAACGGAGACAAAATTTGCAACTGGACGGGCAAAGAATATCTTTTTTTCCAGATCTCAGTAAGCTGACGGCCCAGCGTCGGAAGGAGCTCTTGGCCTGCAGACCTATGTTGCAACAACTACAGGCACGTTTTGGCCTTTTTTACCCCGCTAGTATGAGGGTGACCCTGGACAATAGTACCCACACCTTTACGGAGGGTCCCACGCTCCGTGCATTTCTGCAAGATCGAGTTCGGATGGAGGTGGGGACTTGAAAGAAAATGAAGATTCTGTAAAGGTGCAGCGTTGCTTAGTGGTAGGCTGTGATTTTGAGGGAGATTCTTGTTTTAATCTCCAGTTCCCCTAGTACGAAACTGGGGGTATGGGTAGATGTTGGGTTCACTAAAAGTAATTATGTTAATACTATACCAATGTATAATCCTTAAATGAAAATTGTATGCAACAGATACATGTGTTTTGTGTTGGGGGATTCCTGTTTCCTAGTCAGGCTCAAAGAATGTAGCTGGTTGCCCTTTTTCATTTAATGTTGGGAGGGGGAGGGTTGGGCCTAGATGGGCGGTTGGGGCTTCGCCGGGCAAGTTGTATTTGTTTATGGCATAATACAGCCAGGTTGTATGGTTGCAAAATTAAGAAAGCTTGTTATTCTATCCTTGGGGCAGTTGACCGTGAATGTCATCCTCGTATATCCCAGTGGGGTCAAATATGGCTAACTACCGAGTGCGGGTGTTGTCCCTAAATGTCAAAGGCATCTCCAACCCCGCCAAGAGGAAGAAAATCCTAACTTACTGCAAACATCAAAACGCAGATGTTGTATACTTACAAGAGACCCATTTGTCCCTCTCGGAGTCTTACAAAGTGACGGACAAGACCTACCAGAATATCCTCTCTGCGCCAGCCCTTAAGAAGAAAGGAGGGGTCATCATACTTGTTAAGAAGGGCCTTCCCTTAGCAGTGAAAGAGACCAGGATTGACCCGGCAGGGCGCTGGGCTAGGGTGACAGCGCAACTCAGTGGAGACCCCTACACATTCATGACGATTTATGGCCCTAACACTGATGACCCACAGTTCTTCATTCAGGTCATCCAGGAGCTCCTAGGCACCGGGTCCTCACAAATTATTCTAGGGGGTGACTTTAACCTTATACCTGACCCTCTCATGGATAGAACTCCCTATAAGCCACAGCACAAGCCTCAGTCATCTCAGGCGCTATTGAATATGAAGGACCTGCTTGGGCTACTTGACCCCTGGAGACTCTTCTCTCCCTATGACAGAGAGTACTCCTTCTATTCTCTACCCCACAACTCACAAACTCGAATTGATTACTTTTTAACTTCCAAGACGCTACTACCTAAGGTTGTGGGCGCAGGTCTGCTCCCTAGAACAGTTTCTGATCACTCTGCGGTTTTCATAGACCTTAGTGTGGGCCCTGGCAAAAAATCTCAGGGACGGTTCTTTTTTGAGAAGTCCTGGTTAGCAGATGAGGAATTCCGCACCGCTATGAAGGCAGCTATTTCAGAATACTTTGCTGTTAATCGATACGGGGATACCTCAACGTGGGCCTGGTGGGAGGCCTTTAAGGCTAACGTCCGAGGGCATATGACAACCTACAAGATTCGCAAGCGCAAAGCAGAGGTGAAGAGAAGGACGGAGCTGGAGGTGGAGATCCGAGCGGGTGAACGACTCCTGGCCCGGCAGGCAGACCCGACAGTCCTGTTGCGCTTGCAGAGGCTCCGGGCCCAGTACAATGCTCTCTTGCAAGCGGAAGTTACTGAGTCTCTCAAAATGCAGCAGGGGAGATGTTACCATGATAGCAACCGGGCGAGCTCTCTACTTGCGAGCGCGTTAAAAACGAAGCGCGCGGTAACTCGGATTGCCGGTTTGAAAGACTCTGCAGGAGTGTTAAAAGTATCAGATGAAGAGATCTTAGCAATCTGTGAAATATTCTACTCCAAGCTATATCAGTCCGAAGTCACATGTGACAAGTCAACGTTCTCCACTTTCGTCTCCTCATTCGAGGGCCCCCAGCTCACGCAACAACAGCAACAACTCCTTGCAGCACCGATCACATGCAAGGAGATCCGTGCCGCCCTCAAGCAGCTGGCAAAAGGCAAAGCTAGTGGCCCAGATGGGCTACCAGTGGAATTTTATGAGGCGTTTTCAGACCAGCTGATCCCAGAGCTACTATTTTACTATGAGGGGTTGACAGAGGACTGCCCAGCGGTAGGGGCACTGGCAGCTGCGACGATAGTGATCCACCCCAAGCCAGGGAGAGACCCGGAGAAAGTTGAGAATTACAGACCTATCTCCCTGTTGAATGTGGATTACAAAATCTACACTAAGATCCTGGCCAATCGACTATCCAAGGTCCTGGGGACACTTATCCATCCAGACCAATGCGGATTCATGCCGGGGAGATCCACGGTAGATAATGGTCGTCTACTAGACCATGTTCTCCGGAAAGCGCAACAGGTGGCTCTGCCAATAGTAGGCCTTGCGTTAGATGCAGAGAAAGCGTTCGACAGGGTCGAACTCTCCTATCTATTCCAAACCATGTGCTGGATGGGGGTCCCTGACAGATTCCTGAAGAGCGTCCAACTCTTATATGCCAGGCCGGTGGCTCGGGTGGCGGCGAATGGCGCTACTTCCCAGGAATTCCTACTTACAAGAGGCACTCGGCAGGGATGTCCTTTGTCCCCCCTGCTGTTCAACCTAGCCCTGGAACCTCTGCTTCTTAGAATTCGACAGATGTCCAGTATAATGGGAATGCCGTTGGAAGGCTATCAATGTAAAGTGTCTGCCTATGCAGACGATCTCCTATTGTTCCTTGATGTGAATTCGTTGGATATCACCTTGCAGACTATTGAGGAATATGCCTGCATATCGGGATATAAGTTAAATTTGGAAAAGACTATAAGCATACCACTCACGGCTGCAGTTTCGGAAGACTTGCTTCGACGGTACCCCTTCCAAGTGGAAAAATCGTCCTTCAAATATTTGGGGGTCACCTATGGTATCACCTTAGCAGATACGATCTCCCTCAATGTAGACCGCTGTAACGAGATCCTGCAAGAATGGGTCCAAAAGTGGTCACCACTAAACTTGACATGGTGGGGGCGTCTAGAAACCATTAAAATGGTTATTGTCCCCAAACTCACATATATTCTAAGTATGATCCCAGTGCTCTTTGACAAAAAATTCTACCAGGACTTGGAGAGAAAACTACTGGTCTTCCTATGGGAGAAGAAAACACCGCGGATTGCAGCTTGGAAATTAAAGCTTCCTAAGAAGCGAGGAGGGGTCCACTTTCCAAATTTCTATTGGTATCACGTTGCAGCTATACTAAAACAAGGCTCTTGGTGGGCGGAGGAGTTGGACGTCCCGGGAGCCCCCATTTGGCTCCTTGTGGAGGCTGCGGTGAACGGCCCTCTCCCGCTGCGATACTGTATTGGAGCAGCTGTACAACAAACCCAGACGAGCAATGGGATCCTACAGGCCACCCAGCAAACCTTTAACCTTGTGACACCGCTTCTGGGAGACGAACAGACCTTTATGGATGCCACTCCGCTCTGGTTTAACCAGCGTTTTAAGATAGGAGGGACATGTATTGCATGGACCACTTGGATACGGCATGGTATCTTCAGCCTGGGTCAACTCCTTAGTGGACGGAGCTATAAAACCTTTGCAGAGCTGCAATTGGAATTTCAACTTCCATACAAATGCCTGTTCCAGTGGGGTCAGCTGCGACACTGCTTGAGTAAAGCAGGTGTGACGCCGTTGCATAGGGTCAGTGGAGAACTGTCATATCTCCGGGTTCAAGAGCTCCGGTTGGGAACTGGGCTGATATCGAAGTTTGTGGAGATCCTCAGGTCAGCAGGTGGCCGTCATCCCAGAGGCGCTCGGTTGATATGGGAAAATGAAGTTGGACCCCTATCAATCCCGGAAAAGTGGACTTTCTTCTGGGGGTCCCAGATAAGGATATCGAGGTCAGCCTCGCTTACGCAGACGCTGTATTTTCTAGCGCACCGCGCATATCTGACCCCGGTCAAGATTTCCAAATGGCAAATGCAGGAGGATGATCGCTGTTGGTCTTGCGGCTCGGAAGTTGGGACCCTGGCGCACATGCTCTACTACTGTCCGCAGTTATCGGCTTACTGGCAAGGGGTATGGCAGAGTGTGCAGAGGTTATGCTGGATCGACACGCCCTTAACTTTCCAGATAGTCATATATAAGTCTCTGGCGGATGTGCCAAATCTCCAACGGCAGCAGTTCACGATGTTCGACTTACTGTTAAGTTTGGCACAGAAGGCCATTATGAGCCATTGGAAGACCTTCAGTACCCTGAACGTGGCATACTGGTGGAACTTAGTTAGCTATCACCGGTCCTGTGAGATGGCATATGTTAAACTGAATCCTACCTTTGGCAGTCTGCTGAGAAAATGGGACACCCTTAACTTGGAACAATGTTAATCGTTATTTAGCATTTAGCATGGAGGTATGACATTTACGGTCTTTTCCCCTCCCCCCCTTTCCTTCCTGCCTTGATGCTTAGGTTAATTGTGAATAGGTAATGAGCCTGTCTGTATCTGTCTTTTGCTTAGTTTATTCCATTCGTTATTGTAATGTTTTGCTTGTTATGTTTGCAAATTGATAAATAAAGTTTAAAAAAAAAAAAGCTAAAAAGCCTAAACTTAATTAATCAAAACCAAAAATTAGTTTTTTTACAACAATGTCCTAGAACAAAAATAAGTAAAAAGTGACCTTCTTTAATATTTTTTATATACATTTTTGTTGGAACCTTTGTTGAGAATGGAGAATGCTGTTCGAATAACAAAGTTTTCCTTTTTAATCTGTATAAGTTACAGTAAATAAGCGTCTGGGTTTTCTCAAAACCTAATTTCTCATTCTCCCTGTACCTGAGAGCCTTTGTGCTAGCTAACGGAAGGAGCAATGAAAAAGCAACTTCCTTTCTTTTCCCTTTCATATTCTCTATGTGCAGCATGTACCCTTCTTTTCCCCATCCCCCACCTCTTCCCTCATTGCGGTTGGCAAGGGGCCTTTGAGCACATGTGCACACTCAAGGCCTGTGTGACCTGCCTCTTGCAACGCATGCTTTGTGTTTCAGAGGGGTGGAATGCAGTAAACTTTGAGTGTGCAAGGGCTTACATTGATTGTGCCTTTTACTTCCATTGATATGCTGTACTAGCACAGCCCCCGGAATTGTGGTACTGTAGCAGATAAACGAGTGAAGAAAGAAACACCCAAGGAGTCTTAGAAGGAAACAACGGTTTAATGTACACAGACCCAGAGAAAATAGTTTTTCCAAATTCTGGGCCCCCACCAGAGGGCTCAGAGAGATTATATAGACTTCTTATCAGGTTATTACAGCATTTCTTCATGATTGGTCACTTTATTACTGTATAGTCCCGATTGGAGAAAGTCTACCGTACTCTTATCTCTAGCGAAGCAGAGGGAGAGAAGTTATCTCTAGCAAGCAGAGAGAGCAGCAGGACAAAGGAATAGGGGAGGGACAAGCATGTACCAGGGTATGATGTCACCACGAGGGGTGTGTCCTTTCACTTAACCCTTCCAGCTCTCAGCCCTGCCTGGATTTCTACCTCATTCCCCACTTTTTAAGGGAAATATTTGCCTTGTAGTGAAGGAGGCCAATTTTTCCTCATAGCAGTTGATCTGACTGTGGAAGGGATTTGTATTTGCATACTGCCATCACATGGGCAGCAGTTTTTCTGCTCCACCATGGCCTCAATGGTGAAGGTAATAAATCGGATAAGGATAGGGATACAGCATGGCAGGATAATACATAGCAGGAGAATAAGGAGAACCCCTACCACTAGGGTTTTAAGTCCACCTAACCAATTGAACCATTCCGCAAACCACCCAGCACCTATAGAAGGGGCGGTGATATGATTAGCTTGATCACGTAGGTCTTGAATAGAGCGTTCAATGGAAACACTCTCATCAGTGAGATTAAAACAACACATACCCTCAAATTCCTCACAGCCATGATTTAACCGTAGGAGCAGAAAATCAGTGGTCATCCTATTCTGCAGAATCGCCGTTCGCAGACTGGACATCTCATGATTCATAGCGGCTAGGATGGTTGAGGTAAGATTAATGGATTTGGCCAAGGAACAAGCAATACGGCTTACTTCCATAGCATTGTGTAACGCTAACCCAGGTGCTCCTACAATGGATAGTGCCAGTCCCAGCGCTGTCTGATCACTATAAGGTTCCACATTGGAGTTACAGGTAGGGGGCATAGGTTTTGATCGAGGATAGCGCGAGTGGGAACTAACCTTACTGGGGGTATGAGAGAAAGCAGCAGTAGCAAGTCTGCCAAAAGTGCAAGGACCTCCAGTAGCGTTTATGGGAACATAAGTGTAAGCAGTTTTACCACATAACAAAAACCATCCTAAGGGAAGATACATTTCTGAGTAAGCATAAGATACCTTCGTAATAGCATGATAATATAGTGTTAGACACATTAAAAACCCCTTTAGTGACATTTACAAAAATAAAGCAATCTGTAGCTTTAAGCGTGGAGACAACCTGCAAGGAGAAAGGGGCCTTGTTAAAATAGGCTGAGGTAGGACGAGTAACACCAATGAAGTAGAAAAATGTAGAAAAGGTTAGCTTTGGCTGTTTGCAGTTCAGATTATGTATTACAGTAAACGTTTGCATTTCACACAAAGTAGTGGGTACAGCAATAAGACATGTTGATTAAAAAAACTCCAGGCTGTGATGAGCTGCATACACAAAAGTCCGAAGTATTCAAAGCAGTCCCGGCAAGTAGTGTTACTACATTTATAGTTCCTGAAGCCAACAAGGGAAGACCCCATATGAATGCCAGAACAAAAGTCAGCATGAGCAGGTGCATACTGACCATGGAGCTTATGTCCCACTAACAGTATCTGAAGATGACTCCTCAAGCTTCCGTCGAGCATAGACTAGCCAGCTTCCGGTATGCGGCTAGCGCAGGGCTCCATCGTCTGCCGATTCCCTGGTTCTGCGCAGAGTGAGGCGTAAGGGATCCTGAGAATGTTCGTGCGCTGTCCACTTATCATCCAAGTCAGGAGCAGCTTTCTTAAGATGAGTATGATGAATCCACGGTGTAACCTCTGCGACCTTGATTGCAGTCGGTGTGGCTAGGAGAACTGTGTAAAGACCTCTCCAGGTAGGGCACAGTGGTTCACGTTTCCATTCCTTAATCCACACATGATCTCCGGGCTGGTGGGGATGGAGCGGCTCTGACAAAGAGATAGGCAGTCACTCTTGTATCCACTTGCTCAAAGACTGAAAAACAGATCCCAGTGCCAGTAGGTGTTGTCTCGTAAATTTATTATCTATCTGCTCTAGGCCTTGAACAATGGGTGGTGGTCGACCATACAGTACTTCATAAGGGGATATTCCCAAGGTCCGAGTTGGGGAGGACCGGACCCGGAGAAGGGCTATCGGCAAAGCCTGATCCCACTTAAGATGAGCTTCCTGACAGAGTTTAGACAACTGGAGTTTCAGAGTTCAGTTCATCCTTTCCACCTTTTCCGAACTCTGTGGGCGGTAAGCAGTGTGAAGTTTCCAGGTAATCTGAAGGGCCTTAGAAAGGTCTTGAAGGCACTTAGCAACAAACGCAGGGCCATTATCTGACCCTATAGTAAGAGGTAGGCCAAACCTGGGAATGATCTCTTTCAGCAGGGCCCTGGTAACCTCTCGGGCTGTCTCTGTTCTACAAGGGTAAGCCTCAACCCATCCTGAAGATGTACATACTATCACCAGCAGATATCGATAACCCTTTACTCGGGGTAACTCAGTGAAATCAACTACTATATTCTCCATAGGGGCAGCACCAACCGCCTGTATGGAAACTGGGGGTAGAGGCCCATGGCAGGGGTTATTCCTGGCACATTGGAGATAGCGACGTGCTGCAGCTGCTGTTAAGGCAGACAGATGTGGGACATAGAAATAAGACTGTAGAATGGTGTGCATGGAGGTCTTGCCTAAGTGGATGGTCTCATGAAATCATCGGACAAAACCAGGTGCTAGACTCTCGGGGATAACATATCGGGGTGGATCTCCAAGTAACCGCAACCACCCAGCAGTAGTAAGAGTAGCTCCTTCCTGAAGAATGGTCTAGAATTTGGCACCTGGGATTTAATGTTAAAAAATGTAAGGTCATGCATTTGGGCTGCAGCAATCCAAGGGAGCAATATAGTATAGGAGGTGAAGTACTTTTGTCCACTAAAGAAGAGCAGGACCTAGGCGTGGTTGTGTCTGATGATCTTAAAGTAGCTAAACAGGTAGAAAAGGCAACGACAAAAGCTAGAAGGATGCTTGGGTGCATACGGAGAGGAATGGCTAGCAGAAAAAAGGAGGTGATATTGCCTCTGTATAAGTCTTTGGTGTGACCTCATTTGGAGTATAGTGTGCAATTCTGGAGACCACACCTTCAAAAGGATGTGAACAGGATGGAGTCGGTGCAGAGGGTGGCTAATAAATGATTAGAGGTCTTCATTATAAAGCATATGAGGACAGACTGAAGGATCTTAATATGTACACCTTAGAGGAAAGGCGGGATAGAGGTGATATGATTAAGATGTTTAAATACCTCCGTGGCATAAATGTTCAGGGAGAGAGCCTCTTTCAATTGAAAGCAAGTTCTGCTACGAGGGGACATGGGATGAGGGTGAAGGGAGATAGATTCAGGAGTGATATGCGGAAATATTTCTTTACGGAAAGAGTAGTGGATCCGTGGAATAGTCTCCTAGTGGAGGTGGTAGAGATGAGGACAGTAACTGAATTCAAAAAAGCATGGGACAAACACAGAGGATCTCTAAAGGTAAAAAAGGGACTGTTGTAGTTGTTGATATGGAAGGACAGACTAGATAGGCCATGTGGTCTTTTTCTGTCATCATATTTCTATGTTTCTGTGTTTCTGAGTGAAGAAATCCATCTCTTTCCTGGTATAACATGGGTCCCACTCTGACATAGAAATTGGAAACAGGGGGGCTTGAACACTTACTGGGACTTTTCCTTGCTGGGCTGCTAACTTGGCCTCCCTATCTGCCCTGCGGTTACCCTGGATGACCAGAGTGTCTCCTCGTTGGTGTGCCTTGCAATAAGCAGCAGCCACCGCTTCAGGTGCCCACACAGCCTCTAGTAACTCCAAAATCTCCCTCCCATACTTTATAGATTTCCCGCTTGAATTTTTGAGTCCCTTCTCTCTATAGAGGGCCTCATGGACATGTAGTGTAGTGAATGCATACTTAGAATCAGTGAAAATGTTTGCCTTCAGACCTGCAGCTAACTGGAGGGCTCGAGTAAGGGCAATGAGTTCAGCTTTCTGGGCAGAAGTCCCCAGGGGTAAGGGCTCAGCCTCCACAACAACCCCAGCAGTGACCACAGCATATCCGGCCTTCCGCTGTCCATCTTCCACAAAACTGCTGCCATCGGTAAAGTATTGAACATCAGGAGAGGCCAGCAGTACATCCTTCAAATCCGGACGGCTGGAATACACTTCATCCATAACCTGGATACAATCATGTTCAGGTAGCCCAGGTGCTACAGGGAGTAGAGTAGCAGGATTGAGTGTTTTTCACTATCTCCAAGTGAACCCGAGGATTCGCACACAGCATGCTCTGGTACTTTGTCATCCGTTCATTGGTAAACCAATAATTGCTTTTGTACTCCATCAGTGTCAGTACTGCATGCGGCACTTTAACATACAGTTCTTGCCCAAGGGACAATTTACCAGCCTCTTTTGCCAAGAGAGCTGTTGCTGCTACTGCGCGGAGACAAGAAGGCCACTCTCTTGCTACTGGATACAGCTGTTTGGACAGATAAGCCACTGGTCATTGACAGGAACCTAGGCTCTGAGTGAGGAAACCAACTGCCATCCCCCTTTCTTCATGGACGTACAGATGGAATGGTTTTTCCACGTCAGGCAGTCCTAGACTGGGGGCTGATAGCAAAGCCTTCTTCATATTCTGAAAGGCCTCCTTTTGGTCTGAGCCCCAGGTAAGACAACCCTCGTGTTTCCCTACTCTGTATTCGACTTTCCAATTGCATGCTTCAACTCTGGAGAGAACAATACTGTTGTCCATCCCCCCTTTCAGTAGTGCAAACACAGTACCTAAGACCTCCCCACATTCCACAAACTCATCTGCACTTTCAGTGCCTCTGTAGCAGCAGATAAGCATGCAATAAATAAAACCAGGAGTCTTTTCAAGGATCCAAGCCAGTTTAATGTGCACATGGCTCAAGCAATAAGCAATTTCAAAATGGCTGAGCAATGGTTTCTAGCAAAACAACAGCTTTTATAGCGTTCTTCTCCATTCTAGACATAGGCAAACTTTTCATTGGTCCCAGGTAGCCCCCTCTACCCCATCTATTGGTCCCGGTACTGATATGGCTACCCAATCGGGACTCTGGTCTGGGCTCAGCACCTGGTTGCCCCCCTTCTAGTCCCAATTACAATGGTCAGTGTCTCTAACTTGTTACATCTCTCCTCCAAGGCCATAGAGCCAATTTGTACGTGCAGGGGAGCAGGGCTCTGCAGCTTCTCTATCATCAGTTTTAATTAAATCCCTTACAGCTGCATTCTCTTATCAGTGAGCATAACATATTTCTCTATTTTCTCAGACTCAAATTCTACTTGTCTAGGTCACTACAATCATACTTATTAAATCCATGGTTTATAGCAGCATATTGGGGGATGTGCAATCCTATAGCCTCTCCACAGGCTGCATTTACAGGTCAAGCTGGTTAGGCCTGTCTGCTTAGTTTAATTAGCATGGATCATAGGCCGTCGCCTACCACATTCCTCCCTTTGATTATTCTCACCCGCATGTTAATAAGGTGTGAGAATCAAATCACATAATACTAGGTAAAGGTATCACTCTGTGGTATAGGGTAGTAAGTTCACATAGCTAGTATCTTTGTAGCTGCCTTATGCTCTACAGTGTTACTAATAACTGAAGTTATCATTCGCAAGCAAAGTGGCAAGAAACAAGGGAATAACAAGCAGATAGTCAGAGTCCATAATTTGGCAAGAGTGGGAAAAAGAACTAAAGGATTAGAAGGTTCAGTTGCATCTTTGTTGTGCTGTCATAAAGCTTCTGATTTAGACAGACCAGCTGTCCATCCTTCGTAGTAGATTGTGGTCCAGTCCAAACAAAACACAAACTGTCAACAATGGGATGGGCCAATACCCACTCACTAGTAGTATTATGTAAATCAGTCTGATTGTATAGGATAGAATAGTTCAGTTCTTGCGTCTCCCAGGGCCACTGATCTCCCATCTTAGTTCCTCCACAATAGAAACAGTCAGAAGTGTGGAGACTAGATGCTATTGCTCCAGCAAGTTCAAGAAACAAGTTCTGGTGGTGGTATGAGGAATTGCAACGGTGGCTTGCATAGCCTTGTAGAAAGTCAAGATCTAGAACTTTTGGATTGGAGAGTATACCAATGCAAGTATAGGAAGAATGATAAAACAAGGTCTGAGTGACCTTCGGTCCAGCTCATGTTGTACTTATACAGGCTGCCCAGGGAGGCAAGGCAAAAGTCATTTCAAAGCACTCCAAAACTATTGCCAGAATAAAGCAATAATAATAATTCATAATGGGCATAGTCTCTGGAAAATTGGTGGAACCGTCGACTTCCACAACAGATAACAGATGTAGGGTTGATTGTAGATCCTCAAGCTTCTGCCGTACGTAGACCTACCAGCTTTTTGGCAGGAGTAGGGCTGTAGATTCCAAAGTATCACTGTCCTCTGGGATGTCTCAATTTCTTAAAATATCATAGCATAGTCTCTTAGGCTATTATTGCTTCTTTAGAGCAGTTCACTCTTTAGAAGATCAAAACAGTCTTTTCAGAGTATTTAAACACAGTCTCTTTCTGATGATTGTAGTTTTGTTTTGTTTTTTTTTTCCAGATGCAAAGCTTACTTTCAGATAAACAAACAGTCTTGAAATAGTGCAGTTTCTGAGGGACCAATAAGTCTTAGGTCCGTGGCTGTTGTCGTAGGGTGAGGTGCAATGGAGTCTCAGGGTGCTGTACAGTAGTCCAGTGATCAGGTTCAAGAGCAGCTGCTGGCTTCACTTGATTATGATGGATCCAAGGTTCAAATTCTGCGACTTTTACTGCAGTTGGAGTTGACAGGATGACGACATAGGGTCCCCTCCAATGCAGGGCTAACAGTATCTTTCTCCACTCTTTGATCCACACCGAGACTCCAGGCTTGAAAGGATGCAGGGGTGCAGGCAAATTGATGGGTAATCGATTTTGTACTCAGGTATGAAGACTCCTGCAAAACAGAACTTAAAACCAATAGTTCATGTCTAATAATTTCAGATCCTATCTGTCTCATATCTCCTTTTATTTCCTATACAATAGGCAGGGGTTGCCCATACAGAATCTCAAAAAGGGGAAACTCCTAAAGACTTAGCAGGGGCTAAGTATATCCTAGGAAGGGCTATGGGAAGAACCTGGGGCCACTTCAGGTAAACCTCTTGGCAAAGTTTGGACAACTGAGATTTCAGGGTTCTATTCATACATTCTACTTTTCCTAAATTCTGAGATCTATAGGCAGTATGTATCTGTTAATATCAATATCTTGGGGCTATACTTAATGGACTTGCTTCCTAAGGTTATCCACCCTCATTCTTTGTACAGGGCCCCATATACATGCAAGGTTGTAAGGGCATACTTGGAATCTGGGTACACATTTAGACAGGGCTCTTTTCCTATTGTTGGTGCTCTAGTGAGGGCTATCAGTTCAGCTTTCTGTGGTAAAGTTTCTGGGGCCAGGGCTGAGGACTCAACTACCAAATCAGGGGTCACCACTGCATATCTAGCACAACAATGTCCATTGATGATGAAACTGCCTTCAGCCACAAAGAAAGTCTGTTCAGGGTTCTCCAGAGGGACATCAGTCAAATCCAGGCGGCTTGAGAATACAGTGTCCATAATTTCTAAACAGTCATGATCAGGGGGTCAAGACCAATTGGTAACAACATAACAGGATTCAAAACTTGACTGACCCTTCAGTTGTATCTGGGGTTTTCACACAACATACTTCAACATTCATAGATTTGTTAGCTAGTAATTTCCTTTGTATTTCATATTGGTTAGAACAGAGTGTGGTACAGTAACTTGAAGATTCTGTCTCAAAGGGATTTTTCTTTTAGTTTTTGCTTACTAGGAAGGCTGTAGCTGTAACAGCTTCTCAAATAAGGTCCAAGAGATTGAGTCAACACTCCTAGAACATTTCCTTGTGACTCATGAACATAGAGACTGTAAGGTTTTCTGGACATCTGGTAGACCCAGAGCTGGTGATAACATCAGAGCGGTTTTCAAAATGAGACCCAGCACACTTCAGCATAGAAAGTTTGTTGCTACCTGGCTATTGTCAATAGCCAAGTAGCAACAAACTTTCTATGCTGAAGTGTGCTGGGTCTCATTTTGATTACTAAGCTAAGTATTTTTCATATTTACAACATTTGAGCTTAGAACCCAGTTGCATTGCTAACTTGAAACTACATTGCTAATTTGAAACTACTGGCAAGTGTATTTGATAAGATAAATAGAAAACTCAGCAGATCCTTGATGTGAAATCGGCACACCGTTGAAGTTTCTTTGAAACGTGAGAGTGATGCACGTATTGATCTGAGATCAGCTGGAGAATTCTTTCAGATATCATAACTCTCTTGAACAGGTTGAATGAGCAGTTATATAGATTTAGTTATTGGATATATTCATTCAGAAACATTTTAGACCCATTGTACGTTGTGTTACTACACTGAAATAAGCACAAACTAACAGCATTGAGATTTAAGCCTGCACAGGATTAGAAAGACGACACTGTACATTCTTTCCTTCAGACACGCCCCCTGTCAGTTTTTTACACTGCAGTAGAAAAACGAACTGGGTCAGACCAGCTTTTGGATTTTTAAAAATGACTGTAGGTGTTTTGCGTCTTCTTTCTGCTTTATTAATACAATTCCTTAATCAGTGAACTGTCACAAATTACTCAACAGAATAATCTCACATTTATAACAGAAGGGGAACTCGCAGTTTCAACAGATAACAAAAATCAAATACACAGGACGGACAATACACCAAACGCTTCCTCCGTTTCGCGACCTAGACACAGTCACCCAGCTAGGAACTGCGCTAGTCCAGAGTCCACTCTCGCTTGGTCCGTGCTGCCAGACCTCTCATTCACACTTCATTCACACAATCATGCTAGCAACGTATCTCAGAATGCATTCCTTTCTATCTATTCTGACTAGTCTTATCCAATTTCCCAATTACAAAAAGGATGGGGGTTTCACCCGGCGAATACCCATGCGGGGTTACTCGGCCCTTCCTTGAGAGGTGATCATGCTCTCTTACCAATTCCCAATATCTCGAGATTACAAATTCCAAGTTCCTGTCTGTTCTGACTAGGCTAAATCATGATTTTTTTTTTTTAACAGCTGTACCTCGCGAATACTCATGCAAGGATTTCCAAACAAATTTTCCCCACGCATACTCATGTAGGGACCTCGCACATACTCATGCGAGGTTGACTTAAGTCTTACCAAACAAAAAGGACGATGGCTTCGCCTTGCGCATATACCAAAGTTTCAAACTGCAGTTCTAACTCATCTGTCTAGACAGGTTTTCAAAACTATACTTACCAGATCTGGTTCCCAAGCTTCTGAGTTGGATCCTGGACTCCCCCCAGGTCGGAAGTGTTGGCCAGCTGGACTCAGTGCCTGCCGAGGCCAGGCAGAACTCCCTCCGATACAAGAGGATCGGTGGGCCCAGGGAAATTCCCCTGCGTCGGATTGGCATGGTTCCAACTGGACCAAACCTCAAGGCGAATTACGTGGATTTATTCACTTGAACACCATCCACCACTCGCACTTCCCGGCCAACGCACCAAGAAATGTAGCAGCAGATAAGCATGCATTAAATAAAACCAGGAGTCTTTTCAAGGATCCAAGCCAGTTTAATGTGCACATGGCTCAAGCAATAAGCAATTTCAAAATGGCTGAGCAATGGTTTCTAGCAAAACAACAGCTTTTATAGCGTTCTTCTCCATTCTAGACATAGGCAAACTTTTCATTGGTCCCAGGTAGCCCCCTCTACCCCATCTATTGGTCCCGGTACTGATATGGCTACCCAATCGGGACTCTGGTCTGGGCTCAGCACCTGGTTGCCCCCCTTCTAGTCCCAATTACAATGGTCAGTGTCTCTAACTTGTTACATCTCTCCTCCAAGGCCATAGAGCCAATTTGTACGTGCAGGAGAGCAGGGCTCTGCAGCTTCTCTATCATCAGTTTTAATTAAATCCCTTACAGCTGCATTCTCTTATCAGTGAGCATAACATATTTCTCTATTTTCTCAGACTCAAATTCTACTTGTCTAGGTCACTACAATCATACTTATTAAATCCATGGTTTATAGCAGCATATTGGGGGATGTGCAATCCTATAGCCTCTCCACAGGCTGCATTTACAGGTCAAGCTGGTTAGGCCTGTCTGCTTAGTTCAATTAGCATGGATCATAGGCCGTCGCCTACCACACCTCCACATAACGCCCCCCCTTTACCACCTACACCCCTACCCGACCCATCAACCACAACCAAGAACAATTTGTATGTAAGTTGAAGGCGATCTGCTTTTGTTGAAAACCTAATGTAAAAAGTTGCTGTTCTTTATAAACGTTATTTATCTAAGTTCCATGTATACTGTTTTGACCTCAGTGAAAAGCGGTATAAGAGCCCAGCCAAATAAATACATAAAGGGCCCTATTCTGAGAAAGACATGCAGGGTGGCTGTTTATGTCCAAAATGTTTATGTCCGAAATGTAGACGCAATTCGCTGCTCGTGCGGTTAGATGTGCAGCTGCACGACAGAATACAAAGTTATACATTTAGTTGCTAAACATGGAAGTCGCGAAGAGCGAGGTTCTGTTTACATGTAAGTAACACATGTAACCCGTGACAAGATGCAGGCATATAGTTCCGAAAACGTGTCCACCTGCACAGTTGTCCTTGTGCAACGGGAAACAGGATACAGTAGTCCCCCCCTCTCCCCCTGCCACTCAGAGCATTGGAAAATGGCAACCAGGCAGGTGAACTTTTCCGAGGCTAAGACACGCCTGTTCTGCAGGATGGTCTTGGAGGAGGAACATGCCCTGCTCCCCACAGGACACAGAAGGCCAGCCCTAGCTGCATCACGCAGGGGCTGGGAAAGCATCAGGACCACCCTGGCACAGTTAGAAAGGGGAAAGCAGGAAAGGGAAGAGGCAGGGGAAATACATGTGGTGGGACAAGAATCGTGCAAAGAGCCAGGAAGTAGCTGCAAAGCAAAAGGAGCAGTGGGTAAACTGGACCCACCACACAACCAGGTGACAGTAAACACACAAAACAGGGCCCACACAGGAAACAGGCAAAGAGAAACACAATGGCTAAGAGGAAAGCAAGGTGGGAAAAATGCAGAATGGAGAAAAGGGAAAGCACATATGGAAAGGAAACCTGAAAACAGTGAAGAAAACCCACTGTGTGTAACAGTGCAGCAACATGGCCAATACTGTCAGTCAAAACACATCACAGAGGAAACATAGAGACATGGTGCTAGTAAAGACAACACATGGTTGATCTAGGCCGCCGCCCACCTACCTACCACCACACCAGTCCCCTGAGAGAACTCTGTTTCTGCCCCATGAAGTCTGATACTGTCCACAACAGCACCACCTCCAATGGGAAACTGCCCCATGCAGCCACTACTGTGTCCACAAAGAAAAAGCCCTGCATATGACACTTGAGTAGAACCTCTACCGTCCCCATCCCATGACTTTGTGCAGCACAGCATGCACAAGCCCCATAAGTCACCTCCAGAATATAAATCATACAAATACTGCAAGGTATACTACTCTACCATTTTTCACACATCACATCAGGTAAACATTGGATATGGAATGAGAGAAAAGAGCCTCAGAATCCAAGGAGGTAGGGACAATGGTAAAGGTTAACCACGAACCAGGCCCAATCCTCCTCTCATCAACAGCTCTAAAATACGACCACCAATTACCTGTTCGATTAAATTCCATTTTATTACAATAGTGATTCCAAATCAGAATTATCAGTAGCTGCCCCTTCTAAATTCTCAAAGCATAACACATGCTAAAGAAACAAAAAAAAAAGGAACACTTATCTTCTCAAGCTGTTAAAAGTGTAAAGCAGATTGGGGCTTTAGCAGGACTCCCCTATTTCCCTCCATCTTACTTTTCTATCTTTCCCCTCTTTTTCCTTTCTCTCTTAAGTTTGTTTTACTAATACGTATTAGGACACACATAGAGAGTTGTTATTTAGAATAAGCAGTAGTTTTAATAGTCTGTTTCTAGAAGTTTCAACATGGATATATTAGTGTTGTAGGAAGAATTCTGCTCTTAGGCCTTAGGAAATAATTATGCTGTGAGACAATTCCGGCTTTAGGCTTGCTAGTTTCTATAAAACACGGTACTGTTTATACATATAAACATAGGACCTGATACATTTAGCTAAAAAGCAAACTTTCTCAGCTCAGACCTTCCACCTCCTCCTTCCCCCTCTGAAGATAACAGGCTAGAGATATAGCTGACCTTCACTAACAAACTACCAATGAGAATATAAGAACATAAGATATGCCATACTGGGTCAGACCAAGGTCCATCAAGCCCAGTATCCTGTTTCCAACAGTGGCCAATCTAGGTCATACTTACCTAGCAGTTTCCCCAAAAGACAGAGGTTCCACAATGCTTATATTGGGTCAAGCAGTGATATCCCCAGTCCCTTTTAATAAAAAAAAATTTTCGAGAGCTGTTTTGGTTATTCCACGTCATCTTTATTTTTTTGGTGCGCTGAATCCGAAAATGACCTCCATTTTGTCATAGGACATCACGTTTCCTGACAATTTAGGTAACTATGTTAAATAAGGCAATACCTCAAAATAAATGGAAATAGACTTATAAAATTAAAGTTTTATTACAATATTTTCATGAAAATCCTTTTGTGAACTGAAATGAGCTCACCTACACACACTAAACTCGATTCTACTTCCTTGTGAGGCTCCTCTTTGTGCATTTACGCTTGTGAGTAGCATCTGGAATGTCTCTCTGAAGCATCCAACAGTAGTCGGCTATCATTGTAATGCTCCATTTTCCCTGGTATCTCCTTTCCATCTCTTTAATGTCTTGGTGGAATCATTCACCTTGTTCCTCACTCACAGCTCCCAAATTTTCAGGAAAGTAGTCAAGGTGGGACTGGAGGAAATGCACTTTCAAACTCATCAGGCAACCTAAAGCTTGAAATGCTTTCAGCATTCGTCCGACGATCTTTTTTTAGTGAGGATCTTTGTTATTGCCTAAAAATTTCTGTACGACTTCTTTAAATGCAATCCACCCTTCTTTTTGAGGATCCGTCATGGTATTGACAAACTCTTGATCAACTATAAGCCTTCTAATGTCTGGTCCGACGAACACGCCTTCCTTCAATTTTGCCTCCGACAGGCCTGGAAACTTGGTGACCAAGTATTTGAAGCATTCTCCATCTCTTGGAAGTGATTTTACGAATTGCTTCATCACTCTCAATTTTATGTGGAGAGGTGGTAGAAGAACTTTATGGGAAGGTACCAAAGTTTCTCGGAGGACATTTTTTTCACCGTTAGCACCCTCGGCTGCCAACTCTTCTTGGTCCAGTGATTTGGTCAGTCTCAACTGTCCCATAGACACAGAAAACAAGGATATTTGGTACACCCTGCTTGTTGCCCGAGCAGCATGCACAAGACCTTCAAGTCCCCACACACTTGCCAACTATGGTCTTCATATTTAAGTTTATAAAGAACCAATTCCAAGTTCTCGTAGGTTTCCTTCAAGTGTACGGAATGACCTACAGGTATGGAAGCGTAAAAACCGTTGTGGAGTAAAACTGCTTTGAGACTTCTTTTTGAAGAATCTATAAAAAGACGCCATTACTCTGAATCATATTGGATTTTAAATTGACCCATCAGACCTTCGACATCGATGCAATAAACCAACTTGTCTTCCTGGGCAAAGTAAGGAACGAACTCCTTTTCACGATGTCTGAACCATGAAGATGACACTCCTGGCAACAATAAATTCCTGCTTTTCAGCCTTGATCCGAGTAACTCAGCGGCATCTTTGGGAAGATTCAAGTCTCTTACCAAATCATTCATCTCCTCCTGAGAAAACAATTTTGGTCTTGTATCATCTTCAAAGTCAGAACTTGATTCGTCATCTGGTTCAGGTATGACTTCACCTTCATCGGAGCAAGGTATCTCTTCCAAGGTAGCAGGGGGTTTGAGTACTGGTATATCTGTGCCATGGGGGATGGGACGAATTGCCGAGTGAAAATTGGGGTATGAAATGGAATGCTTCCATTTGGAATTCAACCCTTTCACATCGCATGAACAAAAGTAACAGCCATCACTATGGTTCTTTTGCTCTCACCATACCATAGGAATCCCATAATGGAAAGATTTTTTCTTACCCTTGAACCAGTTTCGGAGGTCCTCAACACACCGTTTGCACACTTTATGAGGCGCCCAGACTTTATCTTGATCTCCAATTTTTAGTCTAAAGTATGCAAAGTATACTTTTTTCACAAAATCTGTAATATTCTGCTGTTGCTTCAACACTGTATATTCACCACAGATGTAACAGAAACTGTCTAGCGCATTAACACACTTTCGCGGAGCCATAACATAACGGTTGAAGAATGACGAGCTAACACAAATTGCGATGAAAAAGTGTGAACAGTCTAGAACCAAGAACCTGATGATGATTCGTGCACAAGTGTGGCATGCAGGCGAGAGCAGCTCTGTGTCTGTACACGAGACGTCACAGTGCTGGCCACGCCCCCCTGCACTGACCGGAGCTGCTGCTATCTGCCCTGGGTCTCCCTCCCACTGGATTCTTCAGGAAAGATTAACTCCTTCTACCATTAGAAGCATGGACTTAAAACATGCTTAGCTTATGTATATATTGCTGACCATCAGATTTACAGTGCTATATTTTTTTTTACATAACTCGGACAACCCCTTTAAGGTTTTTTTGGCATTTTATATTTTAAATGCACTTATGTGAATTAATTAATAGTAATTTGAATTAATTAATAGTAATTTGAAAAAATTTGATAAATTTGAAGACAATTTTGCATGTTGTGGCAAATCATGACGTCTAGGAGTTTTTTCAATATTTTATTTGTTTTCAGCACACCAGAATACATGGAAATTAGATGAAAATAATCAAACAGCTTTTTAGTTGCAGACCTGTGTAATGGTTTATGGACCTCTCCTCTAGGAACTTGTCCAACCCTTTTTTAAACCCAGCTACAGATTTTACTACATCCTACGGTAACAAATTCCAGAGTTTGATTACACATTGAGTGAAAAAATATTTTCTCTTATTAGTCTTAAATAGTTTACCCTGTAGCTTTATTGCATGTCCCCTAGTTCTTCTATATTCTGATAACGTAAACAATCGATTTATGTTTACCCGTTCCACTCCATTCATTAGTTTATAGACCTCTATCATATCTTCCCTCAGCCTTCTCTTTTCCAGGTTGAAGAGCCCTAACCTTTTTAGCCTTTCTTCATAGGAGTATCCTTCCATCCCCTTTACCATTTTGGTGGCTCTTCTCTGTACTTTTTCTAATAATGCTATATCCTTTTTAAGACACTGCAACCAGAATTGCACACAATATTCAAGGTGCGCTCGCACCATGGAACGATATAGAGGCATTATAATATCCTTTGTTTTATTTTCCATTCCTTTCCTTATGATACCTAGCATTTTATTTGCTCTCTTGGCCGCCACTACACACTGGGCGGAGGGTTTTGACATGTTATCCACAATGACACCTAAATCCTTTTTCCTGGGTATTGGTTCCTGATGTGGAACCTTGCATCGTGTAACCATAGTTTGGGTTTTTCTTTTCTAGGTGCATAACTTTGCACTTGTCCACGTTAAATTTCATTTGCCATTTGGATGCCCAGACTTCCAATCTATCAAGATCCTCTTGCAATTTTCCACAATCCTCATGGGTTTTAACAACTTTAAATAGTTTTGTGTCATCTTATCTTAAAGAGCCCCATCTGTTCCTGAGAGGAAAGTCCCTTTGAAGAACAAATCCTTTGCATAAACGTCTCTCCCACTACCGCCTTCAGAGAAATTGCCTGTCAGCAATAGACTAAATTGTCTCCATGGGAAAACTTTGGGATGTTTTCCCTCCCCTTTCACTCCTTTACTCCTTCTGTATGTTCCTGGCTTAGAAAAGATATAAAAAGTTTGTACTTCCTCTAGGAGCAGGTCACTTGCTTGTATTCCATCGCAGTGTGACCCCTGTTATAACAGAACAAAATATAATAAAAAAAATCTTTACCTTTGAAAGACAGATTGTTCTTTTTTATTGTTTGTCCAAGCTCGCTGTAGCAACGAACCTGTAAGGGTCCAATCGGAACCTCTTACATCAAAGCCACTGCCTTCTACAGGTCCCCAAGCACCGCTGGAGCAGCAGCAGGAGTATCAGCGGTGACTGGGAGCCTGTAGCCGGCACTGGCCTGGGAGGATAGGTGTACCTATTTTTGGTTATACTCGCATGTGACTCTAAGAGTTTGCAGGGGGCAGCTACTGCTGACAATGTTGATGTGGAATTGTTGTTTTAATAAAATAGAGTTATATCGAACAGGCGATTGGTAGATGTATGTTAGAGCCGTTGAAGTGAGGAGGATCAGGCCTGGTTTGCAGTTAACTTTTACCATTGCCCCTTCCTCCTTGGATTCTGAGGCTCTTTGCACATTTCAATCCAATGTTTATCTGATGTGAAGTTACAGGCATGGAAATGATCTGAGTAGCACAGTCACAAAAAAAGAACAAGTAGGAATCAAATCCCTTTCTCCCACATATGGAGGCACTGCACAAACTGTAGGCTACACCTCCACACCTCACTGCACAGCAATATTGGGATACAAAGAGACTGCAGGTCACAGCCTAGAACATACCCATGATGCAGTGCAGATGCCCAAAAGCAGTCTACAGCTGATCCCCAGATGGAGAATGCACATATGCATCACCTCAGGCGATATGTAAGATGCACTGACAGTGTGTGATATAAGCATAGAGCAGATACAAACTGTGCCACTGAGGTCTAGGTACTAGGCAATGCTAGAAATAGTTTCTGCTGCAAATTCCCATCACTGCCAGCATATGGCAGGTGTTGTCTGCAGTGTGCTATGACCTTGTCTGACAAGGACCCACCTAGAACAGTGCATGTCAATGCCTAGTGTTACAATGTTGAAGCTGACTACCTGGGGGCGGCAGCTAGCAGCATCAAGACCTGCATGAGGTTGTTATGATGGCTCCACCAATAAAACAGGAGTAGGCCTGAAACACCCCCCCATCGCAGCCACCAAGGTCTAACATTCATCCACAGCAAGCACAGTTATACTGCACCTGCTGTCCTCCACTAGGTTTACCAGCCATTTACATACCAACTGCACACAATCCACTCATCAGTACATATTGCATAGGTTCAGAGCTATCTTGTGCACCCAGCAGTTGGTTAAGTGATCGGACCCCCAAGGGCAAGACATGCACCCACACCATTAGAACTAGACACTATATGGCACTATGTTGATACATAGTCATGCCATGGTCACTGCTTGGTCAGAATGAGAGTGCACTCCCAGCATGACATACTCTGGCCGCCCGGTCCATGCAGGTGGCAGTCGGGCTCAATGATGTCCCAGCCATTGCCCTACCCCCTGATGCAGACACATCCAGGCCAATCCTCCCTGTCTCAAGTCATACCCACAACACCTTGCTCCTCATCATGCACATTTGCAGGCTAACGCTGAAACAGCTTAGGCCAGGGGTGGCCAACTCCAGTCCTGGTGCACCGCAATCCTTCCTGGTTTTCATGATGTCCCTAAAAAATATCCATGGTATATTTGCATACAAGGGGAGGGAGTGGATGCAAATATATCTCATGAATATTCATTAGGGACATCACAAAAACCAGTCTGGATTGAGGTGCACCAGGACTGGAGTTGGCCACCCCTGGCTTAGGCACTGCAAGGCTCAATGAAGTGTAGAAAGCCACAAAACACTGGATACACACACACATACACTAACACTCACACACACACAAACACACACACTCACACTCTGCAAAGATGAGAATGGTTGACAATCCTGCTACCACCTCGGTCCCAATCTCAGCTCATGTTGTAGGCAGCACTGTCCCTGTGGCCCCCTCAACCCATGGCCTGACCCATCAGCAATACAAGCACACAGGACAGAGGAGGTCTGAGGGACCAGGGCAAGCCCCTGACTGGGGTGTGGCAGCACTGGAGACGTGGCAGCAAGATGATACAGGGTGCAGTGAATGCAGGTGGTGTTATGGCAAGTAGGCAGGCAGCTGCAGTGACAGACCTGGGGGGAGAAAGAAACATGCATATATATGACACCTACTTCCTGCCTCCACAGACGGTTCCATGTCCTGCGTGAGACAGAGGCGCTGAGGGTGCTCTTCCACGCAATCAGGCGTGATTGGCCAGGACTCCTGCGTCGTATCCAGTGGCAGCTGCAGTGGGAGTGAGCTGAGTGGGGGGGAATGGCACAGGAATGGGGCCATGACATGCAACATGGCACAGGGCTGGAGTGGCTGGAAAATGCAGGGGCAACAGCAGACAGAGAATGGGGAGGCATCTGACAATGGGGACATGGCAGCCAGACACTCCCACCCACCAAAACTAACAGCCACCTCTCTGCATCCCTTCCACAGCCATGCCAGTTGAGGACAGCCCCCCCACCTGCGGCAGAGGAAGAGGAGGAGGAGGAAGAGGAAGAGAAAGATGAGGAGGAGGAGGAGGAGGAGGAAGAGGCCAGCAGCAGGATGGCAGCTGAGAGAGAGGAGCAGCCAGCACCAGCTATACCATGCAGCCCCGCCACCACCGCGGCTGACCACCCAACACCACCCAGTCCCATAGTACTAACCAGCACCTCCCCATCAAGGGAAAGTGAGGATGAGATCACCCTGGACCTCATGGTGGTGCCCCACTCCCCTGAGGGGGAGGGGCTGGACAGTGCTATGGGGGCTGACCAGAGCAACCCAGAGTGGGAGGCAGGGTACCCCTGGGTGGCTGGCCCTGGGGAGCAGGGGAAGGAGAAGGAGGAGGAGTCCCTAGAGGAAGGAGAACTCAGGGCCACCCCACCCAGGAACACCCAGTGGGTAGAGGAGGGGGGAGCATGGGGGAGGGTATGGGAGGTGGCAGGAGGAGGAGGGATGGGACAGGAGGGGGCAGGGGGTGGAGAAAGGGGATGGGGAGGAGCAGCGGGTGGAGGGAGGGGACAGGAGGGTGCAGGGGACAGCTGTGGAGGGGTCCTTGGGCCTCATTGCTGATCACCTACATGGGATCAGGGGTAACCTCCAGGCTCTCACACGGTCCATGGAGCAGCTCACGGAGACACTCCTCACCCCACGTAGGTCATTGCAATTAGGCCCCATGGGATATCTGCCTGCAATAGGGTAGTGGGGACATCCACACATGTAAATAGTTAAAATAAAAGACTGTTACTTTGAAACACTGTGTCCGTGTACATATCCGCATAGAGGTCAGTCTGAGGCCTGAATGGTGGGGATGGTGGTCCCATGTGGACATCCATTCCTGCCAACCAGCCACCTCTGCTGACCTTGACAAACCTCTCGGTATGTACATGGTTACCATACCGAGAGGCTAGCCAGGGGTGGGAAAGAGTTGGGGTGGTGGTGGAGAAAGGGGTGCAGTAGATAGTCTGTGGCCCTGGACATACAGGGCTGATATTGATGTTGGCCCAGGTCACCCTTGGCTGGAGAGCATGTAGTGTCAGCGGGGGGGGGGGGGGGGGAGAGTGGGGGGGTGGGTGGTGACTGCCTACAGTGGCCTGAATGGCTTACAGTATGGTGGGCCAAGATGTGTACATATGCAGGCCCAGTTCACGCCACGAATAGTGAGGATGGACGGTCCATCGGGATGCATCCCCTTATCTGCACCCCTCCCGATCCAGTCTAATGTCCCCACATGTTATATCGGGAAGGTAGATGGGGCGGCAGAGAAATGGATGGGGAGCGACGTCAAGGTGGGTCATGGGTGTCAGGGCCAACAGCATAGATGGGGAACGTATGCCACCTCTGAAGTGGAATGGGTTCCCTGATGCGGCAGCCTAGGGAGACAGGAGCAGGGGTCAGACTGTGGGGGAAGTGGTACAGGCGCTGGTGGCTGGGGATTGTGGCCACACAATGGAGCAGCAGTGTCATGGCGACTGGACACGATGGCGCTGCAGCTCCATTGTATAGGCCAGACCAGTTTAGCTGGGGAAGGACTGTACATGCACTGCTTTGTGAACCTGGCCTGCATGTACAGGCCAGTTTGCGAATCTGGTCCGGTGAGGCCAAGCGTGCCCCACGGGATCAGTATTGCGGCTCCCTCTGTGTGTCCGTTTCTGACTGGGCACACAGAGACCCGGGATGACCAGAATGGATTTGTGCTGATGGGGCATGCCCGCAGCTACCCAGCTCTGCCACCTACCCCCAGTTCCAGTGACAAGGCAGCCTACATTGAACAAAGTGCGTGTCCATGAGGTGTCCACATCATAGACACCTTGTACCTACCGTGTCAGTGTCAGTGTTTCTGTAGAAGCAGATATATTGCATGACACCAGTCCCGTACTGGATAAGGCACCTGTCATGTCACTAAGGATGGGCCTGCTGTCACTGGTTTTGGGGACTTTTTTGTACAACCTTTCTGGAGCCTCTTAATAGTAAATGTCTGGACAAGATTCCTTATGCCATATGGACATAATGTTTACTGCTGGCCCCAGGGCTAGCCCTACCATTGAGAGACTGTGTTCTTTGCATATGTCCCTGCTTTTCAGTCTCACAATTCAACCCCTGGCATTTGCAAATGAGGCCCCCCAATAAGACACTGCACATGGCCCCGCTTCCCCTTGTCTTCAGCCTGACTCTTAGTTTGTCTCTGAACATGTCCACAATCCAGTCCACTCCCTCAGCTCCTCTTGATAGGTCCCAGGAATCGACAACATGACAACTGCTTTCATCCTCATCCTCCTAGATATTTATTTTATTTATTTATTTATTTAGTAAACATTTGTATACCGCCGCTTCCTACGATCAGCCGCGGTTACTTTACAGAATCATCATGTATCATACAATACAATGAATTTTTAGAGTACAATTTTGATTTTGGCAACGATTTACATAACACACGAAATAGAGACTAGATACTTTTCATAATTCTAAATAAACATTTGATTCAAGGGTGCGAGGGTGGGGGATACAATATACATATATACATGATTACCTATCGGTCGTCAAATGCTTCATTTGTTCCAAGTGACATTAGAAGATATCTGGTTGTGGTAAGGTGCTGCAATTAGGTTGGGTTGTAGAATGTCTGAAATAAATGCGTTTTGAGGTTCCTTCCTCATATATACCTCAGATATACCTTCCTCATTTGACTCTGTAACCCACAACATCCTAATCAACCGCCTAAAACACCTGGGCATAGGTGGTACTACTCTACAGTTGTTTCAAAACTACCTGTCCAACCGCACCCAGCAGGTTTGCGTCAAAAACAACCTATCTAACGCTTTCACTCAACCTCAGGGTGTCCCCAGGGATCTGCATTATCTGTACTTCTGTTTGATATATATCTACAATCTATCTGCAATATCATCCAATCACACAACTTGGACTACAGAATGTATGCAGATGATATAATGCTATTCACCACCTTTGACACCAGAGATCCTAACTACACAAGGATTACCAGCTGTTTCAACGACGTCTCTGAATGGCATTAGACGTGCCCCGCGGAATGTGAAGGTACATGTCTTTTTGGACATATAAACATGCTCTGTATTCTGATAAGATAGACATGTTGTCGTTGTTAAGTGCCGTCGAGTCGGAGTCGACTCATGGCGACCCTCTGGATAGCTATCCTAAATTGTGTTCGGTCTTCAGTCAGGCGGCTCATTGTTGACAGACTGGTACTGTAGGGGGTTAAGTACTGGTAGAGGTTAAGTATGACAGATTTGCTTTTAATTTTTAAGTGCTAAGGGTTAATAATGTTCCTGGTTCATAATCACTTAATGGCTGCCCCACATCTCAAAAAATTGCTAAAGAACAACAGCCACGCTGCTATACCATGTGAGCCAGCATTCAGGCCTTTGCAAGAAGAGATCCAGCACTGGAAGAAACCATATAAGGCAGTATCATGAGCCTTGCAAGGTGCTAGTCTGGGCTGGAAAGTCCAGACTTGGGCCTACAAGGGGATATCAGATATGGGCCTGCAGAGGCTATGTGCAAAGAAACACATACACAGGAAACCACAAGCTGGCAACATATATGCTAGGCCTGGCTCTGAAGAAAGCAGATAGCTGGATCATGGTTGGTAAGTATGGGGGGGGGGGCAGGAGGGATTTTGCAACAGGAACTAAGGGGAACAAAAAAGGCAATAATAGGAAATAAGGGGGGAAGGGGAGAGAACACAAAGGAATAGCTCTGGGACTGTATGCAGAAAAACGGAAGAAAAAAAGGTATAAATGCAACATGCTTTTTATATTCAGGGGGGAGAGTTGTCTTCTTGAGATGCCAAGTGCTCGATAGAACTCTCTTCCCCACATTCTGCCTGTATTTGGTCATCAGTTATCTAATAAACAGAGACTCTGATTGCACCTGTACTGACTTTTTGGATCTGATCATTGCAGGTAATTAGTAATAGGTAATAATTAGGTTGTGGTCCATTTTGTACGAAACAGGGCCATACAAATTGGTGCCGAACACCCAGGATTGGGTACGGGTGGGTCTTTATGACCAAGATACAAATTTAAAGATTTGAATTCCCCTCAAGAAAGGAAGAGGGAGGTGTGTTCCCGGTGCAGAGTGGAGACCGGAGGAGAAGAAGAAGTGAGTGACTGATTTCCCTAGGAAGACGACTCTTGTGACAACAAAGCCGTGAGTATACTTATTTTTGACCAAGCTTGGTAAGTGTTGTTTAATTTTTGTTCTATTGTGTTGATAAAGTGTAAAGATATTTTGCTGCTATAAGCCAGGACTGAATGAGGTGTGCTTGAGATACGTATCGGCAGATACGAAGCGTGTGTGTGTTCTTACTCACGGTTCCATACCTCCGCGAGGAGATTGGCTGTGTCTGAACGAAGCAAATCTGTCATACTTAACCTCTACCAGTACTTAACCCCTACAGTACCCGTAGCTGCTGTTATTGTATCGATCCATCTCATTGCTGGCCTTCCTCTTTTGCGTTGACCTTCTATGATGTCTTTCTCTAATGATCTCTCTCTTCGCATGATGTGTCCAAAGTATGAAAGTCGAAGTCTTGTCATCTGAGCTTCTAAAGAAAGCTTAGGTTTGATCTCCTCTAGTACCGACTGGTTTGTTCTTCGGGCAGTCCATGGTATACACAGTATTCGCTGCCAGCACCATAATTCAAAGGCATCAATTTTCTTCCTGTCTGTCTTTTTCACTGTCCAGCTTTCACATCCATATGATGTTATTGAAAATACCATGGCTTGAACAAGTCAAATCTTTGTATGGAGAGAGACATCTCTGCTCTTGAGAATCTTATCTAGGTCTTTCATAGCCATTCTGCCAAGAGCAATGCGTCGTTTGATTTCTTGACTGCTTGTTGCTTCTTTATTGATAGTTGATCCAAGTAGGTTAAAGTTGTTCACAATTTCAATTTCTTCTCCTTCAACGATGAACCTGTTGATTATGCCAGTTGTCATGATCTTTGTCTTCTTTACATTTAGGTGCAGGCCCATTTTGAGACTATGTTCTTTGATTGTGAGAAGCAAATGTTTCAGATCATCTTCACTTTCAGCCACTAATGTAGTATCATCAGCATAGCGAAGGTTGTTGATGAGTCTTCCACCAATCTTCACACCTCTGTTGTCTTCATACAATCCTGCTTCTCTGATGATTTGTTCTGCATATAAATTAAACAGGTAGGGGGAAAGTATGCAGCCTTGTCTTACACCTTTGCTTATTTTAAACCATTCTGTTTCTCCTTGTTCCGTTCGAACTGTTGCTTCTTGATCAATGTACAGATTGCGCAAGAGAACGATCAGGTGTTCTGGTATACCCATGCTTCTTAATGTGGCCCAGAGTTTCTCATGGTTTACACAGTCAAAAGCCTTGCTATAGTCGATAAAGCACAAATAGATATCCTTTTGGTATTCTTTAGTCTTTTCAAGGATCCATCTCACATCCGCAATGATGTCTCTCGTTCCTCGCTCTTTCCTGAACCCTGCTTGCACTTCAGGTAGTTCTTGTTTCAGGTATGGTTGTAGTCTCTTTTGAATAATCTTCAGTAGAATCTTGCTGGCATGTGGGATCAGAGCGATTGTTCGATAATTTCCACAGTCAGTTGGATCACCTTTCTTTAGTATTGGTATAAACACAGATCTTTTCCAGTCAGTTGGCCATGATGCTGTCTTCCATATTTCTTGGCAGAGCCTTGTAAGTATGGTAACAGCGGCATCAGATTTCTGCAATACTTCTATAGGAATGCTATCAATGCCTGGTGCTTTGTTCTTTGATAAGGCTTTCAATGCTGCTTCAACTTCTTCTTTCATTACCAATGGTTCCCGATCATAAGGTACAGGTTGAAAAGGCTGTTGGTCCACTTGATCTTTATCATATAAAAACTCTGTATATTCCTTCCACCTTTTCTTGATCTTCTCAGCATCATTCAACATAGATCCTTGAGCATCTTGTAACATTCCAATTCGATGCTGGAACTTTTTCTTTAACTCTCGTAGCTTCAGGAAAGCCGATCTTGTTCTTCCTCTAATAGTTTCTGCTTCTATTTCCTTGCAAGTGTCATTGTAGTACTTTTCCTTGTCCTGTCTTGCTGCATGTTGGAAATCTCTGTTGAGTTCTGCGATTGTCTTTCTTTCTCCTCTGGCTTTAGCTTCTCTGCGTTTCTTATCCCATTCTACTGCTGCCCAGATGGGTGGTTTGTCTTGGTCTGGCACCTCAGCTGAGACCTGTCTATCTTGGGAGACCCTGCCAGTAGTTAAACTACCGATAGTTTAGCTCTCAGCATCACTGATGCACACAAGCCCTCACAGCACGACAAGCTGCAAACCAAGTGAGGGAAGATAGACATATACGCTGCTGTACGTCTAACCACATCAAAACGTGTAATTCTGGCATGGACACACCCCCGGAAAAGTAACACTATTGAATGTTCTGACATGTGAATATGGCTCCAAAGCCATCTTCAGACTTATTTTTAACCACCATCACAGTAAGTGAGACAGAAAGGGAGCCGCTTTCACCCCAGTATTGAGAAATACCCATTGTTGGAAATAATACTAGTTTAGAGATCGGCCTTCCAAATCTTTATCATTCTCCCAAGAAAGTTGTTAAAACAGTGTATTGGCCTTTAATAAAGGTGGGTGCTTAGTTTTTTAATGGGAAGATGTTTTAGATGGAGAGAGGTTAGCACTTAGGTTTGGAAAATGTCATAGGCATAAATTTTATCTGCATGACGTAGACATTTTCACACACCAATCAGATCTGTTGTCTGTGAAAATGCCTTCTGTTCCTGACAACCATTGGACCCCTATTGCTTCCACATGGTTCAGTTTGTTTCCCTTCAGTCAAAAGTCCATTCAGCCTATTATAATTCCCAGACATAGCCAATCTGGATCGCAATTACAGAGTAGCATCCCCAAAAAATAGCAACTTACTATATTGCTTACCCCAGGCTACGTAGTTCTTTTCCCCATGTCTGTGTTATGGACGTTTGCTTCAGAAATGTCCAGATCCTTTTATGACACAGCTATTCTTTATTTAAACATAGATATCCTTCTGTGTTGTTACAATACAGTGCTACTTTAGCCGACATAGGCTATTATTCCACGTTTTAGCAGATCTAACCTAGATGTCTAGGTTGTATGTACACATCTTCGTCGGAATACGGTTTAGATGTTTAAGCAGCTCGACACGCCCATGTCCTCCCCTTCATGCCCCCGTCCAAGTTACCCGTTTTTCTCATCTGTACGTGTAAAACGTTTTGTTGTCGGAATCGCGTTTAGACCTTTATATGCCGAAAATATGCCAAAAATGTCCAACATGTATGTGTAGATGGCTTATTCGTGGTTCAGAATGATGCCCAAAATAAATAACTCTTCGGGTGCTCTTTTATTTGTATCTAACGCAGCAAATCAATTTAGCAGGCAGATTTTAAATTCTGGTGGTATAGTCTTAAGATAAATAATTGCCCACCATGCCCCTTATACCACCCCTCTTACCTAATAAATTCATATACCGTTCTGTCCATTCTCCATAAACTCACCTGTATAACCCCCCCAAGCTACATTAGGTTCTGCACATTTCCCTATTGCACGCTTAAGTTTGCATTCACCCTATTACTGTTCCATGTACACTTAGGGGTATGTTTACTATACCCCGGTAATGTTACCCGCATTAGGTTCCCCAGTAATGGTACAGATGCCCATATAAAGGAGTGGGCAGTGCATCGTTACAGCAAACCGTGTCAGGTAATGTGCGTTACAAGGCGCCTTAGGCTAACGTGCATTACAAGGTGCCTTATAATAAAGTACTCTATAAGGCACCTTATAAGGCACATTACAAGGCACCTTATAAGGCACCTTACAAGGCACCTTACAATAAGGTGCCTTATTATAAAGTGCCTTGTAAGGTGCCTTATATGGTGCCTTGTAAGGTGCCTTATAAAGTGCTTTGTAAGGTGCCTTATAAGATGCCTTGTAATGTGCCTTATAAGATGCCTTTTAAGGTGCTCTATAAGGTGCCTTGTAAGGTGCCTTGTAAGGTGCCTTGTAGGGTTCCTTAGGCTAGGCGCTGTCTTAGGCACCCCTGGAGAAGGCACCTCAGAAGGCACCCTGGGTTATGGAACCATAGTTTAAGGTGCCCCAACAATGTTACGGTGCTCTAGGTTAGTGTGCCCTAAGGGCAACTGTACCACAGCACAGGGTGTTGGCAATGTAAAGTACTGGAAAGACAGTGGGTGGCAGATGATGGGAACACGTGTCCCCCACTGGAGGCGGAGGTGGCTGGATAGTCACAATGATGGGTGATCACTATTAAATGAGATACGTCCAATGTAAACAAAACCACGGGAAAAATTAGGTTTTAAAATTACACTTCAAAGCCAACAATTAACAAGCGAAAAAACAGGTCTCAGAACTTTAGCCACCAAGAGACTTCCGTCTGCTGATATGGTGTCTTAGAACATCAATGACCTTTCCTGTAAACTTTTCGCCGTTTTTTGTTGTATTTTCTAATTAGACTACCGCACTCGTCACAAGAGCTAATAAATATTCAATATGTTCCGTGGGTACACGAACTTCCACACATTGCATAGTAGAGTAATAACTTATACACAACTCCAACATTTGTCTCCTTACTATGCTGCTGAAATTTCACTTCTAAATATCTTGTCCATATTCAGAAGGATTTACAACTTAGCTTTCTTGTGATTGAGGACAGGTGTCCATTGAAGCTTATCTCCGTGAGGATCTCAACGCTCTACCTGGGCACCACTGAGGCGTTTCACGGCCACAGTTTCATCAGGAGATCTCACCCGTTAAGTTCTATAATTGAAACAGAAACAATATATTACTACACCCTTTCCCAAACACACCAAACCCATTAAAATTTAAAAAAAGCATCCCATTCTCACTTACAATGCTGCCCACGTCTATAATCTTAGAAATGTCGGCTATTAGCTTCGCCAAACTCAGTTTTCTTCAGACGCCCGGCTCCGACTAACCCCTTTAAACTTTCATCCAAGCACATCAGCCGACATCACATACAACTTACCCCACCTACCTACCAACTAATTCCTAAAAGACAGACCTAGACCTTAATCAGCACATACCAAGAGTATCACTATTCGCTGCTATACACATACCACCCAATCAATAGAGGTGTTAAGGCCATTCGGGCTAACCGTCCCCAGCCTGTAGATCCATCTTTGCTCTCTTATCAGAAGGGTCTTATCAAGCGTTTTACCCACACTAGCTTGATTCACTTTATCAATGACAAAGCAGCGGAGTTGATCGTATACATGACCCGCGGTAAAACAGTGGGACACTATAGGGGCTTCCACCTTCCTATATTTCAACCTACTGCGATGCTCACGTATTCATATTCTCAACGCTCTTATTGTCTTGCCCACATACAATAGTCCACAAGGGCATTGAATCCCGTACACTACTCCTTCTGAATCACAATCAGTATGGAATTTCAGCGAGTAATCAACCCCATGGTATGTGAAGTTAGTTATCTCCAAGGTAATTTCGCAGACATCACAGTGCCCACATTTCTTATGACCTCCGCCAGCTGGCGACATTATTTGAGGGACCAAAACCGCCGGGCTAAGCCTATCCTTTAAGTTCCTACCTCTCTGCCACACACAGCGAATTTTCTTGTCTCCCACTCCAGGGACTGCCCTTAGCACATTCTGATGTTTCCGTACTATTTGCTGTATTGATTTACTTAAAGGAGAAAAACCCGTAACCAAATAGATTTTTTCAGAATCCCAATTTGCGGCCTCCGATGAAGTACGATGACTCAATAATAGGCTCCTATTATTAAATAGAGCTCTATAGTAGGCCTTCTTCACCACTTGTTTGGGATACCCCCTCCCAAGAAAATCCTGAATAAGACCTTTGGCACGGTTTTTAAAATCCTGTGTCTCTGAGCAATTCCTCCGAAAACGCAAACATTGTGAAAAAGGAAGGCTTTCTTTCAACTGGCGAGGGTGTTCACTCGTGAAATGCAAAAACGTGTTTCTGTCCGTTTTTTTCTTAAAGACAGACGTTTTCCACACATAAACACCACGGGTAATCTCAACATCTAAATAGGTGATCGTGTTTTTGTGATATACATGGGTGAATTGTATGTTATGGTCACAACCATTTACCCATTGAAAAAATTGTACCAATCGCTCTTCTGATCCCTGCCATAGTAAAAACACGTCATCTATGAACCTTTTCCAAACCAAAAGGTTGCTTGTAAATGGGGAATCGCCTAACCAGCGTGCCTCAAAAGTACTCATATAGAAATTTGCAATGGACGGAGCACATGTCGCGCCCATCGCAATCCCAGAAATTTGATGATAAAGTTTATCCTCAAAAGCTTTATTTGATGATAAAGTTTATCCTCAAAAGTTTATCCTCAAATTGTTGGCTTTGAAGTGTAATTTTTAAAACCTAATTTTTCCCGTGGTTTTGTTTACATTGGACGTATCTCATTAATAGTGACAATACACATTCAGAGACTGACCGCATATAATAGTGTGTGCACAATGATGGGTGGACAGAGGAGTGGTGGTGCCATGCAAATCAGGCACAGGCGAGGCAAGCATGAAGAGGCACAATGCAGGAAAGGGTACCAGTGAAGGACATGGGGTGGCAGCCTGGAAAGGAAGACAGGACTCCACACAGCTGACAGACGCAGATAGATGGACTGAAGGATTGTTGGCAACTGTGGTGAGGGTATTATGGACTGGCAGCACAGATCTTCAAAGATATGACTGAGTTGGACAGGCATGAAAGGAGGGAACAATGAGGAATTGAACACATGACCACTGCCTAGAACAGCAGTTCTCAACCTGTGGGTCGTGACCCCCACAGGGGTCGCCACAGGATTTAGCGGGGGTCGCTTCACTCTGCCGTTAAAAAAAAAACGCACAAGTTGCTGCCACTGCTGAATCCACTTCTCGGCAGCGGCAAACTCACCGCTTCCCTTCTATTGCAGCCGCGGCTCCCTGCCTCTTAGGGAACTGTGGTTATGCCTGTAAAACCATTGCGGAGCCCTTCCTGTCTCTCAACAGGCTTCGTGCAGCATTGTCCCACCTCCAAAGGAAGTTGTTTACCACTTCCTTTGGAGGCGGGACAATGCTGCACAGAGCCCGTTTAGAGACAGAAAGGCTCCACAACGGTTTTACAGGCATAGCTGCAGTTCCCTAAGAGACAGGGAGCTGCGGCTGCAGAAGAAGGAGGCAGACATGGGGAGAGGGGAGCAGGGAACCAGCAACGGGGCTGACATGGGGGAGGGGGACTGACATGGAGAGATGGGGGGCTGATATGGATGGATGGAGGGAGGGGGCTGACATGGACAGAGGGGGACTGATATGGATGAATAGATGGAGGAGGGCTGACATGGAGAGAGGGGGGCTGACATGGAGGGAGGGAGGGAGGGAGGGAGGGGGCTGACATGGATGGATGGATGGATGGAGGGAGAGAGGGGGCTGACATGGACAGAGGGGGGTTGACATGGAGGGAGGGAGGGCTGACATGGACAGAAGGGGGACTGACATGGAGGGATGGAGGGAGGGAGGGGGCTGACATGGACAGGGTGGCTGACATGGAGGGAGGGAGGGAGGGAGGGGGCTGACATGGATGGATGGATGGAGGGATGGAGAGTGGGCTGACATGAACAAAGGGAAGAGACAGGGGGACATACTGGACAGACGGGGGATAAATGCTGGGCAGAGGGGAGAGACAGTGTGGGTTAGGATTATAATGGGCAGATGGGGGGGGGGGCTAGGACTGGTGATGGGTTGATTAGGGAAGGCCAGGAATGGGAATGGACTGATCAAGGGGGGGGTGTTGGGACTGGTAATGTGCTGATAGGGGGGTAGGACTGGTAATGGACTGATGGGGGGCTAGCATTGGAAATGAGCTGATCGGGGAGGTTAGGACTGGAAATGGGCTGATTAGAGGAGGCTAGGACTGGTAATGGGCTGATGGGGGGGGTAGGACTAGTGATGGGCTGATTAGGGGAGCCTAACACTGGTAATGGGGTTGAGGAGGGATTGGCACTGGAAATGAGCTGATTAGGGGAGGCTAGCACTGGTAATGGGGTTGAGGAGGGACTAGCACTGGAAATGAGCTGATGGGGGGGTAGGACTGGTATTGGGCTGATTAGGGGAGGCTAGCACTGGTAATGGGGTTGAGGGGGGACTAGCACTGGAAGCGAGCTGATTGGGGGGCTTCGACTGGGAATGGGCTGATTGTGGGGTGGGGAGGATAGAGCTGCTGGCCCTGGAAGAAAACTGGGGGCTAAGGCTACAAATGGGCTGATACGAGGGGATGGAAGAATGGAACTGGAAGGGAGTGAATCTGAGAGGGGCTGCCATGGTATTTGTACTAGAAGGGACTGGTCAGTGGGGAAGGAGGGGGACTGGAAGGGAATGGACACCAGTGGCAGTCATGGGAATACAAGTTGACATTGGAAGGTACTGAGAGTGAGGACTGGAAAGGGGCTGATACTGGGGAAGGTTACTGGGACTGGAAATAGGCTGATGGAAAGAAGTGAAGAAAACGAAAGAAGAGATAAGAAATGGCAGATGGACCATAGACCACAGAAAGCGAGCTAAGAGAAGACAGGAAAGCAGAAGCCTCAGATCGGGACCAGCATGATCAGAGAATAAATTGGTCAGACAACAAAGGTAGAAAAAATAATTGTATTTCATATTAGTGATTTGACTACAAAATCATCATAATTTTGAAATCAAATATTGTTACTTGTTTTTGTGATTAATTATTGTGGTTTAAATAAGTACATTTTATAAATAAAAACATATTGCAAAGGCCTATAATATATTAATAATTCAACAAATGATTACAGCGACAATGCATTGATGGTAAAGGAAGAGAGACGCATTTGATTTTATCATTGGGGGTCACCACAAGTTGACCAATGGTAAAAGGGGTCACGGTACAAAAAAGGTTGAGAACCACTGGCCTAGAACATCATTGTACTAACCAGTAGACTATATCTCTATGGCTTGTTGCATAGCAATGGCTGGGTACAGAAGGACTGAAGGTCACCGCACAACCTGTCTGCTCCGTGTGCCAGGATAGGGTAACCCCACCAGCACCCATGATGCAATGCACATGCAGAACAGCGGTCTACAGCTGATCAACAAATGGGGTCTGAACCTCTCCAGTACCGCAACTTAGTAAGACGGACTGACAGTGCGTGATACTGGTACAGAGTAGGATACAGACCTTGCCATTGTGCAGGTTCTGTGTTCACTCTGAGGGTTAGGATGGGCACCCAGCACTAGGTCCGCAGTACATGTGGTGCTAGAGTTAGGTCTTGCTGTACATCCCCATCACTACCAGTGTGTGACAGGCGTTCCTAGCAGTGCCCATCTGTGTTCTGCAGTCACACGGGGCCCTCTGGGACAGACACCACCCAGATTAGTGCGTACCCAGTGTTAAGGTCTGGTTGCCATGGGCACCTGTTAGCAGGGCAGAAGGGTGTCTAGACTTGCATGAAGTGTATGTAGCACTGCCCCTACAGGTCAAAGTGGTATGCACTATATACCCCCAAGGGCCCACAATCACCCATTTTGTAGGTGAGGGAGTGGAGGAATAGGTGCCTGAGCCCTGAGGAATGGCTGTTGGACCCCCATCCTGATGGCGAAAGGCAGCCCTCCAAGGCTGGTACGCAAGACCCATACCTGTGACTGGGGCAGTGACCGACCAGCAGTAATGCGAGGAGAAAGGAGGGGGGGGGGTTTAGGCCTGAAAAACCTCAACTGCTCCACACCACAGTCTGCCATGCACCAGCAGATGGCACAGTCAGACTGCACCTGCAGCAGTCTACAAGGTGTTCCAACCATGCACAGACTAACTGCAGATAGTCCACTAGCCAGTTCATAGTACATGCTCACAGAGAAAACACGTGCACCGATATGTAGGATGTAAAGCACAGACACCAAGCAGGTATTTCAGTGATTGGGCCCCAGAACTGGGAACACACAGGTACCACTGCAAACAGATAGTATAAAGCACTATGTGGGAACATAGACATGCCATGGTCACTGCTCGGTCAGAGTGAGAGCGACCTCACAGCATGACATGCTGTGGCCACCCTGTCCATGCAGGTGGTGTTCGGGCACTACAGTGTCCTGGCCATTGCCCTACACCCTGTGCAGATGCATCCTGGCCAATCTGCCCTGGCAGGGCCATACCCACAATACCTTGCTCCTCATTATGCACATTTGCAGGCTAACGCTAGTAACAGTTGGATATTGAGAGACGAGAGCCCCGTAGGCAGTCACAAATCAATGGATAGACATACACACTGTCACCACGTGGCCAGCCCTCCGCCTAGGGCGCAGAGGGTTGGTCTGCCATGATAATTCTCTATTCAGAAAGTGAGACTACAGCTGTGGCTCTTGCAAGGCCTCTTGGGAGTTGTAGTCCCTTTTTTTTTAGCTCCCTGATAAAGAAGCAATTGTAGTCCGAGTGTTTAAGGCAAAATGACAAGGATTTATTCCCCTCACAAATAGAACTTTGGTGGAGAACAAAAATAGCACAGTCTCCAGGAGTTTAGCATGAGGCTTATATACAATAACTAAGGTAATTGCTTATTCACTCTCTGGTTCCAAAACATGCAGTGCTCGTTGCAAGTACAAAATGGAAAACAAAACAGCTTCTCACAGCAAAGAAAAATAGTTCCTATTTCTGTGTTGTTTCTCAGCCCTTTTTTTTTATTTTATATTTATGCATTTTTACAATAAATCAAGCATACACTTGTACAGAAGTTAAACCTGTCAATGTAATTACCGAAAGTACATTTAGGAAAAATGTTAAACAGAAATGAAAACATAGACAGGATAACGTTAACCCCCAAAAAGGAAGGAGGGGAAGGCAAGGAAAATATTACAGAGGCCAGGGACAACCCCAGCACACTAAGGAAAGAAATTACCAAAGTTACCAGAAGGAGACAGAGAACCAAGCAATACTATTCATAGGAACGTAACTACTCAATAGGAGAAGAAATTACAATATGAGCATTAATGAAGGAGGACTGATCCTCCAGCTGGAAGAAAACATACTTATGTGATTGAAAAACAATTATACATTTACAGGGATATCTAAGCATAAACGATGCCCCCAATCGAGTCACCCCGGGTCGAAGGATCAAAAAGGCTTTACGCCTTCTTTGTGTCTCCCTTGACACATCAGGAAAAAGCGCAATTCTTTTACCAAGAAACAAATTGGCACGCTTTTTAAAGTAAAGCTTAAGAAGCCAGTCTCTATCCAAAGGTAAGGTCAGTGAGACAATCAACGTAGAAACAGGTACTTCATCGTCCTTAGGTGTTTGAAGCAAAGCTGAAACATCCAGAAAATCCATTTCTAATACACCAGTTACCTTTTTCCCCATTTTATTTATTTATTTATTTATTTATTTACATCTCTTATATACCGCACTATTTGCGATCAGAAGGCAAGAAATAAGCTTTAGTTATTGGAGGCAAGACCTCCGATGAAAACTTCAAAACTTCTTGCAGATATCTCTTAAACAGATCAATCGGAGAAACCAGTAAAAGCATAGGAAAATTAAGTAAACGAACATTTGAAGATCTAGTAGCGTTCTCGAGAGTATCCAGCTTCAGCCGCATATTCATATTTTCTTTAACCAAGGACTGTTACATCTGTGATCCGTTTTAAATCTTGTACATTAGTAGTAACCTGCGTCTTGATTTCCGTAGCCTCAACTTGGACTTTAGACCAAGAATCCTCAGCACTTTTACTTCAAGGTTTAACACAGTGACTCAATGTTGTCAGCCAAACAAAGCGTGCAATCCATTTGCATATCTGCTACTTCATCAACATTAGAGTCTATTTGCATATCTTCTGTCTCAGGACTAACAGCGTTTGTCTGCAAACTGTTACTATGGGATTTAAGATAACTTCCCTCTGTAAACTCAGGTGTTTTCCCTTTCCACAACTCAAAACAGCAAGGGTTTAAAATACCTGTTGCTCTGGAGTTTCTTCTTTGGCTCTCCTCTAATTCTTGGCAGCTATGAGGAAATACTTTTGTGCTGGGCTCCCCCCTGTGCAAACTCTGAAGGCTTCCTTCTGACTGAAGGGCTCCCTGCTCTCTCCGTTCTAGCCAGTTCCTGGTCACAGGGCGTGCCTTCCCTCCTCCTAGTCTGCTGGCTTTTCTCCCAGACCTGTAGGTAGTTTCTTTACCCGGTATCCAACTCTCAGGAGTTTCTGAGCCTCTCCAAGCCCGTCTTACAGGAGGTCTCTCCTCTCTCCTGTCTTTGCTGTCCAGGGCTCCTCTTTCTCCTCCTTTCCTTCCTTGTGTGGCTTCTTTTCCTTCTCTGCCACAACTCCAACTTTCTCTGCTGCCACGGCTCCAACTGCCGTCTGAACTGCAATTACCACTCCAGCCTCCTCTCTAGCTTCCTTTCTCTCCAGCTTCCTTTTTCTCCTGCTTCTCCTCCTCCCTTCCTGGGAGCTAATGACGCGGTTTTATAATTCTGTTCCCCTGGGCTTGGCTCTGCTCTCAACCTGAACAGGTGTGCTTGATCAAGCTCCAGGCTTGCTGCTACGTCAGAGCTTGGGCGTGTCAACTCAACTCCTGTCTTTCTCTGTTTACGTTTTCTTTGTAAACAGTGAGCCATGTGTTCTAGCTGCCTGTCACTTTTAAAAATGGAATCTTCCTTTCTCTCTATTTCCATGGGCTCCGTAGGGGTCTCTACATCACATATCCCCCCCCCCTTAAGATATTACGGGCTGGCGAACCCACGCTCGCACAGCATGTAATCATTGCTGAGGCCTTGATTTGCTTTTCTACTCTGGCCAGACATGCTGCCGCTGTCCTCTCATGCCAGGGCCTAAGGACGTTCAGATGGTAGACCTGGCGGCGTCCTCTATAGTTTTCCACTGCATAGGAAACTGGACCTACTTCTTCTACCACTTTATATGGACCCTTCAATTGTGACTCAAATTTTGGTCCGGCGTCTACTACCATCACCACTACTTTCTCCCCTATGGCTAACTGACGAGGCTTCGTCCCTCAGTCATAATACTTCTTCTGACGTTTTTGACTGGCTTGTAAGTTTTCCTCTGAGGCCTGAGAAGTCCTTTGTAATCTACTCCTCAGATCTCGTAGAAAATGAGGTACCCCTATTTCTTCAACTTCGGGCTCCACCGATTGTTCACATAGAATATCTAAGATTCCACTTGGGGCCCGACCGAACAGTAGTTCATAGGGGGACCCTCCTAGCGATGCCTGCGTACGCTCCCAACAGGCGTATTAGACAAAAGGGAGCATGACATCCCACTCGGACATCTTCCCGTCCAAACTACACCTTAGCATTTGCTTGATTGTCTGATTTAATCTTTCCACCAGTCCATTGGACTGGGGATGGTAGGCGGCAGTCCTTATGTGGTGTACCCCAAACGCATCCCATACTTGGGCCAAGTATTTCGATATGAAATTACTGCCCTGGTCCGTGAGCATTTCTTGGGGAAACCGTACCTCACAAAACAATTTAATCAATTCTAAGGCTATGGTTCTAGCCGAAATGTTCCGCAAAGGCATAGCCCATGGGAATCGGGTGCCCTGATCTATCACCACCAGAATGTACTGAAAACCCCTAGGTGTCTTAAGCAGTGGTCCTACGATATCCATCGACATAAGCCGTATGGGTGTCGATATTGTGGGGGTAGGGATCATGGGCACCGCTTGTGGCTTGGCAGAGGTAACTCGCTGACATGAAGGACAGGATCCGCAGAAACGGGCAGTTTCTTTAAAAAACCCCGGCCAATAAAAACGGGCTAAAATCTGGTCCAATGTCCCCTGTATCCCCTTATGACCACCCACCGGGTGATCATGGGCCAGCCTTAAAACCACTGCCTTGAATGCAGTCGGGACTACCAGTTGTTTTCTAACCGCTCCTGTTTGCGGCTCATTACTTTCCCGATATAATATTCCTTTATCTAGCAGGAATCTTGGGAGAGTACCCTTCTCACTTTGGGCATACTCGAATGCTCGTTTTAACGCAGGATTTGCTTGTTGCTCTTTGGTGAAGGATGGAAATTTCTTAACAATATCAGCGGGAACCCAGGGCAACTCTTGTCCAGCCTCCATCTCTGCCCTCCCCTGAGCCCTATACTGTCTCTCCCGACGTCTATCTGCCTTGCCTTTCCTAGTCTTCTTAGAAGGGGCGTTAATCAGGTCCTCATGTATAGGAAGCTCTTCCAGTGCCTCTTCTACCTGTCCAACCTCATCCTCTGGGGGTTCATCCTTCTCTTCCGGGAGTTCATCTCTCTCTACAGGGGGTTCAACTCTCATTTCTGAGGTTCCTGCCTGAGACCTAGTAGAGACCATGCCTGTCTTGGTATGTAGGCCCTTCTCCAATCCTCTACTAAACTGGGACCAATCCCTACCCAGCACTATATCATGGGGAAGCTTAGGGACTATGGCCACTAGAACCTCTTTTTGTGTTCCTAATCCCTTCACTGAGAGCTTATACAATGGATAGAAGGAGGATGCACCATGTACGCAGCGGATTTTAACTCTGCCTTCTGGTCGGCTCGGTACTGACATGATGCGGGCTTCTATTGCCTGCCAGAGCTTCTTTGAGACCATGCTCTGGTCAGCACCTGAGTCGAGCAATGCACTGGCCAAAACACCATTAACTTCCACATTTAACAGAAAACCTTCTTGTACCTGTTTTTCCTTGGCCGTTATCAGTGCTGTTCGCATTACACAGTTTCTTTGTAAATGACCTGCTTTCCCACATTTATAACATTTACCTTTTTCCCATTTCCATTCTGGCTTTGGCAAACAAGCAGATACACCTTTCACATTGGTTCTTAGTTCCTTTTCTGCCTTTCCAAAGTTTGCTGACCCAGATACACGCAGAGCGCCTCCTTTTGGCTTACCAGCCAACTCTGCCTCCAAATAACGCTCGGTAAGGAGGGCAGCTTCTGCTGTGGTCTGGCAACTTTGCAAGATTAAAAAGGATCTTATTTCCTGAGGAACCACCTCCATGAATTGTTCCAAGACAATAGTGTCTACCACAGACTCGAGGGTCTTTCCCTCAGGAGCGAGCCATTTCCATGCTAAGCTCCTTATCCTATGGAACAAGGCTTTGGGCATTTCATTAGGTCTTAGCCTAGTATCCCTTAACATTCGTCTATAGACCAGGGGTGTTAATCTCAATCTATCCCTGATTGCCTTCTTAAGTTCTTCATAGTTAGTCGCAAGAGCAGCGGGCATGGCTTTATAGGCAGCTAAGGCCTCTCCCGTTAGGGATGTAGCGAGCCTTACCGCCCATTGCTCTGGCGGCCACTTTACAGTAAGTGCAATTCTTTCAAAGGCTTCAATGAAGTCATCTATATCATCGTCCACCGTTAGCTGTCCACAGGTTAAAGCTCCACAGTTTTGTGGTCCTACCACACAAGTAGGTGAGAGTTGTGCTTGTTCCGTCACCTTCTGACCAGCAAGCAAAGCCTCTATCAAGTCCACGATGGGTTTTTGCTGGGCCTGCATGGCTGCAGCAGCTTGCTCCTGGGTGCGCTGGGCCATCTCCCGTTGTTTTTCAAACTGGTTGGCCATCCAGCATAGAACTTCTTGTGGCTCCATCTTCAGGACTTTTTTTTCTGCAGAGAGGGAAACAAAAGAAAGAAAGGCCCACCAAGTGCGGCACAACAACTTTTCCTTAAACCTGTCTAGGTTATACGTTGGACAAGAGCTCTCCTTCCTCCCACGAATCCTATACACCCGTGCCCAAATACCCATTACCCTAGCACGGTGTAGACTCAAACTTTGAGAAACGAGTGTTTCTGCTGGTCCTCGGTCCTTCTGGCCGATATTGCCAGCGATATCTCCCACTGCTCTTCAGCCCACAGCTTAGCAGAGTTTTTTTTTTTTCTCTCGGTGCTCTTGTGGCAAATCCTCTGGCGTATATCCTGGTGTGTTTCTCAGTTGAATGTCCTTATATTCCACACAAAATCCTAAATACTACGCCACTTGTCACCACGTGGCCAGCCCTCCGCACAACACACACACTCCTACTGCAGCATTGTGCAATGATAGGAGTGGTTGGCAACCCTGCCCACCATACTGGTCCTGATCACAGTGCCGACATTGCTAAACTGTGCAGGAGGTATTAGCAGTGCTCTGATGGTAACTGCAGCTCCGTGCTGGGGCCAACAGCCTGACTCACCATGAAGCTTTGGATATTGGGGCCTGTGTGAGTGGATGTTTGTACCCCTGTTGGCCGCTGCTTTGGCGATTGCACGGTTTGACGTTGTATCTACATTGCAGGGTAAAATATTGGGACATGCTCTACAGAATCCACAGCTGGGACTTGAACCTGTGACATTCTACTGTGGGACACACTGGCTGTTTATACTGTTCCACACTGTTGCTACAGAGGCACAGCAGTCCCTGGGGCTACCTTTACTTTTCCTCAGCCAGACCTTGTCTGTTGCACTGCACACCACATACTAGTACAGGGCATGGCCTAGGTCCACTGCAGGCAGGTGCCACTACCCCCTCCAGCACAAACACACACCCCCCTCTGCCATGCTGACATGACCATGTGTCATGGCCATCCACTGTGCAGGTAGGCGGGTGCCTAGGGTGCAGAGTCTGAGGTGGGGGGGCATACATGGACATCCACACATCCCCCCCATCACCGCCTATCATTGTTATGTCCCTTCCACATGGGGGAGAGATGGCTGGGGGTATGTCAGGTTGGTGCTCTAGCACATATTGGCTAGGATGGACCTGGTAGATGTAGGTAGATTGTGTTACGTCAGGAGACTGTGGACAGGCTAAGGCATGCAACTCAGGTACTGTGTACCCAGTTTGGACTACTCTAATCTCATACTCTTCTTCTCTTGGTATATATGTTTCGGACAGCATGTGGTCACATCCTGCAATGCCTTACTCGGGGCTGCAGTATAGGGTGTTCATTTAGCTGGGTTTATGAGCTGTTTGGGATGCATCCTGGGGACAGTCTGTGGACCCTTGTTAGAGTTGTCCCCATAAGTGCACTGATTGCCCTATTACAGGCATAGTGGTACGTGTGTGACCTTTGGGGTACCTGCTGGGTAATGTCTCCTGGATGAGACACTGTGGGACACAGACTACTGGGCATGTTTGGCCTTGGTCAGCTGCTGTCTTGCTGATTTCCAGTTTCTGTGTTCCTATGTGCTACCAAGGCGGCCGTCTGGTCCAGCCTGTGCCCCAGCTGCCCCCAATGCATGTCCCGCCTGCAGCCCCCTATGCCCCATTTGCATGATCACCATAGTGGCCTTTCATACTTGGGCACTATGCTGTTGCTGCAAATGGAACACTACTATCACTTTTCCTGGGCTTCCTGCCTATGCTTTACATTGCTGACACTTAAATTTATTTATTTTATTTATTTATTTAACAATTCTTTTATACCGCGCTATTACAATCAGTGCGGTGTACATAGAACAAGAACATACTACAATGCATACAAGTAACATTGAGTTTTACATTGAACCGGGAATTTCAACAATAGGACAACCGGGGGAACTATGTACAGATTAACTTAATGTTATATACAGTAATATGAAACTCGTTTGGATGTTGTAATGTGGTTCACTAATAGGACTAGAGAGAAGGTTGACCAGCTAGCCCTTTTCAGGTTGTATTGCGGAGCTAGTTTTGATAATGTCTAGGTTGACTTCTGGGTAGCATTTTGTAAACAAGTGGTATTTCAATGCCTTTCTAAATAGGATTAGGTTTTTGATAGCACGGATTTCGTGAGGTAGCGCATTCCAGTTTAGAGGTGCAAATAAGGAGAAGGCCCTGTTGGAGGTGGCCTTAGTGCACTTCGTTATTATTTTTGGGACTATTAAGGTGTTCATTGATGTGGTTCTCCTTTTTCTGTTTTCCAGGGTGACATGGATGAGCTTGCTGATTGGCGTAGGGGGGCAGTTATTTAGTGCCTTGAAAGTAAGGACTAAAGACTTATACTGGATTCTGGCATGTAATGGCAACCAATGCAGTTCTTTCATGATGGGTGTTATATGGTCAGATCTTGATGAGCCAGAAAGGACTCTGGCGGCTGTATTCATGGCTAGGCGGAGCGGATTCAAAGTTGATTGAGGGAGGCCATGAAGGATGATGTTGGCAAAATCCAGGTGTGGGAGGATTAATGCCTGGAAGGTTGTTCGGAAGTCTGTGGGATCAAGTAGGGAGCGGAGGTGACGTAGCGATTTGATCTTATAATATATAGTTTTTGTGATGTTCTTGACATGCGTTGTCATATCCAAGTGCTGATCCAATGTGATGCCGAGGTAACGGATGGTGGCTTTTGATTTCAACTCTATGTTGTTGACGAGTAGAGATGGAGGAGGTATGAACTTACGGTTCCTTGTGACAAAAAGAACGTCCGTTTTGTTGTGGTTAATCCGAAGGTTTTGAGATAGCAACCATTCGGCTGCAGCTTCAAAACAGTTGATTATTGGGGAGAATACTCGGTGTTCAATTGTGAACGGCATATATAGGAGGATGTCGTCTGCGTATGTGAGACATTGTACATTAAAGGATCTGATCAAGTCACATATCGGCTGCATGTAGATATTAAACATTAGTGCCGATAGGGACGATCCTTGGGGTACTCCCTGTGATTGCAGGAATGGTTCTGAGGATTCGTGGCCTGTTTTTACTTGTTGCCACCTGTTAGATAAGTAGGATTTACACCACTCGAGTGCTGTGCTTTGAATCCCCTTATCTTTCAAGCGTTGTAGGAGTATGTCATGACTCACAGAGTCGAAAGCGGCGGAGATGTCCAGGAAGATGAGGACGAAACCCTGTTGTATGTTATTTATTCCTGTTACCAGAACATTGAACAGGGTTGTAAGGACTGTGTCGACTCCATGCGCTTCCCTGAAGCCATGCTGAGATGGATCTAGTGGTGCTTCAGTGTCAATATGATGTTGGATTTGTTGTTGGGCAGCCTTCTCAATGATTTTTGCAAGCTGTGGGATGCTCGAGATAGGCCTGAAGGAATCAACTTTGGATGGGTCCAGTCTATTATTTTTCAGTAGGGGCTTGATGGAAGTGCGTTTTAGATTCTGCGGGAAGGAACCTGTTGAGAAGGACTGGTTCAGTATTTTGCTCAATATTTGACTGAGGTCATGTCGCATGTCCTTGATCCAGCTGGCTGGACACGGGTCATTAGGAGCTGTACTGGGATTGATTGAGGCAATAATGTTCACAACCTCTCTATTTGATACAGTGGAGAAGTTGTGTAGTGGCATTGCCTGGGATGCCTTGGTTGAAGTGGTGGCGTTATTGACATTTGTGTCTGTGTTGGTTTTAATCATCTTTGATTGCAGGTAGTTTGTGTAGTCCTGCGGCTATGGTTTCTCTCTCCTGCAAATGTGATCTAACGCCAGGTTTTCAGTCCCAGAAAGATTCAGCCCTTCAGTTCCCCGTGTTAGTATAGCAGGAGCCTCTCCCCGCCCATTGACCCCTTCTCTCCTCCCTCTTTCCACCCTCTGCGGGACTTATGGCGGCCAGTAATGTTAACGCGCGTTAGGTTACCGCAGTTTAGTAAACATACCCCTTAATGTTAAGTTTTGTTTAATGCTTAAATTGGTTCTTTGTTCAAATTTGTTCTATGTAAACCACCTTGACTATAAGATTAGATGGTATATAAAATACTTAAATAAATAATAAATAAATAAGATCATATTTTGCTACATTCATGAGAAGCTTGCTCTTTTTCAGCTTTAGCTTGAGTTTGCATACTAGTGATCTGTACCACAGTCAGCTCCATGTTTTGTCTTTGTTGATGTTATAGAGCTTTTCCATTGTTGACTTCCACAGATGTAGTCAATTTGATTTCTGTACAATCCATTGGGTGAAGTCCATGTGTACAGTTGCCGCTTGTGTTGCTGGAAGAAGGTGTTTGAGATGAATAGATCGTTGGTCTTGGAGAATTCTATCAGCTTTCTCCAGCTTCATTTCTGTTGCCGTCCATATTTTTCAACCACTTTTCCTTCTTCTTTGTTACCAACTTTTGCATTCCAGTCACCCATTCGACTACTTCATCATGTCTCACCCCTATTCATCAAATCCCACTGGCTGCCCTTTACCTTTGGGTTCAATTTAAACTCCTCACTCTCACTCATAAGATCATGCACTCTGCCACCCCGCTTATCCATCATCTCTTCTCATCCCTGACACCCCGCCATGAGTCCTCTGTTCAGTTCATGCAAACTGTCTTCACCTTCCCTCCCCAGAACAAGCTCACTTTGAGATCACTCGGCATTCTGCCTTCTATTTTTTGGGACCCAGCCTCTGGAATTCCCTTCCCACTGACCTCCGCCTTGAGTCCTCTTTCCCCAGGTTCAAATCCACCCTGAAAACATACATGTATTTCAATAGGCTTTCAATCTCTCCTCACAGGTTCTCTAGGATTTTGTTCCTGTTCCCTATGTTCTCCCCCCCCCCCCCCCCCACTTCCCCTCTGTCACTTTATCTAGCTTTCCTATAATTTTATGGAGTTCATTTTTCTTTCTATATGTATTTGTTTTTAATTTATACATTGTATGCTGCTCTGTTGTCACGAAGGGTGGTATATCAAATTTTAATAAACTATAAACCATAAACCCATGAATATCAGGATATCTTGTTTGGTAGGGAAAAGCCATCGAGGCTGCAGAGAGATGAGAAAAATAGAAGATTGGGGGGGGTGAAGAAATGCAGAAAGAGAACATGGGGGTGGTTGAATCATAAAGGAGAAATGGGAAGACAAGAGAAAGGAGGGAGGGAGGGAAGGTGAAGGGAGAAGGGAAGAAGAGTATGAGATTAGAGAGGCAAAGATATCAGAGTATGAATGTAAGGAAAGAGAGAGATGGGAGAGGGGCAGGAAGTAGTGGAAGAGGAACGCAGTGAGGAGGAGAAGTGGAAGGAAAGAAGTAATGGATGTGTGAAAAGAAAAGAAGGAGGGCAATATGTGAAAGATGAGGAGAGGTGATTGTAGAGCCAGGAGATAGATGTGTGTGAGGAGGAAAGGACTAAGGTGAAATTGTGAGAAAGAGGTAATGAAACAAAAATAAAATAAAAATAAAAATAAAATAGGAGATAGTGATGAAATCAGCAAAAGAAGAAAGACAGCAGCAAGGCCGAAATATCTAGTGGAAAAGCTGAGAGCATAGAAAAAGGGAACTTAGAAATCAGTGAGGGAGAAGAAAATAAATAAGGAAAAACTAGAGAAATTAACTGGAAAACTAGAAAGAAACTGAAGATAATAAAAATAGAATTTTCAAGAACTACAAAGGTTGGTGAATATTTTAGTAAACTTTTCTATTACAAGTAAACAGATGGGAGTCCTGAAACTGGTGTGGTTCGCCCCAGGGAGAGTGTGGGTGTGTTCGTGCCCTAACGTGCTGGAAGGTCTGGAAGAAAAGTAGTTCTTTAGTGTTGCATTAGGATCTGGCCTCCTATGGTTTTCAGTTTATCCTCTGCACATTTGTATTAGTAATTTGCGGTTGCTTCTTTTGCTTTGGTGTTAGGCTCCATGCATGTTCTGCATTCCATATATGTGACTGAGATCAGCTGTTTTGCTGCTGTGTAGTTTCTGGGAAGACAATCCTGTTTGTCCTGTTTTCCCAAAAAAGGTGAGTTAGTGAACTAGGAACTAGTGTAACATTTGCAGTGCTGCCCTTTCACATGTATGATCTATGGCTTGTTGTAGCGGGTGTGGCTACTATGGGGATAGAGCTACAATCACCCTGCCCCCCCCCCCCTCCAATCTTGGCCCTATATATGAGTATCAGTATCTTTTTTTCTGGAAAAAAAACACCAAAGAAATGTTCTATCTGATCTATTGGCCCTCCAGTGTGCCTTACACCCAGGGCTGGCCGCACTGGAGGGCCAATAGATCAGACAGGTACCAACACCCCCCTCCCCCCTTTGTCTGTCAAAATCTATTGTTTAATGCCCCACAAAGTTGCCACCCTAGGTGATCACCTAGTTTGCCTAGTGGTTGGGCCGGCCATGCTTACACTTGCATATCCATGCAGTCACAAGTTACCTTGAGAAATTTACTAGTGTCTAAGTTTCCCTTCAATGCTTTATGATGGTGGCTCTGAAAACATAGTTACTCACCTGTAACAGGTGTTCTCCGGGGACAGCAGGAATCATTCCTCACATATGGCTAACGTCGGCGATGAAAGACCCCATATGGAAGCAGCTCCGTGGGAAAAGACTGCACCTTTAAACCTCACAGTGCCATCGGGCATGCCCTTTGATGTAGCCCTTAGTGAGAGACCGTCATCAACGCAGCAGAATACCAGGAACCTATAGAGCCAGCCATACAAACACACTACTAAGAAGTGATCTTCTAGATACCAACAGATGAACCTCATCCTATTTATCCAAATTCCTCTCTGGTAAGCCTGCAATCACATAGCTCACAATGATACTACACGTACTCATACTCCACTTAGTGATTCCGCTCTCTCTGCTTGTCCTCCTAACATCCACATAGGTGCTAGCTATGCATTGTAACTCCATTCCAGTCCTCTACAGACCAAAGCTCCTGCACCTCACCCATTGTCATAAAATAATGCTCCCAAAAGTGACACAAAGACTCCTGCAAATCAATACAGCTCTATCCAAGCAAGGGCTGTGGGACTCTCCCTGGAGATTGGTCATAGGTTACCTTAGAAGAAAAGGACAGGGTACTCTGTAGCAGCCAGCTTTTAATAAGTCTTTTTTCCCTCCCTCCCCAACACCCACCCACCCATTCCTTTAAGAGGTTTCATTAAGCACCATAGCTTTATAGGTACTTAATGAAACCTCTTAAAGGAAAGGGGATGCCACCTCCCTCCATTCATCTAAAGCAAGAACGCAGCAGCACTCAGCACAGGGTCTCTTCTGTCAGTGTGCACTGTATGCTTAGAGTCCCCAGTACTTGTCTCCAGTATGACAGGAAACTCATCCAGGAGAGGACAAGGGCCTACAAATGTTCACTGGCTCACAGACTACATGCTGACTGTGGAGTGCCACTACTTTGCATAGGTTACTGTGAAAGCCCAGAGAGAAGAGGAAATGGCCATGTTTCTGTGACCCCATCCACTCATGATGTGTCCTCATTTGGGGTCCCAACCCCAAGTTTGAGGAATACTGCTCTAGGGGGTCTTTGGCGGATGTGCCTCCTAGTGTTGGGGAGTCATATCTAAGAGAAGAGTTTTCAAACTCTGGATTGTCCTCCCCGGAATTTTTTTTTTTTTTCCTTTTTGCAACAGGCCTGGTCCTTCTGGCATGGAAATTCAGACCTTGCAGCCTCTGGGTCCCCCCTGGGTGCAGTCTCATGCAGGGCAGGCTGAATGCGGAAGACCTGTTCAGTTACCTTTGGCTAAGTGTCCCCAGTGAGGGGCACTCCCTGGAGATGGGGGAACTGAACTAGATATCCCTTCCAAGAAATGACACAGTCTAGAAATGCCCTCACAACTTATATCTACAGTGTAGATAGCTTATGTATATAGTTAACCCAGTTATCCATGTTTATACTCCTGTTCAATGTAAAACCTGACAGTTTTTCGTTATGGTCGTTTCGTTATGATGTAAACCGCGCTGATTCTAAATAGCGCGGTATATAAGAAACTGTAATAAATAATAAATAAATAATAAATAAATATTCACTCTCAGGTGTGGCTGTTTATTCTCATCAGGATATGTTAAGGACCTGAGATTAATTAATTTCAGATGAACAAAGTACATTAAACGTATTAGGTATAGTTTTATTAGTATAAGTATCCCCAGCAACCTTTAGCAAGTAAAGAACTTAAATATCTAAACACAACCTTAAAACAAAGAGCAGACAGCAGTCCAGCAGCGAGATGGGGGCTTTCCAGTCTTTTGCATTGAATGTCAAACTTATTTTATTTATTTATTTAAAAATAATTTCTATACCACATTTTCCATGGATCAATTGTGGTTTACATAGAACAACAGGCATGAGTAGTGCAAACAGGTACATGCTCAATTACATAAAACAGAAGTTAACTATGTACATGGTGATGATAGACTATCATCTGAATATTTATTTGTGCATAAAACAAGTGAATAACAACTGAACTATATACAATTTATATATTTGCTTAAGTTCATGTGTTGTGTTGGTGGTGTGTCTTAGATATACTATTTTGTTGGTGCTGAATTTTCTAATTGTTCATGCATGCCGAAGTGTGTGTTGAATAAGTGTTTTTTAAGATATTTTCTAAATGTTAGCAGGTCGCTTAGTTGTCTGAGATGATCAGGGAGGGCATTCCAGAGGATAGGGGCATTGTGAGAGAAGGCCTTATTGGCTGTTATCTTTTTGGCCTTCCTGAAGTCTATTTGTAAAGAGAGTTTGTTTTAATTGATGGAGTGTTGTGTACAATTGTTATTTTCTCTAGATATGAGGGTTGTTAGATGAGAGGGGGTGATACCATGAATTAGTTTAAACGTTGTTACGAGAATTTTGTATGTTATTCGACTGTGTATAGGTAGCCAGTGGAGGGCATACAGTGTGGGTGTGATGTGTTCCATAGCGTTTAAGTTTTTAGTTATTTATTATGCGATCTGTCACGTTTGGGCTAATTGGAGTCGTCTTAGATCCTGTGGAGATGCTTTGAAGATGGTATTAGCAAAGTCAAAGTGAGGGGAATCATAGCTTGGATTGTAGACCTAAAATCATGCAGGTGGAGAAAATGTCGGAGTTGCTTGAGTAGTTTGATTTTGTAAAATATCTTCCTTGTTGTTTGCTTTATTTGGGAACTGAAGCTGAGGAAGTGATCAATCACAGGTCTGCGACTAAAAAGCTGTTTGATTCTTTTCATCTAATTTCCATGTATTCTGGTGTGCTGAAAACAAATAAAATATTGAAAAAACTCCTAGACGTCATGATTTGCCACAACATGCAAAAATGTCTTCAAATGTATCAACTTTTTTTTAATTTTTGGTATTTTTTTTATATTATGGGTTTTTAAGCAAATCTAAAGTCCAAATTACTATTAATTAATTCACATAAGTGCATTTAAGATATAAAATGCTAAAAAAAACTTTAAAGGGGTTGTCCAAGCTATGTAAAAAAAAATATAGCACTGTAAATCTGATGGTCAGCAATATATACATAAGCTAAGCAAATTTTAAGTCTGTGCTTCTAATGGTAGAAGGGGTTAATCTTTCCTGAAGAATCCAGTGGGAGGGAAACACAGAGCAGATAGCAGTAGCTCCGGTCAGTGCAGGGGGGCATGGCCAGCACTGTGACATCTCGTGTACAGACACAGAGCTGCTCTCTCCTACATGCCACACTTGTGCACGAATCATCATCAGGTTCTTGGTTCTAGGCTGTTCACACTTTTTCATCGCAATTCGTGTTAGCTCGTCATTCTTCAACCGTTATGTTATGGCTCCGCGAAAGTGTATTAATTCGCCAGACAGTTTCTGTTTCATCTGTGGTGAATATACAGTGTTGAAGCAACAGCAGAATATTACAAACTTTGTGAAAAAAGTATACTTTGCATACTTTGGACTAAAAATTGGAGATCAAGATAAAGTTTGGGTGCCTCATAAAGTGTGCAAACGGTGTGTTGAGGACTTCCGAAACTGATTCAAGGGTAAGAAAAAATCTTTCCGTTATGGGATTCCTATGGTATGGCGAGAGCAAAAGAACCATAGTGACGACTGTTACTTTTGTTCATGCGATGTGAAAGGGTTTAATTCCATATGGAAGCATTTTATTTCATACCCCAATCTTCACTTAGCAATTCGTCCCATCCCCCATGGCACAGATATACCAGTACCCAAGCCCCCTGCTACCTTGGAAGAGATACCTAGCTCCGATGAAGGTGAAGTCATACCTGAACCAGATGACGAATCAAGTTCTGACTTTGAAGATGATACAAGACCAAAATTGTTTTCTCAGGAGGAGATGAATGATTTGGTAAGAGACGTGAATCTTCCCAAAGATGCCGCTGAGTTACTCGGATCAAAGCTGAAAAGCAGGACTTTAGTGTTGCCAGGAGTGTCATCTTCATGGTTCAGACATCGTGAAAAGGAGTTCGTTCCTTACTTCGCCCAGGAAGACAAGGTGGTTTATTGCATCGATGTCGAAGGTCTGATGGGTCAATTTAAAATCCAATATGATTCAGAGCAATGGCGTCTTTTTATAGATTCTTCAAAAAGAAGTCTCAAAGCAGTTTTCCTCCACAATGGTTTTTACGCATTCATACCTGTAGGTCATTCCGTACACTTGGAGGAAACCTATGAGAACTTGGAATTGGTTCTTCGTAAACTTAAATATGAAGACCATGGTTGGCAAGTGTGTGGGGACTTGAAGGTCTTGTGCATGCTGCTCGGGCAACAAGCTGGGTATACCAAATACCCTTGTTTTCTGTGTCTATGGGACAGTCGAGACCGACAAAATCACTGGACCAACAAGAGTTGGCAGCCGAGGGTGCTAACAGTCGGTGAAAAAAATGTCCTCCGAGAAACTTTGGTACCTTCCCATAAAGTTCTTCTACCATCTCTCCACATAAAATTGGAATTGATGAAGCAATTCGTAAAATCACTTCCAAGAGATGGAGAATGCTTCATATACTTGGTCACCAAGTTTCCAGGCCTGTCGGAGGCAAAATTGAAGGAAGGTGTGTTCGTCGGACCAGACATTAGAAGGCTTATAGTTGATCAAGAGTTTGTCAATACCATGACGGATCCTCAAAAAGAAGGGTGGATTGCATTTAAAGAAGTCGTACAGAAATTTTTAGGCAATAACAAAGATCCTCACTACAAAAAGATCGTCGGACGAATGCTGAAAGCATTTCAAGCTTTAGTTTGCCTGATGAGTTTGAAAGTGCATTTCCTCCAGTCCCACCTTGACTACGTTCCTAAAAATTTGGGAGCTGTGAGTGAGGAACAAGGTGAACGATTCCACCAAGACATTAAAGAGATGGAAAGGAGATACCAGGGAAAATGGAGCATTACAATGATGGCAGACTACTGTTGGATGCTTCAGAGAGACATTCCAGATGCTACTCACAAGCGTAAATGCACCAAGAGGAGCCTCACAAGGAAGCAGAATCGAGTTTAGTGTGTGTAGGTGAGCTCATTTCAGTTCAAAAAAGGATTTTCATGAAAATATTGTAATAAAAGAAAATATTTTTTCACTCAACGTGTAATCAAACTCTGGAATTTGTTACCGGAGGATGTAGTAAAGGCTGTTAGTGTAGCTGGGTTTAAAAAAGGTTTGGACAAGTTCCTGGAGGAAAGGTCCATAAACCATTATTAAGAAGTGACCGAAGATATCAATGCTTGACCCAGTACAAGCATTGTGGAACTTGTGTCTCTTGGGGAAACTGCTAGGTACTGTCGCCCCCGCCTGGCCAGGTAGGTAACTGGTAGCAGGTGAGGTCGCCTTTTGGCTTTAAAATAAGATTCCCTCAAAATGGCTGCCAGGAGGGCTGCTGGGAATTGTAGTCCTATATTAAAGCAAGGAGTTGTGACTCAAGGGTTCAGGCGTAAGACAGAGAAATGTATTCAATGTATTCAGGGGTTCCTTCATACACAGGACGCGAGGGGTAAATTATATAAAGGAGGTTTTTAATCCACAGTACAGCTTCAAAACGAAACAGGAATAACTTGCTTTCTATTCCAAACTTCAAAGAAACAGGCACAATTTTGCTTGTAAATCAAAATTGTCACTTTCCAAAACTTTTAAACTCTTAAAGGTTTTCTCCTTTGCAGGAACAAACTTCTGGCAGCAAAATAAACTTTTAAATGTCCCTTGAACATTTACATCCAGCTCTCAACCTTATCAGTTGAACTCAGCTGTTTCTTTCAGTTGTGACGTCTTCAGAATTAGGCTGCTTCCTAAGCACGGCACACATACAATTGCTCTCTAGGACTCTTCCACATCAGAGACCTGACATATAGCACATTGTAAATCCATGGTACTGTTCTCCACACTTGTTATGTCCATTTCCTCTACACTATCTCTCTCACTTACATCAAAAGGTATCTGAACAGAGAGCTGGCTATTTTCTTTCTCTATTAGTTCATTTAACTTCTTAAGTAGAGCCTGCTTTTGCAGTAGCTCTTCTGTTAAGTGAGCTACTTGGTGCTTGGATAAACTTTCTCTCTTTATCCTGGGACTTTGTCTATAACTAGAATTAGCTTTCCCTTCTATAGCTAATTCTCGTGGGTATTTCCTGTCTAGGAATGGAGAAGGACACACTTGCCTTGATTCTGAGGTATTTAGAAACTCTCTCTGCTCTGCAAGCCAGTCATGCTGTCTCTTAGCTGCAGCACCTTCGTTTGCTTGCACCAGCCTCTCGTGCCTTGCTCCCTCAGCTGTGCTTGGCAATTTCTCATCAAGCTTCTCTCTTTGGCTTCCAGTGTTTCTTACACTCTGCCTTTCATGCTCTGCAAGCACTCTCTCACTTGCTCTCCATGCTCCTTGTCTTTCTCCTTGTCCTTCTCTTCCCTTGCTGCTTCTCTGTCTCGTTCCTCCACCTCTTCTTCCACTCCTATCTGTGTTACTGCATATCAGCTTTTAAACTTTCCTTCCTCCTGAGCCACACCTTGCTCCCAGCACATGTGACTAGGGTCAAGCTTCTCCCTGACGTGCTGCTGTGGGCGGGGCTTAGGGATGACTATTCTCTGAGTCACAGACTCTTGGTTACTAGGGAAACCCTTGATACATTCTGCCTTAAAGTGACAGGACTCATTTTCCTGTGTATTTCTAGATTCAGCAGTGGTTTCCTCACCACAGTACATATGACCTAGATTGGCCACTGTTGGAAACAGAATACTGGGCTAGATGGACCTTGGTCTTACCCAGTATGGCATATCTTATGTTCTTATAAAACTTTAATTTTATAAGTCTATTTCCATTTATTTTGAGGTATTGCCTTATTTAACATAGCTACCTAAATTGTCAGGAAACGTGATGTCCTATGACAAAATGGAGGTCATTTTCGGATTCAGCACACCAAAAAACATAAAGATTACATGGAATAACCAAAACAGCTCTCGAAAAAAAATGTTTGCAGACCTGTGTTATGATGCCTAGATATTTCACTTCATTTTTGATTTGAATATTGATGTTGTTAATTGTGATTGAGTTTGGGGGGGGGAGAGGTTTTGGTTTCTAATAACAAACATGGCATCGGTTTTTGAAAAGTTAATTATAGAGATTGTGGCTCTCAAGCCACGTCGTAATTTCTATGAAGCAGTCAGCTAGAATATTCTTTGGGAGGTTCAGGATATCCCATGGGAGATAGATTATAATATCGTCCGCGTAAATATGGTAGTTTATGCAGAATTTTTTAAATTTAGAACAGATGGGCTGTAAGTAAATATTAAAGAGTAGTGCAGAAAGGGCGGAGCCTGGGGGAGACCTTGTTCTTGTTTATATATGTCTGATATTTGTTGTTCAATTCTGACTTCCTGGGTTCAATCTGATAGGTATGAGCGAAACCATTTCAGTACCATGTCTGTGATTCCCATCTGTTGTAGCCGTATTAGCATTATTTGATGGATAACACTATTAAAGGCAGCTGTGATATTGATGAAGATGAGAAAAAAGAGATGTTTTATGTTGTCTGTCCCTCTGGCAAGAATGTCAATTAAAACTGTGAGGAGTGTTTCTACTCCATGGTAAGGTCTAAAACCATATTGCTGATCATCTAATGGTGCAGATGAGTCAATATGGTCTTGCAGTTGGATCTGTACTGTTATTTCCGTTAGTTTAGCCAAGAGTGGTAGACTGGAGATTGGTTTATATGAGGTTGGGGAGCTTTTATCACTGGACATGCTTTTTAATATGGGGTGGATTTGTGCATGTTTAAGGAGAGCTGGCAGATAACCATTGTTAAGTGAGAGGTTTATCATTTATAGAATAAATAAGGAGAGTTCAGGGGTAGATGCTTTTATCCAATTTACTGGACATGGGTCAAGGTGTGATGTGGTCGTGTTTAGTTTGGATAAAATGTGTTTCAGCGTGCCTTTAGATAAAGGGTAAAATGTGGACCATTGTGTTACATGTGGGGATGGGATTAAGCTTTGTGTTATGGTGGGGGATGATGTTTGTTTTAGCTTATTCTCATAGTAAGTGGCAAGTGTTTGGGGTGAGATAGCATGATTCATGGAGCTTTTGTTGGCAGTATTGTCAGTTAAGGATTGAACAATTCTAAAAAGTTCTCTTGGGTGGTTAAGAGCTTTTGTGAGTTGCCTTGAGTAGGAATTCTTTTTGGCGTCATTAATTCATTCTCTATATATTGTCAGGGTGTTTAGGTAATTGTCTTGGAGTGTTTTAGTTTTAGCCTGCTGCCATTTGTGTTCGGCTTTGTGTAACTCCGTCCTTATTTGTTTTATTTCTAGGTTGTACCATGGTGCATTTTGTTTCTTTTGCCTATTTGTAGGTTCTTTGAGATTCTGGGTCAGGGTAGCTGCATTGGTTATGGTGGTGTTCCATATTATGAGAACTTTGTCAAGCTCTGTAGTGTCTAAAAGGAGGTGTGGGATGATGTTATTCAAAAATTCTTCTTTATTAAATTTTTTGAATCTGTTAATGTGATGGGGGTATAAAAGTCTGTTAAGAGCAGCGTTGGCTAGTGGGATTTGGAATTTTATTAGGTGATGATCTGACCCGGAGATGGGTTGTATTTCTAGGGTTGTGGGGTCAAATGTGTTGTTGAGATGTTTGGGTAGGAAGATAAGGTCAAGTGTATTTCCTTTATGATGTGTGTTTCATTTATGATTTGTGTATAGTCCATCTCTTCAGTGTTTTTTATGAAAGCCTCCCTTTGAGATTCTGAAGTGGAGGGCCAACCCCTAAACAAAGACATGGGGAGGGGTGGCCTGCACAGAGTGACAGGTGCACCAACTCTTGCCGTATTGCTGGGCAGACTGGATGGACCATGCTGGTCTTTATCTGCCGTCATTTACTATGTTACTATGTTACTATTAGGGTAAGTTAAGGTCCACGAGGAGTATTAGGTGTTTTGCATCAGTGGCTGTTCCCATGAGTTCTATTAGTGTGTCTAAATTATCAGGACTTGAGTCAGGTGGTCTGTATATTAGGCATATTTGGAGTTCTTTTATGTTACTAGTGAGGATGTCTATGTTTTCAATATTATTGGATGCTGATAGAGATGCTTTGAGGGACTCTTTTATAATTATAAGTACGCCACCTCCTCTTTTTACCGATCTATGGGTATGAAAAATTTCATAGCCTGGATTCTTCAACTGATTGATTGTAACAGTATCAGATTCAGTTAGCCAGGTTTCTGTGATGCAAATAATGTCTGGAGAGTGTTCAGCTATTAGGTCTTGGAAGATTGGTATTTTCTTTCTCATGGATCTTGAATTGACAAGGTAACATGTTAGGTGTTGTGGTGTATGTGGTATGATATTTGTATCAGTTAACTGGATTGGGTTTATTTTTATATTTATCAGTCTATTTAGGTTTGCTTTGTGGTATGTGCCTATGTTATATGTGAAGGTGTGGGGGTATCTGTTTGGATTATAAATTGATGATATACTATAAGTATTTGAGGGGTTTAGGCTGTGAATTAACATTGAGGTAGAAATTAATATGTAGAGGAGCATTGGTGCTCTTGTTGCTATATGGTTCTTGGTTGTCATCTTTGGATTGGATATAATTTCTATGTGTTGTATTATCTGAAGGTGGGTGGTGATAGTTGGAGTTGTATTGAGGTATAGATTTGTATTAAAGGGGGTGCAGATTGATTTTTAGGATGGTGTGTGAGTATGCTTGATGTGTTTTGCAGAAATCTATTTAGTGGTTTGGTGTTGGCTATTTCCTCGTTTGTATGTATGGTATCTATAGGGTGAATAAGATGTTTTGGAGTATGTGTTGAAAAGATGAATGTATGTAATGATCCGCCTTCAATGGAGTTTGCTTTGTTGAAACAGCAGATTCTTTTCTTTCTTTAAGTGTTTTGCAAATAAAATTCAGACTCGGGCTTCTGTTAAGTAGGGAAAGATAACATTTGGCTATTATGTGATGAACTAATGCATTTCATACAGTGCAAGCAGAAATATTACAGATGTCAAAAAAGGGTACAGAATAGAAAGATAAGCCTCTTGATTGAGGTAGTGATTTGACTTACTTAGAGGTTGGAATCTTAAAGAAGGTGATTTACCGTTCTTAGGTCGCAGTTCTTATGAGTAGTTTTAATCTTCAATATCGCTGCTCCACAGACCTGCCACCTAAGGGCTATGCCAAAGGGCCCTCTGGCGAGGCCCTCAGGCACGGGCCTGCTAGGCACAAGCACGCCTTGCTGAGATGCTGTTTTTATGGCGATCGTTTGTAGGTGTTGCCGCCACTGATGGGATCTGCGGTGGGGAGCAGGGAGGAGCTTACCTGCCCGCTCCCTGCAGGATGTCTGATTGGCGGTGTTTGAGGTGGGCGAGCTTTGCTTCTCCCGATTGGCCTGTTCAGTGGGGGAGCGGGGAGGAGCTCACCTGGACCTGTTCTCTCCTGAAGACGCTGATCGGGTGAAGATGGTGGCAAAGAGGCTGGATTGCTGTGCATGCTGCTTTTTCAAGGTTCACGGTGTGCAGCTTTGCTTCTCCCTATTGGCCTGTTCAGTGGGGGAGCGGAGAGGAGCTCACCTGGACCCGCTCTCTCCCGAAGACACTGATCAGGTGAAGATGGTGGATTTTCTCCCAGTTGGTGAGAGGTCTTACGTGGGCACTAGGTGCAAGGAGCTCTTTACTCTCAGGGAATGAGTCTGATCTCTGGAGGCAAGAGTAGCAGACTTGGAAGACATAAGAAAGACAGAGAGGTACATAGACGAGATCTACAGGGATATAGTCCTGAAGTCCCACCTCCAGTCTGGCAGCATCCCTGTTGCCATGGAGGAGAGAGGTCATGTGACAGGAGAGCATCACCTTGGTGTGGCAGGAAGTGATCCTATAACCAGGACCTGTGCTCCAGGTGATGTAAAACCCTCTCGCACCGAGGTGGTTTCTCCAGGGCCATGTGTCCATGAGGGAAGGGTTAAAACAGCCATTATAGTTAGTGATTCGATCATTAGACATGTAGATAGCTGGGTGGCTAGTAGACGTGAGGATCGCTTGGTAACATGCCTGCCTGGTGCGAAGGTAGCGGACCTCACACACCACCTATACAAGGTCTTAGATAGTGCTGGGGAGGAGTCTGCTGTCTTGGTACATGTCGGTACCAATGACATAGGAAAATGTGGTAGGGAGGTTATGGAGGCTAAATTTAGGCTTTTAAGTAGGAAGTTGAAATCCAGAACTTCCAGGGTAGCGTTCTGCAAAATGTTTTCCGTTGCACGAGCAGGACCCAAAAGGCAGGCAGAGCTCCAGAGTCTCAATGCGTGGATGAGACAATGGTGCAGTGATGAGGATTTTAGATTTGTTAGGAACTTGGGAACATTCTAGGGATAGGAGGTGCTCTTCCAAAGGGATGGGCTTCACCTTAACCGGGAAGGAAGCAGGCTGCTGGCATTAACCTTTAAAAAGGAGATAGAGCAGCTTTTAAACTAGATAATAGGGGAGAGCCAACAGACTCCCAAGAGCGCATGGTTCAGAAGAATGTATCCTTGAAGTATACTACCAAAAAAATTAAGTTAGGGCACATCAGCAGAGAAGTTCCAATAAAGATAAAGGTAGCCCAAATGCCCTTGAGTACAGAGCAGACAGAGCTTAAAGATTCCAAATTACCCCTTCCAGATTAATATGAATAAAATACAGTCTCTAAAATGCTTGTATGCAAATGCTAGAAGTCTAAAAAATAAGATGGGAGAGTTAGACTATATAGCACTAAATGAGAGGTTAGATATGATTGTTATTTCAGAGACATGGTAGAAGGAGGACAACCAGTGGGATACTGTGATACCTGGGTACAAACTATACCGTAATGATAGAGCTGATCAAATTGGTGGAGGTGTTGCTCTCTATGTTAGAGAGGGCATTGAATCACAAAGGATTAAAGTACTACAGGAAACAAAATTCACTGGAGAATCTCTATGGATTGAAATTCCATGTAAAAAGGGGAAGGCGATGGTAGTGGGGGTGTACTATCGACAGCCTGTCCAGAACGAACAAATGGATGATGAAATGCTCAAAGAAATCAGGGAATCTAACAAAAGTTACAGAACGGTAATAATGGGTGATTTCAATTTCCCCCAGTATTGATTGGGTCAGTGTCACGGCAGGACATGCTAAGGAGATAAAGTTTCTAGATGAAATAAATACTTCTTCTTGGAGTAGCTGGTTCATGAACTGACCAGAGGGGAAGCCATTTTGGCCTTAGTCCTTAGTGGAACACCAGATCTGGTGGAACAGATAAGGGTGTTTGGGCCACTTGGCAATAGTGATCATAGCATGATCGCATTTGATTTAATTAATGGAGGAGGGATGGTAAGGAAATCCACATTACTATCTTTTAACTTTCGAAAGGGAGACTATGATAAAATGAGGAAAATAGTTAAGAAAAAACTAAAAGGAGTAGTTGTAAAGGTTAAAGACTTACATCAAGCTTGGGTGTTGTTAAAAATACTATCTTGGAAGCCCAGACCAGCTGTATTCTACACTTTAAGAAAAGTGGAAGAAAGTACAAAAAACTTCCAGCATGGTTTAAAGGTGAGATCAGAGAGGCTGTTGTTGCCAAAAAAGCATCTTTCAGGAAATTGTAAAAAGAGCCAAATGATGAAAACTGGAAACAGACTCGAAAAGCAAAGCCTATTCTGTTGGGGAGGCGGGGCCAGCAAGACACCAATATGGCTGCTTGAGAATTTTCTCCTCTGACCCCCACCTACCATTCCTGTTTATTACCGGGATTATCCCTCGTTTTCAAGGGTCTGACTTGATTCGGAGGCTTTAAATATGGCTGGGAGCAAGCAAACACGTCTAGAATTTGGTAATCCACCTAATTCTGGTACAAAACGGTCCAAAACGGATCCGCTCTCCCCGCAGAAGCAGGCCTCCCTGCAAGAGAAATCAGAGAGCATGTTGGAGTTGCTGCAAGAAGTGCGGGCGATCCGCACACGTGTGGACCTGAATGGGGACGCTGTGGCTGAGATGCAGGCCGATATGAAAGAGCTGCGGTCCCAAATGGCATCGCTATCTTGCCGGATGGAAAAGGCTGAGGCGGCGATCACTAAGTGCGAGGAGGGAGTCCTGCAGGCAGCCAAATCGACCCGGAAGGTGGAATACCTGGAGAGGTCTATAGAAGACATGAATAACAGGGCCCGACGCGATAACCTACGTCTCGTTGGACTCCCGGAGGGTCTGGAAGGGAAGGACCCGATTCGCTATTTGGAGACATGGCTACCGGAGTTTCTCCATCTTGACCTTGTTCGGCCTCTGGAGATTGAGCGTGCGCACCGTGTGCCGTCCTTCACCACTGTGCAAAGTAATAGGCCGCGCCCGCCGATATTTTGTCTCCTGCGCCATCAACACGCAATACAGATTTTGGCGGCGGCAAAAGGGAAGCAACTTCAGCTATCTGAAGGGCAGAAAATATACTTTTTCCCTGATTACAGCAGGCCCACGGTGGAGAAAAGGAAGGCTTTCCTCGCGCTCAGGCCCCGTCTACAGCACCTACAAGCCCGATACGGCCTAATGAATCCGGCGCAGTTCAAAGTTACTTTGCATAATGTAACCAAGACTTTTGAGGACCCGCTGATCCTTAAACGCTACATTGAAGATCAGGAAGCCCTCATGATGCATCAAAATTAGATGCGAGCGGACCTAGTACTGCATTGGAGTATTTGGGGGAGCGGTGAGGAGTGTTGGTCGCTGGGGGCTTTCTGGTCCTTTTTCAGGCCCTCTATACCTGAGCAGCCTCGCCTCAGCAATGCAAACTGGGTTTGGTCCTCTGGTGATAGTTGAATGTACCCTGTTGTGCTTCCTATCACTCCTCGTGGGATACCTGGCTCATTGGCTGTTGTGTAATGTAACATTAGTGATGTTAAGGAAAAAGATTACATGTGTAGCTTAATACTTAGATACGGTGGTGGGTGTCGAGTCAGCCATATTTTATTTCAGTCATGCTGACTTACCTGATGTTGGGGAATGGGTGTGGGAAATGTATGTTGGTTCTCTGGGATCAGGGGGAAGGATGTGTCTTGGATATATGTATTTCTGAGTTTGTGTATATGCTGGAGGGTATTTTATTGCCTCTTTTAAGGTGCAATGGCTAATAATCTACAATTGTTGTCCCTGAATATTAAGGGTCTCCGGTCGCCGGCCAAGCGACAGAAAATTCTGTCGTATTGCGGGAGGCAAAAGGCCGACATATTTCTTTTACAGGAAACTCACCTCACGCCCGCGGAAGTGTCTAAACTAAACAATAAGAAATTCAGTGTAATAGGCTCCTCTCCTGCAATCCATAAAAAAAATGGGGTGGTTACATTAATCAGGAAAACGCTGGGGGCCCAGGTTCTCAGTTCATCTCATGATGAAGGGGGCAGGTGGGCAAACTCCCTTATACAGGTTGGTAATCAGACCCTTTCAATCTTTAACATTTATGGCCCTAACTCCGATGACCCTCTCTTTTTTCGTGCACTTTCGGGCAGATTCCAGAGGGAAACTGGAACCCCCATTATTGTGGGGGGTGATTTCAACCTGGTGCCTGACTCCCTTGTGGATCGTTCTCCTGGGAGAGTGGAAAAACCTTCCAAAGCATTATTAGCCTTTCAGGCTCTTTGTGAGTCCTCTGGTTTAGTGGATGTCTGGCGGGTACTCCATCCTAAGGGCAGGGATTTCACCTATTTTTCCCCCTTTCATAAGTCTTCTTCGCGTATTGATTTTTTTTTGGTTACGAAGTCCTTGGTCTCCTGGGGTTGCTCGGCCGGGTTAGAAAGTATTTGTATATCTGATCATGCTGCAGTTACGCTGCAATTTGAGCTACAAGGCTTCGACCGCCCTGCCCCGCCTTGGGCGTTTAATAGAGCTTGGTTAGCCGTTCCTTCTTTTCAGTCAGAAATTCGGGAGGTCATCAGATCTTACTTTGACACCAACAAGGTGGGTGACACCGCGACCTGGGCCTGGTGGGAGGCGTTTTAAGGCCACTCTCCGAGCCGCCATCACTAGTTATGCAATTCGGGAGCGTAAAAAGAAAAAGGCCCACTTAACGGCTCTTGAAAATCAAATTAAGGCAGGGGAAAGACTATGGGTGGCATGCCCTAACCCTAACATTTTGCTTAGACTTCAAAGGCTACGCTATCAATACAATGAGGTAGTTTCTTCAGAGGTGGAGCAAACTTTGCTACAGCAATCGGCTAGATTTCATGTCGAGCGAAATAGGGCGAGCAAGACTCTCGCCACAGCTTTAAGAGGGCAGCACGAAAAGAAAAGAATTGTCTCCTTGCTGGATGACAAATCAGTTCCACAAACGACGTGTGAACGCATATTGGATGAATTTTCTAAATTTTACGGAAGGCTATACTCCTCAGATATAAACCCAGATGCAAACGCTTTCTCAGCTTTTCTGGGAGAGCTCGCTCACCCTTCAGCATCTACTCGACAGGCGAGGGAACTTGGTGCCGCGTTTTCCAGTAAAGAATTGCGCTCTGTTATCAGAGGAATGCCCAGGGGCAAAGCCACCGGTCCAGATGGATTTCCGGCTGAATTTTATCAGGTATTTTGTGAGGATCTACTTCCATACCTCCTGTTATATTTTACAGAGTTAAGTGGGGAACAGGGCACTACTGGGAATTTCTCGGAGGCCACTATTGTAGTTTTGGAAAAGCCTGGAAAGGACCCCCAGCAAGTGACGAATTATCGGCCGATTTCCCTGCTGAACTCAGATTATAAGCTTTATGCAAGCGTTTTGGCCCAGAGGCTTACTAAAGTAATCAGGGATCTCATTCACCCGGACCAATGTGGCTTTGTTCCTGGGAGGGCTACGACGGATAACGCGCGGCTGCTATGTAATTTGTTAGAGAGGGCTTCCGTTAGCTCTCTGCCTTATGTCAGTCTATCACTTGACGCTGAGAAAGCGTTTGACAGATTGGAGTGGGCCTTTCTTTTTCAGGTGCTACATTGGTTCGAACTTGGGTCCGATTTTGTCAAGTTGGTCAAAGTCTTATATATGGGTGCTAGCGCCCGTATTTCCGCCAATGGCATTCTTTCTAATTCTTTTTCGCTCCATAGAGGAACAAGGCAGGGGTGCCCTCTCTCTCCCCTTTTGTTTAACCTAGCATTGGAACCGCTGGCTATTGCTCTCAGGCAGCATAAGGAGATTGCTGGCTTCCGTTTGGGAGACTTACAGGTAAAGCTTTCCGCTTACGCGGACGATTTACTGCTTTTCACTCAGCCGGCAGAGGTTCCCGCAATCCTAATGTTAATAGAGAGCTATTCTGCGATCTCTGGGTATAAAATAAACTGGTCAAAATCAGTTGCATTTCCGATGAATAAAATCTCTAATTCGAGCTTGATGGCGGAGTTTCCCTTTAGGTGGACAGCCGACAAAATTACTTATTTAGGCACCCAATATTGTGCTTCTCGGGAAGATACCATCACTTCTAATTTGTCAGATCTCCTTTTGCTGATTCGTAAACTGTCTCTCTTCTGGTCCCCCATTCATCTCTCATGGTGGGGTAGACTGGAAACTATTAAAATGGTACTTACCCCTAAAATAAATTATGTGCTGGGCATGCTCCCCTTTGTCTTTCCCCGGAATGCCTATGAAGATTTGGAGCATTCGTTATTGTCCTTTCTTTGGAGCGGGAAACGCCCAAGAATAGCCACTCAGAAGCTTAAGGCGTCTAAAGAGGAAGGGGGCGTTTTGTTCCCCGATTTTCAAAGATATCATCAAGCCCTTTTGCTAAAGCAAGGGGCCATGTGGTCAGCTACTGAGGATCCTGAGCACAAACCAAGTTGGCTAGCGGTAGAGGAACAGATGGTGGCTCCTTGGCCCCTGCGGCATTTGTTGGGCATGCAATTCCCACGAGACGGGTTATTCTGGCCACTCAGGTGGCTTTTTTGCAGCTGGGTCGGCTCAAGAGCCCCCAAGCTACCTTTTCTGGGAAAACACCTTTGTGGTGGAATCCATCGTTTAAGATCCGCAATCGAGTGTTTGCCTGGCACAGGTGGATGTGTAGTGGTATATGGGTCTTAGGGCAGTTATATACTGATCAGAGATGGAAAGATTTCTCAGCCCTACAGAGAGAGTTTGGTCTCCCCCGTTCCTGTTATTTTCAGTGGTTACAGCTTAAACATTGTTTAGATGCTAAGGGAGTGAAGGGTGGGGAGCTGGCCTCTGATGGGTTTCCTTACCACATTATTCAGGAAGCCCTTGGTCGAAGGGGTGCTATGTCCTTCCTGTATAGATCAATCAGAGAGTGCTTCCTAATATCCAACCGGGGACTCAGTAAGACATGGGAGGCGGATATGGGTACCGAGATTTCTCCTGCAATTTGGAAGTCCCTGTGGGGCCCAGTCACGAGAGTGTCACGATCAGCGGCACTCACTCAATCCATGTTTTTCTTTCTGCACAGAGCCTTTATTACCCCCCGTCAAGGTATCCAAATGGGACAAGTTGTCGGCCGGCAGATGCTGGTCCTGTCAACTCGAGTTAGGTACCTATAGGCATATGTTTTTTGATTGTCCCCTACTCCAAAGCTTTTGGCAAAAGGTGTGGGCTCGGGTACAGAGTATTTTAGGATTCTCATATCCCTTCTCAAGCACTTTGGTGTTGTTAAGAGCTGTGGAGCCTTCTTTGAACATAACTAAGGAGCAGGCATTTTTACTCAATTTCATGTTAGCCATTGCACTTGAACTTATTCTTTCTCATTGGAAGCAATTTCACTCTTTGCATTTTGATTGCTGGTGGAATCTTGTTTGTTTTTATGCCAATCTCGAAAAATTGTACAGCCAGCTACACTACCCGAGTACATTGCCGTTCAGTGGAGGCAGATGGGCGCTTCTTGATCAATATTGTGCTCGTTCTTCTGTTTCCTGAAAGAGCGAAGTGCTCAGCTGGTTGATCTTGTGGTGAATTACATTTTCTCTTAGGTTTTACGTACGGTAACCTCCATTGTAGCGTAATTTGTAATAGTTGTTCCACATTGATTCTCAGAGAACCGGGGGGTGGGGCGGGCGGGAGCGGTTTGATGTTCTGTTATGTATGTAGGTTTTGGTTTTCTGTTTTTGTCTGATTGGTTCGCTATGTATCTAATTACTCCTCATTGTTATCCTGCACTGTTTCTGTTTTTTTCTTTTTTGTGCTTGATGTCTTTTAAAAGCTTAAATAAATCTTTAAAAAAAAAAAAAAAAAGCCTATTCTGTTTCCGCAATGCTGTACTTAGACTGTATTTCCGCAGGATTTCTTTTTCTCAATTTTTGGGCTCTAAAATTTTGATATTTCCTGATTTGTCCCGCGACACCCAGAAGAGGCGTAAGGAGTTTTTGGCCAGAGAAACATCGCCTTGGGTGCCCAATTTAAATTGAGGTATCCTTGTAAGTGTGATGTGTTGTTTCAGACTAAGCATTTTCTGTTTTTTGAGCCTAAACAATTGTTAGATTTTCTTCAGGTGAGGGAGGTGGGGGTGGAAAGGTAGCTTCTCTACTGGCAGCCATCAAGGTCACCACCGCTCATATGATAGAGGGGTATCTCTCTTTTTCTTTATTGAATTTTCTTTTTGGAACCATATGGGGGCTTTTTTCTTTGGGGTCTATCTATTGGGATGAATATGTATCTTGAAGTATTTGTGGTTTTGATTTTTTCTTTTGTGGAATGTAACCCATATCTTTCCTTTATATTTTTCAATTGTTGTATTGAATAATGTTTAAATATAAAATAAAAATAAAAAAAAGAAAACTGGAAACAGCACAAGAACTGGCAAGTTAAATGCAATGCATTGATAAGGCAAGCAAAAAGATAATTTGAGAAGAAACTTACTGTGGAAGCAAAAATGCATAATAAAGACTTTTTCAAGTACATTCGTAGCAAAAAACCTGTGAGTGAGTCAGTTGGACCATTAGATGATAGAAGAGTAAAAGGGGTAGTAAGAGGGGACAAGGCTATAGCGGAGAGACTGAATGAATTCTTTGAATTCTTTATGGACCTTGATCTGACCCAGTATGGCATTCCTTATGTTCTTACATTCAGGATAACCCCTAAGTAATGGAGAGAGGAATGTAATACTAATGGGTGACCATCTATGCTATGGGGGGGACTTGGACTGGAAATGTTGCTGTGATGGGGGGGGGACCTGGACTGGAAATGAGCTGTGAGGAGGGGAACGTGGACTGGAAAAGGGCTATGGGGGTGGGGACTTGGATTGGAAATGTTGTTGTGATGAGGGGGGACCTGGACTGGAAATGGGCTATGGTGGAGGGAGGGGGAACTTGGACTGGAAATAGGCTGTGATTAGGGGGGCTAGGACTGCAAATGGGCTGTGATGGTGGGGGGGGGGCCTAGGACTGGAAATAGGCTGTGATGGGGGGGCTAGGGCTAGAAAGAGGCTGTGATGGGGGACTTGGACTGGAAATGGGCTGTGATTGGGGGGGGCTAGGACTGGAAATGGCCTGTGATGTGAGGGCTAGCATTGGAAATGGGCTGATGAAGAGCTGGAATAGGACTGGAAATGGGCTGATGTGGGGCATGGGAGAATGGGACTAGAAGGGAGTGGATGCTGGGTGGATCTAGAACTATAAGGGAACTGATTTTGGGGGAGGACTAAAATGGATGGGGAATGAGAATGGAAGGGGAAAAGATACTTTGTGTGGAAGAAAAGTCTATGATGGGCCGGGTATTGGGAGAGTAAGAGGGGCTTGAGAATGGAAGGGTGAAATTTAAATGGATGATAAAGGAATAAGGAAAGAATTGGGGGAAAGAGCAAAAGGGAAACAATCAGTATGTTAAAGCAGAAATAGAGAGAGAATGGAAAACATCTAAAAGAGAAGAAAGGACAAATGGATAGCTCGCAGAAGACACGAAGAAACCAGAAGAAAGTGACTGGAGCAATTGCAACTGAAAAATAAAATGCCCAAACAGAAGGTAGAAAAATACTTTTTATTTTGAATTTATTAACTGGAATATGTCTTGTCTGGGAAGTGTGTATTGCTAACATCTTTGCGTTTTTGTTTAGTGCAAGAGGAAATTACTTTATAGTTTTATTTCTCCAGTGTTGTACATTTCATGTTTGGCTTTTGGGGTTCCCAGTTTAATTATTATCTGACCAAGGAAGTTAGCCTACACGTATCCTCGGTAATTTTTGTGGGTGGGCCTGGGGGCGGGGCAGGGGTGGGACTAGGGGCGGAGAATGGGTGGAGCATGGCGAGCCACAGGTGTCGGGTTTTTCTCGGTGAAAAAGTTGGCAACCCTAGTTGTCTGTCTTAACTAGATAGTCTCTGCTCATCAGAGCATACAATCTCTTACATGTCTCTGTACAGCACTGTGTATGCCTTGTAGCACTATACAATTGATCAGTAGTTGTAGTAGTAGTAGTCTTTCCCTCTCTCCAGCCAATCCCTCAGTCAGTCTGTCTCCTCTTTTCAACCAGCTAGATCTCATCATTGGTATCTTTTCCTTTCTTCTCCTACTGATGCTGCGCTGCTGTTCTCAGGTCCTGCAAGCTGATTCTGGTTCCGATACTCCTGCTTCTGGTCTCATCGCTGCTGGCCCAATCCCCTACCACTTCTGCTTCTGGTCTGCACAGCCGCCTCCAATCCCATCCTCATAGCTTCTACTGCTTCTGGTCTGCACAGCCGCTTCCAATCCCATCCTCATAGCTTCTACTGCTTCTGGTCTGCACAGCCGCCTCCAGTTCCATCCTCATAGCTTCTACTGCTTCTGGTCTGCACAGCCGCCTCCAATCCCATCCTCATAGCTTCTACTGCTTCTGGTTTGTATAGCCGCCTCCAATCCCATCCTCATAGCTTCTACTACTTCTGGTCTGCACAGCCGCCTCCAATCCCATCCTCATAGCTTCTACTGCTTCTGGTCTGCATAGCCGCCTCCAGTTCCATCCTCATAGCTTCTACTGCTTCTGGTTTGTACAGCCACCTCCAATCCCATCCTCATAGCCTCTACTGCTTCTGGTCTGCACAGCCGCCTCCAATCCCATCCTCATAGCTTCTACTACTTCTGGTCTGCACAGCCGCCTCCAGTTCCATCCTCATAGCTTCTACTGCTTCTGGTTTGTACAGCCGCCTCCAATCCCATCCTCATAGCCTCTACTGCTTCTGGTCTGCACAGCCGCCTCCAATCCCATCCTCATAGCTTCTACTGCTTCTGGTCTGCACAGCCGCCTCCAGTTCCATCCTCATAGCCTCTACTGCTTCTGGTCTGCACAGCCGCCTCCAATTCCATCCTCATAGCCTCTACTGCTTCTGGTCTGCACAGCCGCCTCCAGTTCCATCCTCATAGCCTCTACTGCTTCTGGTCTGCACAGCCGCCTCCAGTTCCATCCTCATAGCCTCTACTGCTTCTGGTCTGCACAGCCGCCTCCAGTTCCATCCTCATAGCCTCTACTGCTTCTGGTCTGCACAGCCGCTTCCAATTCCATCCTCATAGCCTCTACTGCTTCTGGTCTGCACAGCCGCCTCCAATCCCATCCTCATAGCCTCTACTGCTTCTGGTCTGCACAGCCGCCTCCAGTTCCATCCTCATAGCTTCTACTGCTTCTGGTCTGCACAGCCGCCTCCAATCCCATCCTCATAGCTTCTACTGCTTCTGGTCTGCACAGCCGCCTCCAGTTCCATCCTCATAGCTTCTACTGCTTCTGGTCTGCACAGCCGCCTCCAGTTCCATCCTCATAGCCTCTACTGCTTCTGGTCTGCACAGCCGCCTCCAATCCCATCCTCATAGCTTCTACTGCTTCTGGTCTGCACAGCCGCCTCCAATCCCATCCTCATAGCTTCTACTGCTTCTGGTCTGCACAGCCGCCTCCAATCCCATCCTCATAGCTTCTACTGCTTCTGGTCTGCACAGCCGCCTCCAATCCCATCCTCATAGCTTCTACTGCTTCTGGTCTGCACAGCCGCCTCCAATCCCATCCTCATAGCCTCTACTGCTTCTGACCCCCATGGCTACTAATACTCATACCACCGTGTCTATAGCCACTGCTGATCCCACCTCTTTATCAGCCTCTGTATTCTGCTCACATGGATTACAGCAGCAGGAAAAGCCTTTTATTTCTCTTTTCTATATCCTGCAGACCCCTCTAGAATGGTCTCATGGATCACCAGGTATCCATGAACCTCAAGCTGAGAGCCACTGCAATCTAAAACTTGGGGCCAGCCCTGGTTAGACAGCTACCTAGGGTGGCAGATCTCTGTGGGCGGCACGGCATGACATGCCAACCGTGGCAGGCCATTTGCTTCTGCACCCATGCCACTTCTGACCCCGCTCCGACAGGAAATTGGGTCAGAGGGGACCAGAAGTGGCAGGCCATGTGTGCCAAAGCACGTGGCCTGCTGTGGGCAGCTGCAGTTCCAAGCCAAACTGTTCCCCCCCCCCCCCACCAACCCAGGCGATGGAATTTGTTGCTGTGGGAGGGCATTGGCGAAGCTCGGAAGAGGGCAGGCAGCATGGTTGGGCTTCTGCCTGAGGCAGCAGAAACCCTTGGGCTGGCCCTGCTAACACTGACTTTTCCTTAGCTATTTATAGGAAGTCCATTGTTACGAATATCTTATCATACTTTCTCCAGGAACAAGCAGGAAGTCAGTCTTCACATATGGATGATGTCAGTGCTGACGGAGCCCATGCGGAAGCATCTCCCCAGCTTTCAAAAGAAAGCTTTTTGGAGATGCATCATACATGTGCGATCCCCTTCCCACCCAAGGGTGCCATCTTGCCTCAGTCTTTTTTCTGCGGAGCCACCTGACGTCTGTCCCATTTACACGGTAAAAGTGTCTCTTTTTTGCCTTAAAAAGTTTCCTTTCTGGTATGTATACTGGTTCCTCTTCCCCCCAAGCCAGCTCGCCTCAGCGTCATTCCTTGGGTTCATTTTCCTTGTTTTCTCTCAAGGTGCTCTCGACTGGCGCTTTGTGCTCATTTTGACCATGATAACTTAGGCTGCAACCTTTGTAAGTCCATGTCCATAAAAGCCATCAAAAAACACCGGCTGCAGCAGGAAAAGTTCCGCCATAGATCCTACTCTGCGCCAGAGTCCCTGGCAACACTGTGCTCCAGGGACCCCTCTGGTACCTCCATGCCCCGCAATGCCCGGGCTACCTCGGAGTCCCATAGCCACAGTTTCTCCTAGAGGAATTCCGTAGAGGTGGAACACAAGAAGAACTTAAAGACCACCTTGGAGGATGGGTCTGGGAAAAGTGGGTAAATCCCACACCAGGCCCTGCAATCCCCGGAATGAGTCCAAGGGGGTTGGAGCAAGAGCAGCCTCACAAGCTGCCCCAGAAAGAGTCATTAGCTTTGGGTGACTGGCCTCAGACCCTCGAGGCCATCCAGGTCGAGGACTCCCCCTCAAAGTAACAGATGACGGGCCCAAAGCCATTGTTGCCTGCATTGAATGCTATGGAGACATCTGGCTTGGAGCCAGAATGGTGGCCTTGGAGTGCAGTATCACTGCCCTCCTGGCACAGCAGCAGGCACTGATGTCTGATTCCTCCGGTTCATCCTCCCTGACAACCGGATCCTCGCCCTCGAGGGCTTCCCCTGTCATCCAGCTGATCCTCGAGCGCCCCAACGGCATCAGATGAGGTCCCAGTCCCGTTTTTTTTTGGGATCCCAGTTCTCCCTAGCGAGTGCATGCAGCTTGGACAACAGGTCCCCGGGGATTGCGGACCTTCGGGCTTGGGGCGCGACCATGGGAGCCTCAGAACCTTGGATTTTTCCTCTGACTTTGAGTCAGACTGGGAGACAGAGGATGAGGAGTCAAATCAAGACGTGTCCTCGGATCCATCTCCACTGATGTCCCGGTGCATTCCCTGCCCGAGGACGTAGTCTTCCTCGATTTTGTATGGGACATGGCGAAGGCGCTCGCGTTCGAGACCGAGGCAGAGAGGCCCCTCCGAAGGAGGCCCTCATGGTGCCATCCCTATGATCCTCGAGCACCTCCTTCTCTATATGTGGGAAACACTGGCATCTGTGCTCATTGTGAGCAGACGGCTCATCTCCATGTACAGAGTCCTCCGAAGTCTGGGGTTCCAGAAAACCAAACTCCCTCACAATCCTATGGTCGTCGAGGTGGTCATGTGGTGATTCAAGAGCCAAAAGACTCATTCATCGGTGCCCCTGGGTAGGGAAGCCTGGACCTTGGATGCCCTCAGCTGAAAATGCTACCAAGGCTTGAAACTGGTTTGCCGAATCCAGTCCTACAAGTTGTACATCAGCATGTACCTAAAGGAACTAGTGAAGGAGCTTGCCAGTTTCTCTGCAGGCCTCAATGGAGAACTACTTCAAGGAGTGCTTGAAGTTCCTATCTCAAGCAGCATACAATGGCTTTGAATCCTCAGCCAGAGGGGCCACCGCGAGCATCATGGCCCAATGCCTGGTATGGCTGCAGTCATCTGACCTGCAGCAGTGGCTCTAGGACAAACTTATCAATGCCCCTTGCACTGAAGAGAACCTCTTCAGAAACCCATTTCAGACAAGGCTGCTGAGATAGAGTCTGAGTTCCTGACCAGGACCAGAAGAAGACCTGGTGCACCCCCATAAAAAGGCCCCGGGGAAGAAGCCCCACAATACCAGGCCTTCTCTTCCCTACAGTGAGGGCAACAGTCCAAGGCACAAGGACACAGCCTCTGCAAGCCTAAGACCCCTAAGACCCAGGCTCTGGCCCCAGCCCAGTCTGGCAGGGCCTTTTGACTCCTTGGGTACGGCCTCCTCTCCCCCAGGAGACCCTCAGCAGCTCACAGGCGGACGTGTGGCCCTCTTTGCCCACAGGTTGTCCTCCATCACCACCGACTCCTGGCTGCTGCAAGTAGTCAAGGAGGGATACCTCCTCCAACTACAACAAACGCCACCCACATTCTTCCCAGGAGAACTTGTAAGACCTCTTCTTCACCACACTCTACTCCTCACCGAGCTCGCAGGCCTGCTCACAGACAAGGTGATGGAGCCATTGCCCAAGCATCTTTGGGGCAAAGGCTTCTACTCCAGATATTTACTCGTTCCCAAGCGAACAGGGGGCCTCGGGCCCATCCTAGACCTCCAGGACTTGAAAAGATTCCTGGTGAGGAAGAAGTTCAAGATGTTCTCCTTTGGAACACTGTTGCCTTACCTCCAGTAGGGAGACTGGATATGCTCCTTAGACCTGAAGGATGCTTATACACACATTCTGAACCATCCACCGACAATACCTCCGGTTCGTGATGGGAGGAGGTTACTACCAATACATAAGAACATAAGATATGCCATAATGGGTCAGACCAAGGTCCATCGAGCCCAGTATCCTGTTTCCAACAGTGTCCAATCTAGGTCATACGTACCTAGCAGTTTCCCCAAAAGATGCAGGTTCCACAATGCTTGTATTGGGTCAAGCAGTGATATCCTGGGTCCCTTCTTAATAATGGTTTATAGACCTTTCCTCCAGGAACTTGTCCAAACCTTTTTTAAACCCAGCTACACTAACAGCTTTTTACTACATCCTCCGGTAACAAATTCCAGAGTTTGATTACACGTTGAGTGAAAAAATATTTTCTTTTATTAGTCTTAAATAGTTTACCCTGTAGCTTCATTGCATGTCCCCTAGTCTTTCTATATTCTGATAACTCAAACAATCAATCTACGTTTACCCATTCCACTCCGTTCAATAATTTATAGACTTCTATCATATCTCCCCTCAGCCGTCTCCTTTCCAGGTTAAAGTGCCCTAACCTTTTTAGCATTTCTTCATAGGGGTATCCTTCCATCCTCTTTACCATTTTGGTGGCTCTTCTCTGAACCTTTTCTAATAACGCTATATCCTTTTTAAGATATGGCAACCAGAATTGCACACAATATTCAAGGTGCAGTCGCACCATGGAACGATACAGAGGTATTATAATATCCTTAGTTTTATTTTCCATTCCTTTCCTTATGATACCTAGCATTCTATTTGCTCTCTTGGCCGCCACTGCACACTGGACCGAGGGTTTTAACATGTTATCCACAATGACGCCTAAATCTTTTTCCTGGGTGGTAGTTCCTGATGTGGAACCTTGCATCGTGTAACCATTTTATTTATTTATTTATTTATTTAGAATACATTTGTATACCGCAGCTTCCAGCGATCAGCAGCGGTTTGATTACAGATTGAAAATTGCCAAATCAAGACAGAAATTTTGCAGTAACATTACATTGATTTGAAAGGAAAGCACGGCACACAGTAATAAGGTCATAGGAGAGGAGACAGAGATTTACATATGTACATTTTTCCTAACAGTATTCCTGTTGCAAATTGTGACATCTTGTATTCCCCTGGGATTTACATCAAATTGTAATAGCACTGGAATAGATGAGTTTTCAGCTTTTTCCTGAATGCATTAAGGTCTTTGGTTGCTCTGAGCTCAGGCGGCAGTTGATTCCAGAGGGTCGGGGCAGAGTAAGAGTATGCTCGGCGGCTAGTGCTAGATTTGACGGATCTGATGTCAGGTGGAACATGTAGGGTGTGTGAGTTGACGGTTCTTCTGTCTCTGTTGGGTGGTTGCGTGCTGATAAGGGTGGAGAGAAAGGATGGAGCTATGTTATGTATGAGTTTGTGTGTGGTTATCAATGTTTTATATTGTATCCGGGCCGTAATAGGGAGCCAATGCAGCTCGATCAATACAGGTGTGATGTGTTCAGCAATGCTTTTTCGCATGATGATCCTCGCCGCCACATTCTGGGCCATTTGTAGGATGTTTAGCGTTTTCTTTGGAAGACCCTGGAGGATGGCGTTGCAGTAGTCTAAGTGTGGAATAATGAGTGCTTGCGCAACAGACCTAAAATCGTGAGGTTCGAGGATGTTCCGTAGAGGTTGTATAACTCTAAGTTTGTGGAAAATGGCCTTGTTGGTTTTGCGTAGGTGCTTTTCCATCTTTAGGTTGTTGTCAAATGTGACTCCCAGGTATTTGATCTCATTCTTTGTGTGGTATGTATTGTTACAGAGTGTAATTTTTTGTAAATAGTATGTTTTGTAAATAGTTACCCCGGTTATCCAAGTTATTTATGCCCTGTTACCTGTAAACTCATACGTGTTAAATGTACTGAGCATTTTGTTCCATGTGAACCGCGCTGATGATGAATAGTGCGGTATATAAGAGATTGTAAATAAATAATTGTCGCGGGAGGTTCAAAGTTTGGTTTGCTGGAAATAAACATCACCTCCGTTTTCTTATGATTGATTGTCATGTTGTTTTGCTGTAACCATTGCAACATTTCATTCAGGCATGTTTCAAGTAGTGTATAGTTAGGGTCGACTGTATCCAGTTGCGTGTATATCATAATATCATCCGCATAGATGTGGTATTTGATATTATGCTGTTGGAAAATATCACAGAGGGGCTGCATATAAATGTTGAAAAGTAGTGCCGAGAGAGCCGATCCCTGAGGTATGCCCTGCGTCTGAGAGAAAGCTTCTGCCTTTTCGCCATTGAATTGAACCTGTGGCATTCTGTTTGATATGTAGGAGGAGAACCATTTTAGGGGGTATCCCAATATCCCTATCGATTCAAGCTTGTTTATGAGGATTCCATGATGGACTGTGTCAAAGGCGGCAGAGATGTCAATGAAGATGAGTTGTTCTTCCCTAGATGCATAACTTTGCACTTGTCCACATTAAATTTCATCTGCCATTTTGATGCCCAGTCTTCCAATTTATCAAGATCCTCTTACAAATTTCCACAATCCTCATGGGTTTTAACAACTTTAAACAGTTTTATGTCATCTGCAAATTTGATAACTTCACTCGTTATTCCCTTTCCAGGTCATTTATGAATATGTCAAAAAGCAGCGGACCCAGCACAGATCCCTGGGGTACACCACTATTCACCTTTCTCCATTGGGAAAATTGGCCATTTAGCCCTACCCTCTGCTTTCTTATCTTTTAACCAGTTCCTGATCCACAATAGTACATTTATTTATTTAGACAGATTTGTATACCACCTTATCCTTCAATCAAAGTGGTCACATTACATCACAATTGGTGGGTTACATTTAACATGTGGGTACTTAACAACATTTAGACAGTACATGTGGGTACTTGACAACATTTAGACATATAGGCAGTGCAATTATAGGGGGATTTAAGTGCATTGTATAGTGGACTCGAGCGTCCGGTTAGGTTAAGTGGATGTGTAGTAGGTGGAGGTATCTAGCTGTCGGAAGTTGTGTTGCTGTGCGTTGTTGTATTACTGTTTGGGTAGGTAGAACTTTCTGTATGTTTATATGTTTCAATAAAGAGCAGGGTTTTTAGGGCTTTGAGGAACTCTTTGATGTCATCCATTGCCCTCAGGGTTGTTGGGAGGGAGTTCCATAGATTAGATGCCAGTAGTGATGGGGCTCTCTTTGAGGTTATTTGCTTAGTCTTGTGGTATCCTGTAGGTGTGCCGATCATGTTGTCAGTACTGGTTCTTCTTGGTCTATTGCTGTTATCTCTTGTTATGATGTATTGTGGTGTGTCTGCTGAGAGATGGTGAATGATCTTAAATATAATCATGGTTGTTTTAAATTTTGCTCTTGTTACCATTGGGAGCCAGTGCAGTTGTTGTAAGACAGGGGTGATATGTTCATCTCTTGGTGTGTCTGTTATGATGCGTGCTGTAGTGTTTTGTACCATCTGGAGTGGGTGTAAGGTTTGCTGAGGGAGGCCTTGATATAGTGAGTTTCCGTAGTCCAGCAGAGGTGTGATGAGTGCTTGGCATACTGTGTGGAAGTGGTCCTGACGGAGTAATGGCTTGATCTTTCTGATGACTCTTAAGCGTTGATAGGCCTTATTTGCCGTTTTAGAGATGTGGGACTTCATGTTTAAAGCTCTGTCCAAGGTGATGCCCAGATACTTAACTTCATCTTTGACTTCTATGAATTTGTCTAGTTTGTGGTGGAACGAAGGTGGGATTCCTGGTGATGAACATTGCTTCTCTCTTATCGAAGTTGACCGTTAGGTTGTTGACTGTGAGCCAAGCGTGCATTTCTTCCAAGCATTTCATTATTGTTGTGATATCTACTGCTAGTAGGTTGAATGGAGCAAACACCATGATGTCATCGGCATAGATGTGGTAGTGGAGTTTGTGGTGTTTAATGATGTTGCATATGGGTTGGATGTAAATATTAAATAACATTGATGATAGGGCTGATCCTTGTGGCACTCCTTGCTTGACGGGGAACTGCAGCGATTTCATTTGGTCACTTTTGACTTGTTGTGTATGACCCTCCAGATAAGAAGTAAACCATTTCAGGGTGTTCTTGCGTAATCTTATATGTTGTAGTCGTTGTAGTAGCTTAGCATGGGATATAGTGTCGAAGGCTGCCGATATGTCCATGAATGCTAATATGAATCCACTCTTTATGTTGTCCATTCCTCTTAGGAGAGTGTCAAAGAAGGAAGTGAGTAGTGTTTCCACGCCGTGCTGAGATTTGAAGCCATGTTGATGTATGTCTAGTGGTGCATTCATATCTATATGGTTTTGAAGTTGTCTCTGTACTGCCTTTTCCATGATTTTTGCAATGAATGGTAAGCTGGAGATGGGGCGGTATGATTTTGGTTCAGAGGGGTTAAGGCTGTTGTTTTTAATTATTGGTCGTATCATGGCGTGTTTTAGGGGTTGTGGCATGTATCCCTGTTGGAGAGAGTCTCTTACGATTTTTTGAATGTAATGGGAGAGCTGGCTCTTTGAAGCCTTGATCCATGACACTGGGCATGGGTCTGACGGTGAGGTTGTTGTGTTCAGTCCAGTATGTCCTCTATCTGTTGTTTTGATGGTATGCTGAATTCTTCCCATGTTTCTTGCTTCTCAGTGATCTTGTAGTCGTCTCTTTGTGGAGTGATGGGGTTTGTTTGAGTGGTGTATTTTGATTCCATGTAGTCCGCAAATTTCTGTGGGTCAAGGTGGTGAGTACACTGTTGCGTGTCGTCCTTTGTGAGTTTTTGGACAATGCTAAAGAGTTCTCTGATATTATTTGAGTGCCATGGGGCGTTGGGTTGCTTGCGTGCATGTGATATGTATGTCTCTCTGCTCTTAGGTGCTGTAGCTGCATTAGATATTATTGAGTTCCATTTTTCTATGTTGATGTCAAGTGTGTCATATTCTTGTTGGAGCTGGGGAGTGATTTCGTTTAGAAATGAGTCCTTATCGAAAGTTCTGAATCTCCTGGCTATTTTCTCATTTTCCACGCGTTGTATAGGGTTACTCAGTGTAAGAGTGAATTCTATCATATAGTGGTCTGACCACGGGACTGGCATTATAGTTGGTATTGTAGTTATATCTTGCTGAATCATTTGTACTGGCATAAATACCATATCAGGTGTTGTACCATGCTGGTGTGTTGGAGCAGTGATTGGCAATAATTTAGTGACTCCATAGCTTTTAAGAATGATGTAGCTTCTCTGTTGGATGTGGAAGCTAGGTTGCAGTCTCCTAGTGCAATGAGGGGTTTGTGTTTACTGTTGTGTGCACATATTGTTTCAAGTACTGTGGAGAGATGTTCGGTTATGGCTCCAGGCGGCCTGTAGGTGAGGGATATGCTTATGTACTTGTTAGCTATGGTGAGTGTGTTGGATTCGATTGTGTTAGAGGTAGTGATTGTTTTAAATCTGTATTCTTTTCTGGTGAGTATTAGAACACCTCCTCCTCTTTTATGTGCTCTGATGCAGTTAAATGCTGCATAGCCTGTTGGTGTTGCTTAGTTTAATATGACCTGGTCTGTATCATCTAGCCAGGTCTCGGTGATGCATATTATATCCAATTTTTTGTCAGTGATAAGATCAAGGATAGTGTTTAGTTTATTCCTGATCGATCAGGCGTTTAGTAATGCAAACCTTATGTTGGTTGATATAATTGGGTTGTTATGTACATTATTTGTATGATGGGTGGTTGTATTGCGTGTGGCATTATGTGGTTTGTGTGCTGCCTGTTTAGGATACTGGTGTTGATTGGTTAGGTATGTTTCTGGTGCCCATCTGGCTTGTGTGGGATGTAGATGGATCAAGGGGATCTGATCGTTAAGTCCAATGCCCTGTGTGTAGTATGCAAGTGTATGTAGGAGTGTGAGGTAGGCTTTGAGGTAGTTGTGTATGGAGTACATTTTGTAAGTTAGATTTTAGTGAGGTAGTAAGGAGTTAATGGCGGAAACTTGCAGGTTATGTGTTGTGTTTTTTATAGCGGTTTATGTAACAAATTATTTACAGCTGTGTTAATTGCAGCAAGTTCTTCTATAGCATGTGTTATTTGAGGCACTACAGCAAAGGTTATCTATAAGCATAAGTTAATTGCGTATCTAGAACTAGTTATCTAGCATGAATTATTTACAGCAGGCTCAGGCTATGCCTATATCATCTACAGCATCAGATAACCAGCGGGTGTTATTTGAGCATTCTGTGAAGTTAGAACTATATGTATAGTGTTTCCAGTATAATTATGTACAGCATATGTAATTTGCATCAATCTGTGCGGTTGGAGCATTCAATTTAGCTAGTGCTAGCTGTGTAGCATGAGTTATACAGCAATTGTTATTTTTGGCAAACTTAGTCTATGTATATGTAGCATAGTTATTTACAGTCGTATGAGTTATTTACATCCAATGTTCTTTATGTCAAGCTTAGGCTCTGAATATGATGTCTACAGCATGGGTTATCTATGGCATTTGTTATTTGCAGCATTCTATGATTAGAGCAAACTATGTAGATGGAGCGAGCTATGCAGCATGAGTTATTAAAGCAAACGTTATTTATATTATACATATATTATTTCCAGCAGGTTATACTTATGGAATGTTCTTGGTTGATTTCTGCTCCTCTTGGTTGATTTCTGTTTCTATAGGTGATCCTCTCTGTTTGTTATGTGGTCCCTGGTTGGGAGGTAAGAGGAGACTTCTGTAGTAATGCTCTATTCTGCTTGTGGAAGCAAGTGTGAGCGCTCCTATCCCATGACTCTTTAGTTTTGCCAAAATTGTCTGATGAGGGACTTTGTCAAAGGCTTTCTGAAAGTCCAAATACACTATATCAATCGACTCACCTTTGTTTACCTGTTTATTCACACCTTCAAAAAAACATAACAGATTAGTAAGACAAGATCTTCCTTGTCTAAAGCCATGTTGGCTGTCTCCCATTAGGCCATGACTATCTACATCAGGGGTCTCAAACTCAAATTGCTTTGAGGGCCGAATGAGGACTTGTAAAGTAACCCGGGGGCCGCATAAGACACGGGCCTCATTTGCATAAGGGGCCTCATTTGCATAAATATTTGCATAATGTTGCATAATGAGTGCATGGATAAAGAAAGACTAGAAAATTTCTATATTACTATAATCCAGTGCCAACCGCCAGGCACATTAGGAACTACTACTAACACTGCCCATTTGGAACCCATAGCAAACCCCCCGTATCATAACAGCACTACCAGGACTCACAAAGCACCAGATCCTACCTATCAAAAGGCAACACTGCAAATATTAAATCAATACATTTCAGAGAACAATACATGACCTACTGGGAAAAGAGAACAAGTAGCAATGTCAAATAGGAATTACACAGAATACCTCAGCACTGTAGAAATAAAACTATAAATAATTTCTTGTACCAAAGCACAGACATTAATGATGCACATTTCCCAGAGCTGACATATTCCAGTTAATAAATTCAAAATAAAGAGATATTTTTCTACCTTTTGTGCATTTTTTTTCAGTTGCAATTGCTCCAGCCGCTTCTGGTTTCTTCGTGTCTTCTGCTATCTCCATCGTCTGCTGTCCATTTGTCCTTTCTTCTCTCTTCTAGTTTTTTTCCATTCTCTCTCTCTACATCTGCTTTAACATACTAATCTTTCTCCTTTTGCTCTTTCCTCATTCCTATTTCATCCACTCAAATTTTACCCCTCCATCCTCAATCCCCACTTACTCTCCCAATACCTGGCCAATTGTAGATTTGTCTTCTCTTCCAGACAAAATATTTTTCCCCTCTCCATTTCACTTTCCCAGCTCCATCCCATTCTAATCCTCCCCCAACATCAGCTCCCTTCTAGTTCCAGCCCCACCCAGCATCTGCTCCTTTCTAGTCCCTGCATCAGTCCATTTCCAGTCCTATCCTAGCCTCACCATCAGCCCATTTCCAATCCTAGCCCCCCATCAGCCCATTTCCAATCCTAGCTCCCTCCCCTCACAGCCCATTTCCATTCCAAGCCCCCCTCCCCATCAGCCATTTGCAGTTCAAGCCCCCCTTCCACTCAGCCCATTTCCAGTCCTAGCAACCCCCCCAGCCCATTACCAGTCCTAGACCCCCCATAGCCCATAACCAGTCCTAACCTCCCCATAGCGCACTTCCAGTCTTACCCCCCATCACCCCATTTTCAGTCTTACCCCCCCATAGCCCATTACCAGTCCTAGTCCCCCCCATAGCCCACTTGCAGTCGTATCCCCCATCACCCCATTTTCAGTCTTACCTCCCCTCATAGGCCATTACCAGTCCTAACCCCCCAATCAGCCCACCTCCAGTCCTAACCCCCATCACCCCATTTTCAGTCCTAGCCCCCACCATAGCCCATTACCAGTCATAACCCCCCCCCCCTGCCAATAGCCCACTTCCAGTCCTAACCCCCATCTGCCCATTTCCAGTCCTAGCCCCCACCATAGCCCATTACCAGTCATAACCCCCCCTGCCGATAGCCCACTTCCAGTCCTAACCACCATCTGCCCATTTCCAGTCCTAGCCCCCACCATAGCCCATTACCAGTCATAACCCCCCCCCCCTGCCAATAGCCCACTTCCAGTCCTAACCCCCATCTGCCCATTTCCAGTCCTAGCCCCCACCATAGCCCATTACCAGTCATAACCCCCCCCTGCCAATAGCCCCCTTCCAGTCCTAACCCCCATCTGCCCATTTCCAGTCCTAGCCCCCACCATAGCCCATTACTAGTTATAACCCCCCCAGCCCATTACCAGTCATAACCCCCCCTGCCAATAGCCCACTTCCAGTCCTAACCCCCATCTGCCCATTTCCAGTCCTAGCCCCCACCATAGCCCATTACTAGTTATAACCCCCCCAGCCCATTACCAGTCATAACCCCCCCTGCCAATAGCCCACTTCCAGTCCTAACCCCCATCTGCCCATTTCCAGTCCTAGCCCCCACCATAGCCCATTACCAGTTATAACCCCCCCCCAGCCCATTACCAGTCATAACCCCCCCCCTCCCCCCTCTGCCAATAGCCCACTTCCAGTTCAGTCAGCCCCTCCATAGCTCATTACCGGCCAACAAAAAAACCCCCAAAACCCTGGCTTCTGCTGCTGCCGTTGCCGCCGTGGCAGCAGCAGAATCAATTGTCAAATTAAAAAAAAAAAACTGACTTCTGCTGCTCAAGCAGCTGTCCTGCGGCCCCTTTCCCTCTGCCCGGAGATCCGACTCTGCTCTATCAGCGGCGTGCTTTTCAAGCCGCGACGAGAGTATTCCCCTCTCGCGCGGTTTTTTTTTAAATTTGACAATTGATTCTGCTGCTGCCACGGCGGCAACGGCAGCAGCAGAAGCCAGGGTTTTGGGGGATTTTTGGTTTTCCGCCGTCGCGGGCCGCACAAAGTTGTCTCGCGGGCCGCGTGTTTGAGACCCCTGATCTACATGCTGAGCAATTTTGTTCTTTATGATGGTTTCTACCATTTTTCCCGGTACTGATGTCAGGCTCACCGGTCTGTAGTTTCCCGGATCACCTCTGGAACCCTTTTTAAAAATTGGCGTTACATTAGCGATCCTCCAATCTTCAGGTATTACAGATGATTTTAATGATAGTTCACAGATTACTAATAGTAGGTCTGCAATCTCATATGTCAGTTCTTTCAACACCTTTGGATGTATACCATCCGGTCCAGGTGATCTGCAACTCCTCAGTTTATCAAATAGTTGTAATACATCTTCCTGGTGTAGCGTATTTCTTTCAATTCTTCTGCAGTATCACCTTTAAATACCACTTCAGTCATGGGTAACATCCCTACATCTTCCTTAGTAAAGACCCAAACAAAGAATTCATTCAGTCTCTCCACTATAGCCTTGTCCCCTCTTACTGCCCCTTTTACCCCTCTATCATCTAATGAACCAACTGACTCTCTCATAGGTTTTTTGCTACGAATGTACTTGAAAAAGTCTTTATTATGCATTTTTGCTTCCACAGCAAGTTTCTTCTCAAATTCTTTCTTTGCCTCCCTTATCAATGCCTTGCATTTAACTTGCCAGTGCTTGTGCTGTTTCCAGTTTTTGTCATTTGGCTCTTTTATTCCATTTCCTGAAAGATGCTTTTTTGGCAACAACAGCCTCTCTGACCTCACCTTTAAACCATGCTGGCAGTTTTTTGGACTTCCTTCCACTTTTCTTAAAGCGTGGAATACAGCTGGTCTGGGCTTCCAAGATAGTTTTTTTTAAACAAAACCCAAGCTTGATGTAAGTCTTTAATGTTTGCAACTGCTCCTTTTATTTTTTTTCTTAACTATTTTCCTCATTTTATCATAGTCTCCCTTTCGAAAGTTAAAAGGTAGTACTGTGGATTTCCTTACCATCCCTCCTCCTGCGACCCTTCAGGCTGGGGTCATTGCCAAGGGTCTTCACAAAGTGCCTAGTGGTGGTTGTAGCCCGCCTTCATCTTTCCCTACCTGAACAACTGGCTCATAAGGGGAGGCACAGCTGAAGAGGTACACCACATCACTGAGCACACCATCCTCATCCTGTAGTGTCTGGGGTTTATCATCAACTATTCCAAGTCCCACATCTCTCCAGCATAGTGCCTGGAGTTCATAGAGGCTCAGCTGGACACTCTCCAGGCCAAGGCCTTCCTCCCTCTGGAGAGGACAGAGGGCCTCAGGGTGCTAGCCACAGAAGTGCAATACTGCCGGTCAGTGCCCGCTCACCTTCTTCTCTGCCTGCTGAGCCACATGGCCTCCACAGTTCACGTAACCCCATATGCCCACCTGCATATGAGGGCAGCTTGGTGGTGCCTCTGTTCCCAGTGGACACAAGCCATGGGCAGATTTTGGGATAGGGTAAAAATGACTCACCAACTGGTGGACTCCCTCCACTGGCGGAAGATCCCCCGCCACCTTCAGACAGGGATGCCCTTCCAGGCACCCTCCCCCCCCAGAGGGTCCTCCCCATGGATGCCTCCCTGCAAGGATGGGGAGCTCATTGTGAGGACCTCCACAGCCAGTACACGTGGTCCCAGATGAAGTGCCAGCTGCAGATCATCCTCCTGGAGCTCTGGGCAATATTTCTGGCTGTGCCTTTTTCCACCAGCTGCAGCACCAGTTGGCGCTGGTCCAAACGGACAACCAAGTTGCAATATTCTATGTCAGCAAACAAGGAGGCACGGGGTCATACTACCTCTGCCAGGAGGCGGTGGCCCTCTCCTCATATGCAACACACAATGGGATGCTCTTGCAGGCAGTCTATTTACTGGGCCTAGACAACACCCTAGCAGACAGGCTGAGCAGAATCCTCCAGCCCCATAAGTGGCACCTAGACACCAGAGTGGCCTCCCATCTTTTCTGACTCGTGAGAGTCCCCCTACTGGACCTGTTCACCAGCCCGGACAACATACAGTTGCCCCGCTTCTGCTCCCACCAGCCATACCCGTCCTGGGTAGCGGTGGATGTGTTCCTCATCCCATGGATGGAAGGCCTCCTTTTCGCCTTCCTGCCAACACTGCTGGTCACCAAGACCCTTTTCAAGGTCCAGCATGACAGGGCATCACTGATTGTGGTAGTGTTCCGATGTTTCAGGCAACCCTGGTTCCTGCTGCTTCTCTGTCTGTTGGTGGCAGGTCTGATTCCCCTGGGCTGTGCCCCAGGACTACTCTCTCAGGAGGAGGGCTCTCTTCTGCACTCCAATCTGGGGTCCCTGACGCTCATGGCTTTTCTCCTGAAAGGGTAGCATTAGTGCCCTTCAACCTCCCACCTGACATGGAGAAGTTCCTTTTGGCCTCCCATAAAGCCTCCACAAGAAGGGAGTACACCTTCAAATGGCGTCGATTTTTGGTGTGGTGCAACAAGAGGTAGGCGAACCCTTTCTCCTGCTTGGTGCAGCTGGTGCTCCAGTACCTACTCCACCTGTCATAGGTGTGACTGAAGTCCAATTCAGTCAGAGTGCACCTGAGCATTATTGTGGCACACCACCACTCTGTCGAGGCCAAGCCCCTCTCAGCTCAGCCCCTTATCTCTCATTTCTTGTGGGGTCTTATGCTGTCCAAGACCCTTGTCCACCCATGGCAGAGTGGGATCTCAATGTGGTACTCTCACAGCTCACTAATCCGCTGTTTGAGCCCCTGGCTACCTGCCACCTACTGTACCTCTCCTGGAAGGTCATCTTCCTTATGGCACTCACGTCGGCTCGCAGGGTCAGCAAGCTACAGACTCTGATGGCAGAGCCACCCTACATGAGGTTCTACAAGAACGGGGTAGTGCTCCACACACACCCAAAGTTTCTGCCAAAGGTAGAGTTTCCCTTCCACCTGAATCAGGAGGTGGTGCTCCCCACCTTCTTCCTGAAGCCTCATGCCGGCAAGGCAGAGACCATTCTCCATACCTTGGATTGTAAAAGAGCCCTGCCTTCTATCTACAACGGACTGAGAGCTACCGCAAGGTGCTGCAGCTCTTTGTCTTTTATGACTCCAGTCAACTGGGGCTTCCAGTAACTAAGCGAACTTTGTCCACTTGCGTGGCGGACTGCATTTCCCTCGCCTATGAGCAGTCTGGGATCTCACTAGACCACCGGGTCATGGCACACTGCATCAGAGATATGGTTACCTCTGTATCAAATCTGCTTTCCATACCTGGCTTTCTTAACCAGGGCTCCACACATCAAACAGTAAGTGAGGTTTTGAGGGTTTCTTTGTTTGGTGTTTTTTGTTACATTGCTAGCTCTCTGACTGGGAGCTCTTAAAAGGGTTTTGTGTATATTTTTTTAAAGCAAGGTTAAATTCATTTTTGCTGTTTTAGGGGAATCTGTACTTGAGCACAGTAGTATTGCTGAACTCTGTAAACCCCTCAGGTTCAGGAACTGCTAACACCTAATCAGGGGTTAGTGGGCCTGTTTCCTGAGTGCAATTGAAGCCTGCATAAAAAGGCTGCTTGGCCCTGCCCTTTTGAGGCTTTCTTAACCAGGGCTCCACACATCAAACAGTAAGTGAGGTTTTGAGGGTTTCTTTGTTTGGTGTTTTTTGTTACATTGCTAGCTCTCTGACTGGGAGCTCTTAAAAGGGTTTTGTGTATATTTTTTTAAAGCAAGGTTAAATTCATTTTTGCTGTTTTAGGGGAATCTGTACTTGAGCACAGTAGTATTGCTGAACTCTGTAACCCCCTCAGGTTCAGGAACTGCTAACACCTAATCAGGTGTTAGTTCCCTCCCTACCCACCCCGACTCCCACCCACCCCTAGTGAGCGGTCTTGCTCTATAGGGCACCTCCCCCTTTATCAAATCACAGTGAATTGGACCAGCACATTTTGAATATAATTAAAGAGATTTAACTGCTTTTTCTCTGAAAGGACAGCTGCGAAACCAGCTGGTACTTCGTAGATCTCTCTCTTTTGCTTTAACAGATACCTAAGCTCCACAAACAGAACAATGGCTGGGAAAAATCGTATTGCTAAAGCTGTTGCCCCCGTTACAGCTTCTGCCTCGGTCCAGACAGAGGCCCTATTGCCAGTTGAAGAACCAGTTCCATGTGCAGGGTGCCTGCATGCTGAAGCTCTGAGGAAACAAGTGGAGGAACTCAGAGAGGAGGTGGCGAGGCTGAGGAGCATTCAAGACAGTGAGAAGTACATTGATGAGATGCTTCTTGCAGCAACCAGGCTCTCCAGCACAGGAGAAGATGGGTGCCAACAGAATGTCGATGGTTGGACAAAAGTCACCAGAGCCTGCAAAATCACCAATCCAACTTCTCCAGCCCTTGAATTGAAGAACCATTATGCAGCCCTGGAAGTGGAGGAGGTGAAAGCATCCCTGGAAAGGGAAGAAGAACCAGAGTTCAAGTACCCCATAGTTGCAGAATCAGTGACCAGAAGGAAACGAAGGGTAGTGGTGGTTGGAGACTCTCTTCTGAGGGGTACTGAGGCGTCCATCTGCCGACCAGACTTGATGTCCAGAGAGGTATGCTGTCTGCCTGGTGCCAAGATCCAAAATGTTACGGAGAATTTGCCGAGACTCATCAAGCCCACTGACTATTACCCAATGTTGCTAATCCATGTTGGAACAAATGATACTGCCAGGTATACCTCGGAACGTATCAAAAGTGACTTCATGGCTCTGGGACAGAGGGTGAAGCAGGTAGGTGCACAGGTGGTGTTCTCTTCAATCCTCCCTGTTGAGGGTAAAGGCCAAGGCAGAGAGGCTCGCATCCTGGAGATTAATGCATGGCTGCGTGGATGGTGTCTTCGAGAGCGTTTTGGTTTCCTAGACCATGGGATGCTGTTCCAAGGGTTGCAGAGCAGAGATGGCATCCATCTGTCCAAGAAAGGTCAACACATCTTTGGTAATAGACTGGCTAATCTACTGAAGAGGGCTTTAAACTAGATTCGTTGGGGATGGGTGAAGAAAGCCCCCAGGTAAGTGAAAGCCCCCAGGTAAGTGATACATTAAATACCTTTATGGAAATGGGTAACAGGGGTAACATATGGAAAGCAGTGTGTATTAATGCCCGTAGCATGGGAAATAAGATCTCAGAAGTTGAAGCTTTGGTGGGAGTGGCTGACTTAGATTTAGTGGTAGTTACAGAAACATGGTTCACAGAAAACCATGACTGGGATGTAACTATACCTGGCTATACTTTATTCAGAAAGGACAGGGTAGGAAGAAGGGGAGGAGGAGTAGCACTATATGTAAAAACTACTATTAAAGCTTTGGAATTACAGAGCTTAAAAGGGAGAGAGAGGAGGCATTGTGGGTTAAACTAGAAAGAGGGAAAGAGAAATCTATTTGCATTGGTGTGATATACAGACCTCCCTCACAAGAGGAAGAGGTGGACAGAGAGTTAATTGAAGACATACGCAGCATTGCTAGGAAAGGGGAAGTGCTACTGCTAGGAGATTTCAATATGCCAGATGTTGATTGGCACTTTCCTGCTGCAGTATCATCTAGGAGTAAGGAGATCCTGGATTCTCTACAGGGAGAACTATTCAGGCAATTGGTAACAGACCCCACACGTGAAGGGGCCATACTGGACTTGGTGCTTACCAATGGTGAAAGTGTTTCTGATGTTGTAGTGGGAGATCATTTTGCATCCAGTGATCACCAGATGGTGTGGTTCAGTATTAGGACTAGGGCTGTTAGAATCCATTCCAAGGTGAAGATCTTAGACTTTAGGAAGACTAACTTTGCGAAGATGGGCCAATACCTCAGGGAGTCATTAGTGGGATGGGAACAGCTGGGGGATGTAGAACAACAGTGGGCAAAACTGAAAGGGGGTATTTTAAAGGCAACCAACCTTTTTGTTAAAATGGTAAATAAAGGCAAAAGGAACAGGAGACCGCTATGGTTTTCGAAGGAAGTAGCTGAAAAAGTGAAGAAAAAGAGGGAGGCCTTCATGAAATACAAGAGATCACAGAGAAAGGAAGACAGGCATCTGTATTTGGAAAAACTTAGTGAAGCTAGCAAAGTAGTCAAGAAGGCAAAGATTCAAAAGGAGGAGGAAATAGCCAATGCAATAAAATGGGGAGATAAGACATTTTTCAGATATATTAGTGAGAAGAGGAAGGGCAAAAGTGGTATTGTCAGACTCAAGGGTACAGGGGGGGAATATGTAGAAGCTGATAAGGATAAAGCGGAATTGCTTAACAAATATTTTTGTTCTGTGTTCACAGATGAAGAACCAGGAGCAGGACCTCAGAAAACACCCACAAATAAGAACAGAAGCGAGGGACATCTTGAACAATTTTCAGAAGACTGTGTTCGTGAGAAACTAGCTCAACTTAAAGTAGACAAAGCGATGGGACTGGATGGGATACACCCTAGAATACTGAGGGAACTTGGGGACGTTCTAGCAACTCCACTGACTGACCTTTTCAATGCCTCGTTGGAGTCGGGAGTGGTGCCAAAGGACTGGAGAGAGGCTCATGTGGTGCCTTTACACAAAAGCGGAAGTAAGGATGTGGTTGAAAACTACAGGCCGGTTAGTTTAACTTCAGTGGTGAGTAAATTAATGGAAACGCTGTTGAAAGAGAAAATAGTGAGGTTTCTGGAGTCCAGCGGATTACAGGATCCGAGGCAGCATGGATTCACCAGAGGCAGGTCTTGTCAGACAAATCTGATTGATTTCTTTGACTGGGTGACCAGGGAGTTGGACCAAGGGAGAGCTCTAGATGTGGTGTATTTAGATTTCAGTAAAGCCTTTGACACTGTTCCTCACAGGCGACTTATAAACAAACTGAGCACCCTAGGGATGGACCCTAAAGTTACTGCTTGGGTTAGAAATTGGTTGGGTGGGAGGCGACAAAGAGTACAAGTAAACGGAGCTCACTCTGAGGAGAAGGATGTTACCAGTGGTGTGCCCCAGGGATCTGTCCTTGGTCCGATTCTTTTTAACATCTTTGTTAGTGATATAGCGGAAGGGCTGTCGGGTAAGGTTTGCCTCTTTGCGGATGATACCAAAATCTGCAATAAAGTAGACACCCAGGAAGGTGTAGATAACATGAGGAGGGATCTAGCTAAGCTTGAAGAATGGTCTAGAATTTGGCAGCTGGGATTTAATGTTAAAAAATGTAAGGTCATGCATTTGGGCTGCAGCAATCCAAGGGAGCAATACAGCATAGGAGGTGAAGTACTTTTGTCCACTAAAGAAGAGCGGGACCTAGGCATAGTTGTGTCCGATGATCTTAAAGTAGCTAAACAGGTAGAAAAGGCGACGGCAAAAGCTAGAAGGATGCTTGGGTGCATATGGAGAGGAATGGCTAGCAGAAAAAAGGAGGTGATAATGCCTCTGTATAAGTCTTTGGTGCGACCTCATTTGGAGTATGGTGTGCAATTCTGGAGACCGCACCTTCAAAAGGATGTGAACAGGATGGAGTCGGTGCAGAGGGTTGCTACTAAGATGATTAGTGGTCTTCATTATAAAGCATATGAGGACAGACTTAAGGATCTTAATATGTACACCTTAGAGGAAAGGCGGGATAGAGGTGATATGATTGAGATGTTTAAATACCTCCGTGGCATAAATGTTCAGGGAGAGAGCCTCTTTCAATTGAAAGCAAGTTCTGTGACGAGGGGACATGGGATGAGGGTGAAGGGAGATAGATTCAGGAGTGATATGCGGAAATATTTCTTTACGGAAAGAGTAGTGGATCCGTGGAATAGTCTCCCAGTGGAGGTGGTAGAGATGAGGACAGTAACTGAATTCAAAAAAGCATGGGACCAACACAGAGGATCTCTAAAGGTAAAAAGTGGACTGTTGTAGTTGTTGTTATGGAAGGACAGACTAGATGGGCCTTGTGGTCTTTTTCTGTCATCATGTTTCTATGTACCAGTTACAGAAATCTGCTGGGCTGCCACCTGGTCTTCAGTGCATACCTTCGCAGCTCACTACTGTCTGGAGAGGGAGTCCTGACAGAAAAGTGCCTTTGGCCAGGCTGTGCTCTGTAATCTCTTCGTGGTGTAGGCAACTCCTGCCCTCCAGCCTTCTGTGTTCAGGCTACCGGAGTGCTGGTTTTCCGCTGGACACTAGGTCTTGCAAGAGTTTCTCAGTTGGAACTCAACTGCTGCAGCTTACGGCTCACCTCTCTGTTTGCTGTGGCATTTTGTTCAGGTTCTCGGTAGCCTGTAGCTGGGGAGCCCTATATGTGAGGACTGACTTCCTGCTTGTTCCCAGAGAAAGCGTAGTTACTCACCTGTAACAGGTGTCCTTTGGGGACAGCAGAAATCAGTCCTCACAATCCTCCTTCCTCACCTTGGAGGTGCTTCTTTACCATATTTTAATTTTTGGCATCTTAGCTATGTCATTAGATTGAGGCAAGATGGCACCCTTGGGTGGGAAGGGGACCACACATGTGTGGTGCATCTCCCAAAGGCTTCCTTTGAAAGCTGGGGAGATGTATTTATTTAACAGGGGTTTTTTTTATATACTCCCTTCGATCCAAGGTGATTTACATTGAACAACAGTACAATCTCAAGAGATTTGTTTTACAAAGAACAAGGGGTAAATAACTTGAAATTAAATATAGGCATTATAACTGAGTCAATGGTGGGTGAGTGGTTATGGTATATACATCTATGTAATGTCATTAGGCCTGAAGTGTTCTATGAAGAGATATGTTTTTAATAGTTTCTTCATATCTGATGGCTTCGGATAGGGAGTTCCAAATCATTGGGGCATATAGCGAGAAGGCTCTGTTGCTTGTCTGCTGCGTGCATTTGGTCTTGAAAGGAGGGCTGGCCAGAAGATTCTGAGTTGCTGATCTTCTGGGTCTTCCTGTGGTTGCTCTCGAGATTTGATCCTCAAGACAGGGAGCTGAAAGATTGTAAAGGATTTTATAGATGGTGGTTATGGTTTTGCGTCTAGTCCACTGAGCAATTGGGAGCTAGTGCAGATTTCAGAGAATTGGAATTATGTGTTGACGACTTGAGATGCTTGTTAGGATTTTAGCAGCAGTGTTTTGCACTAGCTGGAGTGGATAAATTGCCTGTTTTGACAGTCCTTGATAGAGAATGTTGCCGTAGTCAAGATGGGGTGTAATGATGGCCTGAAGAACTGATCTGAAATCGTTATCTTGTAGAAGCGGACATAGAGGTTTGAGGAGCCTGTTTCCAGTATGTTGTATTTGCTACATTCTTGATGTGCAAAAGCATGTTGAGGTTGCTGTCGATGGTTATACTAAGGTACTTGACTTCCCTTTTTATGTTAATTTCAACATTATGTAGAGTGAGCTTAGTTGGAGGATTGAAAGCTTGGTCTCTGAAGATTAGTAATGCTTCAGTTTTGTGTTTATTTACTGCAAGATTTAATTTGTCAAGCAGGTTAGTGACAACAGTGAAGACATCTCATATGATTGTGAAGTCCGGATTGAGTGTGTTGAATGGCATATAGAACATGATGTCATCCGCACTGAGGTGAAAGTACATGTTTCATTTTCTTAGTAGATTACATATGGGCTGTATGTAGATATTAAATACCAAGTCCAACAGGGCTGAACTTTGTGGAATGCCTTATCTTAGATTAAATAGTTTAGAATTGGTGGATCTGATTTTTACTTGTATGTTTCTGTCTGAAAGGTAGGATATGAACCAATTCAACGTGCTGTTGATCAGGCCTATGCTTCTGAGTCTGTCTAGCATTGTGGGATGTGATACTGAGTCAAACGCAGCACTAATGTCCAGGAAGATCATCACAAATCCATGGTGAGGCTTGTCTAGGTCTATGATGAGCCGGTTGAAGAGATCAGTGAAGAGTGTGTCTATATCATAGAAACATAGAAACATAGAAATATGATGACAGAAAAAGACCACATGGCCTATCTAGTCTGTCCTTTCATATCAACAACTACAACAGTCCCCTTTTTACCTTTAGAGATCCTCTGTGTTTGTCCCATGCTTTTTTGAATTCAGTTACTGTCCTCATCTCTACCACCTCCACTGGGAGACTATTCCACGGATCCACTACTCTTTCCGTAAAGAAATATTTCCACATATCACTCCTGAATCTATCTCCCTTCATGTCGTGGACAGAAGCCATGCTGTTGTGGGTCCAATGGAGCCCACAAATCAGCATGGTCTTGGAGCTGTTGTATGCTTTTCTCAATTATTTTAGCCAGGAATGGGATGCTGGAAATTGGTCTATATGAGCCGGGGTGTGTTCTGTCTAATGAAGGTTTCTTTAGTATAGGGCAAATTGAAACCTGATTCAGAGCTGGGGGTAGGTATCTTTGAGAGAGGGAGGTGTGGACTATCTTTAGCATAGTCGGGGGTGAATTCAGTGTGAAGGGATTTTATCCATGTCATTGGGCATGGATCCAGTGGGGATGTTGTAGTGTTGATACTGCTGATAATATCTGAGAGTTCTCTCTTTGATATTAGACTAAATGTGTGCTATAAGTGGCTTTGAGATGGGTTATCCTGTTGGTGTGGTGGATCATTGTGCTGTGTAGTTGTCGGGCAGTGCCTGTTGGAGAGAAAGTCTGCCATAACCTATGGGTCAAGTTTCTCTTTTGAGTTTGTTGAATCTGTTGAGCTGGGGTCACTGGTCAGCTGGGACACAAGTGAGAATAGTTCCCTGGGACGGCTGAGAGATTTTTTAAGAATGTTCGTGTATTACTTTTTTCGGTAAATGTTGCATAGTTTGCTGCATTCAAGCTGCTTGGTAAGGAGTTGTTGCTTCATGGTTGCATCCTGTGAACATTTACATTTTCTTTCCAATAGCCTGAGCTCTTGTCTGAGCTGGTAGAGATTACTAGAGAACCAGGGAGGGTGCGTAGATTTAGGATGAGTTTTAGGTTGTCATTCTTTGAATACTGCTGCATCATTGATTACAGAGTTCCATGAGCTGATGATACTATCTACGTCAGGTATGTCGGTATTTGGAAGTGAAGAGACATCATTGAGGAAAGGTTTGGGTTGAATGCCTCCAATCACCATCTGTGCTGTTGTTGTTGGGGTAGATTTGGTAGCTGGATATCGTTCAGAAGTCTGAGTGAGATCATAGCATGGTCGGACCAAGGCATGGGGTCAATCTGAATGTTTAGATCCGCTTTCCATAATGTGCAAATATGAGGTCAAGGAGAGAACTTTCATAGTGAGTAGGAGCGTCAATTATCAGGATTAGTTGTAGAGTTTTCATGGCATTCATGAATGTGCTGGCTTTATTCTTTATTCTTTATTCAGCAAATTTGATATACCGCCTTTACAAAAAGTATTAAGGCGGTGTACAATACAAACAAGCTTGGCTGCAAAGAGAGAAGAATGAAAAGGAACGCCATTTATAAATAGGAAAGTGGATAGAAAGAAAGGGGCAGTATAGACAGGAAGAGACAGGCTGTAGAACCAACAGGCCAGATGAGACGAGACGTGGTAAGCGGACTGACAAGACAAGTAGTAAACAGGGGTAACAAAAAGGGAAAAATAAAATAACATACAGACGAACAGGTTACATAACAAGTATACAATAAACCACATGAGGGTGGGTCGAGGCCGCGGGGCGGCAGGGGAGGCGGCCCGGAGGGCCACGAGTGTGAGTCAGGGGAGTGAAGGAAATGTTATAGCCCAGAAAGAAGCGGTGGGTGGATGGGTGCAATCGACTGGGTGGTGGTGAATGAAGGGAGGGGAAGGTCAAAGGCCTGTCAGAAAAGGAAAGTTTTAAGCATAGTCTTAAAGCGGGGGAAGGACAGTTCGGTACGGATAGCATGTGGGAGGGAATTCCATAGAGCGGGACTGGCAAAAAAGAAGGCAGCGTGACGGGTAGATTCGAGGTGTGCCTGGGTCGGGGAGGGGAGAAAAAGACGATTGCCGTGAGTGGAACGTAGTAGGCGAGGGGTAGGTTGAAGGAAGATGAGATCAGCTAAGTATTGGGGGGTGTTAGTATGGAGAGCCTTGTGAGTAGTAATGAGGAGCTTGTAAACGAAGCGGGCCTTAAAGGGAAGCCAGTGGAGGGAAAGCAGACAGGGGGTGACATGGTCATGAGGGGATGAAAAGGTGAGAAGACGGGCAGCTGTGTTCTGAATTAATTGTAACCTGCGAAGTTGGTACTGAGGAATGCCAGCGAATATAGAGTTACAATAGTCAAGGCGGCTAATTACCAGAGAAATAACTAATGTGGTAAGAGATGCGATGGAGAGAAGGGAACGGACAGCACGAATTTTCCGAAGTTGAAAAAGAGAGCTACGCACTACCCCAGAGATATGTTGGTGAAAAGACAGTGCAGAATCTAGGGTCACACCAAGGTAGTGGAGGGTAGGTGCAAGTGGGATGGGTGCATTTGACATCACAGGGGCCAGGGTAGGAGAGGGAGCCCCAAAAGTGAACCAGATGGCTGCAGACTTAGAAGGGTTGACGATGAGGAAGTTGTCGTTAAACCACTGTGCGGTGGAAGTTAGACATTCGTTCAGGGGAGAAAGATCAGGGGCAAGAGATGACGTATGGTGGACCAAAAGGATATCGTCAGCAAAGAAATAGGCGGAGAGACCAGTTTGTTGTATGAGTAGTGCCAGTGGTGCGAGAAAAACATTAAAAAGGAGTGGGGCGAGGATAGATCCTTACGGGACTCCACAGGGAAGGGGGAAGGGTGCAGAAGAGGAGGAGCCTGAGTGTACTGTGAAAGAACGGGAAGAAAGAAAAGAGTGGAACCACCGGTGAACTGTGCCCTGAACCCCGAGTTCCGATAACCATGAGAGCAGAGTGCGATGATCAATAACGTCAAAGGCTGCAGTGAGGTCCAATGAAACAGCAATCGAAAGATGTCCTTTATCGTGAGAGCGGTGTAACTCATTAAGGAGCGCAATAAGGATGGTTTCAGTGCTATGGCCGGTCCTGAACCCCGACTGTCGGGGGTGTAGAGAAATGGTTGTGTCAAGGTGGGCGGTGAGTTGATGGAAAGCAAACTTCTCGAGGATTTTAGACAGGAAAGGTAGGTTGGAAACGGGGCGCCAATTGGAGGGAACAGCTGAGTCGAGAGTAGCTTTCTTGAGCAGGGGGCGGACCAGGGCATTCTTCCATGCAGAGGGGAAATTTCCAAATTGCTTTGTTGTTGTGGCTGGGCAGTTAAGGTCTCCCATGAGGAAGAAGTGGGGTTTTTTGGATGCTGTATGTGTGCATACTTCGTCTAGAATAACTGAGAGTTCATCAGTGTTGGTGGTGGGTTTTCTGTATCTCAAGCATATAGTGTGGTTGCAGATGGAAAAAGTTAGGAAGTCTATTGTTTGTAGGGATTGCAAGTTAACCATGGAGAAATTCAGCTGTTTCTTTGCCAGGATTAGAACCCTTCCACCTCTTATGTCTGCTCTGGGGCGGTTAAACAGCATGTACTTGGGTGTAAGTAGCTGGTTGAGGAGAATGTTGTCAAAGCTTGTGATCCAACTTTCAGTGATGCACATTAAGTCAGAGTAGGTAAGTTAGAAACATAGAAAAATGAAGACAGAAAAAGACCACATGGCCTATCTAGCCTGTCCTTCTATATCAACAACTACAACAGTCCCCTTTTTTCCTTTAGAGATCCTCTATGTTTGTCACATGCTTTTTGAATTCAGATACCGTCCTCATCTCTGTCATTTCCACTGGGAGATTGTTCCATGGATCCACCACTCTTCTGTAAAGAAATATTTCTGCATAACACTCCTGAATCTATCTCCTTTCACCCTCATCCCATGTCCCCTTGTAGCAGAACTTGTTTTCAATTGAAAGAGGCTCTCCCCCTGTGAATTTATACCATGGAGGTATATAAACATCTCAATCATATCACCTCTATCCCGCCTTTCCTCTAAGGTGTACATATTAAGATCCTTAAGTCTGTCCTCATATGCTTTATAATGAAGACCACTAACAATTTCAGTAGCCACCCTCTGTACTGACTCCATCCTGTTTATATCCTTTTGAAGGTGCGGTCTCCAGAATTGCATACTATACTCCAAATGAGGTCTAATCAAAGACCTATACAGAGGCACCTTCACCTCCCTTTTTCTGCTAGCCATTCCTCTCCGTATGCACCCAAGCATCCTTCTAGCTTTTGCTGTCACCTTTTCTACCTGTTTAGCTACTTTAAGATTATCAAACACAACCATGCCTAGGTCCCGCTCTTCTTTAGTGGATAAAAGTACTTCGCCCCCTATACTATATTGCTCCCTTGGATTGCTGCAGCCCAAATGCATTACCTTGCATTTTTTAACATTAAATCCCAGCTGCCAAATTCTAGACCATTCTTCAAGCTTAGCTTGATCCTTCCTCATGTTATCTACACCTTCCTAGGTGTCTACTGTATTGCAAATTTTGGTATCATACACAAAGAGGCAAATCTTACCCGACAATCCTTCCGCTATATCACTAACAAAGATGTTAAAACGAACACTGGTCAACACTGAAATCGTTACTGACTTTAAAAACCGCTAATCTGTAGTATCTTGGTGAGCTGAACACGAATATAACATTAAAAAATTTTTATTGGCTCTCGTTTTGAAGATATTGCATGTAGTTCATTTTTGACGTTTCACCGTGTAAATTTATCCATTAGGACATCAACAACATCCCAAATACCGTATTTTTGCGCATATAACGCACGCGCTATATGCGATTTTACCTACCGCGCAACCCTCTCGCGCGTTATTTGCGGGTGCGCACTATACCAAATCTTTTTTCCCGACTAGCTTTTGGGAACTAAACCCCTCTTCCTGCGATTGGAACGAAACCAGCACGAGGGGTTTGCTTTTAACAACGCAGCTACAGGGCACCACTACAGCCTCTGTCATCAAAGTGCTGAGTAACAGCTGCACTCTCAGGTAAATTACAGCCCAGCTCTTTTGTTCTGAGGGTGAACTTTTTATGACTGTAGTTCAAAGATGGACAGAAAGATTAAAGCGCCACCGTACACACTTAGTAGGCATGTCACTAATGTGACTCCTGTTTGGTGGGGATTATTCCCTGTAAAAGACAAGGAGTTCACTTTCAGAGGCTGAAGGGTAACACGCTTTCCTTACCGCAGGGTCTGGTATCGGTTTCTCGGGGTGAGAGCAGCAAGAGCTGTGAGGCCAGGCCTTGGGGATCACTCACTCTGCTACTCCACTCAAAAAAAGTCCACGTGCCAGGAGTTTATTTCAAAACCAAAGTGAATTTACTGCCACACAAGAGATATCCACATAACAGCAAGGAAAACTTTGAGATAATACAGACAATTATCTACAAAATCCACAATCTCAATCTCTAGCTAAAGACGAAGCCCTGAAGTAAAAAAACATAAACAATCCACTTGAAATCCAAATCTCAAGCTCCTTGAGCACTCATAGTACCGTTTTTACGCGCATATAATGCGCGCGCTATATGCGAGGACGCGTAATGTGAGAACTTTATTACATAAAAGCCCAATCTCCGCGCATTATATGGGGGTGCGTATTATATGCGGGTGCGCGTTATATGCGCGAAAATACGGTAAGCCTTGAATGATGTAAATATTGCATCACATTGCATAATACCAGCATGCACACATCATCCAGAGTTGATTGCATCATTTCCTGATGTAATGCAATACTACTGCCAGACGGCTGCTGAAGCCATCTGACTTCAGCAGTGTACTATACGCAGTCGGAAAGTTTGAGCATTTAAAATATTTCAGACTCTGTGTGAGACAGTTTAAGCTATTGTTACATGTAACTTTTATTAATCATATAATTTTAGCCATTTAGGTACAATACAGAACAGTAATGCCGCGAAAGTGCGTTAATACCATTGACAATTTCTGCTACATTTGTGGGGAAGTGACATTTGCCAACCAGAAGAAAAGTATCACTTCTCAACTGAAGAAGGCATATCATCTTTACTTCGGATGCAAGATTGGTGACCAAGACAAGCCTTGGGCCCCGCATATATGCTGCGTTACATGTACAACACAGCTTTCACAGTGGTTGAATTGCAAAAGACCATCAATGCCGTTTGCAGTCCCCATGGTGTGGAGAGAGCCAAGCAACCACATAAATGACTGTTACTTCTGCTTGGTTCCTCCTTTTTCCAGCAGAATAATGAAGCAAAAGAAGTCGAGCATAGTCTACCCAAACATTCTGTCTGCATTGAGACCAGTTCCACATGGTGAGGGATTTCCTATTCCAGAACCTCCATCAGAATATTCTCTTGATTCATCTGATGAGGACAAGGGTGAGCTGACCTGTTCTTCTCCTGGTCCATCAGCATGCAGTGACCCAGATTTTCACTGGGATGCATATCAACTCCACACAGAAGAACACAGGAAGAACTAAATGACCTGGTTCGTGATTTGGACTTATCCAAGAATAAGGCAAAATTGCTAGGATCAAGACTCCAACAATGGAATCTTCTAGAAGAAGATGTCAACATTACTTCATATCGAAAACGCCACAAGCAGTTAGAGCCTTTCTTCAGAAAGGAAAGTAATCTGGTATTCTGTTCCGATATTGAAAGCCTCATGAATGCCTTAAAAATCACTCATGTCCGACAAGACTGGAGACTATTTATAGACTCTTCGAAACTGAGTCTGAAGGTTGTGATTTTGAATAATGGAAACCGTCTTCCATCTATTCCAGTAGCGCATGTCGTCCACATGAAAGAGACATACGATAACTTAAAGCATCTTCTGACTTCCATTAACTATAACAGCTGGCACCTCTGTGGTGACTTGAAGGTAGCTGCCCTTTTAATGAGACTGCAGCAGGGATATATAAAATACGTGTGTTTCTTATGTGAGTGGGATAGCCGAGCAAGGGATTGGCACTACTTGCGGAAGGAATGGAATCGCAGACAAAATATAACAGTTGGAGAGAAGAATATCCAGCACCCAGCTCTGGTTGAGGCTCACAAAATCCTGCTACCACCCCTTCACATCAAACTAGGTTTGATGAAAAACTTTGTGAAAGCCATAGACGCACTTTGCCAACTTTCCGATACCTGCATGAAAAATTCCCTCGGCTCAGCGAAGCAAAGATTAAAGAGGGAGTTTTTGTGGGTCCTCAGATTCCAGAGCTCTTCAAAGATGACCGGTTCAACAGCTTGCTGCAGGGTGATGCGAAACAAGCATGGAATGCTTTTCGCCTAGTGTCAACAAACTTTCTCGGGAATGTTAGGGCAGAAAACTACAAGGAACTAGTAGAAGACATGCTGATGCAGTATCAGAAACTGATACTGATACATGCTGATGCAGTATCAGAAACTTGGCTGCAATATGTCTCTAAAGATCCATTTCCTTAATTCCCATCTCGATTTCTTTCTAAGTTTCTGATACATGCTGATGCAGTATCAGAAACTTGGCTGCAATATGTCTCTAAAGATCCATTTCCTTAATTCCCATCTCGATTTCTTTCCTGAAAACTGTGGTATGGTTAGTGATTAACAGGGCGAACGTTTTCACCAGGATATCGCAACGAAAGAGCAAAGATACCAGGGAAAATGGTCCACTACAATGCTGGCTGACTACTGCTGGACACTCCCCAGAGAAGCTCCCAAACAGCTGTACAAGAGACAGGCGAAAAAATCTAAGAAGTAGTCTATGACTTGGTTTTTTTTACAGGTATTAACCGAAGGCCTATTATATTTACTATTGACATGCATTTCATGATGTAAACATTAATTCTTGTAGATTACAAAAAAACTAGAGCCAACTTTGCAATTTCACTGTCATATTCGTGTTCAGCATAGAAAAATTGATGAGAAATGACTATTTTTATTTCAGTAACATGACTTTTGTAAAAATGTGTTGACCAGTGGAATCGGACCAAGGACAGATCCCTGGGGCACACCACTGGTAACTTCCTTCTCCTCAGAGTGAGCTCCATTTACCTGTAATCTTTGTCGCTTCTCATTCAGCCAATTTCTAACCCAAGCAGTAACTTTAATGTCCATCCCTAGGGTGCTCAGTTTAACTCCCTGGTCACTCAGTCAAAGAAATCAATCAGATTTGTCTGACAAGACTTGCCTCTGGTGAATCCATGCTGCCTCGGATCCTATAATCCGCTGGACTCCAGAATCCTCACTATTTTCTCTTTCAGTAGCGCTTCCAATAATTTACTCACCACCGAAGTTAAACTAACTGGCCTGTAGTTTTCAACCACATCATTACTTCCACTTTTGGGTAAAGGGACCTCATGAGCCTCTCTCCAGTCCTTTGGCACCACTCCCGACTCCAACGAGGCATTGAAAAGGTCACTGGAGCTGCTAGAACGTCCCCAAGTTCCCTCAGCATTCTAGAGTGTATCCCATCCGGTCCCATCGCTTTGTCTATTTTAAGTTGAGCTAGTTTCTCATGAACACAGTCTTCTGAAAATTGTTCGCTTCTGTTCCTGTTTGTGGGTGTTTTCTGAGGTCCTGTTCCTGGTTCTTCATCTGTGAACACAGAACAGAAATATTTGTTAAGCAATTCTGCTTTATCCTCATCAGCTTCTACATATTCCTCCACTTCACCCTTGAGTCTGACAATACCACTTTTGCCCTTCCTCTTCATACTAACATATCTGAAAAATGTCTTATCCCCCTCCCTTTTTATTGCATTGGCTATTTCCTCCTCTTTTTGAATCTTTGCTTTCCGGACTACTTTGCTAACTTCTCTAAGATTTTTCCAAATATAGATTCCTGTCTTCTTCTCTCTGTGATCTCTTGTATTTCATGAAGGCCTCCTCTTTTTCTTCATCTTTTCAGCTACCTCTTTCGAAATCCAAAGCTGTCTCCTTTTCCTTTTACCTTTATTTACCATTTTAACAAAAGGTTGGTTGCTCTTAAAATATCCCCTTTCAGTTTTGCCCACTGTTTTTCTACATCCCCCAGCTGTTCCCATCCTGCTAACGACTCCCTGAGGTATTGGCCCATCTTGGCAAAGTTAGTTTTCCTAAAGTCTAAGACCCTCACTTTTGAATGGATTCTAACAACTCTAGTCCTAATACTGAACCACACCATCTGGTGATCACTGGATGCAAAACGATCTCCCACTATAACATCAGAAATACTTTCACCAATGGTAAGCACCAAGTCCAGTATGACCCCTTCACGTGTGGGGGTCTGTTACCAATTGCTTGAATAGTTCTCCCTGTAGAGAATACAGGATCTCCTTACTTCTAGATGATACTGCAGCAGGAATGTGCCAATCAACATCTGGCATATTGAAATCCCCTATCTGTAGCCCTTCCCCTTTCCTAGTAATGGTGTGTATATCTTCAATTAACTCTCTTTCCACCTCTTCCTCTTGTGAGGGAGGTCTGTATATCATGCCAATTGTCACCCTCACGGTGGCCAGCCCAACGCCTAGGGCGTATGAGACTTGGTCTGCCTGTGGTGTTCCTGCCTCAGAAAGCGTGGGCTTGCTCTAACTCTGCAAGGCCTTCTGGGAATGTAAGTCCCTTTACCCTTTGAGCACAGATGAGTTGCAGTTGAGTGGTTTCAGGCAATGACAAGAATTTATTTTCCCCTTCCCGGCGGATTAAATGCAAGTGAATAACTCAGGACAAAACATGCCATACAATTGGCCTGAGGAAATTATACATGAACTCAGGTAAGTTAGCCTTGTCAGCTTTAGGCTTTAAACGTGCAGTGCTTGATACAAAACAAAACCACAACAGCTTCAATTAGCAAAGAAAATGTTCCCTTTTCTTCTGCTGCTTTTACTGTCTCTCACAGACACTGTTCAGCATAGGGAATTCACATGATCAGCCAAAGATAATGTACAGTCCATCCGATCATCCACTATTTCATTAATGACAGAGTCTGCATTTCTTCAGTATCAGGAATAGCAGGGTGTGTCAGTAAACTGCTATCCTGATCTTTGAAGCAAACGGTTTCTCTGACCTCAAGTGGTTTCTCTCTGTAACACTCTCCTGAGCAGGGTTGTAAACTACCATATATGCTGTAGTTTTTGTCCAGGGAGTTTGCTACTTTCTGGTAACTATAGGGAACTGCTTTATAGCTAGGTTCAAACTTGTATGAATTAGTAAGCCTACCTTTTGGCTTTGAAAGGGAAGGAACTCTCCACTCTGCAGGGTTAGACTGGTTCTCAAACGCAGCTGGTGTTTGCTTGCCTCTCAGCCTATTAACTTCCCCCTTAGACGTACCGGTATTAACATAAGAACATAAGATATGCCATACTGGGTCAGACCAACGTCCATCAAGCCCAGTATTCGGTTTCCAACAGTGGCCAATCTAGGTCATATGTACCTAGCAGTTTCCCCAAGGGACACAGGTTCCACAATGCTTGTATTGGTTCAAGCATTGATATCCTGGGTCCCTTCTTAATAATGGTTTATGGAGCTTTCCTCCAGGAACTTGTCCAAACCTTTTTTAAACCCAGCTACACTAACAGCCTTTACTACATCCTCCGGTAACAAATTCCAGAGTTTGATTACACGTTGAGTGAAAAAATATTTTCTTTTATTAGTCTTAAATAGTTTACCCTGTAGCTTCATTGCATGTCCCCTAGTCTTTCTATATTCTGATAAGGTAAACAATCGAGCTACGTTTACCCGTTCCACTCCGTTCATTAATTTATAGACTTCTATCATATCTCCCCTCAGCCGTCTCTTTTCCAGGTTAAAGAGCCCTAACCTTTTTAGACTTTCTTCATAGGAGTATCCTTCCATCCCCTTTACCATTTTGGTGGCTCTTCTCTGAACCTTTTCTAAAATCACTATATTTATTTATTTATTTATAGACTCTTATATACCGCACTATTAAGCATCAGCGCGGTTCACAAAAAACAGTGAGATACACAATTCAACAGTACTTTGTGTTTACAGAAAACAGGAGAATATAACTCGGATAACAGGGTATATAATTAATAAACATAGTCATAATATCATCATGGCTTCAGTTTTGTGTGTATGTGGTCTGTGGGGTATCTGTATTGTATGTGTATGAGTGGAAGGTCTGTGGGTTGGTTGAGATGTCTTTATTGTTTACTGGATAAGATAAAAGGAAGAGGTAGTGTTTCAAAGCTTTGCGAAACTGCAAAAGGTCTGGTATATCTATATCCTTTTTAAGATATGGCGACCAGAATTGCACACAATATTCAAGGTGCGGTCTCACCATGGAACCATATAGAGGCATTATAATATCTTTTGTTTTATTTTCCATTCCTTTCCTTATGATACCTAACATTCTACTTGCTCTCTTGGCCGCCGCTGCACACTGGGCTGAGGGTTTTAACATGGTATCCACAATGACGCCTAAATCTTTTTCCTGGGTGGTGGTTCCTAATGTGGAACCCTGCATCGTGTAACCATAGTTTGGGTTGTTCTTCCCTAGGTGCATAACCTTACACTTGTCCACATTAAATTTCATCTGCCATTTTGATGCCCAGTCTTCCAATTTATCAAGATCCTCTTGCAATTTTCCACAATCCTCTTGGGTTTTAACAACTTTAAATAGTTTTGTGTCATCTGCAAATTTGATAACCTCACTCGTTATTCCACTTTCCAGGTCATTTATGAATATGTCAAAAAGCAGCGGACCCAGCACAGATCCCTGGGGTACACCACTATTCACCTTTCTCCATTGGGAAAATTGGCCATTTAGCCCTATCCTCTGCTTTCTATCTTTTAACCAGTTCCTGATCCACAATAGTACACTGCCTCCTATCCCATGACTCTTTAGTTTTGCCAAAAGTCTCTCATGAGGGACCTTGTCAAAGGCTTTCTGAAAGTCCAGATACACAATATCAACCAACTCACCTTTGTCCACCTGATTATTCACTCCTTCAAAAAAACATAACAGATTAATAAGACAAGATCTTCCTTGTCTAAAGCCATGTTGGCTGTCTTCCATTAGATCATGACTATCTACATGCTGAGTAATTTTATTCTTTATGATGGTTTCTACCATTTTTCCCGGTACTGGTGTCCCCTGGAACCTTTTTTAAAATTTGGTGTTACATTGGCTATCCTCCAATCTTCAGGTATTAGAGATGATTTTAATGATAGTTCACAGATTACTAATAGCAGGTCTGCAATCTCGTATTTCAGTTCTTTCAACACCCTTGGATGTATACCATCCGGCCCAGGTGATTTGCTACTCTTCAGCTTATCTAATAGTTGTAATACATCTTCCCGATGTATCGATATTTCCTTCAATTCTTCCGCACCTTTAAATACCACTTCAGTCATTTATTTATTTATTTTATTTAGCTGCATTTATATACCGCTTTTCACCGGGTCAAAGCGGTGATACATATAGGGGTGGGGAGATTAAGTACGAGGGTAGGGCCAACACCGAGGAGGCAACATTAATGATTTTGGGATAGGACAGACTTTAGACATAGACAGTTTAGTATAGCTTTGAGTCAGAGGTTCGTTGTGGGCGGGATCATGGGTTTGTGGGTTTTTCGGTGGGATTCGTGTTGAAGCATTCCTGGAAAAGAATGTTTTTTAGCTGTTTTCTGAAAGGTAGGTTGGTATTGTTTCTGAGACAGCTCGGTAGTGAGTTCCATAAGGATGGAGCGTAAAGTTCAAAGGCTCGGTTGCAGGTCCGTTGCGAGCATTTGGTTCTTTTGTGAGGGACGGTAAGGGAAACGCTGGAGGCTTGTCTAGTAGTTCTGCCGTGAGCTGGGCGGGCCAGTAGGGCGCAAAGCTGGGTGTTCTGTGTTTGATGGATGGCTTTGTGGGTGAGCAGGATGGCTTTGTATTTAGTCCTTGCTTCAAGGGGAAGAATGTGTAGTTCTTTCAAAAATGGGGTGATGTGGTCGGTTTTCTTTGCCCTCTGAATGATTCTTGCAGTGGTGTTCAATGCTGTTCGGAGGGGGTTGGTCTGTGTGGCTGGGAGGCCATGGTAGATTATGTTGCAGTAGTCCAGATGTGGGAGTGTCATGGCTTGCATCACGGTTCGGAAATCCTTATGTTCTAAAAGAGGTCTGAGATGCTGCACTGTTCTTGCCTTGTGGAATATAGTTCCGGAGGTTTTTGTGATCTGTTGCTTTAAGGTGAGGGCTTGGTCAATAATAATGCCCAGGTATCTTATCTGCGGTTGTATTTTGATGCTTGTTGTTCCTATGTTGAGGTGTGTAGGTGGTGTGAAGTCTGGGTCCCTTGTTACTATGAGAGCTTCAGTTTTCTTTATATTGATGGATAGGTTGTTTGCTTGTAACCAGTCAGACATGGCTGTGAAGCATGCTGAGAGGTTGGAGTTTGCTGGGCTTGTGGTCGAAATGGGGGCGTAGAGCATGATATCATCAGCATATATGTGGAAGCTGATGTTGTGAGTGCGTATGACTGTGCAGAGTGGCTGGAGGTAGATATTGAAGAGCATGGCTGACAGTGTGGATCCTTGAGGTACTCCCTGGTGTTGTTGGAATGGGGGGGAGGTTGAGGTGCTGGTGCGGATTAATTGCTGTCTGTTGGTTAGGTAGGATTGAAACCACTTCAGTATAGTGTCCTTGATCCCAATAGTCTGTAGTCTGTGTATGAGGATGTTGTGGGAGATGGTGTCAATGGCTGCAGATATATCAAGGAAGATCATGGCATATCCAGAGTGTTTTTCTTTAATTCCTGTGAGGAGGGTGTTCATCAGCATGGTCATGAGGGTCTCAACTCCATGTAGAGGGCGGAAGCCGTGTTGTTGTGGGTTGTGATAAGGAAGCTTATCATAGCTCAGGAAGGAGCTATAGGAAAGGTGAAGTGACTCTGAACAAGCAACCTGTCAGTTCTGGTAGAAATAAGAAAACAGAATTTTCCCATAAAAGACTACCAGTCCCAGAATGCACCAGGTTTCCAACAGCCATTAGAGGAGCTGAAGTGGGGAAACGTGTGTTCAATCAGGAGGGCTATGAGGTAATCCCTAAGTACTCATTTCAAAGGGCAGGGCCTGATTCAGCACAGCTGCGCTGTGCTAGGCTGGAGCACTCATCAAAGCAGAATAAAGGTAGAGTTTATTCTACAGAGAATTATCCTCATCATCATCTTCATGATCAACTTGGATATCCTCATCCTCAATTTCATCTGGAGGATCATCAGAAGCAGAAGCCAAACCGGACGGACAGAGAGGGCAAGAAACCCTTTGGAAGAAAGAAGAGAAAAGCCTTTGGGAGATCTGGAGGAGTCCGGAGCAGTACGTATACTGGGAGGCATTCCAAGGGCCAGCATACACCATTGGACTGGGGAAAGCCAGAGGAATGGTGCTGCAGAGCTAGGAATCTCCAGACGGTACCTGTGAGGGAGACGGCTGCACGTGGAAGGGACCCTAAGACCCGTGCCAGAAGGTATGTGAAGAGAGATCCAGTGTCCAGGGATCTGGATTGGAAGGCTGGACATAAGAACTGGACTACATACTGGCCAGGCTATATAGAGAGGAACTCTAACAGCAATGGAAGCTCAAGTATGAACACTGATCTATGCCCTAGCTATAACCTTGAAAGACAGCATGGAAACAAGTATTCTCCTGAAAGTGCTCCATTGAGAAATTCATCTGTGCCAATCCAGGATATTGAACCCATGATTGTTGAAGAAGGGGGAGACGTTGCAGATGAAGGTTGTATTTACATGGATTGCTCTCTGTCTAAACTCCTTTGGTGATTTTCTGTTATAAAATACAACAACCATCACAAAGAAATACAAACTTGTTCTTTAAATCTACTCAGAAAAGCTCCTGAGTAGGATTTTTAGCCACGCAGTAGAAAGCAAGCCAGCTAAGGGGTTTCAGCTGGGTAACTGCTAGCAATTGAGCCTTACCTAATTGCTTGTGAGCTCTGAGGGAATCACTTCTGAATCTATGTGGGAAGATATAAGAAGTTAACCTGAAAAGAACAGTTTTTCCCTTCTTTGTGGATTTCGTTTGTTGTTTGATATACTGCTAAGAAAACATTAGCTAATGCCTACAGAAAAGACCAGTTTGTTGCCAACCAGGTCTTTATTATTTTGCTTTGATTGCCTGACAAGTTCAAATGTTGTTTTCCTGATTTTGTTTTTCCAAGTTTAACACTGAAAGCAAGTAACCTGATTTATGTGCTACCAAGCATATCTGTGTTGGGAGAAATAACCCCATAAATAAATATCTTATTGGCTTTACCCTCAAGCACAACTAATTATTGTGAGCAGCTGTGACTGGTGTGAATGAAATGCATTGCCCACAATCCCTTGCAAATCATATTGATATATGCCTTGCCAAGACTGTGAACATTCTCACCCAGGCAGCCGTCTGACAGGGTCCAGTATGTTGTTAATATCCAGGTGTTCCTGAAGCTGATGGGTAACATCCCTACATCTTCCTCAGTAAAGACTGAAGCAAAGAATTCATTCAGTCTCTCCGCTATCGCCTTGTCACCTCTTAGTGCTCCTTTAACCCCTTTATCATCTAATGGACCAACTGACTCTCTCACAGGTTTTTTGCTACAAATGTACTTGAAAAGGTCTTTACTTCGCGTTTTTGCTTCCGCAGCAAGCTTCTTCTCAAATTCTCCCTTTGCCTGCCTTATCAATGCCTTGCATTTGACTTGCCAGTGCTTGTGCTGTTTCCAGGTTTCATCGTTTGGCTATTTTTTCCATTTCCTGAAAGATGCTTTTTGGGCAACAACAGCCTCTCTGACCTCACCTTTAAACCATGCTGGCAGTTTTTTGGACTTCCTTCCACTTTTCTTAAAGCATGGAATACAGCTGGTCTGGGCTTCCAAGATAGTATTTTTCAACAACAGCCAAGCCTGATGTTCGTCTTTAACCTTTGCAACTGCTCCTTTTAGTTTTTTCTTAACTCTTTTCCTCATTTTATCATAGTCTCCCTTTCGAAAGTTAAAAGGTAGTACTGTGGATTTCCTTACTATACCTCCTCCACTAATTAAATCAAGTGCAATCATGCTATGATCACTATTGCCAAGTGGCCCCAACACCCTTATCTCTTGCACTAGATCTGGTGTTCCACTAAGGACTAGGTCTAATATGGCTTCCCCTCTGGTCGGTTCATGAACCAACTGCTCCAAGAAGCAGTCATTTATTTCATCTAGGAACTTTATCTCCCTAGCATGTCCTGACGTGACACTGACCCAGTCGATACCGGGGTAGTTGAAATCACCCATTATTATTACTGCGCTGTAACTTTTGTTAGCTTCCTTGATTTCTTTGAGCATTTCATCATCCATTTGGTCATTCTGGCCAGGCGCTCGATAGTACACCCCCACTGCCATTGCCTTCCCCCTTTTACATGGAATTTCAATCCATATAGATTCTACAGCAGATTTTGTTTCCTGCAAAACTTTAATCCTTTCTGACTCAATGCCCTCTCTAACATAGAGAGCAACCCCTCCACCAATTTGATCAGCTCTATCATTACGATATAGTTTGTACCCAGGTATCACAGTGTCCCACTCGTTGTCCTCCTTCCTCCATGTCTCTGATATTCCAATCATATCTAACCTCTCATTTAGTGCTATATATTCTAACTCTCCCGTCTTATTTTTTAGACTTCTAGCATTTGCATACAAGCATTTAGAGAATGTATTTTATTCATATTAATTTGGCTATTGTTAGACATGGGTAATTTGGGATCTTTAAGCTCTGTCTGCTCCATACTTGAGGGCATTTGGGCTAGTTTACTCTTTTGTGGAACCTCTCTGCTTTTGGTAGTATCCTTCAAAGATACATTCTTCCAAACCATCCGCTCTTGGGCGACTGTCGGCTTTCCACTAATATCTAGTTTAAAAGCTGCTCTATCTCCTTTTTAAAGGTTAATGCCAGCAGCCTGGTTCCATCCCAGTTAAGGTGAAGCCCATCCCTTCGGAAGAGCCCCTCCTTTCCCCAGAATGTTCCCCAGTTCCTAACAAATCCAAAACCTTCATCTCTGCACCATTGTCTCATCCACGCATTGAGACTCCGGAGCTCTGCCTGCCTTTTGGGTCCTGCGCGTGGAACAGGAAGCATTTCGGAGAATGCTACCCTGGAAGGTCTGGATTTCAACTTCCTACCTAAAAGCCTAAATTTTGCCTCCAGAACCTCCCTACCACATTTTCCTATGTCATTGGTACCGACATGTACCAAGACAGCAGACTCCTCCCCAGCACTATCTAAGACCTTATCTAGGTGGCGCGTGAGGTCCGCTACCTTCGCACCAGGCAGGCATGCTACCAGGCGATCCTCACGTCCACCAGCCACCCAGCTATCTACATGCCTAATGATCAAATCACCAACTATAACGGCTGTCCTAACCCTTCCCTCATGGGCACATGGCCCTGGAGAAGTCCTCGGTGCGAGAGGGTTTTACATCACCTGGAGGACAGGTCCTAGTTACAGGATCATTTCCTGCCACACCAGGGTGATGCTCTTCTGTCACGTGACCTCTCTCCTCCATGGCAACAGGGATGCTGCCAGACTGGAGGTGTGACTTCAGGACTATATCCCTGTAGGTCTCGTCTATGTACCTCTCTGTCTGTCTTATGCTTTCCAAGTCTGCTACTTTAGCCTCTAGAGAACGGACTCGTTCCCTGAGAGCAAAGAGCTCCTTGCACCTAGTGCACATGTAAGACCTCTCACCAACTGGGAGAAAATCGTACATGTGACACTCAATGCAAAAGACTGGAAAGCCCCCATCCCGCTGCTGGACTGCTGTCTGCATCTTAGTTTTAAGTTTTATTCTCCATCCAGCCTGTCTCTCTCTTAGGAGCGTGTGAGCTTTGCCAAGCCTGCCTCTCAGGAAGATTCTTCTCTCTCCTGCCTTTACCAGACAACCCCTGTCCTGGGTTGCTTCCTTCTGGCCTCAAGAATATGGCTCCCTTGGTTCTCACTCCTCTTTGACTCCTTCTAGTCAGCGTGCTCCTTTGCTGGCTTCCTTTCTCGTCCTCCCTTCGGTTCTGCATCTGCTTCTGCACCTCGTTCTGCTTCTGCTTCCAGTTCCCCCTCTGGCTCTGCTTGGTCCAAGCTAATGACCACTTTTTATCCTTGTAACTCTCGGGGCTTAGCTGTGCCCTGCCCTGAAACAGGTGAAACTCATTACCTCCTGAGCTAGGGAATACGTCACTGCAGGGGCGTGTCTTTCTAGCTCATGACTCTCTTTGTTTACTTCTTCTTTGTAAACACTGAGCCATGTGCTCAGACTGCCTGTCAGTTTCTGAAAGCAAATCCTCATCTTCCCCTATCTTTATAGGCTCAGAAGGGACTTCTTCATGACAGATCCCCCCCCCCCCTTAAGATATTACAGTCTGACGAGCTACTGCTCGGACAGCACGTAATCCCTAATGGGGCGCTACTGTGCTTTTCTACTCTAACTAACCGTGTTGCCGCTGACCTCTCATGCCAGGGCCTAAGAATGTTTAAATGGTAGACTTGGCGGCGTCCCCTATTGTTTTCTACCACGTAGAAAACGGGACCTGCTTTTTCTACCACTGTACACGGACCTCTCCATTGGGACTCAAACTTTGGTCCAGGGTCTGTGACCATAATTATGACTTTATCACCTACTGCTAACTGCCTAGGCCTCGTCCCTCGGTCATAATATTTCTTTTGCCGCTGTTGACTAGCCTTCAGGTTTTCTATTGCTGCCTGAGAAGTCCTCTTTAGCCGGCTTCTCAACTCCTTTAAGAAGTGAGGCACCCCTATGTCCTGAACCTCTGGCTCCACCCATTGTTCTCGCAAAATGTCTAAAACCCCTCTGGGAGCACGACCAAATAATAATTTGTAAGGTGATGCCTCTAGGGATGCCTGCGTACGCTCACGACAAGCATATAAAACGAATGGGAGCAAGGTATCCCATTCAGACATTTTCCCATTCAGACCCCGTCTCAACATCTGCTTAATGGTCTGATTTAGACGTTCAACCAGTCCATTGGACTGGGGTGGTATGCAGCCGTCTTTATATGACGCACCCCAAATGCGTCCCACACTTGTGCTAGGTACCTTGATACAAAGTTACTGCCTTGGTCTGTGAGCATTTCCTGCGGAAACCCCACCTCACAGAACAACTTAACAACCTCTAAGGCTATCGTCCTAGCTGAAGTACTCCTTAAGGGTATCGCCCAAGGAAAACGCGTGGCCTGATCTATTATTATCAATATGTATTGGAACCCTCTTGGCGTCTTAATCAGGGGTCCTACAATATCCATTGTCATCCGGCGAATTGGGGTTGATATTGTGGGCGTAGGTATCATGGGTACTGCCCGTGGTTTGGCGGAGGTCACATGCTGACATGTGGAACATGACTCACAGTAGCGGGTGGTCTCTTTAAAAAACCCCGGCCAATAGAAACGGGACAGGATTTGATCCAACGTCCCCTGGATCCCTTTATGGCCGCCTGCAGGGTGATCATGGGCCAACCTTAGCACTATTGCCTTAAATGTAGTGGGTACTACTAACTGTTTCCTTACAGCTCCTGTTTGTGGCTCATTGGACTCCCTATATAACACTTCTTTATCTAGGAAAAACCTAGGAAGAGTCTCTCTATCAGTTTAGGCATATTCAAATGCTCGTTTTAATGCGGGGTCAGCTCTTTGTTCATTAGGAAAGGACGGGAATTTCTTGACTAGATCAGCGGGTACCCAGGGCAACCCCTCTCTGGCCTGCAATTCGGCCCTCCCTTGGGTCCTACGTTGTCTCTCCCAGCGCCTATCAGCTTTTCCTTTCCTGACCTTTTTAGAAGGGGCATTGACTAGGTCATCATGTACGGGAAGCAGCTCTGATACCTCCTACTCTACTAACTCATACTCACTCTCTGAGGGCTCACTCCTATCTTCAGGGAGTTCCTCTCCTCCCTCTGGGGTTCCGTCCCTTACTCTAGAGGTTCCTGCCATGGACCTAGTGGAAACCAGGTTTGTTTTTACACTTAAGCCCTTCTCCACGCCTCTGCAGAATAGGGGCCAGTTTCTCCCCAACACAATATCGTAGGGAAGCCGTGGGACAATGGCCACCAAAACCTCTTTTTGGGTCCCCAGCCCTTTTACGGAGAGCCTACATAGTGGATGATAGGATGAAGTACCATGCACACAACGTATCTCAACACGGCCCTCTGCTTGACTCGGTGCTGACCTACCGTGAGCTTTCACGGTCTGCCAGAGCTTTTCAGAGACCATGCTCTGGTCAGCACCCGAGTCAAGCAGTGCCTTAGCCATAATGCCTTGGACTTCCACATCCAACCGGAAGCCTTCTTGCACCGGTTTCCCTTTCCCAGACATTAGTGCTGTCCGCACTGTACAACTCTTCTGGAAATGTCCTGTCTTCCCACAATTGTAACACTTTCCTTTTGTCACAGGTAAAACAGTATTTACATTAGACACATTTGCTTTTCTGCTTCTTTCTAATCCTGCAAAGTTGCTTGTTCCAGCCAACTTCAGAGCGCCTCCTGTTGGCCTACTCGCCAACTCCGCTTCAAAGTAACGCTCTGTAAGGACGGCTGCCTCTGCAGTGGTCTGGCAACTTTGTCGGATTATGAAAGATTTTACCTCAGGAGGTACTGCCTCCATGAATTGTTCCAGAATGAGTCCAGGATTTTCCCCTCTGGAACAAGCCATTTCCAGTCCAAGGCTTTGATCCTCTGATATAATGCCTTTGGCGTCTCATTAGACTTAAGCCTAGACTCTCTAAACATCCTCCTATAATACATTGAAGTCAGACCTAATCTGTCTCTCACTGCTTTTTTAACCTCCTCATAGGTGGACGCGAGAGCAGCGGGCATGGTTTTGTATGCAGACAAAGCCTCTCCTGTCAGGGACATGGCAAACCTCACTGCCTATTGCTCAGGTGGCCATTTAACTGCTACTGCCACCCTTTCAAAAGCCTCAATAAAGTTATCCAAATTGTCATTGGTGTTTAACTGGCCAAAAGATAAGGCTCCGCAGCCTTGCAGTCCTACCACTGTAGAAAATGTAAGACTGGCATCTTCAGCAGCCTTTTGCTTTGTCAGTAAAGCTTCCATCAGCTCTACAAGAGGCTTCTGCTGGGCCTGTATAGCCGCAGCCGTCTGTTCCTGTGTGCGGTGAGCCAGTTCCATCTGCCTTTCAAATTGACTGGACATCCAGCGCAACACCTCTTGAGGATCCATTCTGAGGATTATTGTCCCTGCAAAAGAAAGCAAAAAAAAAGCTCACCAAGTGCGGCACCAAATTTTCTTTTTAAAACCTCACTAGCTTTCTGCAGAACAAACTCCCTTTCTCACTGGAATCCTTCTACACCCGTGCCCAGTTACCCGTTACCTTCGCACGGTGTAGACTCAGACTTTGAGAAAGGAGTCTATCCTCCTGGGTCCTGGTCCTCCTGGCACGATTTGCCAGCGAAATCTCCAACTGCTTTCCTCCAGCAGCTTAGCAGATTTCTTATTCCCCTTGTATTTTCCAGCTATGGCAAACTTTCTGTTGTATTCCTGAAGTTCTTCTTCTTTTCTTTTCCCCCAATTGGGATGTCCTTTTTGTATTCCAAGCAAAAAAATCCAAACAGACTACGCCACTTGTCACCCTCACGGTGGCCAGCCCAACGCCTAGGGCGCTGAGACTTGGTCTGCCTGTGGTGTTCCTGCCTCAGAGAGCGTGGGCTTGCTCTAACTCTGCAAGGCCTTCTTGGAATGTAAGTCCCTTTACCCTTTGAGCACAGATGAGTTGCAGTCGAGTGGTTTCAGGCAATGACAAGAATTTATTTTCCCCTTCCCGGCGGATTAAATGCAAGTGAATAACTCAGGACAAAACATGCCATACAATTGGCTTGAGGAAATTATACATGAACTCAGGTAAGTTAGCCTTGTCAGCTTCAGGCTTTAAACGTGCAGTGCTTGATACAAAACAAAACCACAACAGCTTCAATTAGCAAAGAAAATGTTCCCTTTTCTTCTGCTGCTTTTACCATCTCTCACAGACACTGTTCAGCATAGGGAATTCACATGGTCAGCCAAAGATAATGTACAGTCCATCTGATCATCCACTATTTCATTATTGACAGAGTCTATCTGCATTTCTTCAGTATCAGGAATAGCAGGGTGTGTCAGTAAACTGCTATCCTGATCTTTGAAGCAAACGGTTTCTCTGACCTCTCTGTAACACTCTCCTGAGCAGGGTTGTAAACTACCATATATACTGTAGTTTTTGTCCAGGGAGTTTGCTACTTTCTGGTAACTATAGGGAACTGCTTTATAGCTAGGTTCAAACTTGTATGAATTAGTAAGCCTACCTTTTGGCTTTGAAAGGGAAGGAACTCTCCACTCTGCAGGGTTAGACTGGTTCTCAAACACAGCTGGTGTTTTCTTGCCTCTCAGCCTATTAACTTCCCCCTCAGACATACCGGTATTCTCCAACCAGCCTGTCTCTCTCTTAGGAGCGTGTGAGCTTTGCCAAGTCTGCCTCTCAGGAAGATTCTTCTCTCTCCTGCCTTTACCAGACAACCCCTGTCCTGGGTTGCTTCCTTCTGGCCTCAGGAATATGGTTCCCTTGGTTCTCACTCCTCTTTGGCTCCTTCTAGTCAGCGTGCTCCTTTGCTGGCTTCCTTTCTCGTCCTCCCTTTGGTTCTGCATCTGCTTCTGCACCTCGTTCTGCTTCTGCTTCCAGTTCCCCCTCTGGCTCTGCTTGGTCCAAGCTAATGACCACTTTTTATCCTTGTAACTCTCGGGGCTTAGCTGTGCCCTGCCCTGAAACAGGTGAAACTCATTACCTCCTGAGCTAGGGAATACGTCACTGCAGGGGCGTCACTCCTTGGTCTTTCTAGCTCGTCACTCCTTGGTCTTTCTAGCTACGTCACTCCTTGGTCTTTCTAGCTCGTGACTCTCTTTGTTTACTTCTTCTTTGCAAACACTGAGCCATCTGCTCAGACTGCCTGTCAGTTTCTGAAAGCAAATCCTCATCTTGCCCTATCTTTATAGGATCAGAAGGGACTTCTTCATGACACAATGCAAATAGATTTCTCTTTCCCTCTTTCTAGTTTAACCCACAATGCCTCCTCTCTCCCTTTTAAGCTCTGTAAATAGTCTACTAAAGTTTGGATTTTGTTATGAACTGAGCGGGCATTAATAAGTGAACATTTGAGTGGGCAGTAAGAGTGACTGAGTGAGTCTGGTGCTTGGTTACTGGTGTACATAAGAACATAAAATAAGAACATAAGATATGCCTTACTGGGTCAGACCAAGGTCCATCAAGCCCAGTATCCTGTTTCCATTCATGGCCAATTTAGGTCATAAGTACCTAGCAGTTTCCCCAAAAGACACAGGTTCCTCAATGCTTGTATTGGGTCAAGCAGTGGATATTCTGGGTCCAGTTTAATAATGTTTTATAGACCTTTCCTCCAGAACTCGTCCAAACCTTTTTTAAACCCAGCTACACTAACAGCTTTTACTACATCCTCCGGTAGCAAATTCCAGAGTTTGATTACACGTTGAGTGAAAAAATATTTTCGTTTATTAGTCTTAAATAGGTTATGCTGTAGCTTCATTGCATGTCCCCTAGTCTTTCTATATTTTGATGGCGTAAACAATCGATCTACGTTTACCCGTTCCACTCCATTCATTAATTTATAGACCTCTATCATATCTCCCCTCAGCCATCTCTTTTCCAGGTTGCAGAGCGCTAACCTTTTAAGCCTTTCCTTATAGGGGCAACCTTCCATCCCCTTTACCATTTTGGTGGCTCTTCTCTGTACCTTTTCTAGTAACGCTATATCCTATTTAAGATACAGCGACCAGAATTGCCCTTCATCTTTTTCCAGATGCGCAAAAATTTGATTGTGGATTCTTATCTGACTTTTTCCCCTCAACTGGCCCAGGTAACAAAGTCAATTTTCTTAGCCCTATGACTTTTCCATAGTATACGCTCCTTTCTGGATAACCCTGCCCAGACGACTGCACTTCTGTACACTGTGATTCAAAGATTTGATTACTGCAGCATTGTCTATCTCGTCTTCCGCAGTTACATCTCTGACGCCTTCAGTCCATTTAGAATAAGGCCCTTCATCTGCTTGCACATGCACAAAAATTTGATCGTATTATGCCACTGTTCATTAAATATCACTGGTCGCCAATTCATGTATCATGTTCAAACTACTTACTCTTACACATAAGATTATTCACAATGCAAAATTATTTGTCCTCTATTATTTCCTTGCATGCGCCAGCTAGATACTTAGGTTCACTGCACAATTTTCACTTGTATTTTCCATCACCGATGGAAGTTAAGTACAAATCCACTAGAAAATTCACCTTTTCTGGTGCCGCTCCAACACACTGGAATGGTATGCCTGCCTACCTTCATATTGATTTAAATTATAAATGTTTTTAAAAAGTTATGAAAACATTTCTTTTTAGAATGTTTTTGTATTCTCCCAAAGTTAACTATCCCAGTGGATGGTGTTCTTATTTATTTATTTATTTATTTTATTTATTTATTTACATCTCTTATATACCGCACTATTTGCGATCAGCGCGGTTTACATAGAACAAACAATATCCGACAATAAACAAGAGTCAGGTCATTACAATGAACAGGAGCAGTAAACTTGGATAACAGGGGAAACTATCTACATATGTGGAACATTGAACAAGGTAACTGTATATATGAGAGATGGAGTTATTGTGTGTTGCTCATACATGGTGGCTGGGGTTCGGGGGATGTTGATTGTAAATAGCTTGCAACGTTTAGATATTTCCAGTAGCATATTACTCTTGACCTGGAGTGGGCTGTATTACTATCTTGCTGTATTACTCCTTGCTGGTCTCCCTTTCAATCATCTGTCTCCCCTTCAATCTGTTTGTGGCTAATCTTCCGCCAGCCTCGTCATGCCCGTATTACCCTGCTTCTCAAGTCACTTCACTGGCTCCCTATCCATTTCGACATCCAGTTCAAACTTCTCCTTCTGAGCTTTAAGTTCATTCACTCTGCAGCTCCACACTACCTTTCCTCTCTTATCTCTCCCTACGCCCCTCCTCGGGAACTCCGCTCTTCTGACAAATTGCTTCTATCTGTGCCCTACTCTTCTATTGCTAACTCCAGACTTCGTTCCTTTCCCCTTGCTGCACCTTACACCCGGAACAAACTACCTGAGTCTGTACGCTAGGCGCCTTCTCGGACACTTTTCAAATCCAGGCTGAAAACTCATCTCTTCGCTGTCGCTTTCAGATCTTGACTCACTTGATCTCCCTTGTGTTGATTGTCTTGACTAGATTGTAAGCTCTGATGAGCAGGGACTGTCTCTTACATGTCTGTGCAGCACTGCATACATTTTGTAGCACTATACCAATGCTCAGTAGTAGCAGTATCTAAGGAGCTTATCTACTTAGGCAGCTTACCATTGTCTAGTATGTTTGCTTCCTTTGTCTATATTCTTGTTCAGAATGCATATACTTTTTGTTTGTTACTCTGTTCTATTTTTAATGTAGTTCCTTTTCGTTTTTTCTTTAAATTTTTTAAATAATTGTACACTGTATAGATTGCTATGCACTGTTGTGGTATATTAAATAACAGTAACCAAAACCATAGCATCTACATCTACTATGTCAACACCCAAGGTAACTATGGACCGGCATGTGCAGGTTGAGTCAGTGGAGAAGGGAGATGCTGAGATGCTTCTGATCTTGTTGTGCTTTCCTCTATATCTTCATTATTTGGGGCATCTCGTAGCCCAATTGTTAGGACTTCACCCCCCCACCCCCAGGGCCGCCCCGTCCATTGTGAGGTACTTTTGACATTGTGCGGTAATTTTTGTACCTCGGGAGGCCCCACACCTGCTGGACTGGCTTCAGAGGAAGCTGGGTGGCCTGAAGCCCAATGCCCTGCTCACCTCTGCAGAGCCACGGAAGAAAAGAACGGTGTTTTCCTTCTTTTCCGTGGCTCTATTAAAATTGAGCCCACCAGCGCACTGAGTGCTGAGAGGTTAAATAGGGGCCTGTGCTGTCTCTGCAGATTTGATCACCTCACTCGTTATTCCTATTTCCAGGTCATTTATGAATATGTTAAAAAGCAGCGGACCCAGCACAGATCCCTGGGGTACACCACTATTCACCTTTCTCCATTGGGAAAATTGGCCATTTAGCCCTACCCTCTGCTTTCTATCTTTTAAGCAGTTCCTGATCCACAGTAGTACATCACCTCCTTTTTAATTTTGCCAAGAGTCTCTGATGAGGGACCTTGTCAAAGGCTTTCTGAAAGTCCAGATACACTATATCAACCGACTCACCTTTATTTACCTGTTTATTCACTCCTTCAAAAAAACATAACAGATTAAGCCTATGATCCTATTCTCTGTGCCCCTTCCTGCTCTGACCCTCGGCAACTGGCAAGGCCTGTGGGCTAAATTGTGAGGTATCCTGGACGCGTTTGGTATTCTCTGAGGAGCTAGCAGCCTCCTCGCCCGACCCTCAGCAGAGTGGAAACGGAGGAACCTCAGGGAGGGGCCTTTGCTGAGAAGGGGTGTGCTTGGAGAATGTTGTTCATGGATGGCTCATGTTGTCTCTGGGTCTATGGATCTGTGGCCCTGCTTTCTGTAGGGGTTGTTGTGGTTGCCACAGGTAACAATGGAGGCTCATTGCCAGGGGCTGGCCCTGTTTGGGTAATGTGGGACGCCAGAATATCCACATATGCCTCTAGACTGAGTATCTTGGTATTAGCTGTTTGTTCCAACCTGTGCTGCATATGCTCATCACTCTCATGCAGCACACAAGAATGCCTTCTAGGACACCGATGCGCATCCGCTCCATCTCCAGGAATTCTTTGTTCTGGTGTAGCAGTTGCTCCCCACAGCGCAACCCTTCTTAGTATTGCAAATATTGGTTGCATGGAATTACTGTGCAGGGCGAGGGCCTGCTGTATGGGACTGCATAGCCGTAATGTGCCAAAACAACACTGGGCAGTGTATGGGTGTTGGACTCCAGTCTGCTGCACATGGGCCTTGGCCGCAGGGCCGGCCCGTCCATTGAGCAAGAATGTTTTTTGCACAGGGCCCCGCGTTTCAGGGGGCCCCGCGCAAAAAACATTCTTAAGAATCCCAAGTTAAAAAAAAAAAACAAACAAACCGGCTGCTTCTGCCGCGGCAGCTTCAAGAGCTCTGCCGCGGCAGCATCAAGAGCTCTGCCGCGGGGCCCCCCCCTGCCCGGCAGAGCCTCCGTGCATCTTCAGCTCTTCACGTCCAAAACGCGGGCTTCTTTCAGAGCCGCGAGAGTTTCATTTCTCGCGGCTCTCTTAATCCCGCGGGGCTGATGGGATTTCCCATCACCCTCGGCGGGATTAACAGAGCCGCGAGAAAAGAAACTCTCGCGGCTCTGAAAGAAGCCCGCGTTTTGGACGTGAAGAGCTGAAGATGCACGGAGGCTCTGCCGGGCAGGGGGGGGGCCCCGCGGCAGAGCTCTTGAAGCTGCCGCGGCAGAAGCAGCCGGTTGGGTTTTTTTTTAATTTTAATTTGGAATGATAGGGGGGGGGGGGTTAGGACTGGTAATGGCTATGGGAGGGGGGGGGAGGCTAAAATGGAATTAGGCTGATGGGAGGGGGAGGCTAAACTGGAAGTGGGCTGATGGGGGGGGGGTGAGGACTGGTAATGGGCCAGGGGGGTGGGGTGGTGAGGACTGGTAATGGGCCATGGGGGGGGAGGCTAAGACTGGAAGTGGGCTGATGGGGGGGGTTAGGACTGGTAATGGGCTATGGGGGGGGCTAAGTGGGAGGAGGGGGGGGTTAGGACTGGAAATGGGCTATTGGTGGGCTAAAGTGGGCTGATGGGGGGGTTTGGACTGGTAATGGGCTATGGGGAGGGGGCTAAGGCTGGAAGTGGGGGGTAGGAACTGAAAATGGCATGATGGGGGGGTTAGAACTGGTAATTGACTATGGGGAGGGGGCTAAGGCTGGAAGTGGGGGGTAGGACTGGAAATGGGCTGATGGGGGGGTTAGGACTGGTAATGGGCTATGGGGGGGCTAAGACTGGAAGTGGGCTGATGGGGGGGTAGGACTGGTAATTGGCTATGGGGGGGGGGCTAAGACTGGAAATAGGCTGATGGGGGGGATAGGACTGGTAATGGGCTATGGGGGGCTAAGACTGGAAATGGGCTGATGGGGGGGTAGGACTGGTAATTGGCTATGGGAGGGGGGCTAAGACTGGAAATAGGCTGATGGGGGGCTAGGACTGGAAATAGGGTGATGGGGGGTTAGGACGTAATGGGCTGATGGGGGGTTAGGACTAGTAATGGGCTATGAGGAGGCTAGGACTGGAAATGGGCTGAGTGGAAGGAGGGCTTGAACTGCAAATAGCTGATGGGGACGGGGGCTTGGAATGGAAATGGGTTGTGAGGGGGAGGGAGCTAGGACTGGAAATGGGTGAGGGGGGGGCTAGGACAGGAAATGGGCTGATGGGCTAGAATAGGACTGGAAATTGGCTGTTGGGGGGTGCTAAGATTGGAAATGGGCTGTGGTGGGGGTTTGGATTGAAATGGACTCATGAAGGGGCTAGAACTGGAAGTAGGCTCATGGGGGGCTTGGATTGGAAATGGGCTGAGTGGAGGGGAGCTAGGATTTGACATGAGCTGATGGTGGGGCTAGGAAAGGACTAGAAATGGGCTCATGGGGGGCTGGGATTGGAAATGAGCTGATGGAGGGACTTGGATGGGACTGCAAATAGATGGGGGAGCTAGGACTGGAAATGGGCTTATGGGGGGCTAGGACTGGAAATGGGCTGATGCGGGGACTAGAAGGGAGCGGATGCTGGGTGGGACTGGAACTAGAATGGAGCTGATGTTGGGGGAGGATTAGAATGGGATGGAGCTGGGAGAGTGAAATGGAGAGGGAAAAAATATTTTGTGTGGGAGGGAAGACAAATCTACAATTGTCCGGATATTGGGAGAGTAAGTGGGGATTGAGGATGGAGGGGTAAAATTTGAGTGGATGAAATAGGAATGAGGAAAGAGCAAAAAGGAGAAAGATTAGTATGTTAAAGCAGATGTAGAGAGAGAATGGAAAAAAACTAGAAGAGAGAAGAAAAGACAAATGGACAGCAGACGATGAAGAATTAGCGGAAGACACGAAGAAACCAGAAGAAAGTGGCTGGAGCAATTGCAGCTGAAAAAAAATGCACAAAAGGTAGAAAAATATCTCTTTATTTTGAATTTATTAATTGGAATATGTCAGCTCTGGGAAATGTGCATCATTAACGTCTGCGCTTTGTTTAGTACAAGAGCAAATTAATGTATAGTTTTATTTCTACAGTGTTGTACATTCCAAGTTTGGCTTTTGGGATTCCCAGTTTAATTATTGTCTTCCTGTTTCTAAATTGTGATTCCTTGTTTGGTGATGGTCTATGTTCTGCATGTGTAACTGAGCTGAGGTATTCTGTTTATGTAATTCCTATTTGACATTGCCACTTGTTCTCTTTCCCCAGTAGGTCATGTATTGTTGTTCTCTGAAATGTATTGGTTTAATATTTGCAGCGTTTCCTTTTGATAGTTAGGGTATGGTGTTTTATGAGTCCTGGTAGTGCTGTTAGGATACGGCGGGTTTGCTATGGGTTCTAAATGGGCAGTGTTTGTAGTAGTTCCTAATGTGCCTGGCGGTTGGTATTGGATTATAGTAATGTAGAAGTCTTTTAGTCTTTCTTTATTCATACACTCATTAAGAGGCATGTTTACTAAAAGTTCGTGTATGGTAACATTATGCAAATATTTATGCAAATGAGGTCCCTTATGCAAATGAGGCCCCGCACCGAGTCTCCGCACATGGCCCCGCACCCCCCTTGGGCCGCCCCTGCTTGGCCGCAGAGTGGCATGGGTACATGTGATGGGGTTGAGGGCACTGTTATGGTGCCAAGAGCAAAAGGACTATGTCAAGATGGTGGCCTGGGAGAGGAAGGCCGGCTGGCGCCTGCATGTCCTACATATTTTTTTTCCCTCACCATGGCTCTGAATCTGTGGCGCTGGGGTACAGCTCTAGTGCTCTGTTTGATATACATAATGATTTGTGTGCACATATCTTCATGGTGTCCAGCTTTGTAGGGCTCCCCAATTGGCAGTCAGTACAGAGCTCATACGCGCCAAGGACTACTGGCATGCATGTGCATGGCAACATGACTCAGACTCAGAGGTAAGAAATACCTAACTGTAGCATTTATTGCCACATTCAAACAGTGTATCCTTGACAGTGGCCTGTTCCCTTCCCCTTACCCAGTGCCCTTCCCCCTGAGGAGTGGGTGGCATTGTGGCAGGCTATGGCCTATAATAGTCTGCAAATATGAAGGGCCTGTAAGTTAGGCCCTGATCCCAACCCCCATCTAAGAGAGAGAACCAAAGTCTGTAAAAGTTTGAGAAAGCTGTTTTAAATTGCTTAATAAGAAGTTTTCATGAGTGCATAAATCTTCCATTATTCTTTTGTGTTCTGATGATAGAAATGTTTCAATACATGCATTCCTAGAGCTAGAAACGAGCTCGGAGCAGGATAGTATCAATGCCTAGAAACTGCACCTTTGTTAGAATAGTCCTGGAAGGGGGAGCAGGGAGCTAGGCCCAGAAAGGATCTCTGATTGGACAAGTGCAAGGGGCATTGGAACCAATGTCTGCATGTATCAAGCTGAAGAAAAATGTATAAATGAATATGTTTCTGTAAGAACTTTGCTCAGTCCTTTTTGAAGCTTTGACTAACTGAGCCATGTGCACAATAAATTGGCTTGGATCTTTGAACTGACTCCTGGTATTATTTATTGCATGCTTATCAGCTGCTACATATTCTTGGTGCGTTGGGCTGGAATGTGCGAGCATGGGATGGTATGCAAGTGAATATACCATGACTTCTCGCCTTAAAGGTTTGGTCTGGTTGGAACCATGTCTGTCCGACTGCAGGGGAATTCTCTGGCGCCACCGGTCTTATTGTATCGGAGAGGGTTCCGTCTTGCCTCGGCGGGCCACTGGGTCCAGCTAGCCAACACCTCCGAACCCAAGGGGAGTCCAGGATCCAACCCAAGAACTGGTGTGGTATCCAGATCCAGTAAGTAGACATTTTCTTGTTTAAAAGTCAGTGAAGCCTGGGATAAAGTCTTGCATGTGTGCACAAGACTGATTTGGTATAGACTAACTGGAAAAATCTCGCATGAGTGCGCGAGACATCTCGCATGAGTGCGCAAGACATCTCGCATGAGTGCGCGAGACAGAGAGATTGATCACCTCTCATAAGGGTGGTCCTAGTATGCTCTGCATGAGTGCGCGGAAGCAGAAGCCTTTGGTTGGGAATAGTCAGTTAGTCAGAAAACCTTGGGCATTTTGAAAAATGATTTCTTGTGATGATATGATTGCTTGTGTGATTGAGAGGTCTTGAAACACAGACCGAGCGAGAGCGGACTCCTGAGTAGCGCAGTTCCTGGCCAGGAGACTGCGCCCAGGTCGCGAAAAGGAGGAAGCGTTTGGTGTTTGTCTCCCCCGTTGTTCCATTGTTCTTATCTGTTGAAACCGCGAGTTTCCCTTCTGGTATAATGTAAGATTATTCTGTTGGGTAATTTGTGAAACCGATTAAGGAATAGTATTAAAAAAAGAAGAAAAAAAAAGGAAAAACTAACTCAGAAGTCACTTTTACGTACAAAGACTGCTGTCTCACTAATTCCAGGTTTTTTTTTCCAGCACAGCAGTGCTCTCTGGCAAGCAGAGAGAGAAGGGGCGTGTCTGTAGAAAGGAATGTTTAGTATCTTTTAACCCTGTGAAGGCTTATTTTCAACGTTCTGCAGCTGGGTTAATTTGTGCTTATTTCAGGAAAATTGTACCTGTTTTATTCAATATGTTTTAATAGTGATGTTCCTTCTGCTATGGTCATGTATTATATATCATTTAATAAGAATGTTTAGTCAGAATTTTGGATCCCGACAGTTTTGGGCTCAGCCTGGAAAGGGTTAAGTTCTTATTAACCCCGTTCGAGTTCCTGAACTGTTCTTGTACGGACCAAGTGAGGAGGATTTCTGTAGAGCTACAGGTATAATGCATTTGTGGGTTTAGCCTTGTCTTGTGTCTTTTTATGTTCAAATCTTCAGCAAGCACTGTAATGGTTCAAACAGAAATGATAGAGAAATTAAGGAAACTGCTTTTGTTTTTCCTTTGACCTTTGAAGTAGATGTTAAGAACCCTGACAGGACTATGAAGCATCCCAAGCCAGTAGTTACCAGGTCACGATTTGAGAGTGATTTAAATCCTGAGTGAATGAGGAGTTAATCGTGCTTGAATTCTAATTCCTGATATACTGCGGCAAGCACCTCATAAAGGACATACTTATTGTTAATAAAAATAAAAAAGGAAGAAAAAGGGATGTATATGTATTCCACTTTATGAAAAAGTATCCGGAATGTCTTTTGAATATCTGCTTCCTAAACTGTAAGATTTAAAATAATTTCTTTTGCAGAGACATTGTTCAGCTTAAGTGCTGATTACGGCGGGCAGTTAGTTTCCATGCCAAGTAATTTCATTCCAGTCATACGTAACAGATATGTGGCCGTCATGTTAGGAGCCATAGTTCTTTCTGTTGGGATTGTTGTTATAAACATGTTGCAAAATAATAGTTTTATATTTTAAGGACTTTATCTAAATTGTTCCTATTTAGAATGAGCACACACATCCATTATGTTTAGTCCACAGGAAAATGCAGCCTGACTGCCCGCCCCCTCTGTCTGTTGTCAAGTACGTCACCATGGGGGGGGGTCGGAGTCCATGCAGATTTTGTTGAAATGTAAGCTGCCTGTTTATTCTGCCCCAGAATCTCCAGACATTCCACTCTGTCCGCCCCAGTAGTCCCCTCAGTTCTGCCACCACCCCGGGCAGAGCCTGGGGCAGGGGGGGGACACCTCCCTGCAGATGTACCCCAAGTAGTTTACCAGCCACCTCCGCAGCAGGAGGATGTGCACCCCCTCTTGACCGAAAGCCCCGGCTCAATTTAAAGTACTCCGAGTGGGCCACAGTCCACCGATGACACTACAAGCAGGGTTTCATTTGCCAGTTCAGGGTCACTCACAACCAGCGCCCAAGAACATGAAGTGGAACCCAGACAGTCCCGATTGCCGTATACCTTCAGAAGTACAGCTTCCAGTAAAAGGGATGGTCACGTTATACCACTGAGCCAGGTCCAGGGCCTACCCACCCTTAATACCGAAAGCCAGCCGACCAGCCTTGTTTCTGCCACTGATTTACTGAACTGAAAGATGCATTATGCCTCCTACACTGAGAAGCCTTAGGATTTGATTGAACTAATGAACAGTATTATGCAGACCCATCAGCCTTGATAACCCCAAGTGGGATCCAAATAGTGCAGGCAGCCCTCACTATATACCCCATGCGATTCAGCAGCCCAGGAAAATTTGCGCATGATAAATGCAGTTTTTGTTAGTCAGTCCCAGAGAGATATAAGACGAAAATTACAGAAAATGAATGGATTTGCGGGTATGAATACAGCACAGTTAATGGAAGTTGCTCAGAAAGTTTTTGTGAATCGTGAAAATGAATGTGACAGAGAAAGTGAATGTAAGATGAAGAAGAAAGCAGATCATCTTGCTGCTGCTTTAAGTTGAACGACGTGAAGGAGGTTTTCCTAATCGAAGGAGCAGAGGAAGTGGAAGGGGTCGTGAAAATGATCGGCCCCCACTGGGTGCAAATCAGTGCGCCCATTGCAGAGAAGAAGGACATTAGAGAAGTGAATGCCCGCATCTTGACTCCACCCCCAGGAAGGGAGGAGGGAGTACTTGGAGAACAGGAGGTTGATTTCAGAGTCATGGAAGAATAAACAGAGCACAGTGTTCCAGCAAGAGAGGGAAGAAGCTATTGAGGGAGTGGCAGTTGCAACAGGCTATGACATGGATGAAGACTAGGCCAGACCGGGCTCCAAGTTTTCCCTGGGTCCCCAGGAGCCTATGGTCAGTCTGAAAATAGGGGACCAATATATGGACTTTATGGGGGATACAGGAGCAGAATACTAAAGCCAATAACCCCTTTGTCTTCTCGATACATCACCATTGTCAGAGCTACTGGGGCTAAGGCCACAAAACCTTTCCTGCAGAACCGCATGTGTGAACTAGGGGGACAGAAAATAACGCACCAGTTCTTGTATATGCCTGAATGCCCTATTCCACTTTTGGGCCGAGATCTGCTTGCAAAGCTCCAGGCACAGATATCCTTTGCTGAAGGGGGAGAAATGCAAATGACTGTGAACCCAAAGCCAGCTGGATTGATGGTGCTGACTGTTCCCCGAGAAGAAGAGTAGCGGTTCTATAGTGCATCTCCAATCAAGCCAGCTAGTTCCTGTATACCTCCTAACCTTTTAGCCCCACCTGAAGTATGGGCAGAAGATAATCCACCTGGCCTAGCGAAGAACATAGCCCCTATCATTGTCACCCTCAAGCCAGGAGCGGAACCAGTGCATGTGAAGCAGTATCCTCTTCCCCGACCAGCTAATGAAACTATTGAAGTATGGACTTCTCAAGGAGTGCCAGTCACCTTGGAATACCCCTCTTCTCCCAGTCAAGAAACCTGGGACAGGGGATTACCGCCCAGTACAAGATCTGAGGTGGGTAAATGATGCAGTTGAAACTATACACCCAGTAGTACCAAATCCTTATACTCTCTTGGGACTGATCCCCGCTGAAGCTACTCATTTCACCGTCCTGGACCTCAAAGATGCCTTTTTCTGCGTACGCCTGGCCCCCACTAGTCAACTTTTATTCGCTTTTGAATGGCAAGATCCCACAACAGGAAGGCGGGGCCAACTCACCTGGACTCGATTACCCCAAGGATTTAAGAATTCACCTACTCTCTTCAGTGCTGCTTTAAATCAGGATCTTTCAAGCTACTATGTGAACCCAGGAGAAAGGGTTCTTCTCCAGTAAGTGGACGACTTGCTCATAGCCACAAATTCAGAAAGTGAATGTCTACAAGCCACCAGTGAACTCTTGCACCTTTTAAATGAGGCTGGATACAAAGTCTCAAGAGCCAAGGCGCGATTATGTCAAACAAGTTAAATATCTGGGATTCCAGTTGTCCAGTGGAATTCGACGCCTGGGACCAGAACACAAAGAAGCTGTATGCAGTATTCCTACTCCAACCACCAGGAGGCAAGTGAGAGCCTTCTTGGGTGCTGCAGGATACTGTCGTATATGGATCCCCAATTTTGCGCTGCTAGCAAAACCATTATATCAAGCTACCAAAGGACTGGAAAAATCTCCACTGGAGTGGGGACCGGGACAGGATGCAGCATTCCGATCTCTGAAAAGTGCCCTGATGTCATCACCAGCTCTAGGTCTCCCAGATGTCCAGAAAACTTTCCATCTCTATGTCCATGAGTCACAAGGAAATGCTCTAGGGGTGCTGACCCAATCTCTTGGATCTTGGCAACGGCCAGTAGCCTACTTGTCAAAACAACTGGATGTGGTAGCAAGAGGTTGGCCCCCTTGTTTGAGAGCTGTTGCAGCAACAGCCCTTTTAGTGAATGAAGCAGATAAGCTCACACTAGGACAAAATCTTCAAGTAGAACACAAAGGAAGTTTCTGGCTAACAAATTCATGAATGTTGAAGTATCAGAGTATGCTGTGTGAGAATCCTTGATTGCAATTGATGGTCAGTCAAGCTTTGAATCCTGTTACGCTGTTACCAGTTGGTCCTGGTCCCCCTGATCATGACTGTTTAGAAATTGTGGACACTGTATTCTCAAGTCGCCTGGATTTGACTGATGTTCCTTTGGAAAACCCTGAAGGAATTTTTTTGTAGATGGAAGCAGTCTTGTCATCATTAATGGACATTGTTGTGCGGGTATGCAGTGGTGACCCTTGATCTGGTGGTTGAGTCCACAGCTCTGGCCCCAGGAACTTCAGCACAGAAAGCTGAACTGATAGCTCTTACTAGAGCACTGACAATAGGAAAAGGGCTCTGTCTAAATGTGTCCACAGATTCCAAGTATGCTCTTACAACCTTGCATGCACATAGGGCCCTGTACAAAGAATGAAGGTGGATAATCTCAGGAAGCAAGTCCATTAAGTATGGCCCCGAGATATTGACATTATCAGATGCATACTGCCTACAGATCTCAGAACTTAGGAAAAGTAGAATGTATGAATAGAACCCTGAAATCTCAGTTGTCCAAACTTTGCCAAGAAGTTCACCTGAAGTGGCCCCAGGTTCTTCCTATAGCCCTTCTTAGGATATACTTAGCCCCTACTAAGACTTTAGGAGTTTCCCCTTTTGAGATTCTGTATGGGCGACCCCCGCCTATTGTACAAGGAATAAAGGGAGATATGAAACAGATTGGATCTGAAATTACTAGATAAGAACTATTGGTTTTAAGTTCTGTTTTGCAGAGTCTTCATATGTGGGTACAAGATCAGCTGCCCATCCATCTAACAGAACCCCTGCATCCTCTCAAGCCTGGAGTCTCGGTGTGGGGATCAAAGAGTGGAGAAAGACACCGTTGGCACCGCATTGGAAGGGACCTTATGTTGTCATCTTATTAACCCCAACAGCAGTTAAAGTTGCAGAACTCGAACCCTGGATTCATCACAGTTGAGTAAAGTCAGCAGCCATTGATAGCACTGTAGAAAGGAAGGCAGCTATGAAAAGTATTAGCTATGTGGCAATATTACCCTATACCCCAAAATGATGCTTTTACGCAAGTATAATATGTGATTTAATTCTCACCCTTTCTCACTTGCGGGTGAGAATAATCAAAGGGGGGAATGTGGCAAGCTATGGCCTATAATAGTCTGCAAATATGAAAGGCCTGTAAGTTAGGCCCTGATCCCAACCCCCATCTAAGAGAAAGAACCAAAGTCTGTAAAAGTTTGAGAAAGCTGTTTTAAATTGCTTAATAAGAAGTTTTCATGAGTGCATAAATCTTCCATTATTCTTTTGTGTTCTGATGATAGAAATGTTTCAATACATGCATTCCTAGAGCTAGAAACGACCTCAGAGCAGGATAGTATCAATGCCTAGAAACTGCATCTTTGTTAGAACAGTCCGGGAAGGGGGAGCAGGGAGCTAGGCCCAGAAAGGATCTCTGATTGGACAAGTGCAGGGGGCGTTGGAACCAATAGAAAGTCTGCATGTATCAAGCTGAAGAAAAATGTATAAATGAATATGTTTCTGTAAGAACTTTGCTCAGTCCTTTTTGAAGCTTTGACTAACTGAGCCATGTGCACAATAAATTGGCTTGGATCTTTGAACTGACTCCTGGTATTATTTATTGCATGCTTATCAGCTGCTACAGCATCAGTGCAGAGCTGAGGCCCTGATGGGCCAAAAATATCTGTGTTAGGGCTCTCAGCTCCATTCAGATGCCCAACCATGAGGTACTTGACCCAAATGATAGCAGCGAAGCCCTTCTGTACCTCACGCCTCAGGGCCTGGGACCCCATGCTGTCCCCCTCCCCTTGGCCTCACCCATCCCCTACCTCCTTCTACCCTTTTCCACAACTTGCCCCTTCCCACTTCTGTCCCCCTCCTCTCCCACATCCCACAGCTCCCCCCACCTGCGTAGGTCCCCCTCCATTCCCTCTTCACCCATTTCCCCCTCCCACCTCGTACCACTGTGCCTCCCACAATTCAGAGTCTGCCACTTCCGCCTGCCCATCTGAGCACCCCACTTCTGTAGTGCAGTGGCATTTGTTTGCTTGTACTAGGGCAGCCACTCCAGCATGTATTGGTGGCCCTCCTATGTAGCAGAGGCACAGCAGCACTGGCTCAGTGGGGGGCTCTGGCTCTGCTCCTTTTTCCTCCTCCTCCTCCTCCTCCCTTAAGTCATCCACTGCTGCTATTTGTACTGCTGTGGGCCCCCTCCACATGCATATGTGCCTCCCCAGCTCCTTCTTGCGCCACCTCTTCAGTCTGCACAGCTGCAGGTACCTCCTCCTCTGGGGTGTCCAGGTCTGCATGGTGGAGGGTGCGCAATGTTAATATTTTTCTTTTACCTCACACTTGCACTGCTGCTCACTACTGTTTTCCATAAGAACATAAGATCATAAGATATGCCATACTGGGTCAGACCAAGGTCCATCAAGCCCAGTATTCTGTTTCCAACAGTGGCCAATCTAGGTCATATGTACCTAGCAGTTTCCCCAAGAGACACAAGTTCCACAATGCTTGTACTGGATCAAGCATTGATTATCTTCGGTCACTTCTTAATAATGGTTTATGGACCTTTCCTCCAGGAACTTGTCCAAACCTTTTTTAAACCCAGCTACACTAACAGCCTTTACTACATCCTCCGGTAACAAATTCCAGAGTTTGATTACACGTTGAGTGAAAAAATATTTTCTTTTATTAGTCTTAAATAGTTTACCCTGTAGCTTCATTGCATGTCCCCTAGTCTTTCTATATTCTGATAAGGTAAACAATCGATCTACGTTTACCCGTTCCACTCCGTTCATTAATTTATAGACTTCTATCATATCTCCCCTCAGCCGTCTCTTTTCCAGGTTAAAGAGCCCTAACCTTTTTAGCCTCTCTTCATAGAAGTATCCTTCCATCCCCTTTACCATTTTGTTGGCTCTTCTCTGTACCTTTTCTAAAATCGTTATATCCTTTTTAAGATACGGCGACCAGAATTGCACACAATATTCAAGGTGCGGTCTCACCATGGAACGATATAGAGGCATTATAATATCTTTTGTTTTATTTTCCATTCCTTTCCTTATCATACCTAGCATTCTATTTGCTCTCTTGGCCGCCGCTGCACTCTGGGCCGAGGGTTTTAACATGGTATCCACAATGACGCCTAAATCTTTTTCCTGGGTGGTGATTCCTAATGTGGAACCTTGCATTGTGTAACCATAGTTTGGGTTGTTCTTCCCTAGATGCATAACCTTGCACTTGTCCACATTAAATTTCATCTGCCATTTTGATGCCCAGTCTTCCAATTTATCAAGATCCTCTTGCAATTTTTCACAATCCTCTTGTGTCATCTGCAAATTTGATAACCTCACTTGTTATTCCACTTTCCAGGTCATTTATGAATATGTCAAAGCAGCAGACCCAGCACAGATCCCTGGGGTACACCACTATTCACCTTTCTCCATTGGGAAAATTGGCCATTTAGCCCTACCCTCTGCTTTCTATCTTTTAACCAGTTCCTGATCCACAATAGTACACTGCCTGCTATCCCATGACTCTTTAGTTTTGCCAAAAGTCTCTGATGAGGGACCTTGTCAAAGGCTTTCTGAAAGTCCAGATACACAATATCAACCGACTCACCTTTGTCCACCTGTTTATTCACTCCTTCAAAAAAACATAACAGATTAGTAAGACAAGATCTTCCTTGTCTAAAGCCATGTTGGCCTTCTCCCATTAGGTTGTGACTATCTACATGCTGAGTAATTTTATTCTTTATGATGGTTTCTACCATTTTTCCCGGTACTGACGTCAGGCTCACCGTCTGTAGTTTCCCGGATCACCCCTGGAACCCTTTTTAAAAATTGGTGTTACATTGGCGATCCTCCAATCTTCAGGTATTAGAGATGATTTTAATGATAGTTCACAGATTACTGATAGCAGGTCTGCAATCTCATATTTCAGTTCTTTCAACACCTTTGGATGTATACCATCCGGCCCAGGTGATTTGCTACTCTTCAGTTTATCTAATAGTTGTAAGACATCTTCCCGATGTATCGATATTTCCTTCAATTCTTCCTCACCTTTAAATACCACTTCAGTCATGGGTAACATCCCTACATCTTCCTCAGTAAAGACCGAAGTAAAGAATTCATTCAGTCTCTCCGCTATCGCCTTGTCGCCTCTTAGTGCTCCTTTAACCCCTTTATCATCTAATGGACCAACTGACTCTCTCACAGGTTTTTTGCTACGAATGTACTTGAAAAGGTCTTTATTTCGCGTTTTTGCTTCTGCAGCAAGCTTCTTCTCAAATTCTCTCTTTGCCTGCCTTATCAATGCCTTGCATTTGACTTGCCAGTGCTTGTGCTGTTTTCAGGTTTCGTCGTTTGGCTCTTTTTTCCATTTCCTGAAAGATGCTTTTTTGGCAACAATAGCCTCTCTGACCTCACCTTTAAACCATGCTGGCAGTTTTTTGGACTTCCGTCCACTTTTCTTAAAGTGTGGAATACAGCTGGTCTGGGCTTCCAAGATAGTATATTTCAACAACACCCAAGCTTGATGTACGTCTTTAACCTTCACAACTGCTCCTTTTAGTTTTTTCTTAACTGTTTTCCTCATTTTATCATAGTCTCCCTTTCGAAAGTTAGAAGGTAGTACTGTGGATTTCCTTACTATCCCTCCTCCACTAATTAAATCAAAGGCGATCATGCTATGATCACTATTGCCAAGTGGCCCCAACACCCTTATCTCTTGCACTAGATCTGGTGTTCCACTAAGGACTAGGTCTAATATGGCTTCTCCTCTGGTCGGTTCATGAACCAGCTGCTCCAAGAAGCAATCATTTATTTCATCTAGGAACTTTATCTCCCTAGCATGTCCTGACGTGACACTGACCCAGTCGATACCGGGGTAATTGAAATCACCCATTATTATTACTGCGCTGTAACTTTTGTTAGCTTCCTTGATTTCTTGGAGCATTTCATCATCCATTTGGTCATTCTGGCCAGGTGCTCGATAGTACACCCCCACTGCCATCGCCTTCCCCCTTTTATATGGAATTTCAATCCATATAGATTCTACAGCAGATTTTGTTTCCTGCAAAACTTGAATCCTTTCTGAGTCAATGCCCTCTCTAACAAAAAGCGCAACCCCTCCACCAATTTGATCAGCTCTGTCATTACGATATAGTTTGTACCCAGGTATCACAGTGTCCCACTGGTTGTCCTCCTTCCACCATGTCTCTGATATTCCAATCATATCTAACCTTTCATTTAGTGCTATATATATTCTAACTCTCCCATCTTATTCTTTAGACTTCTAGCATTTGCATACAAGCATTTTAGAGAATGTATTTTATTCATGTTAATTTGGCTATTGTTAGACATGGGTAAATTGGGATCTTTAAGCTTTGTCTGCTCCATACTTGAGGGCATTTGGGCATTTCCATGCTGGACCTACATCATTTATTTATTTAGTTAGTTAGTTAATTGCATTTCTATACCACTTTTCATTGGGTCAAAGCGGTTTACAGTAAACAAGAGTATTGACAGTTACAGTGAAACATTTCAAATATGTACAGTATGTAATTTTTGTATATACAGTTGATCAACTATGTACTTCATATACGAGGGCGTGGGGGTGGGCTACATATTGGAGTGGAGGAGTGGCCTAGTGGTTGGGGCAAGGTACTTCAGGCCGGAAGGTCGGAGGTTCAAATCCCACTAGAGGACAGCAACCTTGGGCTGGAAGGACTGGGGTTTCTAGTCCCACAGGTGCTCCTTGTGGTCTTGGGCAAGCCACTTAACCCTCCATAGCCCATGTTCCCTGTAAAATAGTTATCTCCAAGTTATAATGCCCTGTTCAATGTAATTTCAGTTTGTTCAATGTAAACCACACTGATGAAGAATAGTACAGTATATAAGAGAATGTAAATAAATAAAAAAATAAAAATATTGAGAGGGCATATCAGCATGGCTACAACACCATACTGGGGATGGCCACACCCTTGGCCCTTGGGTCATCAACACTTGCGCTGCATATCCTTACCTTGCTGTTCCTGGAGCTGATGCCACAGTTGCTCCAGAAACCATGTCCTCTTGTGCCTCACAGCATGGCAGTTGCACTAAAGTGTAGTTACCCACCTGTAACAGGTGTTCTCCGGGGACAGCAGGAATCAGTCCTCACATATGGGTGATGTCGACACCGATAGAGCCCTCATGGAAGTATCTCCCCAGCTTTCAAAGAAATTCTTTGGGAGATGCCACCAAGCATGCATGGTCCCCTTCCTGCCCAAACGTGCCATCTTAGTCAGATGACATAGCTAGCCGACAAAACAAGATGGCAAAATATATATGCAGCAAGTCCAAGGGGAGGAGGGAGGGTTGTGAGGACTGATTCCTGCTGTCCCCAGAGAAAACCTGTTACAGGTGAGTAACTATGCTTTCTCTGGAAACAAGCAGGAAGTTAGTCCTCACATATGAGGCTCCATAGCTACAGGCTATCGAAAACCTGTAGAAAAAGCCACAGTTGCCCTCAAGGGGAGCTGTGGGCAGCAGCAATTGAGTCTGTAGATACAGACTGCAGTAGGACCCGTGTGTCCGATGGGAACCAATGCTCTGGTAGCCTGAACACAGAAGGGTCTGAGGGAAGGAGTTGCCTAGACCCTGAAAAGATTACGGATCACACCTTGGCCGAAGGCAGTAATGAGATGCAATGGTATGGACTGAAGACCAGGTGGCAGCCCGGGAAATGTCTAACATCAGGACGGAGCGCAGGTTTGCCATGGCCCTGACACTGTGTGCTGTGACCCATCCATCCAGCATGAGCCCAGCCTGCTCATAGGCAGGGAGTCCGCTACCCAGGTGAATAGGGTTCACTTGGTCACTGCCTGTTCCAGATGATTGGAGTCACAGAAAACAAAGAGCTGAGAATGTAGAAGGACAGGGCCCTCTTACAGTCCAAGGTGTGAAGGATGGTCTCCACCCTGCTGGAGTGAGGTCTTAGGAAGAGGGTGGGAAGCACCACCTCTTGATTGGGGTGGAAGGAGGACACCACCTTCGATAGGAATTTGGGATGCATGCGTAGCACAACCATATTCTTGTAGAACCTGCTGTACGATGCCTCTGCCACCAGGGCTTGGAGCTCGCTGACTCTGCAAGCGGAGGTAAGCACCACCAGGAACATGATTTTCCATGAGAGATACCTGAGGTGGCAGGCAGCCAGGGGCTCAAAGGGCAAGCAGACAAGCTGTGACATCACCACATTGAGGTCGCACTCCATCGCCAGAGGGCGGACAGGGGGTTTTGACAGCAGGAGCCCCCTCAGAAAGCAGGTCACCGGGGCTGAGCTGAGAGGGGCTTGCCCTCAATAGGGTGCTGCCAGTTGCACTCTGACAGAGGTTGATTTGAGCCCAGATTGCGAGAGATGGAGAACGTACTGTAGCACCAGCTGCACCAGGCAGGAGAACAAGTTCACCCTTTGCTCTGTGCCCTACACCGAGAACCTGTGCCATTTGAAAGCATAAGTTCTCCTGGTGGAAGCCTTACAGGAGGCCAATAGGATCTCCTACACCTCCCCTGAGAGGTTGAAAGAGGCTAAGGCTACCCTTTCAGCAGCCATGCTGTCAGAGACAGTGACCCCAGATTGGAGTGCAGGAGAGAGCCCTCTTCCTGGAGTCACTGGGATCAGCAACTCTCTGTTGTGAAGAACCTTGAAGAGGGTCTTGGCAATCAGCAATGTGGGTGGGAAAGCATACATGAGGCCTTCCGACCACGCGATGAGGAACGCATCTGCTGCCACTTGACCCCGGTGGAGCTGATGAGAACAGAAGCGGGACAACTGGTAGTTGTCTGGGCTGGCGAAAAGGTCCACCCACGGGATCCACCAGAGTCAGAAGAGCCAGGTGGCCACTCTGAGATCTAGCTGCCACTTATACAGTTGGAGGACCCTGCTAAGTTTCTCTGCCAGGGTATTGTCCTGGCCTGGTAGATACACTGCCCATAGGAGCATTTCTTGATGAACTGCATAAGAGCAGAGTGTCATTGCCTTGCAGCAAAGGGTGTGAGACCCTGTGCCACCTTGCTTATTCATGTAGAACATCACCACTTGGTTGTCTGTTTGGATCAGCACCAGCTAGATATATTGCCTAGAGTTCCAGGAGGTCGATCTGCTGGTTGCCCTCAGCCCGTGACCTGGATGTGAAGTTCCTCACACTGGGCGCCCCATCCCAGCAGAGAGGACCCTTAAAGGGCTCAGGGTTTGGAAGTGCATCCCCGCCAGGAGGTGTTGAGGGTTTTGCCACCACGTCAGGGAGTCTGCTAGCTGGTGGGTCACTAAGACTCTGTCTTGGATTCGTCCCAAGGCCTGTGTCCACTGGTCTCGAAGGCACCACTGGGCAACTCTTATGTGCAGGCAGGCGTCCAGAGTGACATGGACTGTAGAGGCTATGTGGATGAGTAAGCGCAGTAGAAGCCAGACCGACACTGAGGGAACATTGCTTGTGAGCGTGAGGTGGCAGAGATATTTGGTCTCTGCACAGGACAATTGAGGAGCTTGCCGAACATGCTGCCACCTTCTCTGCTGGCCTTTGTGCTCTGGCCCTATATTGCTATATGTGCTTGTGTATCATCACTTGCGCCTGGAGATCCATCGGCCTGTGTACCTGGATGGTGCCCTGGGTATCCCTGTATGCCACATGGGCTGGCCGTGCAGGTGCCATGTCTGCTTTGTGCATCCATTTCAACACACTTCCCCTATTCTATTTTACTACTGGCCTGGATGCCCACACGTCTGGTTCTGAAATCGCATACATTTTCTGCACATCCTCCTTTAGACATCCTGCATTGCCCTGTATGTCCTATGTAAAATGCCCCTTCACATACCTTATAGAAATTCTAAAAAGGGGGAACATCTGAAAAGTGGTGTTATTAATGCCTGTAGTATGGGAAATAAGATTCTGGGATCTGGAGCAATGTTCCCTCTAATTTTCTGTAGGCTGTGTGCGCATAAAATATCAGCTGTGCAGCTTTTGAAGGAAGGTTAAATTTTTGTGTGCCACATAACGACACTCGGAGTTATATACTTTAAAATTTGACTACACGTCAGAATACAGCATGTACACCACATTTTTAAATGAAAATAGATGATTACTAAATGAAGTGGAAAATTTCTAGTAATTACAATCACAACTTTTAAATTTTAAGACGTCTGTGTTGTTGTTTATCAGAATCAGAACCGTAATTTTTGTGCACTCTGCTGTAAAGTATGTGCGCTCGCTCGGCGAGGTGTGTGCACGCGCACACGCACACAGCTTAGAGGGAACAGTGATCTGGAGGCATTAATGGGGGAGACTGAATTGGATTTAGTAGAGGTCACAGAGACATGCTTCATGGAGAACCATGACTGGAATATAATTATATCAGGCTATAATTTATTCAGGGAGGACAGTGTAGGAAGAAAGGGAGGAGTGGTGGTATTATAGGTTAAAGATAATATTAAAGCTACAGAACTGCCAGGCTTACAAGGGAAGGAAGAAACACTGTGGGTTAAAGTGAAAAGAGGGAATGTGGCAACCATTTGCTCTAGTGTGATATACAGACCTCTTTCCACAAGCAGAAGAACTGAACAGACGGATGGAGTAAGTACAGAGGACGGATGGAGTTAGTACAGAGGGTGTCTACTAAAATGGTTAGTGGTCTTCATTATAAAGCATGTGAGAACAGACTTAAGGACCTTAATATGTACACCTTAGAGGAAAGGCGGGATAGAGGTGAGACATTTAAATACCTCCATGGCATAAATGCACAGGGGGAGGGCCTCTTTCGATTGAAAGCAAGTTCTGCTACGAGGGGACATGGGCAATGTTCCCTCTAAGCTGCGTTGGGTCTGCCGCCAACATTCCTGCCGGCAGAGGGGGGGAGTGCAGTGCAATCGATCGCTCCGCCCTTCCCCCCACCGGTGGGAATGCCAGCGGCGGACCCAGCACAGATGAAAGGGAACATTGAGAGGGTGCTGCGGTGTGTTCGACCCAGCACCCTCGCAATGTTCCCTTTCATCTGCGCCTGGTCCTCCTCTGGCATTCCCACTGGTGGGGGGAGGGGCGGAACGATGGATCGCACTGCACTCCCCCCCCCCCCTCGCCAGCAGGAATGTTGGCGGCGGACCCAGCGCAGCTTAGAGGGAACATTGGACATGGGATGAGGGTGAAGGGAGATAGATTCAGGAGTGATATGCGGAAATATTTCTTTACGGAAAGAGTGGTGGGTCTGTGGAATAATCTCCCAGTGGAGGTGGTAGAGATGAGGACAGTATCTGAATTCAAAGAAGCATGGGACAAACACCGAGGATCTGTAAAGGAAAAAAGGGGACTGTTGTAATGGTTGATATTTATTTATTTATTTATTTGTTGCATTTTTCTTTACCTCTCCTTGCAAAGATCAGGAGATGTTTGCAATAAACACACATTACATATGACAGTATTATAGATAATCAAAACAGGGAACTATTTACATATCAATTATGTACATGATTTACATAAAACGAATTGGCAATTTCGCTTTTTAAACTCAGGTGAGTGGGGAGTTGTCGTTCTGTTAGTATGACTTATATGTATATGGGGCGGTCAGTGAGTGTTGGGTTGGAACGGATGTGTGCTAATGTTATTACAGTATTCAGTGAAAAAAAAGGGTTTTGATTTCTTTTCTGAATATTTGGAGGTCTTTAATCAAACAGATTGAGGCCGGGAGAGACTTCCACAGACTAGGGGCTGTGTATGTGAATGCACTGGTACTTAGAAACATAGAAACATGACGACAGAAAAAGACCATGTGGCCTATTTAGTCTGTCCTTCCAAATCAACCACTACAACAGTCCCCTTTTTTCCTTTAGAGATCCTCTGTGTCTGTACCATGCATCTTTGAATTCAAATACTGTCCTCATCTCTACCACCTCCACTGGGAGACTATTCCATGGATCCACCACTCTTTCCATAAAGAAATATTTCCGCATATCACTCCTGAATCAATCCCCTTTCACCCTCATCCCATGTCCCCTCCTAGCAGAGCTGGCTTTCAATTGAAAGAGGCTCTCCTCCTGTGCATTTGTGCCACAGAGGTATTTAAACATCTCAATCATATCACCTCTATCCCGCCTTTCCTCTAAGGTGTACATATTAAGATCCTTAAGTCTTTCCTCATATGCTTTATAATGAAGACCATTAACCATTTTAGTAGCCACCCTCTGCACCGACTCCATCCTGTTTATATCCTTTTGAACGTGCGGTCTCCAGAATTGCACACAATACTCCAAATGAGGTCGCACCAAAGACTTATACAGAGGCACTATCACCTCCTTTCTTCTGCAGGCCATTCCTCTCCCTATACACCCAAGCATCCTTCTAGCTTTTGCTGTCGCCTTTTCTACCTGTTTAGCTACTTTAAGATCATCAGACACAATCACGCCTAGGTCTCGCTCTTCTTTAGTGGACAAAAGTACTTCACCCCCTATACTATATTGCTCTCTTGGATTGCTGCAGCCCAAATGCATGACCTTGAATTTTTTAACATTAAATCTCAGCTGCCAAATTCTAGACCATATTTCAAGCTTAGCTAGATCCTGCCTCATGTTATCTTCTCCTTCCTGGGTGTCTTCTGTATTGCAGATTTTGGTATCATCTGCAAAGAGACAAACCTTACCTGACAGCCCTTCTGCTATATTACTAACAAAGATGTTAAAAAGAATTGGACCAAGGGCAGATCCCTGGGGCACACAATTGGTAACCTCCTTCTCCTCAGAGTGAGCTCCATTTACCTGTACCCTTTGTCGCCTCCCACTCAACCAGTTTCTAACCCAAGCAGTAACTTTAGGGACCATCCCTAGGATACTCAGTTCATTTATAAGTCACCTGTGAGGAACGATGTCAAAGGCTTTACTGAAATCTAAATTCACCACATCTAGCGCTCTCTCTCTGTCCAACTCCCTGGTCACCCAGTCAAAGCAATCAATCAGATTTGTCTGACAAGACCTGCTTCTGGTGAATCCATGCTGCCTCGGATCCTGTAATCCGCTGGACTCCAGAAACCTATTTTCTGTTTCAGTAGCGCTTCCAATAATTTACTCACCACAGAGGTTAAACTAACAGGCAGGTAGTTTTCAACTACATCCTTACGTCCGCTTCTGTGTAAAGGGACCACATGTACCTCTCTCCAGTCCTTTGGCACCACTCCCGATTCAAACGATACATTGAAAAGGTCAGTCAGTAGAGCTGCTAGAACGTCCCCAAGTTCCTTCAGTATTCTAGGCAGGGGCGGCCCAAGGGGGGTGCAGGGCCATGTGTGGAGACTCGGTGCGGGGCCTCATTTGCATAAGTGGCCTTATTTGCATAAATATTTGCATAATGCTAACATTCATTAAGAGACATGTTTACTAAACGTTAGTGTGTGTATGGATAAAGACAGACTAAAAGATTTCTACATTACTATAATCCAGTGCCAACCGCCAGGCACATTAGGAACTACTACAAACACTGCCCATTTAGAACCCATAGCAAACCCGCCGTATCCTAACAGCACTACCAGGACTCACAAAGCACCATACCCTACCTATCAAAAGGCAACACTGCAAATATTAAACCAATACATTTCAGAGAACAACAATACATGACCTACTGGGGAAAGAGAACAAGTGGCAATGTCAAATAGGAATTACATAAACAGAATACCTCAGCTCAGTTACACATGCAGAACATAGACCATCACCAAACAAGGAATCACAATTTAGAAACAGGAAGGCAATAATTAAACTGGGAACCCCAAAAGCCAAACTTGGAATGTACAACAGCATGTAGAAATAAAACTATAAATTAATTTCCTCTTGTACCAAACAAAGCGCAGACGTTAATGATGCACATTTCCCAGAGCTTTCATATTCCAGTTAATGTTTTCTGCTAACTCTCCATCATCTGCTGTCCATTTGTCCTTTCTTCTCTCTTCTAGTTTTTTTTCCATTCTCTCTCTCTACATCTGCTTTAACATATTAATCTGTCTCCTTTTGCTCTTTCCTCATTCCTATTTCATCCACTCAAATTTTACCCCTCCATCCTCAATCCCCACTTACTCTCCCAATACCCAGCTAAGTGTAAATTTTTTATCCCTCCCACACAAAATATTTTCCCCTCTCCATTTTACTCTCCCAGCCCCATCCCATTCTAATCCTCCCCCAACATCAGCTCCCTTCTAGTTCCAGCCTCACCCAGCATCCATTCCCTTCTAGTCCCTGCATCAGCCCATTTCCAGTCCTAGCCCCCCATCAGCCCATTTCCAGTCCTAGCAACCCCCCAACCCAATACCAGTCCTAGCCCCCCCCCATCAACCCACTTCCAGTCCTAACCCCCCATCATCCCACTTCCAGTCCTAACCCCCCATCAGCCCATTTCCAGTCAGCCCCCCATAGCCCATTGCCAGTGCTAACCCCCCCATCAGCCCACAGCCCATTACCAGTCCTAACCCCATCAGCCCACCTCAAGTCCTAACCCCTCCCCATCAGCCCATTTCCTGTCCTAGCCCCCATAGCCCTTTATCAGTCCTAACCCCCCCCCCATAGCCCATTACCAGTCCTAACCACCCATCAGCCCACAGCCCATTACCAGTCCTAACCCATAAGCCCACCTCCAGTGTTAACCCCCCCATCAGCCCATTTCCAGTCCTAGCCCCCCATAGCCCCATTACCAGTCCTAACCCCCCATCAGCCCACAGCCCATTACCAGTCCTAACCCCATCAGCCCACCTCCAGTCTTAATCCCCCCAGCCCATTTCCAGTCCTAGCAACCCCGCCCCCCCATGACCAGGGCTAGCCCCCCATAGCCCACTCCCAGTCCTAATCCCACCAGCCCATTACCAGTCCTAACCCCATCAGCCCACCGCCAGTGTTGACCCCCCGTCAGCCCATTTCCAGTACTACCCCCCCCCATAGCCCATTACCAGTACCCCCAACAGCCCACAGCCCATTACCAGTCCTAATCCCATCAGCCCACCTCCAGTCTTAATCCCCCCAGCCCATTTCCAGTCCTAGAAACCCCCCCAACCCATTACCAGTCCTAGCCCCCCCATAGCCCACTCCCAGTCCTAATCCCACCAGCCCATTTCCAGTCCTAATCCCCATCACCCAATTTTCAGTTTAAGCCCCCCCATACCCCATTACCAGTCCTAACCTCCCCATCAGCCCACTCCCAGTCCTAATCCCACCAGCCCATTTCCATTCCTAATCCCCCATCACCCAATTTTTAGTTTAAGCCCGCCATGGCCCATTGCCAGTCCTAACCTCCCATCAACCCACTTTCAGTCCTAATCCCATCAGCCCATATACAGACTTAGCTCCCCCATAGCCCATCACCACTCCTAACCCCCTCCCAGCCCCCCATAGCCCATCACCACTCCTAGCCCCCCCAGCCCCCCATAGCCCATCAACAATCCTAACCCCCCCCCCCCAGCCCATCACCACTCCTAACCCCCGCCGACCATCAACACTCCTTGCCCATGCCGCCCCCCCATAGCCCATCACCACTCCTACCCCCCCAGCCCATCAACACTCCTAACCCCCCCAGCCCATCACCACTCCTAATCCCCCCCCCAGCCCAGCCCAGCCCAGCCCAGCCTAGCCCAGGGAAAAAATTTTTAAAAAAGAAGCTGTCTTCTCCGGCTGCCGGGGCCGCCGCGGCAGAATCGAGTGTGCCACGGGGCCCCCCCTGCCCAGCAGAGCCTGCTCTCCCCTTTATCACCTCTGTCTTCGCAGCTTCAGTCAAACGCGCCGGCTTTCAGAGCGCGAAAGGACTAGTTTCCCTTTCGCGGCTCTGTTAAGCCCGCGGGGGCTGAGGGGAACTTCCCATCAGCCCCCGCGGGCTTAACAGAGCAGCGAGGGAGAAACTCTCCTCTCGCGCTCTGAAAGCCAGCGCGTTTGACTGAAGCTGCGAAGACAGAGGTGATAAAGGGGAGGGCAGGCTCTGCTGGGCAGGGGGGCCCCGCGGCACACTCGATTCTGCCGCGGCGGCCCCGGCAGCCGGAGAAGACAACTTTTTTTTTCTTTTTAAAATTTTACTTTAGGATCAGAATGTTTTTTGCGCTGGGCCCCCTGAAACGCGGGGCCCTGTGCAAAAAACATTCTTGCTCAAAGGACGGGCCGGCCCTGATTCTAGGGTGTATCCCGTCTGGTCCCATCGCTTTGTCTACTTTTTTAGCTAGTTTCTCACAAACACAGTCTTCTGAAAATGGTTCAAGATGCCCCTCGCTTCTGTTCCTGTGTGTGTGTGTTTTCTGAGGTCCTGCTCCTGGTTCTTCATCTGTGAACACAAACAGAAATATTTATTAAGCAATTCCACTTTATCCTTATCAGCTTCTACATATTCTTCCCCTTCAACCTTGAGTCTGACAATACCACTTTTGCCCTTCCTCTTCTCACTAAAATATCTGAAAAATGTCTTCCCCCCCCCCCCCATTTTATTGCATTGGATATTTCATCCTCTTTTTGAATCTTTGCTTTCTTGACTACTTTGCTAGCTTCTCTAAGTTTTTACAAATATAGATGCCTGTCTTCCTCTGTCTGTGATCTCTTGTATTTTATGAAGGCCTCCCTCTTTTTCTAAACAGTTTCAGCTACATTTTTGAAAACCATAGCAATCTCCTTTTCCTTTTACCTTTATTTACCATTTTAACAAAAAGTTTGGTTGCCCTTAAAATATTGCCTGTCATTTTTGCCCACTGTTTTTCTACATCCCCCAGCTGTATCCATCCTGCTAACGACTCCCTGAGGTATTGGCCCATCTTGGCAAAGTTAGTTTTCCTAAAGTCTAAGACCCTCGCTTTTGAATGGATTCTATCAGCCCTAGTCCTAATACTGAGCCACACCTTCTGGTGATCACTGGATGCAAAATGATCTTCCACTGTAACATCAGAAATACTTTCACCATTGGTAAGCACCAATCCAGTATGGCCCCTTCACCTGTGGGTTCTGTTACCAATTGCCTGAATAGTTCTCCCTGTAGAGAATCCAGGATCTCCTTACTTCTAGATGATACTGCAGCAGGAATGTGCCAAACATCTGGCATATTGAAATCTTCTATCAGTAGCACTTTCCCTTTCCTAGCAATGCTGCATATGTCTTCAATTAACTGTCCGCCACCTCTTCCTCTTGTGAGGGAGGTCTGTATATCACACCAATGCATATAGATTTATTTTTCCCTCTTTCTAGTTTACCCTGCAGTGCCTCCTCTCTCCCTTTTAAGCTCTATAGTTCCAAAGCTTTAATAAGAGTTTTTTTTACATATTGTCGCCACCTCCTGGCCGGGCGTATAGCCGGGCAGCAGGAGAGTGTCGCCTTGTTGCCCTTTGAATAAGGTTCACCAATATGGCCGCCAGCTAGGGCTGCTGGGTACTGTAGTTTACTTATTCTATCAGGCAACGTAGTGTGAGCACAAGTGGTTAGGCGAAAACAGAGAATATTTTATTTTCTTGGGATTTTTCCTCTCCGCATCAAATTTAACAGTGCTGAACTCAAAAATGGATTCTTCTCCAAAAACAAAGAATAAAGCTCACAAGTTGTATTCACAGGTAGGTCAGTTTAAGCAGTTAACTTTGACACCGGAATTAGCTTCCAAAGCTCAGGTTGTAAACTTTCTTTAAAGCAAGTTACTTTCACAGGAAGACTGTTTTACTCACAGCTTCCTCACATACAGACAGCTTCAAAATGTCCATTAAGTTTCATTTCACTTCCAGGCATATAGGAGAAACAGCTTGGCTTAAAACCTCCAGTTATTTTCCTGTGCTATATCTTTCATTCAAACAAGCTTCACTACTTTAAACATTCATTCATTCACATGTGCTTTAGCTTCAGCACACCTCCAGCTTGTTTGCCCTACAAAATGAGCATTGTATTTCTTCAGGCTCATTATCATAATATTCTACTTCCATCTCCTCTACAGATTCATTGCAGCAGTTCTCAGAGGGTACCTGGTCGTAGAGCTTACTACTCTGCTTCTGCAACAGTTCATTTAATCTTTCTAGCAATAGTTTCTTCTGCTCTATTTCTTCAGAGAGACTTAGATTAGGGAATGCAGACAAGCTATTCTCTCTACTTTTACAGCTTAGCTGGCTAGCCGAGTTATTTCCTCCAGTAGGAACTAACTCCTTCAACTTTCTCTTATGCAGGGACTCTGGAACATACACTTGCCTGAACTCTGGGCCTCTTAGTAGTCCCACTCCTTCCTGCTCAAAGCCATGCTGCCTTCTCTCTTCAGACGCTTGCCTTCCTTGTGGCAATTTCCCTTTTAGCTGTGTCTGCCTTGGACCCGTTGCTCCTAAATCCCACAGCTCGTCTCTGCTCTTAGTTCCAGCTCTGCTCGAGCCTCCCAAGGCTCCTCTGCTGCTTTCTGGAGCTCCTCTCGAGACTCCTTTCTTGGTTCTCCTCTCGGTTCCCTTCTCAGTTCTAACTGACTGCTCAAACTCAGCAGTTTTAAACTGCTCTTTCCTAGGGACCACATCCTTCTCCCAGCACACGTGGGAGCTGCTAGGATTCCACCTAGCTCTGACGTGCTGACGGGGCGGGGCTTGATGCTGGCTGTACTCTGACTCAGAGTTTCTTGGTTACTAGGGAAACCCTGAATGCTAGCATTTTTTAAGGAACAGGGTTCACTTTTCTGCCATTCCCTTTCCTCTGAACTGCCTTCGTCATCACAATATAGTGTCACTCCTCCTCCCCTTCTTCCTACCCTGTCCTTTCTGAATAAAGTATAACCTGGTATAGTTACATCCCAGTCATGGTTTTCTGTGAACCATATTTCTGTAACTGCCACTAAATCCAAGTCAGCTTCTCCCATTAAAGCTTCAACATCTGGGATCTTATTTCCCATGCTACGAGCATTTATACACACCATTTTCCATATGCTGTCCCTTTTACCTATTTCCATAAAGGTATTGAATGTTGCACTTACCTGGGGGCTTTCACTTACCTGGGGGCTTTCTTCTCCCATCCCCAACGAATCTAGTTTAAAGCCCTCTTCAGTAGACCTTTCTTGGACAGATGGATGCCATCTCTGCTCTGCAACCCTTGGAACAGCATCCCATGGTCCTGGAAACCTCTTGTTTCACTGGGAGCTCGGTATTGTGAATGGTGAGTGATTGGGGGGGCAGTAAAGTTTTGATTTCTTGAAGTATATAAAACTTCAGTTTTCTTGACATTAACGCTGTTGGAGTTTAGCCAGGATTCAGCATCTTTGATGCAGTCTGCCAGGTTGTGGTAGGTGAGGTTTGTTATATATATATATATATATATATATATATATATATATATATATATATATATATATATATATATATATATATATATATATATATATATATATATATATATATATATATATATATATATAAACAAACCTCACCTATAACAAACCTCACCTACCACAACCTGGCAGACTGCATCAAAGATGCTGAATCCTGGCTAATCTCCAACAGCGTTAATGTCAAGAAAACTGAAGTTTTATATACTTCAAGAAATCAAAACTTTACCGCCCCCCCAATCACTCACCATTCACAATACCGAGCTCCCAGGTTGCTGTCCTCTAGTGGGATTTGAACCCCGGACCGGGTATATATAGTGGGAGGAGTAGCCTAGTGGTTGGGGCAAGGTACTTCAGGCCAGAAGGTCAGGGGTTCAAATCCCACTAGAGGACAGCAACCTTGGGCCGGAAGGACTGGGGTTTCTAGTCCCACAAATGCTCCTTGTGGTCTTGGCAAGCCACTTAACCCTCCATTGCCCATGTTCCCTGTAAGTATTAGTGTATGTGTCTCATATCCCCGCGTGTTAAATGTATCCCCCAATTGTGTTGTGACCGCTTTGATTGAAGGATAAGGTGGTATACAAAACTGTCTAAATAAATAAATAAAATATCAATGGGAAGGTATAACATGATTTTGTCTGCTATATGAAATATCCTATGTTGAATTTTCTAAATATGGTGGTGATTGGTTGAAGGTATAGGTTGAATAATAGGGCTGAGAGGGCAGAACCTTGTGGTATTTATTTATTTATTTTATTTATTTACTAGCTTTTATATACCACACTATTTAGTATCAGCACAGTTTACAAGAAACGAGAATAGTCAAGCAACAAGGAAGTAGCTGAAAAAGTGAAGAAAAAGAGGGAGGCCTTCATGAAATACAAGAGATCACAGAGAGCAGAAGACAAGCATCTGTATTTGGAAAAACTTAGAGAAGCTAGCAAAGTAGTCAAGAAGGCAAAGATTCAAAAGGAGGAGGAAATAGCCAATGCAATAAAATGGGGGGATAAGACATTTTTCAGATATATTAGTGAGAAGAGAAAGAGCAAAAGTGGTATTGTCAGACTCAAGGGTGCAGGGGGGGAATATGTAGAAGCTGATAAGGATAAAGCGGAATTGCTTAACAAATATTTTTGTTCTGTGTTCACAGATGAAGAACCAGGAGCAGGACCTCAGAAAACACCCACAAATAAGAACAGAAGCGAGGGACATCTTGAACTATTTTCAGAAGACTGTGTTCGTGAGAAACTAGCTCAACTTAAAGTAGACAAAGCGATGGGACCGGATGGGATACACCCTAGAATACTGAGGGAACTTGGGGACGTTCTAGCAGCTCCACTGACTGACCTTTTCAATGCCTCGTTGGAGTCAGGAGTGGTGCCAAAGGACTGGAGAGAGGCTCATGTGGTGCCTTTACACAAAAGCGGAAGTAAGGATGTGGTTGAAAAACTACAGGCCGGTTAGTTTAACTTCGGTGGTGAGTAAATTATTGGAAACGCTGCTGAAAGAGAAAATAGTGAGGTTTCTGGAGTCCAGCGGATTACAGGATCCGAGGCAGCATGGATTCACCAGAGGCAGGTCTTGTCAGACAAATCTGATTGATTTTTTTGACTGGGTGACCAGGGAGTTGGACCGAGGGAGAGCTCTAGATGTGGTGTATTTAGATTTCCGTAAAGCCTTTGACACTGTTCCTCACAGGCGACTTATAAACAAACTGAGCACCCTAGGGATGGACCCTAAAGTTACTGCTTGGGTTAGAAATTGGTTGGGTGGGAGGCGACAAAGAGTACAAGTAAATGGAGCTCACTCTGAGGAGAAGGATGTTACCAGTGGTGTGCCCCAGGGATCTGTCCTTGGTCCAATTCTTTTTAACATCTTTGTTAGTGATATAGCGGAAGGGCTGTCGGGTAAGGTTTGCCTCTTTGCGGATGATACCAAAATCTGCAATAGAGTAGACACCCAGGAAGGGGTAGATAACATGAGGAGGGATCTAGCTAAGCTTGAAGAATGGTCTAGAATTTGGCAGCTGGGATTTAATGTTAAAAAATGTAAGGTCATGCATTTGGGCTGCAGCAATCCAAGGGAGCAATACAGTATAGGAGGTGAAGTACTTTTGTCCACTAAAGAAGAGCGGGACCTAGGCGTGGTTGTGTCTGATGATCTTAAAGTAGCTAAACAGGTGGAAAAGGCGACAGCAAAAGCTAGAAGGATGCTTGGGTGCATACGGAGAGGAATGGCTAGCAGAAAAAAGGAGGTGATAATGCCTCTGTATAAGTCTTTGGTGTGCGACCTCATTTGGAGTATGGTGTGCAATTCTGGAGACCGCACCTTCAAAAGGATGTGAACAGGATGGAGTCGGTGCAGAGGGTTGCTACCAAAATGATTAATGGGCTTCATTATAAAGCATATGAGGACAGACTTAAGGATCTTAATATGTACACCTTAGAGGAAAGGCGGGATAGAGGTGATATGATTGAGATGTTTAAATACCTCCGTGGCATAAATGTTCAGGGAGAGAGCCTCTTTCAATTGAAAGCAAGTTCTGCTACGAGGGGACATGGGATGAGGGTGAAGGGAGATAGATTCAGGAGTGATATGCGGAAATATATCTTTACGGAAAGAGTAGTGGATCCATGGAATAGTCTCCCAGTGGAGGTGGTAGAGATGAGGACAGTAACTGAATTCAAGAAAGCATGGGACCAACACAGAGGATCTCTAAAGGCAAAAAGTGAACTGTTGTAGTTGTTATGGAAGGACAGACTAGATAGGCCATGTGGTCTTTTTCTGTCGTCATATTTCTATGTTTCTATGTTTCTAACTTTACATAGAACAGGCATAAACATCAAAACAAGCAACTATATATAGAACAGGCATAAACAGCAAATCTAGTTAACAGAGGCAGGTAACTCTTACAATAAAATGCATCAATGAAAGAGATGGGGGGAGGGAGAGAAAGGGGTAGGGGAAGGGACAGGAGGATCGAGGGGGGGGGGGGAATAGGGTGAGGGTGGAGAACTAAGTACATATTCCTTGGTCCTGGGGAAAGGCAGCAGATGTATGTTGACCTACTTGTAGCAACCGGCCACAGATGTATATTTAAACCATTGAAGAATTGTTCCTCCTACTCCAATTTGGTCAAGTCTTGAGAGTAGTATATGGTTAACATTGTCAAATGCAGAGGCTATGTCTATAAAGATCAGTATGAATGCCTGTTTTGCGTCATCCATTCCGCGAATGAGTGTGTCGAATTATGCTGTTAAGAATGTTTCGACACCATGGAATGGGTGGAATCCATACTAGTGGACATCAAGGGGAGCGCTTATATCATTGAAATCTTGGAGTTGCAATTGGATAACCTTCTCAATAATTTTGGATACAATTGAAATGCTAGCTATGGGACTTTATGAGTTTGGATCATCTCTGTTGAGAGTTTTGTTCTTCAGAATGCACCAAAAAGTAGAGCGTTTAAGATCTTTTGACATGATTCCTTGGAGGAGGGATTGGTTTACTATATGGAGGAGGTGGAGTGCTAATTCTGTTTTTTTGCCTTAATCCAGGCAACGAGACAGGGGTCTAGGAGAGGAGTTGTTGTGTTAATCTTGTTTATAGTGTTTAGTAAAGGTTTCTGGTCTATTAGGTGGAAAATGTGCCATGAATTGGGGTTTATAGGAGGGTCTGAAGGGAGGGTAGTGAGGATGGAATTCATACTTTTTAGCTTGTTGGCATAGAAATTTGCTAGTATTTGAGGTTTGATGTCATTTTGTCAGGTTCGTTTGGGGTTAATGATTTGATAATTTGATAATTTCAGAGTTCTCTGGGATGGTTGATGGCTCAATTAAGGGTCTTAGTATATAATAGTCTTTCTTTGCTTTGTTAATTGCATCTTTATATGTATTAAGTGAAGTAAGATAGCATTGTCTATTTTCAAGAGTTTTAGTAGCTCTCCATTTATGTTCTAGTTTTCTTAGCTCTTGAGAGTACCAGTTTTTGTTTGGGTCTTGAGTGTAGGTTTGAGGGAGTTGCAGTTTTTTTATTGAGGTGTTCCAGATACTTAGTGAGACATTGAGCTCTGAAGGGCATATTACTAGTTGGGGTAAGATGTTTCCAAGAAGGTGTCTTTGTTGAAGTGGTTGAATTGTCTAGGTTGGGGTGAGGTGATGGGAGCAGGAGCTGTGGGAGTAGGGGGGGGGGGTTGTATAGGGATGTTGAAGGATACTAGGTAGTGGTTGGACCATGGGACTTGTGATGTAAAAGTGGGGGTATAAAGTGGGTATTTTGTAATTGAAATGAGGAGGAATACTATAGATCAAGGGAGTTTCCTTTTGTGTGTGGGGGGCAGTTTAAAATTTGCTGAAAGCCCATGTTGGCCATTGAGTCAAGGAAGGCAGTGGAATGCGTTATGTGTAGAGAGGGTAGGTTAAGGTCCCCCAATATGATGTGGGGATTCCTTTGGGAGGATGAGCAGGTGGATGCGAGGATTGATGTTAGATTGTTATGATTAGGTGAGGGGGGTCTATAGCACCATGTATTTATTTTCAATTTTAAGCATATCTATCCCATCTAGGTTGTTGCAGGAGGTGTAGGTGACTCTGAGTTCAGTTTTGCTTAATTTAAGGACACCACTTCCTCTCTTGGAGTCTCTGGGATAGTTGAAGAGGTTAAAGCCATTTAGGTTTAGTTGGTTCAATAATACATTATCTGCGGTGGAAAGCCAGGTCTCCGTGATACAGAATGCATCAGGTCTTTCATCTTTGACCAAATCTATGATAACTGGGATTTTATTTCTTATAGATCTGGCATTTATGAGGATGCATTTTATTGGTGTAAGTGTGTTTGCTGTGTTTTGTGGACAATTTATCGGTAAGGGGTTGATATGGATTAATCTATAGCAGTCCTGTTATGACCTGTGTGGGGTCAGTTAGAGAAAGTATTTTTATAAAGGTGTAGGTTAGTGCAATGTCTGGTTTGACTGTGAATGATGGGGATAGGACCAATTAGATTTGTATCTAGCAGTAGGGATTGGGTATTTGTGACCAGTAAGGATAGGGGGAGTAGGTTTAGAATGCAGAAGAAGGCCTTGTTGATTTCCAAGGTTTTATGTGGTACGATAACAGTTGTTACTAAATTTAAGATAATGTTGTACAAGAGGTCGGGGGAAGAGAGGGTGTGTGAGGCATGCGGTGGAGGAGTATGGAATAAAGTAGGAAGCACCACAGTGCAATGAAAAGTTGTGTGGTTGCAAACAATGTATCAAGAATTGCTGGGTTAAGTTATATGGAACAACAACAGTTCAGAGACAAAGTATTATGAAATACAATGGAATGTATAGATAGAATAGGCAATTCAAGAGAGATGACCTACAACAGTGTGAAATAATGGATTTGTACAGAGATGTTGGTTAATCTTCTATTGTTGAACAGCTGGAAGAGGTTAGATTACACAGTCTAAAAAGGTTTATGCCTATGTTTGTGGTTTGTGAAGAGCAGCTTTGTAGAGTTTATGTGTTGCGGCGTGGGCTTGCTATTTGCTGAGTTGTAATACAGACACATTGGACTAACCTTGGTTTTTAGTGACCTTTGACCGTTATTACGATCCTTGCCAGCGTTTCCCGCTTAAGGGTAATACCAAAGGCATGGACACACCTGATGGCGCCTTTTTTTAAGTAGTTGAGCATGCTGTGCAGGAAAAATCCCTGATTGGCTTGGGATGGCAAACAGGAGGAGTTCAGACCTCCTGCTTGCAGTCTTGACCCAATCGGGGTGAAGCGGAGGAAGAGACACACTTGTGATGGCGCCTTCCTTTAAGTAGTTGAGCAGGCTGTGTAGGAAGAGTCCCCAATTGACTTGGGATGGCGATCGTGAAAAGTTCAGACCTCCTTTTTGCAGTCTTGACCCAATCGGGGTGAAGCAGATGAAGAGACATGCTTGTGATGGCACCTTCCTTTAAGTAGTTGAGCAGGCTGTGCAGGAACGGCAGACTAGATAAGCCATGTGGTCTTTTTCTGCCATCATGTTTCTATGTTTCTATATGTTTCTATTTTTAATCAAAGATATTTGCAGTATTGCTTAAAAGGAGAAGTACTACTAATAGGTGATTTCAATATGCTGGATGCTGCTAGGGACATCCCTGCTATAGTGTCATATAGAAGTAAGGAGATCTTGGATTCTCTACAGGGAGAATTACTCCAACAACTGGTAACAGAACCCACAAAGTAGGAGGTCATACTGGACCTGGTGCTTACAAATGGGAAGAGTGTTTTTATTTATTTATTTATTTATTTATTTAACATTTCTTATATACCGCCTTTCATGATATCAAGGCGGTTTACATTGAACAAACTGAAATTACATTGAACAGGGCATTATAACTTGGAGATAACTATTTTACAGGGAACATGGGCTCTGGAGGGTTAAGTGGCTTGCCCAAGACCACAAGGAGCACCTGTGGGACTAGAAACCCCAGTCCTTCCAGCCCAAGGTTACTGTCCTCTAGTGGGATTTGAACTCCTGACCCTCCAGCCTGAAGTACCTTGCCCCAACCACTAGGCCACTCCTCAACTTTTGTGTTGTTATATTGGGTGAAAATCGAACATACAATAATCACCAGATGATGTGGCATTAAAAAGTAAAACTAAGTTTGCCAAGATGGGATGAACACTTCAAGGAGTCGTTAACTGGATGGGAATAGCTGGGGGGATATAGAAAAGCATTGGGCAAAACTGAAAGGGAATATTTTAATGGCAACAAGCCTTTTTGTGAGGAAAGTAAATAAATGTAAAAGGAAAAGGAGGCCATTATGATTCTCAAAAGAGGTAGCTGTCAAGGTGAGGAATAAGAGACTGACCTTCATAAAATACAAGAGATCACGGAAAGAGGAAGACAAGAATTAATATCTGGAAAAGCTAAAACAAGCTAGGAAAGTAGTCAGGAAAAATAGCAGTAAAATGGGTGTGGGGAGGGGTCAAACATTTTTCAGATATGTTAGTGAGAAGAGGAAGTGCAAAAGCGATATTGTCAGAATGAAGGGTGAAGGTCTACATCTGAATTCAAGAAAGCATGGGACAAACACAGATCTCTGAAGGAAAAAGGGACTACAGAGCTCAGTAGCTGATATAGAAGGGCAGACTGGAGAGACGATATGGTCTATATCTGCCATCATTTTTCTGTTTCATTCTAGGTGCAATTGCTGCTGGATTTGTCCTAGTAATTTATAGGTGCCTATGTGTCTTTATAAAATAGGCTAAAATTATGCACCTTCTCTACTTCCATATTTAGACATCTTGTTATAAAATTACCCTTTCTATACTTAGGGGTCTATTCTGAGCCACAAATAGTGGGGATGTGCACCCTGCCTGGACGTACATGCCTGCTATTCATCCCCCTTGCTATCATCGACAAGGCTTCCTGTATGAACAGCGGACTTGTACAGGGAGCTTTAGACGGGGGTGTGAGGGAGAGGACAGAAGGCAGAGCAAGGGCAGTGCGTGGGCAGGCCATCACCCTAGATGTATTGGGGCAGATTCTGAGATCGGCCCTGTACGTCTAGTGTATGTCGGTTAGACAGGGGCATATTCCACCTCAGAAATGGAATAAGTCCCCTTGGATGCAGTGTAGTGGTGGTGGCCAGCAGGGACAAGATCGAGAAGTGTAGAGATCCTGGCCGCTGTATGCCCCGATTCTGCCCGCCCCACAAGAGGCTAGAAGTCCAGTTGTGAATAGGCCTCTTATTGTATTTGATTAACAATCCCTCGACAACCCCATTAGGGTGGTGTGCAATACCAAATGCAAATCTAAATCTAAAACAGATAAAAGCAATTAAAAATCATATGCACCAAGACCATAATTTAGAAGTTGAGAAGTGTTCACTCATAAGTGTGACAAAATGATGCATTTCCCCTTCCCTTGTTAGTAAACTGAAACATGTCTGTGGAGAAGAGTGCAAGACAAGATATAGTGTGTCTTCTTAAGGTAGCAGAGAGGTGAGTAGCTGTATAAGGCATTTTTATAGCAGTTCCCTTTTGTAGAAGGACTACAAAAGGGGACTGCTACTTCTGGAGAGATATCTGCAATAGTGAGTATTTACTTCTGGGAATTTTTCTGAAGGGAATTATTTGGTTTAAAGCTGATTAATCTGTGAACCCAGTGTATATGTTAAATCAGTTGGGGCCTAGTAGCAGCAGTTTATGTTTTAATATAAAACATAGAATAGAGCTTTCTGGTTAAATTTAGAACCCAGCAGAGAGCTTGTAGTTTAAATTTAATACTCACTCAGGGCCTAGTAGCAGCAAAGTGCTTTTAGTTTAAATTTAAAATACAGAAGAGAGCTTTCTGGTTTAATTTAGAGCCCAGCAGAGAGCTTCTAGTTTAAATTTCATACTAAGTCAGAGCCTAGCAGCAGCAAAGAGCTTTAATTTAAATCAGATCAGAATATAACTTAGCATAAAAGGCAAAACAGGGTCAGTATTCTTTGAGCAATAAATAAATTATTCTAGAGACCTTTATAAAGAGGCCTTCTACCTAGGGGGCAAGAGACCTGCGAAACCTTTTAAATAGGTGTTAAAGCCAGGTGGCAGGTCAAAAGGCCATTTTGAAAGACTCCTTCTATCCAAACAAGGACTGTTAATCACCCAGGAAGCTGGTCACAGCTTACCTCAGAAGCACAGGCATAAATAGTTCAAACAGAGTTCTGTGATCCTCAGTCTTAAAGAACTACAAAAGGAGACTGCTACTTCTGGAGAGAGATCTGCAATAGTGAGTATTTACTTCTGGGAATTCTTCTGAAGAGAATTATTTGGATTAAAGCTGATTAATCTGTGAACCCAGTGTATTTGTTAAATCAGTCGGGGCCTAGTAGCAACAGTTTGTTTTAATATAAAACATAGAAGAGAGATTTCTTTTTAAATTTAGAACCTAGCAGAGAGCTTCTAGTTTAAATTTCATACTAAGTCAGAGCCTAGCAGTAGCAAAGAGTTAATCACCCAGGAAGTTGGTCACAGCTTACCTCAGAAGCACAGGCATACATAGTTCAAACAGAGTTCTGTGATCCTCAGTCTTGAAGGACTACAAAAGGGGATTGCTACTTCTGGAAAGATATCTGCAATAGTGAGTATATACTTCTGGGAATTTTTCTGAAGGGAATTATTCAGCTTAAAGCTGATTAATCTGTGAACCCAGTGTATTTGTTAAATCAGTCAGGGCCTAGTAGCAGCAGTTTAAATTTAAAACACAGAAGAGAGCTTTCTGGTTAAATTTAGAACCCAGAAGAGAGCTTCAAGTTTAAATTTCATACTAAGTCAGAGTCTAGCAGCAGCAAAGAGCTTTCATCTAAATCAAATCAGAATATAACTTAGCATAAAAGGCAAAACAGGGTCAGTATTCTTTCAGCAAAAAAAAAGAATTCTTCTAGAGACCTTTACAAAGAGGCCTTCTACCTAGGGGGCAAGAGACCTGTAAAACCTTTTAAATAGGTGTTAAAGCCAGGAGTCAGGTCAAAAGGCCATTTTGACAGACTCCTTCTATCCAAGCTAGGACTGTTAATCACCCAGGCAGTTGATCACAGCTTACCTTAGAAGCACAGGACAGGGAACTGTGTAACAGCCCTCTTTTAATAAGTCTTATTTCCCTCCCTCCCTCCCCAACATCCACCCACCCCTGGGATAATTGTAGCTTTATAGGTACATACACATCTTAAAGGAAAGGAGCAGCTCTCAGGTACAGCTCTTTATCCAAATCAGTCATACATTAAGGATCTGTGATTAATTAAGCTTCAGGTGAACAAGGTATATTAAACATATTAGGTACACTTTTAATAGTATAAGTATCCACAGCAACCCTTAGTAAGTAAAGAACTTAAAGATATAAACACAAGCTTAAAACTAAGATGCAGACAGCAGTCCAGCAGCGAGATGGGGGCTTTCCAGTCTTTTGCAATGAGTGTCACATGTATGATTTTCTCCCAGTTGGTGAGAGGTATTACGTGTGCACTAGGTGCAAGGAGCTCTTTTCTCTCAGGGAACAAGTCTATTCTCTAGAGGCTAGGGTAGCAGACTTGGAAGACATAAGAAAGGCAGAGAGGTACATAGACGAGACCGACAGGAATATAGTTCTGAAGTCCCACCTCTAGTCTGGCAGCACCCCTGTTACCATGGAGGAGAGAGGTCACGTGACAGGAGAGCATCACCCTGATGTTGCAGGAAGTGATCCTATAACTAGGACCTGTCCTCCAGGTGATGTAAAATCCTCTCAAACTTAGGAAGTTTCTCCAGGGCCATGTGCCCATGAGGGAAGGGTTAGGACATCCATTATAGTTGGTGAGTCGATCATTAGGCATGTAGATAGCCTGGTGGCTGGTGGACATGAAGATTGCCTGGTAACATGCCTGCCTGGTGTGAAGGTAGCAGACCTCACGCGCCACCTAGAAACGGACATAGATAGTGCTGGGGAGGAGTCTGCTGTCTTGGTACATGTCGGTAGCAATGACATAGCAAAATGTAGTAAGGAGGTTCTGGAGGCTAAATTTAGGCTTTTAGGTATGAAGTTGAAATCCAGAACTTCCAGGGTAGCGTTCTCCGAAATGCATCCCATTCCACGCACAGGACTCAAAAGGCAGGCAGAGCTCCTGAGTCTCAATGCGTGGATGAGACGATGGTGCAAGGATGAGGGTTTTGGATTTGTTAGGAACTTGGGAACATTCTGGGGAAAGGAGGGGCTCTTCTGAAGGGATGGGCTTCACCTTAACCGGGATAGAACCTGGCTGCTAGAGGACAGCAACCTTGGGCCAGAAGGACTGGGGTTTCTAGTCCCACAGGTGCTCCTTGTGGTCTTGGGCAAGCCACTTAACCCTCCATAGCCCATGTTCCCTGTAAAATAGTTATCTCCAAGTTATAATGCCCTGTTCAATGTAATTTCAGTTTGTTCAATGTAAACCGCCTTGATATCATGAAAGGCGGTATATAAGAAATGTTAAATAAATAAATAAATAAAATTAACCTTTAAAAGGAGATAGAGCAGCTTTTAAACTAGATAATAGGGGAAAGCCGACAGTCGCCCAACAGCGCATCGTTCAGAACAATGTATCCTTGAAGGATACTACCAAAAGCAGAGAGGTTCCAAAAAAAGAGTAAAGTAGCCCAAATGCCCTTGAGTATGGCGCCGACAGAGCTTAAAGATTCCAAGTTACCCATGCCTACCAATAGCCAGATTAATATGAATAAAATACAGTCTCTAAAATTCTTGTATGCAAATGTTAGAAGTCTAAAAAATATGATGGGAGAGTTAGAACATATAGCACTAAATGAGAGGTTAGATATGATTGAAATCTCAGAGACATGGTGGAAGGAGGACAACCAGTGGGACACTGTGATACCTGGGTACAAACTATATCGTAAAGATAGAGCTGATCAAATTGGTGGAGGGGTTGCGCTCTGTGTTAGAGAGGGCATTGAGTCACAAAGGATTAAAGTTTTGCAGGAAACAAAATTTGCTGTACAATCTCTATGGATTGACATTCCATGTAAAAAGGGGAAGGCGATGGCAGTGGGGGTGTACTATCGATCGCTTGGCCAGAATGGACAAATGGATGATGAAATGTTCAAAGAAATCAGGGAAGCTAACAAAAGTTACAGCACAGTAATAATAATGTGTGATTTCAATTACCTCGGTATTGACTGGGTCAGTGTCACGGCAGGACATGCTAGGGTGATAAAATTTCTAGATGAAATAAATGATTGCTTCTTGGAGCAGCTGGTTCATGAACTGACCAGAGGGGAAGCCAATATGGACTTAGTCCTTAGTGGAACACCAGATCTGGTGCAAGAGGTGAGGGTGTTAGGGCCACTTGGCTATAGTGATCATAACATGATCGCGTTTGATTTAATTAGTGGAGGAGGGATGGTAAGGAAATCCACAATACTACCTTTTAACTTTCGAAAGGGAGACAATGATACAATGAGGAAAAAAGTTAAGAAAAAACTAAAAGGAGCAGTTGCAAAGATTAAAGACTTACATCAAGCTTGGGTATTGTTGAAAATTACTATCTTGAAAGCCCAGACCAGCTATATTCCACGCTTTAAGAAAAGTGGAAGGAAGTCCAAAAAACTGCCAGCATGGTTTAAAGGTGAGGTCAGAGAGGCTGTTGTTGCCAAAAAAGCATCTTTCAGGAAATGGAAAAAACAGCCAAATGACGAAAACTGGAAACAGCACAAGCACTGGCAAGTTAAATGTAAGGCATTGATAAGGCAGGCAAAGGGAAAATTTGAGAAGAAGCTTGCTGCGGAAGCAAAAACGCGTAATAAAGACTTTTTCAAGTACATTCGTAGCAAAAAACCTGTGAGAGTCAGTTGGTCCATTAGATGATAAAAGGGTTAAAGGGGCACTAAGAGGTGATAAGGCGATAGCGGAAAGACTGAATGAATTCTTTGCTTCGGTCTTTACTGAGGAAGATATAGAGATGTTACCCTTGACAGAAGTGGTATTTAAAAGTGCGGAAGAATTGAAGGAAATATTGATACATCGGGAAGATGTATTACAACTATTTGATAAACTAAAGAGTAGCAAATCACGTGGCCCGGATGATATACATCCAAGGGTGTTGAAAGAACTGAAATATGAGATTGCAGACCTGCTATTAGTAATCTGTGAACTATCATTAAAATCATCTGTAATACCTGAAGATTGGAGGATGGCCAACATAACGCCAATTTTTAAAAAGGGTTCTAGGGGTGATCCAGGAAACTGCTTTTTGACATATTCATAAATGACCTGGAAAAGGGAATAATGGGTGAGGTTATCAAATTTGCAGATGACACAAAACTATTTAAAGTTGTTAAAACCCATGAGGATTGTGGAAAATTGCAAGATGATCTTGATAAATTGGAAGATTGGGCATCAAAATGGAAGATGAAATTTAACGTGGACAAGTGCAAAGTTATGCACCTAGGGAAGAACAACCCAAACTATGCTTACACAATGCAAGGTTCCACATTAGGAACCACCATACAGGAAAAAGATTTAGGTGTCATTGTGGATAACATGTTAAAACCCTCCGCCCATTGTGCAGTGGCAGCGAAGAGGGCTAATAGAATGCTAGGTTTCATAAGGAAAGGAATGGAAAATAAATCAAAGGATATTATAATGCCTCTGTATCGTTCCATGGTGCGACCGCACCTTGAATATTGTGTGCAATTCTGGTCGCAGTATCTTAAAAAGGATATAGCGTTATTAGGAAAGGTTCAGAGAAGAGCCACCAAAATGGTAAAGGGGATGGAAGGATACCCCTATGAAGAAAGGCTAAAAAGGCTAGGGCTCTTTAACCTGGAAAAGAGACAGCTGAGGGGAGATATGATAGAAGTCTATAAATTAATGAATGGAGTGGAACGGGTAAACGTAGATCGATTGTTTACGTTATCAGAATATAGCAAGACTAGGGGACATGCAATGAAGCTACAGGGTAAACTATTTAAGACAAATAAGAGAAAATATTTTTTAACTCAACGTGTAATCATACTCTGGAATTTGTTACTGGAGGATGTAGTAAAGGCTGTTAGTGTAGGTGGGTTTAAAAAAGGTTTGGACAAGTTCCTAGAGGAAAGGTCCATAAACCATTATTAAAAAGGGACCCAGGATATCAGTGTTTGACCCAATACAAGCATTGTGGAACTTGTGTCTTTTGGGGAAACTGCTAGGTACGAATGACATAGATTGGCCACTGTTGGAAACGGGATACTCGGCTTGATGGACGTTGGTCTGACCCAGTATGGCATTTCTTATGTTCTTAGTGATATCTATATATTGGTCTATCTTGAGATGGTATGTATCTCTGTGTGTGTGCATGTGTGTGTAGTGTGAGTGTGGGCTGCCTGTCTCTGTGTGTGTGGTATAGAAGTAGGGTGCCTGTGTATGGATGGCGATGGGGTGGCTGTGTGTGAGGGGGAGCTATGTGTGAGGGGGAGATATGTGTGGGAGGGTAAGGGGGTGGGGTGCCTGTGTGTGTTCTGTATGTGTGTGTGTGTGTGTGTGTGTGTGTATGTGTGTGTGTGTATGTGTGTGGTATGATGTGGGGATGGGGTGCCTCTCTGTATATGTGTGGTGTGAGAAGATGTGTGTGTGGCGATGGGATTCCTATGTGTGTGGGGGGTGAGGGAGTAGAGTGTCTGTTGGAGGGATGGGGTGCATGTGTGTGTGATATGGGAGGGGGATTTGAGGGGGTGGGCTGCCTGTGTGGGGGGGTTGGTGTGTGTGTGGAATACCTGTGTATGTGTGTTTGCGGGGATGGAATGGCCGCGTGTGTGTGGGGCAGAATAAGGGGGTAGGGAGCGTCTGTGTGGGGAGGGATGGGGTGCCTGGTGTGAGGATGGGGCGTGCACGTGTGTGTGTGTGTGTGCGTGCGTGTGTGTGTGTGTGTGTGTGTGTATTTGTTTGAGGGGGCGGGGTACCTGTGTATGTGGTGTGGGGATGGGATGACTGCTTGTGAGTATGTGCATGGTGTGAAGGAGTGGGTGTATATGTGAATGTGGGTATGGGGTGCCTGTATCTATGGTGGATTGTGAGGTGGTAAGAGGCGTGGGAGGAGATGAGGCGAGTGTATGTGTGGTGTGGGATGGGGTGCCTGTGTGTGTGTGAGGGGGGGTTGAGGAGGTAGGGTGTCTTTTTCCAAGTTGAAGAGCCCTAACCTTCTAAGCCTTTTCTTATAGGGGCATCCTTTCATCTCTTTTACCATTTTGGTAGTTCTTCTCTGCACCTTTTTTAACTCTGCTCTATCATTTTTAAGATATGGTGACTAGAATTGCACACAACATTCGATGTGCGGTCCTTTGTTTTATTCTCCATTCCTTTCCTTATGATCCCTAACATGTTATTTGCTTTTTGGGCTGCACCTGAACACTAGGCAGAAGGTTTCAATGTCTTATCCACTATGACGCCTAAATCCTTTTCCTGGGTGGTGCTTCTTAATGTGGAGCCTTGCATTGTGTAACTGTAGTTTTAGTTGTTCTTCCCTAAGTGGATAACTTTGCACTGGTCCACATTACATTTCAATCGCCATTTTGACACCCAGTCTTGCATTTTATCAAGGTCCCCTTGTGTTTTAACAACTTTGAAATTTTACATCAGAAACATCCAGATAATGCAGAGAAGATGGTGAATTAAGTGACTGGCCTACGCTGGGATTTGAACCCTGGTCATCCTGCTCCTAACCCACTACTCTAACAATTCGGCAATCAGATGCCTCATGTTCATTGACTATAGAATAAATTAAGCATATTGAAATTTCACTTCTGTTTGTAGTCCGGTATTACCTCTTGCAATGGGCAGAGCTTTCTCCCTCTTGCAAGTTACAAGTACTTTAAGAAATAGAAATCCAGCAGAAACACAGAGTTCATGTAGACTGGTCTGTCTGCAGGACTGCACAGGGAACATAGAAGGACCAATGCACAGGGAACGTAGGAGGACCAATGCACATGGAACGTAGGAGGACCAATGCACAGGGAACGTAGGAGGACCAATGCACACAGAATGTAGGAGGACAAATGCACAGGGAACGTAGGAAGACCAATGCACACGGAACGTAGGAGGACCAATGCACAGGGAACATAGGAGGACCAATGCACAGGGAATATAGGAGGACCAATGCACACGGAACATAGGAGGACTAATGCACAGACAGCATAGGAGGATCACATGCACAGGGAACATAGGAGGACCAATGCACATGGAACGTAGGAGGACCAATGCACACGGAACGCAGGAGGACCAATGCACATGGAATGTAGGAGTACCAATGCACAGGGAACATAGGAGGACCAATGCACAGGGAACATAGGAGGACCAATGCACACGGAACATAGGAGGACCAATGCACATGGAACGTAGGAGGACCAATGCACAGGGAACATAGGAGGACCAATGCACAGGGAACGTAGGAGGACCAATGCACACGGAACATAGGAGGACCAATGCACAGGGAACGTAGGAGGACCAATGCACAGGGAACGTAGGAGGACCAATGCACAGGGAACATAGGAGGACCAATGCTCCAGCAGCAGGTTTGTGGCCCGGCATAGGAAGGGAAAGTTATTGAGTATGACCTAAGGAGGGAATCTTATATGCTTCTCTGGTGCAGTGCGAAAAATGAAGATGACAAAACTAGCTTGGCTGGGGAGTAATCTTTGCCAGCAGTCGCACTCTATGACTAGCCGCTGGGACCCATCCTTAACATGCAGATGGCTATAAAGACTGGATGGGCTAGCTGCTCTTATTCTCAAAGGACTAATTGGTCTTTTTTTTATATTACTGTGGAATGGGTGGCTTAGGTAATGACAAAAAAAGAAACAGTTGGTTTAAGGGATTGGTCCAGGAATACAGAGTCTTCTTCACATAGACTTCAAATAGTCCACCAGTGACAAAATATTTGTAGATTTCATTTCTCTTTGGCTGATGTTATGACATCTGCTCAGTTTCATTTCTCCTGTTCTCAGGATCCTTACAGGAAGTCAGTATTAAGCATATTTCATTTCAACAGCCCAGAGGCACCAGCTAGCAAATCCTGCTTTGTTTCCCAGGCTGTCACCACAAAAAAAATGAACGAATAATCCAGTCCTGGTGAAAATCCTTTGCATGCATGGGCTTGTCGCCCTGGTTTTCTTAGAAAAGGTTGTGTACTGTTCACATCAGCTCTTGCCTTTAAATTTAAAGAGCAACTTTCAAGGTGACTGGCATAGATAAAAATATTTTTATACCTGTTAATTTATCCCTTCTTCAATGTGGCTAAAGGTTTGTTCTGTTGAATTACATTTATGCTCCACCTTTTTAATTCTAAATTTCTTATAATTTTGAAAACACATTTCATAAAAATACAGTATAATAACTGAACAATAATAAACATTCAAAATCCTATCGTGCTGTTAGACCTCGCGTCCTATTCTGAGTGGAGAGAAAGACCTACAGTGACAGAGAAAAAAGCATCCGTTTAAAAAACAGCCTGCACCCAATACACAAATACAAAGACCCTCTCCACCCACAAAGGTCATTTTCCTCACAGCTCCCAAATGAATTCCTAAAACCACCAAAATTTACCATATCCAATGCCAGTCCGAAAGATGGGGGGGAAATGTTTTCTTATTCAAACTCTCCCCTACAAAAGAACCCTTTTATCAAAGTGTGCCAAGCAGTTAAGGTGTGCTTGGGCCTGCGGTAGCTGTTACCGTGACAGTTGCAGCATGCTGATTCGCACATTATCTGCCATTCATGCATTGGAGAGCTGAACGGGTGAGATAAAGGCGGAAAGCAGGCAGGGTGAACACTGCATGCTGTCAATGTTGTCAACTGTACAGATGCACCTAATGCCACCACAATAAGTGGACTTAGGTGCATCCATAATACTTGTGCCATGGGTTAGGATGTGCATCCCCACGTTACCTGCCAGGAACATTCTGGTCACACCCGCGACAGTTACCGTGGAGGCTCTGCAATTTATGCATGTTAGTTTTTGCACTAAATGCACAGTAGGTGCAGAACCTAATGTGCTTTCGTAAAAGGGCCCAACGTGTAATGTTGATCACCATATGGCATGATTAGGACATTTGGAACATAATTCTATTACATCGATGCCCAACCTGTGGAAATGTTTAAATCAGAGACGGACTCGATTTAAGCACGATGCCACATTCACGGGGCTAGACGTGCCCAAGGTTCTGGAATCGGCACCTGTGCATACATCAATCTCACAGGACACAGGTAGATGCTGCCATTGGATTTGGACGTGTCGGTGCTCACCGTATTCTGTGAAGTTATACGTCTCTGCTCCTACATGCCTCCGAGGTACCAGTGACAGCCATACCTCCTCTGTAAAACATGCATCTCCTATCCTGCTGTGTTCACTGACAGTAGTTTGCTGATGAAAAACAGACATAAAAACCAATGAGAAATGACAGCTGATGCAAACTAGACTACATAGTAGTCTTTTGACATGCCTACAAACGTGCTGTTAGCACATTGCACCCTAATATGGTATAAGGGAATATAAAAATGACCAGGTAGGTCATTGCATATCTTGCAGCCAAAACAACCCCTTACGGATGGAGTCTATGAAACATAGACCAAGTTCAGGGCTGGGCCAATGGTTTCTGCTACCCTAGGTGACTGCCTAGGTTTGCCGAGTAGACATGCCAGTCCTGACCAAATTAACTGCAACTCTATATCATCATCCTGCAATGTTTCTAATCTTTCCAATTCCAACATACAGTATACAAAGTTAGAATCCCCAAATGTACACTATTGCATTAGCCCCATAGTTACAACATATCTGATATGCTGTGATTTATTATAGAAAAGTCTTTTTCAGGCACACTTACATACAATTCTTACTGCACCATTTCCTTTTTTCATAACGTAGAAATTGTTACTGTCCTCTAGATTTGCTCATTTACCACTAGCGGCAGATGTCAGCATAGCCAGAATAATCACCATTGCACATCTGCATATTTCTGTAGGGGTGATTAATAATGTGGCTTTACCATACAACTTTCTTCACTTCTGCATTCTGTTCTTTACAACTGCATCTTGTGCTCTTCCATACTACAGACACACCAGTTCACCACATACTTGTCACACCCAGTCATCAATATGGGAAGCAGTGAGGTGCAGAGCAGAAAATACTGTCTTCTAAATCCTGGCCTTATTCCACTGTTCCCTCCAGTAGCTTTCTGATGAGCACTGTGGTGCTTTGGCTTAAGAGATGTTGAACACCCCTCCTCTGATGCAGATATTCAGTACTAACAGGCCTCATGCAGAATGCAGACATGCCCTTACCAAGTATAGAATATGCAACTATAGTAACATAGGGGTCTGTTTACTAAAAGGCCGGTGGTGTGCGGTCCGCGGTACCGAGCGGGTGCCGTATAAGGAGTGGGCGTTCCGTCGTGAAGAACAGAAGCTGTGATTGACAGATGCGCTAAGGTGCGCGGCGCCCGTGTGGTTAGTGCCCTGTGACATTACGGAGTTTGATCTGTGCACATGGTTCACACTGCTCACGGTTTTTGGGCTTCCACTATTGTGCTGCACATTGCTGACGGAAACGGTTTCTTTTCCCTGCACAGCACCTCTAACGCGAGTGTTTCACTGGCGTTATATTTCTTTGCAGATTCGGGCACGCTCCTGTGCGGCGTGTCTCTCCCCTCCCACATTCCGCCCACTGACCCCGTCTCTCCGCCCCTAGGGGGCCTTCCTCCGCCTTCATTTCGCCTTTGCACGCCTCTTTCGCACATTACCGCCCCGCAAATGTGCGCGTTGTCGGCGCACGCTTGCGGGACCCGTTAATGTGCCGCGCACTCGTACGGGGCGCTTAAGAGCACTTAAATACATCTTTTAGAGCGCTCATGTGCGCCCCGTACAAGTGCGCCGTTTAGTAAACAGACCCCATAGTATACAATGGCGGATAAAGACTAGTATGGTCCATTTTCTTTGCTCGGTATAATGGCTAGAGTGGTTGTGCCCACCACATCATGCAGATCACCCCTCTCTATGCCTTTTTTTAGGGTTGTACCCACTGCTCCATGCAGATCACATAAGAACATAAGAACATAAGATGTGCCATACTGGGTCAGACCAAGGTCCATCAAGCCCAGTATCCTGTTTCCAACAGTGGCCAATCTAGGTCACAAGTACCTAGCAGTTTCCCCAAAAGACACATGATCCACAATGCTGAGGCAAGCAGTGGGATTTCCTGGGACCCATTTAATAATGGTTTATAGACATTTCCTCCAGGAACTTTTCCAAAACCTTTTTAAACCCAGCTACACTAACAGCTTTTACTACATCCTCCAGTAACAAATTCCAGAGTTTGATTACATGTTGAGTGAAAAAATATTTTCTCTTATTAGTCTTAAATAGGTTACCCTGTAGCTTCATTGCATGTCCCCTAGTCTTTCTATATTTTGTTGAGGTAAAAAAGGTATTAAAGGGTTTTTTATAATGTAATCCTTTTGCTATAAAGGGATCCACTGTGTCTGTCCAATACCATTTTGAATTCTGTCACCTCCATCAGGAGGGCATTCCAAGCTTTTACCACCCTTTTGGTGAAAAAGTATTTCCTGACGTTCCTTTAAATTTTTCTCCTTGAAGCTTCATTTTATGCCTTCTAGTTTTACAGCTTCCCCTTCTTTGAAAAAGGTTTATTTGTTCATTAAAGACATTGAACAGTACCGGTTCAAGAACTGATCCCTGGGGCACTGCACTATTCACCTTCCTTTTTTCTGAGTGAATCCCATTTACCACCACCTTCTGTCATCAACCAATTTCTGATCCATTTCATCCCCAGGCTGCTCAGTTTATTGATAAGCCTTGAGGAACAGTATCAATGGCTTCTAGGAAATCTAGGTAGATCACACCTATTTCATGCCCTTGATCTAGTTCTCTGGTTACCCAGAGAATCAAATTTGCTTGGCATGATCGTTCTTTGGTAAAACCATGTTGCCTCAGGTCATGCATCCCATGGGATTCTAGAAAGTCCACTATTATTTCTTTTAGTAGCACCTCCATTACTTTTCCTGCCACCACGATAAGGCTTACCAGCCTATAGTTTGTCACCTCTTCCCTACTACCACTTTTGTGAAGAGGTATTACATTAACCCTTCTGCAACCTGTGGAACCTCCCCCATCTCCAGTGATCTTTTAAACACATCATTTAAAGGCCCTGCCAGAACCTCTCTGAGCCTTCTCAGTATCCTGAGCTGTATCTCATCCAGTTCGATGGCCTTGTTCACTTTCAGTTTTGCAAACTGTTCAAAAACTATCATCTTCTGTGAATGGTGTGGTATCTATTCCATTCCCATTTGCATATTTGTCAATCACAGGTGGCCCTTCTCCAAGATTTTCTTTTGTGAATACAGAACAGAAGTATTTGTTTAGCATTTTTGCTTTTTCCATGTCACTTTCCATGAATCTGTCCTCAGCACTTTTGAGTCTTGCAATTTCACCTCCGGTTTTCATCTTCTCCTGAATATACCTGAAAAACGTTTTGGCTCCACGCGTCACATCTTTAGCTATCTTTTCTTCTGCCTTTGCTTTTGCTATCCCTATTTCTTTTTTTTGTCTCTTTTAGCTTGATTCTGTATTCTTTTCTGTGTTCCTCTTTTTGTGATCTTCTGAACTTTGTGAAAGCTGTGTTTTTTGCCTTTATTAGTGCAGCCACTTCTTTGGAGAACCATTCAGGTTTCCTTTTCTTCTTTTTTTATTTACTTTCCTAATATATAGATCCATTACTCCTTTTATTGTCTCTTTCAGTTTAGCCCAGTTTTATGAAGAGGTATTACATCAGCCCTTCTCCAATCCTGCAGAACCTCCCCCGTCTCCAAGGATCTATTAAACCTCTCTGAGCTCTTTCAGTATCCTGGGATTTAAAAAGTACTGAAACCCCAAAAGCAGCACATATACTAAAATTATTTTCCAACATACATCAGCTTCATAATCAAAGTGTATAATAAAAATATGACTGATTCTAATGTTATATATCCTTCATCTGAGGCCGCCCTATGTTCGCTATCATGCCCAGGCTATCGAAGGCAGGTTTGCCTTACTAACAGGCGGGGAAAATGGACTGAGAAATAGATGAAATTCTTCTTGGATCCCTGGGTCTCCCAGAAAGGAACAATGTTAACACACTCCCAATCACTACAAAAGAACCCTTAGGAGCCTGTGTTATCATCCCCTTTAGCTTCCAGAAGCCTTCCCTTTCCCTCTCACGTAAACTCTAAGCAAGCAGTAGGAAGAGAAGAGGCACTCGGTGTCCACCAGCTCTCCAAAGATGCTCATGATCACGTCACTTCTGCAACTGCATAATCCACACAACACAACACTCTCCCTCGCCACTGCTACCGTTGCTGCTTCCTTCCCACCCCCTCCCCCCACTGCTGATTCCTCCATCCTCTGCTACCGCTTCTGGTAATGATTATTCCGCCCCTTCCCCCCCTCCCCCCCCCCCCCCCCCCCCCCCCAGTCACTGACACTTACCAGGACCTTTGCAGTAGCAGCAGCAAACAACAAAAAAGAGAAGGCCATTTGCTCCATGTAGCCGATGATGGCTCTGTCGGCCTCACCCCCCTGATGCAGAAGTCCTACTTTTGGGGAGCGGGACCAGCAGAGCCATCATCAGTCACATGGAGCAAATGGCTCCACAGCTTTTTGATTGTTGTTTGCTGCTACTGCTGGTAAACGGCAGTGATGGGTGGGGGAAGGATCAGCGGCAGCAGTAGGAGAGTGCTGTACTGGCACTTTTTGATCTAGCAGGTCTCAAGGAAAGGACATTATTTAGTAAGTAAAATATCACCTTCCATATTATCCTGCTAGACCAGTCCAGACAAGTGGGACATACTAAAGCTACGCATCCATTGGGCAGGAAGAAGACACTGCAGCTCATAAAATCTCTGAGCCAAGGCCATGTCTGCATGAGCGTGGACATTCAAGTGGATTTAATGCTTAGCAAAGTGCAAAGTGATGCCCATGTTACCGCCTGACAAATATCTGAGGGGGCTACTGAGCTATGCTATGGCCACAAAGATGCTTGTGCTCAAACAGAATATGTGTACAAGCCTTCCAGAAATGACCAGTTCCATAACAGATATGCCAAGGCAATGGCATCTTTGAGTCAGCGCCCCTTAGCAGACTTGACAATGGTGCAAACTTCACATGGTGCAGCAGGCAGCACAAAGAGGAACTGACTTACAAGGAAGTCATAATCTTCATAAAAACATAAGAACATAAGAAATGCCATACTGGGTCAGACCAAGGTCCATCAAGCCCAGTATCCTGTTTCCAACAGTGGCCAATCCAGGTCACAAGTACCTGGCAGGTTCCCAAAGAGGCACACAGGTTCCACAATGTTTGTCCTGGGGCAAGCAATGGATTTCCCGGGTCCTCTTTAATAATGGTTAATGGACCTTTCCTCCAGGAACTTGTTCAAACCTTTTTTAAGCCCAGCTACGCTGACAGCTTTTACTACATCCTCCAGTAATGAATTCCAGACCGATTACGCGTTAATTGAAAAAATATTTTCTGTTATTAGTATTAAATGGGTTACACTGTAGCTTCATTGTGTGTCCCCCAGTCTTTCTACTTTTTGATGGCATAAACAAGTACCAGAGAAGTACCCTCCGGCATCCACAAGGAGAAGATCCTCATCTTTGACACTGCTTCTTAGACTGGGAGGCAGAGAAACCACTAGGTTCACATGGAAGGAAAGTAGCACCTTGGGCAAAAAGGAAGACACAGGTTGAAGAAAATGGCATCTTCTGAGAAAAAAAAACTGAAATGGACCGTGGCAAGATAGAGCCTGCAGCTCAGAATCTGCCCTGTCAAATATGGCCGGCCTGACGCATGTGCAAGAATGTTGTTCGCACAGGGCCTCACCAACTTCATGCCGCACATGCTGTCCAACTGTCACCCATTTGCAGGGCTGAACCATACATGGCCCCATGCCTGCCTGACCGGCTTCAGAGGGAGCCGGGGAGGCCTAAAGCTCTGGTTCTCCTCTGCACAGCCTCCGGAGTGAAGCGCAGAATTTTCTTTCACTCCAGTGGACGTGTTTTCTTGCATCCCGCCAGCATGCTGAGTGCCAGGAGGTACTTAAATGGGGGCATTTTCGATTTAAGTACCTCCCAGTACTCAGCATGCCATTGGGCTGCAAGAGAATACAGCCGCCGGTGTGAAGGAAAACACTGCTGTTCACTCCAGCGGCAGTGCAGAGCTTCGGGTCTCCCCTGCTCCCTCTGAAGCCAGTCAGGCAGGCTTGGGGCTCTTCGAAGGGGTGGACTAGGACTGGAAATGGGCTGACTGGGGGGGCTTGGACTGGAAATGGGCTGATGGGGGGCTAGGATAGGACTGGAAATTTATTTTATTTATTTATTTAACGAGTTTTATAGATCGTCTCATCCTTAAATCGAAGCAGTTTACATTACAACTCAACATTTTGCAGTATTAATTTACAGTTTAACAGTATACAGTATCATTAGAACATTTTAGATGGGTAAATAGGATTAGTTAGCATTCAGGGGTATCTTAACTTGTGCTTAAACTTATTTACAAGGTGGGTTGCTCATGTGTTAAGTGTCTTAACATTATGTGGTCAGATCTTGTGCCAGCTGCTGTGGGTACTGAGTGACATTTCCAAAGTGCTCTTTGAATAGGTGTGTTTTCAACTTTTTTCTGAAGTCCTTTATGTCCTGCGTGGATTTTACATCCTCTGGTAGTGTGTTTCAGTGCATGGATTTTACATCCTCTGGTAGTGTGTTTCATAGTGTCAGGGCTGCTAGTGAGAACACACTTCTGGTTGTGACGACCTTGGACTTAGTGTAGATGCTAGGTGTTAGTATCATGTTTCTGTTATTGTTCCTTTTTGGTCGATTATTAAGGTCTTTAGTGATGAGTTCCTGAAGTATGTCTGCTGAGTTGTTGTTTAGAATTTTGATAATGTTGATTGTTGTCTTAAATATTATACGATAGTATATAGGCAGCCTGTGTAATTGCTTCAATGGTGGTATGATGCGGTCGTATTTTGCTGTGTCAATGATAATTCAAGCAACGGTGTTCTGTGCCATCTGAAGCAGATGTATGGTGTGTTTTGGGATACCCTGGTACACTGAGTTGCTGTAGTCCAGTATTGATGTGACTACTGCTTGGATTACTGTATGGAAGTTTTCCTGGTTGAGCAATGGTTTTAGCCTCCGCATGACCTTCATTTTATGGTATGCCTTTTGTGTAGTCTAATTTTTGTGGGACCGCATGTTTATGTTCTGATCCAGTGTTACTCCTAGGTATCGGATTTCATTTTTACGGCTATGCTTCTGTCTGACAGTTCTGTTGAACATGGGGAATTGAATGCCTGGTTTCTTGATATGTAGAGGACCTCTATTTTTTTTGTAGTTTATGATGAGATTGTGATTGCTGAGCCAAATAATCATGTCTTCAAGGCAATTGGTTATTTTCAAAACATCTGGTTTGTTGGTATTGATTGGAGTGAATATTATAATATAATATAATATAATATAATATATAATCTAGAAATGCCCTCACACTGCAGTGTAGATAGTTTATGTATATAGTTAACCCAGTTATCCAAGTTTGTACTCCTGTTCAATGTAAAACCTGACAGTTTGTCGTTATGGTCGTTTTGTTATGATGTAAACCGCGCTGATTCTAAATAGCGCGGTATATAAGAAACTGTAATAAATAAATAAAATAAATAATAAATATCATCCGCATAGAGCCGGTATTGAATATTGTGCTTTTTTATGATGTTACATACAGGTTGTATGTATAGATTAAAAAGCAGTGAAGACAAAGTTGACCTTTGCGGAATCCCTTGGTGTACTTTGAATGGTCTCGATTTGTCCTCCCTGTTTTTGACTTGCTGTTGTCTATCTGACAGATATGATTGGAACCATGTAATTGTGAGGTTGTGAAGTCTAATGTTCTGTAGTCTCTGGAGAAGTAAGTTATCTGGAACAGTGTCAAAGGCTGATGATATGTCCAAGAAAATGAGCAGAAAGCCCCTGTTTATGTTGTCTATTCCTTTATGAATGTTGTCAAAAAGGGATGTAAGCAGGGTTTCTACACCGTGGTTGGACCTGAACCCGTGTTGGTGTAGGTCAAGTGGGGCATGTAGGTCTACGTATTTTTGCAGCTGCAGCTGTACAGCCTTTTCTATAATTTTGGTCAGCAGTGGCAAGATTGAAATTCGGTGGTATGAACTTGGGTCCTGTTTGTTAAATGTGTTATTTTTGATGATTGGTCTTATGGTAGCCTTCTTGAGCGCTTTTGGCATGTGACCTTGGGTAAGTGAGGCTTGTGTGATTTTGCGTATGAATGGGTTGTGTTCTTTAGTAATCTTGATCCATGAGGTTGTGATGTGGTTATGTTCAGTTTGGATATTATATGTTTTATTTGTTCAAGGGATGGTATATGGAATTCATCCCATGTTCCAGTGGATGATTCGTGTTCCTCTGTGTCTCTCTGTATTGGCACTTCATTGTGGAAAGTCCTGTAGAGGTGATCTGCTATCTGTTGCGGGTGTATTTCAGTGTTGTTTTCTGGTGTGGTGTTCTTAGTTAAAGTTCTGACTATTTCAAACAATTCTAGGCTTATTTGCAGATTTCATTATAAGATTGGTGTAATATTCTTGTTTTTGTGTATTAATAAGGTTGTTGTATTCTTCCTGTTTGTTTCTGTATTGTTGCAGTGTGTCAGGGTCTTTGTTCTGTCTCCATAGCTTCCTTAGGTTCCTTTTTGTTTGCCTTATCTCACTGGAGTACTAGGGTGCAGGCTGTGTTTACAGTATTTTTTGTGGTTTAATTGCTCTTTTGTTCTTTACTGGTGCTTCCACCGCTGCCGTGATGTAACGATTCCAGTTGTCAATGGTTTTGTCTGTTTCCATGTAGTCTTGGCCTAATTTAGGTAGGATCTCATGTAGGAAATGATCCTTTTGAAATGTCTTGAACCTTTTATTTTTATTTTGTGGATGACTTGTGGAAATTGGCTTGGTTAATGCTATTTAGAATGTAATTATGTGATGGTCGGACCAGGGTGTTGTGGTGACTGTTGGGGGGAGGATGGCTTTCTGCTCTAGGAGTGAGCAAGGAGCAAAGAAAAGCCCTCAAATGCCACCTCTTCAACAAGTACCTGATTGAGCCCAACGACATCCCCTAGAGCCCAAAGATACCCAGCGATACCATTTCCAGACAAATTTATGGTATCTCAACAACACACCAAGTTTGATACTCTAACCCATAGTGGTGTTTATGTTTCTATGAAACCTATGTTCTTATGATTCCATGTAGTAAGTTTTGTAAATAGTTTACCCCTGTTATCCAAGTTTTTGTGCCCTGTTATCTGTAAACTCATACGTGTTAACTGTACTGAGCATTTTTGTTCCATGTAAACCGCGCTGATGATGAATAGTGCGGTATATAAGAGACAGTAAATAAAATAAATAAATAAATAAAATAAAGATGAGGCCTGGCGTTGTGCCCTGTTTGTGTATGGGGGTTTGCAGTATTGTAAATATTTCAATGCATCCATTGCTTTCAGAAAGGATTTTGCTTCCTTATTGGTTGCCGAGTTGATGTTGAAGTCTCCAAGAGCTATCATTGGCTTGTGTGATGCAGTGAGAGTGCACACCATCTCCAACATTGTTAATAGTTTGTCATATTTAGCATTTAGGGACCTGTAGGTGAGACATATTGTGATGTATTTGTTTGCAATAGAAATGATGTTGCTCTCCTCTGTGCTGATCTTAGAGATGGTATTGGCTTTTGGCCAATATAAGGACTCCTCCTCCTCTCCTGTGTGTGCATGGGCAATTAAATGCTGGTATGTGGGTGGTATGATTTCATTCAGAATAACCTGGTCAGTATCAGTCAGCCATGATTCTATAATGCACATTATGTCTGTCTGGTGATATTGCAGATAGTAAGTGATAGTCTTTGCTTTGATTGGGACAGACCTTGCATTTGCTAGTATGTATTTTATCATTTTATCGGTGCAGTCAGGATGGGGTTGTGGTTAATGTATGGTTGTATGTTGGGTGAGATTTGAATCAGCCTTTGTGTTTCTCTGTGTGAGTATTTGTGTTTGGGTATCTGGTACCACAGTGTTTGTAGCCTTATTTCTTGTGGTATTGGAAGTATTGGTGTGTGGTATTGTATTTGTGTCACCCCAGCATAGGAGTAAATGCATTAGTAATATCAGCAGGGGAATAGTGATGTTTGGTTTCATGTTATTATAGTTGCTGCTCTAGCTGTGTGGTATCTTCTGTGTGCCTTTCTGCATGTTTGAAGAGTACTTGTTTTTTCAGAGGGTGCAGTTATAGCTTATCTTGGGGTTGATAGGAACGTCTGTGGGAGATTTGTGCTAGTCACTCTGTAGCCACTCCAAGGACTACGTCTAAGAGCCCTTAGGCGTGGGCCCTCCAGGTTCAGGTGTGCCTTAAAAGCATGGTGTTTTAGCTGTTCTGTTGGTGCTGGGCAAGCACGTTACTGCTGCGGCGTGGGGCTTATCACCAGGGTCCTACCGCAGTACTTGTGCTCGCTTTCCTCCAAATTCAGGCTGGGGTCAGCACCTATGAATGCACTTGTCCCCAATAGGAAGTCAGCTGCTGTCGATGGAGAGCAGGACATGATAAAGAGTGTCCTAGTGTGGCCAGAATGGATATCCAGTATCAGTGCTGAAGAGACGTGTGTCCTGGTGATCAGAAGAGAAGTTTGCTAGCGGTTCCAGATCAGACTGGATAATCACTCATTATTGTTCCATCTTTAGAAATGGTACTGAATTCAAAGATAACACAGTAGTGGTGACATTTTACAAGATCGTTGTAGTAGCTTCCCAATGTGGACTTGCATTGCAGAATACTTTGTGGGGCAGGTTAGGTCCCATAGTGAGGAGGTGTGGTAAGCGGTTTCTGCCAGTGCTCTGGTGCTGTGTCTTATATTTCAAGTGGCTTTCACCGCCTACTGTCCCCGCTGAAGGGCCATGCCAAAAGGCTATCTGGCATGGGCCTGCCAAGCACGGGCACGCCTGAGTGCATGTGTGCTTTCAAATGTCTCGATCCTGTTGTTCTGAGGAGTGGTAGGCCTTGATTGACCTTGGCAGCAAGGGGGCAGGAGAATCCCTCGTTCCTGCTCCCTCGTAACAGGAACCGATAAGGAGTCCTCCGGAAATGGGCTGATGGGAGGGCTAGGACTTGAAATGGGCTGATGGGGAGCTAGGATAGGACTGGAAATGGGCTGATTGGGGGAGGCTTTGACTGGAAATGGGCTGATGGGAGGACTAGGACTGGAAATGGGATGATGGTGGGGTGCTTGGACTGGAAATGGGCTGATGGAGGGCTAGGATAGGGCTGGAAATGTATGATGGGGAGCTAGAACTAGAAATGAGCTTTGGAGATGCTAGGATAGGACTGGAAATGGCTGATGTGGGGCTAGAATTGGAAATGGGCTGATTGGGAGGGCTTCGACTGGAGTGGAGGAGTGGCCTAGTGGTTGGGGCAAGGTACTTCAGGCCGGAAGGTCAGGGGTTCAAATCCCACTAGAGGACAGCAACCTTGGGCCGGAAGGACTGGGGTTTCTAGTCCCACAGGTGTTCCTTGTGGTCTTGGGCAAGCCACTTAACCCTCCATTGCCCATGTTCCCTGTAAAATAGTTATCACCAAGTTATAATACCCTGTTCAATGTAATTTCAGTTTGTTCAATGTAAACCACACTGATTCAGAATAGTGCAGTATATAAGAGAATTAAAATAAATAAATAAAATAAATAGGCTGATGGGGGGCTAGGATAGGACTGGAAATGGCTGCTGGGGTACTAGGAGGGGAAATGAGCTGATGGAGGGGCTAGAATAGGATTGGAAATGGCTGATGGGGGAGCTAGGACTGGAAATGGGCTGATTGGGGGTCTTGGACTGGAAATGGGATGATGGTAACATAGTACATAGTAAATGACGGCAGATAAAGACCAGTATGGTCCATCTAGTCTGCCCAGTAAGATGGCAAGAGTAGGTGCACCCACTGCTTCATGCAGGCCACCCCTCCCCCATGTCTTTGTTTTAGGGGTGAACCCACCGCTCTGTGTAGGACACCCCTGTATGTTGAGAAATTAGTTAGTTAAGTTTATTTTGATTTTATCCTGTTGCTGTAAAGGGATCCACTGTGTCTGTCCCATGCCATTTTGAATTCTGTCATTGTATTTTCCCCCACCACTTCCATCGAGAGGGCATTCCAAGCATCCACCACCCTTTCAGTGAAAAAGTATTTCCTGACATTGCCTTTCAATTTACCCCCTTGCAGCTTCATGTTGTGCCCTCTAGTTTTACAGTTTCCCCATCTTTGGAAGAGGTTTGTTTGTTCATTATTTCTCTTTAAGTATTTAAAGGTCTGAATCATATCTCCCCTGTCCCTCCTCTCCTCCAGAGTGTACATATTTAGATCTTCAAGTCTCTTCTCATAAAGCTTCTGACACAGGCTCCAAATCATTTTGGCTGCCTTCCTCTGAACAGTTTCCAGTCTTTTTATATCCTTTGTAAGATATGGTCTTTGTAAGGTATGGTGGTGGGTTTGGACTGGAAATGGGCTGATGGAGGGGCTAGGATAGGAAATGGGCTAATAGGGGGCTAGGATAGGAATGGAATCTGATGGGGAGCTAGAACTGGAAATGAGATTTGGAGGTGCTAGGATAGGACTGGAAATGTCTGATGGGGGCTAGAACTGGAAATGGGCTGATTGGGGGGGGGCTTGGACTTTAAATAGGGTGATGGGGCCTAGGATAGGACTGGAAATGGCTGATGGGGGGCTAGGACTGGAAATGGGCTGATTGGGGGGTCTTGGACTGGAAATGGCTGATGGGGGCATAGGATAGGATTGGAAATGGGCTGATTGGGGGTCTTGGACTAGAAATGGGCTGATGAAGGGGCTAGGATAGGACTGGAAAAGGCGGATGGGGGACTAGGACTGGAAATGGGCGGATGGGGGGGTTAGGACTGGAAATGGGTTGTTTGGGGGGCTTGGACTAGAAATGGGCTGATTGGGGGGCTAGGATAGGACTGGAAATGACTGATGGGGGGGCTAGGAATGGAAATGGGCTGATGAGGGGCTAGGACTGGAAATGAGCTGATGGAGAGGCTAGGATAGGACTGGAAATGACTGATGGGGGGCTAAGACTTGAAATGGGCTGATGGAGGGATGGGAGAATGGCACTAGAAGGGAGATGCTGAGAGGTGCTGGAACTAGAAGGGAGCTGATGTTGGGGGAGGACTAGAAGGGGATGGGGCTTAGGGAGGACTGGAATGGGATGGGGCTTGGGGAGGAGTGGAAGGGGATGGGGCTGGGGGAGTAAGGATGGAGAGGGGAAAAGATATTTTGTATGGGAGGTAAGAAAAATCTGTGATTGTCCAAGTATTGGGAGAGTAAGTGGAGATTGAGGATGGAAGGGTGAAATTTGAGTGGATGAAAAAGGAATAAAGAACGAAATGAAGGAAAGAGCAAAAGGGGAAAGATCAGTATGTTAAAGCAGATGTAGAGAGAGAATGGGAAAAAACTAGAAGAGAGAAGAAAGGACAAATGGACAGCAGACAATGGAGAGTTAGCAGAAAGCACAAAGAAACCAGAAGAAAGTGACTGTAACAATTGCAACTGAAAAATAAAATGCCCAAACAACAAAAGGTAGAAAAATACTTTTTAATTTTGAATTTATAAACTGAAATATGTCAGCTCTGGGAAACGCTATGTCTTTGCGTTTTGTTTAGTACAAGAGGAAATTAATTTATAGTTTTATTTCTCCAGTGTTGTTGTACATTCCAAGTTTGGCTATTGGGATTCTTAGTTTAATTGCCTTCATATTTCTAACTTGTGATCCCTTGTTCTTTGTTTGGTGACGGTCTATGTTCTGCATGTGTAACCGAGCTGAGGTATTCTGTTTATGTAGCTTCTATGTGACAGTGCCACTTGTTCTCTTTCCCCAGTAGGGGATGTATTGGTATTCTCTGGGATGTATTGATTTAATATTTGCAGCATTACCTTTTGATAGGTAGGGTTTGTTGCTGTGAGTCCTGGTAGTGCTGTTCTGATATGGTGGGTTTGCCATGGATTCTAAATGGGCAGTGTATATAGTACTTCCTAATATGCCTGGCAGTTGGCACTGGAGTATAGTAAAGCATAGTTACTCACCTGCAACAGGTGTTCTCTGGGAAAAGCAGTCCTCATATATGAGTGATGTCGGCGCCGACAGAGCCCACATGGAGCATTTCCCCAGCTTTCAAAGAAAGCCTTTGGGAATGCATAGTCCCCTTCCCGCCCAAGGGTGTCATCTTGTTCAGTCAGATGATATAGCTTAGGCGAAAAGGTAAAAACAGATAGAGGAGGCAACTCCCAGGGGAGAAGGGAGGGTTGTGAGGACTGAGTGGAGGAGTGGCCTAGTGGTTGGGGCAAGGTACTTCAGGCCGGAAGGTCGGGGGTTCAAATCCCACTAGAGGACAGCAACCTTGGGCCGGAAGGACTGGGGTTTCTAGTCCCACAGGTGCTCCTTGTGGTCTTGGGCAAGCCACTTAACCCTCCATAGCCCATGTTCCCTGTAAAATAGTTTTCTCCAAGTTATAATACCCTGTTCAATGTAATTTCAGTTTGTTCAATGTAAACAGCACTGATGCAGAATAGTGCGGTATATAAGAGAATGTAAATAAATAAATAAATTCCTGCTGTTCCTGGAGAACACCCGTTACAGGTGAGTAACTGCACTTTCTCCAGGAACAAGCAGGAAGTCAGTCCTCACATATGGTACTCCCTAGCTCCAGGCTGCCGGGACCTGAACCATGACAACATCAATGGTGACCACTAGGGGAGGCCGCAAGTTGCAGTAGGCGAGTCCCTATCCAGAGACTCCGCAACGCCCAGCTACCTTCATCGCTATTAGTCCGGTAGCCTGTCCATCAACGGGCTGGAGGGCAGAAGTTGCCTATGGTACGGATTATTGCCTGGCTGAAGGTACTGTCCCTGTGGGACTCATTCTCTAGGCAGTAATGCATTGCAAAGGTATGCACTGAAGACCATGTGGCAACCTTGCAAATCGGTATCGAGCACAGGTTGGCCATCAACATGGCCAAGGCCCTGACGCGATGAGCAGTGATCTGGTGCTCCAGGGAAAGGCCAGCCTGCTCATAAGTGAAGGCGATGCAGTCCGCCACCCAAGAGGACAGAGTCCTTTTGGTTACGGCAGTCCCAGCTTACTGGGGTCAAACGAGACAAAGAGTTGGGCGCTTTGCTATGGCCCATGGTCCTATGAAGATAGGACAGGGCCCTCTTGCAATCCAAAGTATGTAAGACCGACTCTACCTTGCCAGCGTGAGGCCATGGAAAGAAGGTAGGGTGAACCACCTCCTGATTAAGGTGGAAAGTAGACACAACGTTAGGAAGGAACTTGGGATGCGTATGCAGCACCACTCTGCTCGTGTAGAACCAGGTGTAAGGAGGAGCTCACAGCCACCAGGAAGGCCACCTTCCAGGAGAGGTACCTCAGGCGATAGGTGGCCATAGGCTTAAATGGTGGTCTGGTGAGCTGGGACAGCACCACATTAAGGTCCCATTCTGCAGCCAGAGGGTGGAGGGGAGGCCTAGACAAAAGAAGGCCCCTGAGGAATCTGGAGACCAGGGGCAGGGTTGAGAGGGGCTTTCCTCTCTACAGGGTGGTGGTTCACAGCTACAGCGCTGAGATGCACCCTGACTGAATTAAATTTCAAGCCTGAATGTGAGAGATGCAAAAGATATTGCAACACGAGCTGTACCAGGCAGGAGAACAGATTCATTTTCCTGTCTGCGCACCAGATGGAGAACCTCCTCCACTTGAAGGTATAAGCTCTCCTAGTAGAGGGCTTCCTGGAGGCCAGGAGGACTTCCTCGACCTCCTTTGTTAGGACTTCCTTGACCTCCTTTGTTAGGCTGTCAGCACTAGGGCCCTCAGGTTAGGGTGCAGGAGGGAGCCTTCCTCCTGTGAGAGGAGGCCCGGTGCCTGGCCCAGGGGTATCAGGGCTGACACAGAGAGAGCAGAAGGGCACCAGGGCTGCCTGGGTCACCTGGGGGCCACCAGAATCACTAAGGTGTGCTCACTCTGGATTTTGAACAGACACTTGGGTATCAGGGGGGTCAGCGGGAATACGTAAAGCAGACCCTGCAACCTTGATATCAGAAACGCAACTGCCGCCACCCTCCAATGGTGTGGTTGAGGGGAGTAGAACCGCAGAAACTGTGCATTGTCTGGAGAGGCAAGCAGGTCCAGGCAAGGCCTGCCCTAGAGTCGGAAGAGCCTCTGGGCCCAGGTGCCACTCTTGTGGCCGGAGGACCCTGCTGAGCTTGTCCGCCAGGAAGTTGTCCTGACCCAGTAGGTACACAGCCCTTAGGATCATGCAGTTGTGTACCACAAAGTATTGAAGTGCTACGGCCTCCTGACAGAAGGAATAGGAGCCCGTTCTGTCCTGATTGTTTATGTAGAACATGGCCACCTGGTTGTCCGTCTGTATGAGGATTGGAAGACTTTGGAGTAGGTGGCAGAAGATCCGCAGGGCCAGAAAGATGGCCTGGAGTTTGAGGAGGTTGATCTGCAGGAGGTACTACTCGGAAGACCAGTAGCCCTGAGTGCGCTGGCCTTTGCAGCCCACCAGGGAAGCATCCGTAGTCAGAACCTTCTGAGGTGCTGGTGCCTGAAAAGGCATCTGCGCCCTGAGGTGGAGTGGGGACTTCCACCAGGCAAGGGAGGTCGCCAGCTGCCGAGTGACCCACACCCTGTCCCCCAGTCTACCTGTGGCCTGAGACTACTGACAGCGGAGGCACCACTGGGTCACCCACATGTCTAGTTAGGCTAGGGGCATAATGTGGAGTGGAGGAGCTGCCGGATTGGCACCAACTTGCAGGCTTGCAACTCCCCAGCCAACCGCATCAGGTGGTGGGCTCTGTCTTCTGAGAGGAAAGCCTTGGCCAGCAGAGTGTTCAGCTGGGCCCCTAAGATCTCCAAGATCTGAGCCAGGAATAGCCTGGACTTGGGGTAGTTGATGACGAAGCCCAACCAATGGAGGGTGTGAAGTGTCAGCCTTGTGGCCTAGTCTGCCTCCCGGAGGGGGCCGTCCCTGATGAGTCAGTCATCTAGAGAGGGAAAGATGTGAGTCCTTTGAAGGCACACATGTGTGGCTACTGTGGACAGGCACTTTGTGAAGATCCTTGAGGAGAAAGCGAGACCGAATGGGAGCACCCTGTACTTGATGTGCAGACCTCCCTCCACATGGTGGTGGTAGGGTAGTAGTGTTCCAAGGGAGAGCATCTTGAACTGGCTAAAGATTTACCCCATTCGTGCAGCTTGTCTGCAAGACTGGCCCCATAGGAAGGCCGCAAAAGCAAAAGTTAGCTCAGGGTGCTACAACTCCTTGAGCTGGCCCTGGAAAAAAGGGAAGGAAAATTCAGGAAGTATGATAAAGAGGATGGGAAAAGGCTTGAGAAGGGAAGAGAGAGGAGGACACAATATAAGGGAGTGAGAAGAGGTAAGAAGTGGGAGTGAAATGAGGGGATGCAAGAGACCAAGGGGCTTGAGAAGAGCTATGGGAAAAGATATGAGAAAAATTCCAGGGAAAGGACTGAGAATAGAACTAGAAGAAAATGGAGAAAAGAAGGGAAAAGTGAAGCTGGAGAGTAGAGAACAAACATGAACATAGGAACAGTTTTGAAAGGTACAAGAGAGCAGAGTGAAGGAGTAGCCTAGTGGTTAGATGTAGAATCGGGGAAGTTAGGATTGAAGTCTTGCTTCTCCCACTAATGTCCCTTGTGACACACTGAAGCAGGGAAATTACTGTGTACCTGAATTTGTACCTCATTTTGGATTTGGAAAAGATAAGTAATTAAACTTAAAATCCAAGAGGTGGCAACGATAGTCCTCAGAAATGAACAAAAGAGAACAAATCAAACTACATGCACCAAGGATAAAAAATTGGTTATTTGAATTATGATAGAGTGCTTCCTTTTTTTTTTTCAGCCCTAATTAGGAGTGGTCTAGTGGTTAGGACAAGGTACTTCAGGCCGGAGGGCTGGGGGTTCAAGTCCCAACTGGGGACAGCAATCTCAGGCTGGAGGGACTGGGATTTCTAGTCCTATAGGCACTCCTTGTGGTCTTGGGCAAGCCACTTAACCCTCCATTGCCCATGTTCCCTGTAAGTATTAGCGTATGTGTGTCATATCCCCTCGTGTTAAATGTATCCCCCAATTGACCGCTTTGACCCAGTGAAAAGCGGGATATAAATACAGCTAAATAAATAAATTAGTTAGTTTATTGCAAGGAAAAGGTGGACAGGGAAGAAAATGGGGACAGCAGCCTAAACCAGAGTGAGAGAAGTGAGAAAATACAATGTTGTGCAATTAAATCTTTCTCTTAAAAATGACTTGACCTGTGGCAGCTCTGTGAAGCAGGGGTGGGGAGAGGTGGGCAAGGCCGTATTAGCAGGGGCCGGAAGGGGCTCTGGAGATGGAATCGACTTGTTGCATCGCCTCTCATAAAGAAGCCTGTGCTTCACCCCATATGAACCCAGAAAGGTCTGAAAATATGTGAAAGATATAGTGAGTGGCTTGTGTCTCTGTTTAACCCCAAAGCTGTTGCAAATTGAAAGCACTATGGGTGTGGTAAGAAAGTCCCTCATTACTTAGCACATGATTAGAATTCCCCTGTGAAGAATGGGGATTTTATTTTTTTTATTAATGTTGCTTGATCATACATCCTCTTACATCTCCTGGTGTACATAACATGTCTGCATATGGTGATGCTTCCTGGTAATCAAGCAGACTTCACCCTCCCATGATTGCACAAGAGCCTGTGTGTGCTCCAGTAATTTATTCCCATGTCATGTCATTAATTAGAATGGCAATCCCCGGTCGTCACAGGCATTTCAGTGAGACAGAAGCTTGGCGGCAGTGTTATATGCCAGAAAGGGCAGGAGGAGGGGGAAGAGAATAGCACTGTGACTGGAAGTGAGGGAGAGAGGTCCAAGATAATCCATTGGCATGTTTTGATCATCTTGTTGGCTTTCTACTTTTTAATGAATATACGATTACAGAATAGGACTGTTACCATATCCAAATTATAATAAAAAGCATTGTAGCTTTATTTCTCAACCATCATAAGCCTAAGCCTTAAATGTGGAAATCAAGTGGAAGTATGAAAAGCGCAGGTACAAAGGATTCAGATCATTTAATATTCTCCTGTCTGCTTGCATTTTTTATTTATTTATAGCATTTAACTTGCAGTTCTTACTATAAAAAATAATCTCTCAAAGCAAGGTACAACCTAGCGTAAACACACCCTCAACAAATTTCCGGTTCAACATAACTTCAGCAACTGTGGCTCTGCCTACTGTATATAGGCATGATCTAGCTATATATTCAGCTTTGGCTGAGGGGGATTTTAGAAAGGATGTCCAAGAGCAATCTGGGACATCTAAACCAGAAAAAAAAGCAAGCATGTCCAGGTGCAGACATGACGTCATAAATGTAGATGTGCCTGATATGGACGTCTGTGGAGGCGTCTACATAGACATTGCCAGAATAGTGTCTCTTGCTGTGGATCTTTAGGCTAGCCTAATGGTTAGAGTAGTGACTAGGGAAGCCAGAGTGTCTCTTGCTGTGGATCTTTAGGCTAGCCTAATGGTTAGAGTAGTGACTAGGGAAGCCAGAGTGTGAGCCCTACTGCTGCTATCACTGAGATTGTGTTGAGTATTGGGGACAATGGTGAACTTTCTCCTCAGGATATTTTTCAGCCAAAACAAGAACTTTTTTTTTTATTGACGTTTATGCTTTACCGAACCAAAGAAAAACAAATAAGACATTTATTTACGTATTTATCTTTATTTATACACCACCTTTCTCCGGATGAAGGAGATTTGCATAGAACAATTTCAGATACATTGTAACAATGATGTAAAACTATGTACAACATGCAAACAAGATCCCAGTGGGATCTTAACTATCTACAGATTGTAACCATGATATGAAACTATATACAATAAGGGGTCTATTCTGTACTGCAAATAGTGGGGATGGATGCCCCTTTCTGTTCCCGGCAAAAGCCTCCCCATACGAACAAGGATTTTGTACGGGGAAGCCTAGATGGGGGTGGGAGGAGGCATTGCGGAGGTGGAGTGAGGGCAGGCAGTGGAATGTCCACGACCCCGGACATACAGGGCCAATTCTGAAGTCGGTCCTGTATGTCCAGGGCCTCGGATCTAGATGGGGGACTTATTACTCCTCGGAGGTGGAATAAGTCCCCCTGGAAATTGGGGGATGGCAGGCCCGGGTAGCAGCAGAGAAGTGAGGGGTGCAGGGGATCCCCCGCCCCCCAACCCTTGTCATGGAAGGCCAGATCTGGGGTTGGGCTGCGGGGAAAGAAGATTGTGATTGGCAGCTGGGGATCATGACTCCATTTGGAGCTATGGTACCAAGGCAATGGGATGTTGTGGCACTGTGGTTCCTGAATGGAGCCTGACTGAGTTAACCGGGCAGGGGTCTGTACATATAGGCCGATCTGAATCAGGTCCCGGCCTGCATGTAAGGCCCTAGACTTGATTCTGATCCCATGGGGCACATCTAGCCCCTGCAGGATCAGAAGCAGGTCTACCCCTGTGTGTACCGATTCTAATCGGACGCACAAGGGCCTGGACGCACACATTAGAATAAGACACCAAGGGGATTTTAACTATCTACATTTCAGACTAGGTACAGGTTAATGCTATCTATCATGTTTGAATCTTGTAAAAAGACATAGAAATAAATATATAACATAATTCTACTACAGGTAGAATTATTGAAAACTCACTTGCTCCAACAGACCTTCGACCTCCCTCCTGACATCCCTCCCTGAGTATTTTTTGGTTTGTGTTTTGTTTAGTTACTGTGTTTGATCTTGCACCGTTTCTCCCTCTTTCCTATTTTTTTTATGCCGTTCCTTTTCCGTAGTTTAGTGGCGTAGACCTTTTTATTGTAAACCGCTCTAATGTCCCAATAAGAGCGGTATATAAAATGGAGAAATAAAGATACTACTACTAATCATTTGTATAACGCTACAAGGCATACGCAACACTGTACAGACATATGTAAAAGATGGCTCTGTTCATCAGAGCTTACAAGCTAGTCAAGACAGACAACACAACAGCTGAGGACAAGAATATAGCTAGGGGAATGTTAAGGAAACATATAGGAGACTAAGCAGATCAGGATCCAAAAGTGGCCTCAAAGAGGTGAATTTTCAGCCTAGACAAATCCAAGGGCCAGAGATGAAGCCTGATGCACAGACTGAGGTAGTTTGTTTCAGGCATAAGGACTAGCAAGGTGGAAGAACTGAAGTCTGGAGCTGGCAGTAGAAGAGAAGGGCACAGATAGAAGTGATATTTATTTACATTCTCTTATATACCGCGCTATTCTGCATCAGTGCGGTTTACATTGAACAAACTGAAATTATATTGAACAGGGCATTATAACTTGGAGATAACTATTTTACAGGGAACATGGGCTGTGGAGGGTTAAGTGGCTTGCCGAAGACCACAAGGAGCACCTGTGGGACTAGAAACCCCAGTCCTTCTGGCCCAAGGTTGCTGTCCTCTAGTGGGATTTGAACCCACGACCTTCCGGCCTGAAGTACCTTGCCCCAACCACTAGGCCACTCCTCCACTCCAAATATGCCAGAAGAGCGGAATTCCTGAGGAGGAGTGTAGGGAGAGATGAGAGAGGAAAGGTAGTGAGGAGCAACAGAATGAGTGCACTTATAGGACAGTAGAGGGAAGTTTGAACTGGATATGGAAATGGATAGGGAGCCAACGAAGCAACTTGAGAAGAGGGGTTATATGAGCATATCGAGGCTGACAAATTAGCTGGGTAGCTGAATTTTGAGCAGATTGAAGGGGAGAGAGATAATTCAGAGGGAGACCTGTGAGGAGGAAGTTTTGAAGGACTAGAAAGGGGGGCTGTTACTTCTGGAGAGAAATCTGAAATTGAGAGTATATACTTCTGGGAATTTTTCTGAAAGGAATTTTTTTCTTTTAAAACTAATTAATCTGTGAACCCACTATTTTTTGTTAAATCAGTCAGGGCCTAGTAGCAACAGTTTAAGATTCAATTTAAAACACAGAAGAGAACTTTCTGGTTACCTTTCATACCCAGTAGAGAGCTGTAGTTTAAATTTCATAGTCACTCAGGGCCTAGCATCAGCAAAGTACTTTTAGTTTCAATTTAAAACACAGAAGAGAGCTTTCTGGTTAAATTTAGAATCCAGCAGAGAGCTTGTAGTTTAAATTTCATAGTCACTCAGGGCCTAGCATCAGCAAAGTACTTTTAGTTTCAAATTAAAACACAGAAGAGAGCTTTCTGGTTAATTTTAGAATCCAGCAGAGAGCTTGTAGTTTAAATTTCATAGTCACTCAGGGCCTAGCATCAGCAAAGTACTTTTAGTTTCAAATTAAAACACAGAAGAGAGCTTTTTGGTTAACTTTAGAATCCAGCAGAGAGCTTGTAGTTTAAATTTCATAGTCACTCAGGGCCTAGCATCAGCAAAGTACTTTTAGTTTCAAATTAAAACACAGACGAGAGCTTTCTGGTTAACTTTAGAATCCAGCAGAGAGTTTGTAGTTTAAATTTCATAATAAGTTAGGGCCTAGCATCAGCAAAGTACTTTTAGTTTCAAATTAAAACACAGAAGAGAGCTTTCTGATTAACTTTAGAATCCAGCAGCGAGCTTGTAGTTTAAATTTCATAGTCACTCAGGGCCTAGCATCAGCAAAGTACTTTTAGTTCCAATTTAAAACACAGAAGAGAGCTTTCTGGTTAACTTTAGAATCCAGCAGAGAGCTTGTAGTTTAAATTTCATAGTCACACAGGGCCTAGCATCAGCAAAGTACTTTTAGTTTCAAATTAAAACACAGAAGAGAGCTTTCTGGTTAACTTTAGAATCCAGCAGAGAGCTTGTACTTTAAATTTCATAGTCACTCAGGGCCTAGCATCAGCAAAGTACTTTTAGTTTCAAATTAAAACACAGAAGAGAGCTTTCTGGTTAACTTTAGAATCCAGCAGAGAGTTTGTAGTTTAAATTTCATAGTCACTCAGGGCCTAGCATCAGCAAAGTACTTTTAGTTTCAAATTAAAACACAGAAGAGAGCTTTCTGGTTAACTTTAGAATCCAGCAGAGAGCTTGTAGTTTAAATTTCATAATAGGTTAGGGCCTAGCATCAGCAAAGTACTTTTAGTTTCAAATTAAAACACAGAAGAGAGCTTTCTGGTTAACTTTAGAATCCAGCAGAGAGCTTGTAGTTTAAATTTCATAGTCACTCAGGGCCTAGCACCAGCAAAGTACTTTTAGTTTCAAATTAAAACACAGAAGAGAGCTTTCTGGTTAACTTTAGAATCCAGCAGAGAGCTTGTAGTTTAAATTTCATAGTCACTCAGGGCCTAGCATCATCAAAGTACTTTTAGTTTCAAATTAAAACACAGAAGAGAGCTTTCTGGTTAACTTTAGAATCCAGCAGAGAGCTTGTAGTTTAAATTTCATAGTCACTCAGGGCCTAGCATCAGCAAAGTACTTTTAGTTTCAAATTAAAACACAGAAGAGAGCTTTCTGGTTAACTTTAGAATCCAGCAGAGAGCTTGTAGTTTAAATTTCATAGTCACTCAGGGCCTAGCATCAGCAAAGTACTTTTAGTTCCAATTTAAAACACAGAAGAGAGCTTTCTGGTTAACTTTAGAATCCAGCAGAGAGCTTGTAGTTTAAATTTCATAGTCACTCAGGGCCTAGCATCAGCAAAGTACTTTTAGTTTCAAATTAAAACACAGAAGAGAGCTTTCTGGTTAAATTTAGAATCCAGCAGAGAGCTTGTAGTTTAAATGTCATAATAGGTTAGAGCCTAGCAGCAGCAAAGAGCTATAATTTAAATCAAATCAGAATATAGCTTACCTCAGCAGCACAGGACAGGGTACTGTGTAGCAGCCCTCTTTTAATAAGTGTTATATACCTCCCTCCCTCCCCACACCCACCCTCCCCTGGGATAATCACAGCTTTATAGGTACTTGCACAACTTAAAAGACAGGAGGTGCTCTCAGGTGAAGCTCATTACCCAAATCAGTCATACACTAAGGACCTGAGATTAATTAAGCTTCAGGTGAACAAGGTATATTAAACTTATTAGGTACAGTTTTAGTGGTATAAATATCCATAGCACCATTTAGTATGTAAAGAACTTAAAGATCTAAACACAAACTTAAAACTAAGATGCAGACAGCAGTCCAGCAGCGGGATGTGGGCTTTCCAGTCTTTTGCATTGAGTGTCACAAGTATGATTTTCTCCCAGCTGGTGAGAGGTCTTACGTGTGCACTAGGTGCAAGGAGCTCTTTGCTCTCAGGGAACAAGTCCGTTCTCTAGAGGCTAAAGTAGCAGACTTGGAAAGCATAAGACAGACAGAGAGGTACATAGACGAGACCTACAGGGATATAGTCCTGAAGTCCCACCTCCAGTCTGGCAGCATTCCTGTTGCCATGGAGGAGAGAGGTCACGTGACAGGAGAGCATCACCCTGGTGTGGCAGGAAGTGATCCTGTAACTAGGACCTGTCCTCCAGGTGATGTAAACCCCTCTCGCTCCGAGCAGGTTTCTCCAGGGCCAAGTGCCCATGAGGGAAGGGTTAGGACAGCAGTTATAGTTGGTGATTCGATCATTAGGCATGTAGAAAGCTGGGTGGCTGGTGGACGTGAGGATCGCCTGGTAACATACCTGCCTGGTGCGAAGGTAGCGGACCTCACGCGCCACCTAGGTAAGGTCTTAGATAGTGCTGGGGAGGAGTCTGCTGTCTTGGTACATGTTGGTACCAATGACATAGGAAAATATGGTAGGGAGGTTCTGGAAGCTAAATTTAGGCTTTTAGGTAGGAAGTTGAAATCCAGAACTTCCAGGGTAGCATTCATCGAAATGCTTCCCGTTCCACGCGCAGGACCCAAAAGGCAGGCAGAGCTCCGGAGTCTCAATGCGTGGATGAGACAATGGTGCAGAGATGAGGGGTTTGGATTTGTTAGGAACTGGGCAACATTCTGGGGAAAGGAGGGGCTCTTCCGAAGGGATGGGCTTCACCTTAACCGGGATGGAACCATGCTGCTGGCATTAACCTTTAAAAAGGAGATAGAGCAGCTTTTAAACTAGATAATAGGGGAAAGCCGACAGTTGCCCAAGAGCGCATGGTTCGGAAGAATGTATCCTTGAAGGATACTACAAAAAGCAGAGAGGTTCCAAAAAAGAGTAAAGTAGCCCAAATGCCCTCGAGTATGGAGCAGACAGAGCTTAAAGATCCCAAATTACCCATGTCTACCAATAGCCAAATTAATATGAATAAAATACAGTCTCTAAAATGCTTGTATGCAAATGCTAGAAGTCTAAAAAACAAGATGGGAGAGTTAGAATATATAGCACTAAACGGGAGGTTAGATATGATTGGAATATCAGAGACATGGTGGAAGGAGGACAACCAGTGGGACACTGTGATACCTGGGTACAAATTATATCGTAATGATAGAGCTGATCAAATTGGTGGAGGGGTTGTGCTCTATGTTAGAGAGGGCATTGAGTCAGAAAGGATTAAAGTTTTGCAAGAAACAAAATTTGCTGTAGAATCTCTATGGATTGAAATTCCATGTAAAAAGGGGAAGGCGATGGCAGTGGGGGTGTACCATCGTCCGCCTGGCCAGAATGAACAAATGGATGATGACATGCTCAAAGAAATCAAGGAAGCTAGCAAAAGTTACAGTGCAGTAATAATAATGGGTGATTTCAATTACCCCAGCATCGACTGGGTCAGTGTCACAGCAGGACATGCTAGGGAGATAAAGTTCCTAGATGAAATAAATGACTGCTTCTTGGAGCAGCTGGTTCATGAACCGACCAGAGGGGAAGCCATATTAGACCTAGTCCTTAGTGGAACACCAGATCTAGTGCAAGAGATAAGGGTGTTGGGGCCACTTGGCAATAGTGATCATAGCATGATCGCCTTTGATTTAATTAGTGGAGGAGGGATAGTAAGGAAATCCACAGTACTACCCTTTAACTTTCGAAAGGGAGACTATGATAAAATGAGGAAAACAGTTAAGAAAAAACTAAAAGGAGCAGTTGCAAAGGTTACAGACGTACATCAAGCTTGGATGTTGTTGAAAAATACTATCTTGGAAGCCCAGACCAGCTGTATTCCACGCTTTAAGAAAAGTGGAAGGAAGTCCAAAAAACTGCCAATATGGTTTAAAGGTGAGGTCAGAGAGGCTGTTGTTGCCAAAAAAGCAAAGAGAGAATTTGAGAAGAAGCTTGCTGCGGAAGCAAAAACACAAAATAAAGACCTTTTCAAGTACATTCGTAGCAAAAAACCTGTGAGAGAGTCAGTTGGTCCATTAGATGATAAAGGGGTTAAAGGAGCACTAAGAGGCGACAAGGCGATTGCGGAGAGACTGAATGAATTCTTTGCTTCAGTCTTTACTGAGGAAGATGTAGGGATGTTACCCATGACTGAAGTGGTATTTAAAGGTGCGGAAGAATTGAAGGAAATATCGATACATCGGGAAGATGTCTTACAACTATTAGATAAACTGAAGAGTAGCAAATCACCTGGGCCGGATGGTATACATCCAAGGGTGTTGAAAGAACTGAAATATGAGATTGCAGACCTGCTATTAGTAATCTGTGAACTATCATTAAAATCATCTCTAATACCTGAAGATTGGAGGATCGCCAATGTAACACCAATTTTTAAAAAGGGTTCCAGGGGTGATCCGGGAAACTACAGACCAGTGAGCCTGACGTCAGTACCGGGAAAAATGGTAGAAACCATCATAAAGAATAAAATTACTCAGCATGTAGATAGTCACGACCTAATGGGAGACAGCCAACATGGCTTTAGACAAGGAAGATCTTGTCTTACTAATCTGTTATGTTTTTTGAAGGAGTGAATAAACAGGTGGACAAAGGTGAGTTGGTTGATATTGTGTATCTGGACTTTCAGAAAGCCTTTGACAAGGTCCCTCATCAGAGACATTTGGCAAAACTAAAGAGTCATGGGATAGGAGGCAGTGTACTATTGTGGATCAGGAACTGGTTAAAAGATAGAAAGCAGAGGGTAGGGCTAAATGGCCAATTTTCCCAATGGAGAAAGGTGAATAGTGGTGTACCCCAGGGATCTGTGCTGGGTCCGCTGCTTTTTGACATATTCATATATGACCTGGAAAGTGGAATAACGAGTGTGGTTATCAAATTTGCAGATGACACAAAACTATTTAAAGTTGTTAAAACCCAAGAGGATTGTGAAAAATTGCAAGAGGATCTTGATAAATTGGAAGACTGGGCATCAAAATGGCAGATGAAATTTAATGTGGACAAGTGCAAGGTTATGCACCTAGGGAAGAACAACCCAAACTATGATTACACGATGCAAGGTTCCACATTAGGAACCACCACCCAGGAAAAAGATTTAGGCGTCATTGTGGATACCATGTTAAAACCCTCGGCCCAGTGTGCAGCGGCGGCCAAGAGAGCAAATAGAATGCTAGGTATGATAAGGAAAGGAATGGAAAATAGAACAAAAGATATTATAATGCCTCTATATCGTTCCATGGTGAGACCGCACCTTGAATATTGTGTGCAATTCTTGTCGCCCTATCTTAAAAAGGATATAGCGATTTTAGAAAAGGTTCAGAGAACAGCCACCAAAATGGTAAAGGGGATGGAAGGATACTCCTATGATGAAAGGCTAAAAAGGTTAGGGCTCTTTAACCTGGAAAAGAGACGGCTGAGGGGAGATATGATAGAAGTCTATAAATTAATGAACGGAGTGGAACGGGTAAACGTAGATCGATTGTTTACGTTATCAGAATATAGAAAGACTAGGGGACATGCAATGAAGCTACAGGGTAAACTATTTAAGACTAATAAAAGAAAATATTTTTTCATTCAACATGTAATCAAACTCTGGAATTTGTTACCGGAGGATGTAGTAAAGGCTGTTAGTGTAGCTGGGTTTAAAAAAGGTTTGGACAAGTTCCTGGAGGAAAGGTCCATAAACCATTATTAAGAAGTGACCGAAGATATCAATGCTTGACCCAGTACAAGCATTGTGGAACTTGTGTCTCTTGGGGAAACTGCTAGGTACATATGACCTAGATTGGCCACTGTTGGAAACAGAATACTGGGCTTGATGGACCTTGATCTGACCCAGTATGGCATATCTTATGTTCTTATGTTAAGTTGAATAGTCTAGAAGGGAGGTGACTAAAGAGTGCATAAGTGTCTTAGTAGTGTGTTCAGAAAAGAAGGGGCAAATTTTGCTGATGTTATAGAGAAAGGAGAAAGGGGGAAGGTGGATTTAGGGGGAAAAATAAGAAGCTCGGTTTTGTCCATGTTCAAATTCAAACAGCAATGAGACATCCAGGCAGCAATGTCAAATAGGCAGGCAGAGATCTGGGCCTGGATTGCCGGAGAGATTTCAGTTGTAGAGAGACAGAACTGAGAGTCATCAGCATAAAGATGGTACTGAAATCATGAGAGGAGATGATTGCACCAAGGGACTTGGTATAGAGAGAGAAAAGGAGTGGGCCCAAGACAGATCCTATGGGTATACCAACTGAGAGCAAGATAGCAGTAGAGGAGGATGCATCAGAACAAACACTGAAAGTGCAATAGGAGAGATGAGAACCTGTTCAGATGTTAAAATGTTCACTTGTATAAAAGAAATGTTCAGTGTATAATGTTTTGGTCTTTGGTAACCACTTTGACCTGGTGAAAAGCGGTACACAAATATAGTTAAATAAAATAAATAAATAAATAAATAAATATAAATTAAAACCGAGCAAGAACAAGGTATCAAGGAGAAGGTGGTGGTCAAAAGTGTCAAAAGTAGTGTAGCGCCCCCTACGGGTTAGGCGGTTGCCTAGGCCTTTGAAGAATGTAGTTGTGTGGTAAGAACCAAAACAAAGCTGAGGGTTTCCAAAAGGTAACAGGATTTTTATTTTCTACTTATCCATAGAACTTCTTGTCAGCAGTTCATATATTACCATAACATAAATAGGATACTTCTCCATGTAAAAGGAAACATAACTTTTTTTTTGTTTGTTTTTATTTATAAGTTTTCAATTGATACATCAACCAACCAATGAAAAGGACAATCCTAGGATACAAAAGTACATTATACAAAGAAAAGTGAAAACACATTTAATAGATTAGGCCCACATTACTGGAACCTGAAGAGTGATATATAGAAAAAAGGAAAAAAGAAAAAAGGAAAAAACAAGGCTTTTAAAAAGCCCACAACAAGAAGGTACAATAACTTACTTGTCCTCTACTACCTGCTCTAAACCCTGCCTATCAACAATAAATTGCTCCAAGTGGGCAACATCAGAAAAAAACATAAGTTGCACCACTATAAGTCACAACACATTTACAGGGAAATCGTAGGAAAAACGTAGCACCCAGCTTAAGAACACGAGGCTTCAGAGTCAAAAAAAGCCTCCATCTAAGCTGGGTGCTACGCGCCACATCGGGGAAGATATTCACTCTGTGTCCACAAAAAACTGTTGACTTATGCTTGAAAAAAGCTTTCAGAATTCTCTGTTTCAACTCTAAAGATTGCAAGACAACAATTAATGTGTACCGAGAGTTAATCACATCGGCAGAGTCTTCAAGAAAAGCAGTTAAGTCTGAGATAGAAGGCTCAAGCACATCGAGCCCACCTTCAGAATCAACAGTTCGTTTAAAACGTGAAACATAATATAAGTTTACAAGCTGCTAAAGTTTTGCATCATTCCTTTTACAGACGTTAGGCTTCTTCATTTTCCAATTACAAGTATTGGCTTTAACTTCCAGCATTCACAGCTTTTCTCTGAGCTTATCTGGCTAGCTCAACATTGGTGCTTCAATTAACCACTTCCAGCCGGTCATAAAACTCTTTAAAAGCTTATGGCTTTTTTCAGTACTTTTAAAACCATACAGCTTTTCTACTTATGACTCACACAGTAAGAGCAATCCATTTCAAAGTCAGAACACTCATTTTCCGAAAGGCATTCCTCTACGTCCATGCTCTCTTCATCTGGTTCAATTAGCACCTGGCTGGCCTCAGCGTTTCTAACTGCAGGTTTTAATTGCTCTATCAATTTCCAAACCTGTCCCCACTGGGAATCCTCACTACGCTGAGTTGCAGGGGAAGGACCTAGGAGATCTTTCTTTCTCAATAAACGCTTTAAAGCTTGCAAAGGGCTCACTTTATTCCCAGCACCCTGTCTTCCCTCAGGCTGTGCCTCAGGTGAAACCTTCTCCACAGACTCTCTCACAAAGATTCCTTTACCATGCTTTCCAGCAACATTTTCCCCAGAACCAACTCTCCTGTGTTCCCAACCAGCTGTACACTTCTTACCAGCTAAGCTGCCATCAGGGCTCGAGTTGTCTGCCTGTTGCCTGCAATAGGGATCTTGTTTGAGGCTTCTGCTGGAGCACTTTTCCCTTGCACGTGTCCTCCTAATCTCTTTACTTCCCGTAGCTTCAAGAGATTCTCTGCTAGTGTCCAGCCTGCTAGGGGATGTTTCCTCCTCATAGGATTTCCCTCTTGGACTCCACCCACGGACACATTCTCCTCTTGCTTTCCTTCTTCCTCCTCGTCTCCCTGCTGTTCCTTTCCGTCCTGTGTCTCCTCCCTCTCTGGAAGACTCTCTCTGCTTATATGACTGGGCCTGCCCTATAGCCTCAGACTCCACCCCCAGGCTTCCCTCGTCACCTCCCCTGGTCTCCATGGAGCTAGGGTGTGGCTCATTCTCCCCATCTCTGTGCAGAGAATTTTTTCCCTTGGTTTGAGTTTTAACCCTTAAACCCCCTGAACCTTCCTTCTGCTCAGAGGTAAAAGGCTGTTTTTCCATATTTTCTTTGGGCTCTAAACCTGTCTCGCCACCACACATCCCCCCCCCCCCTTAAGATATTCCGGGCTGGCGTTTCTACCTCCGCACAGCACGGAATTCTTGAAAGGATGTTTTGGCCTACCTGACAGCTATCTGACTTAGCCTCTCGTGCAGCCAACCGGGCCAACGCTACCCGTTCGTGCCATGGCTGCAGCACATTGATATGAAAAATCTGTTGTCTTCCTTTCCTAGTCTCTACTGCATAAGAGACTGGCCCTACCTGTCTGACGATCCTATAGGGTCCTTTCCACTTACTTTCAAACTTTGGGTTTGGACTGGCCACTGTTACAATGACTTTTTCGCCTACCTCCAACCGGCGAGGTTGGGCGCGACGGTCATAATATTTTTTCTGGCGGGCTTGGCTTGCGGTCACATTCCCCTCTACTACTTGGGATGTACGCTGTAGCCGCCCCTTCAAATCCCTTAAGAATCTTGGTATCTCAACTTCCTCAAGAGTGGGTTCCACCCACTGCTCTCGTAGGATATCTAATACCCCTCTGGGAGCTCGCCCGTACATGAGCTCGTACGGAGAAACACCCATGGAAGTCTGCTTCCATTCTCTGCAGGCGTATAATACGAATGGAAGTATTATATCCCAGTCGGTCATATCTCCCTCCAGACTTCTTCTTAACATTCCCTTAAGGGTTTGATTTTGCCTTTCGACTAGGCCGTTCGTTTGAGGGTGGTAGGCCGCGGTTCGAACATGTCGTATGCCAAAGGCATCCCAGACTTGCGCGAGGTAACGGGACATGAAATTACTTCCCCTATCAGTTAAAACCTCTCGGGGAAAACCCACCTCACAAAAGAGCTTCACAATTTCGGCCGCAATAGTCCATGCTGACATATTGCGTAGGGGAATCGCCCAGGGAAACCGGGTAGCTAGGTCAACAATGAACAGAATACATTGGAACCCACTGGGTGTCTGGGTTAGAGGACCTACCATGTCCATAGCTAACCTGTCTACTGGCTTTGATATGAATGGCATGGGAATCAGAGGTACCTTTTTCGGATGAAAGGTAGTAACCTTCTCACAGGTGGGACATGCCTCACAAAATTTTGCTGTCTCTTTGAAGACGCCAGGCCAATAGAAACTAGTTAAAATTTTTATCTAAAGTACCGTGGACTCCTTTATGGCCCCCTATGGGGTGGTCATGCGCCAACCTTAAGACCAAATTTTTAAAAGTAGTGGGTACTACTAATTGCTTCCTAATGTCCCCTGAACGAGGGTCCAAGCTCTCCCGATATAATATATCCCTGTCTAGCACAAATTCGGGTAATGTTCCCGATCTCATATTGGCATGGTCAAAAGCTCGTGCTAGGGCAGGGTCTTCCCTCTGTTCTTTGGGAAAGGACGGAAACTTTTCCACCAAATCGGCAGGAGCCCAGGGTAGTTCCTGCCCGTCCGCTAATTCCACCCTGTTCCGTGCCCTAGTCTGTTTCTTGCGATGTTGTGGCTGATTGTATTCAAAGAATTATACCAGGAGTCAGTTTGCAGAATTCAAATCAAATTTTAATGTGTCACACAGGCTCAGCTGGAACAAATCCAAAAGACAAAGGCTGAGCCACGAGGTGCGCTCGCAGCTTGCTTATATACATTCTCACATATCCATTTTCATCATTAAGTCAAAGTAAATTCTCTATTGGCTACTAAATCAGTGACCCTTCTATTTGCTACTCTTTCTCCACTCCAGCCCCCCTTCTCCCTCGTTAAGACATTCCTGCATCTACATAGTAAATTCTCTTATCTAAAACTTCAAAGAATACAGAGACATTCAAAACCTAGAGTGTTTTATCTGTAAGGCACGGCCACCTGGCATAACAGCACAGACCAGCTGGACCTACCAAATATGGTCTTTCCTGCTCTGTGAGGTGGGGGCCTGTCCTCCAGGTCCGGAGACAGGGCCCACCATAAATGCACTGTTTAATTAATTTATGGAAGGTACCAGGCCATTCCTGACTCCAGGCAAGCCTGAGTGATTAGAGTTCAAGGAAAGTTTGACACTCTTGAGCAAACAGGATAAGGGAGGGGGGAGAAGGGAGAGCAGAATTGTTCAAAAGCCATTTTAAAAGCAAATCTCTCTTTCCAGCACTAGTCTCAAGTGGGGGTTGGTAATTCAATACTGTTATAGATACATTTCTATGCATGAGGCTTACCAGAGGCCTGGCTAATTTCTGGGGGCTACCACAGCGACACCTATCTGCCTTCCTCCGTCTGCCATTATTTGTGGGAGGAGTTATCAATCCATCATGCGCGGGCAAATCGCACACAGGATCATCCGATGGATCCTGTTCCTCTGCCCTGACCTTGGCGAGGGCCCTAGTGGATACCAGGCCTGTCCTGGATTCTAATCCCTTAACTAGACCTCGCTTAAACTGAGGCCAATCTCGGCCTAAAACAAGTGCATGTGGAAGCTTAGGGACTACTGCCACAGAAATGTTTCTCCTTAACCCTAGGCCTTTCACTCTCACTGTATGCAGGGGATAGGATGATGCTGCGCCGTGCACGCATCTTATTTTTATACTGCCTTCAGAGTGTTTTGAGGCTGGGCTCCCTAAGGCTTGTATTTCCCTCCAAAGCTTTTGTGAAACCATTGACTGGTCAGCTCCGGAGTCTAATAGGGCTTCTACAGGGATGTTCTCAACCTCCACAGCTAACAAGAACCCCTCCCCAGTCTCCTTGGATTGGGTGGTGACTAATGCTGTCCTGGCCCGACAATCCCTTCTTAGATGGCCTCTATCCCCACAAGCAAAACATTTCCTCTGCTCATGACCAGTTTTCTCCCTCAGTTTCACCTGTGTGACCTCTCCCAACATTATCCTGCTCTTCTTTTCTGACACGCCTGCGTCTGCCTGATTCAAAGCACCCAGCTTCATTTGGCTGACCACTCTGGCTTCAAGGAAGCGCTCCGCCAATGAAGTTGCATCCTCGGTGCTTCGGCAGTCCTGGAGAGTCAGGAAAGACTGCAGTTCTTTACGTACAGCGTTAACAAACTGCTCAAGTACAATGCTGTCTAAAATATCATCAACACTTTTTCCCTCTGGTGTTAACCACTTATAAACCAGAGTTTTAATGCGCTGGCATAAGGCTCGCGGTGTCTCGCCTTGCTTTAGCGAACCCACGCGCAAAAGACAACGGTAGACCATTGGGGTCAAGCCCATATGGTCTCTCACTGTCTTTTTGAGTTCCTCATAACTGGAGGCAAGATCAGTAGGCATGGCTCTATAAGCTGCTAGTGCTTCTCCCGTAAAGGAGGCAGCTATGCAAACGGCCCACTGGTCTTCGGCCATCCACTTAGGAGTGCAACTTGCTCAAATACCTCTAGGTAATCATCAATGTCATCCTCTTTGGTCAATTGGCCAAAGGAAAAGACCCCTTTACCCAGAGCTCCCAGTCCTTGTAAGGCTCCCAAAGAACCTGATACAGTCCTTAATGCTTCTGCAGTCTGCTTTTGCTCTCCGATCCAGGCACCCAGCATCTCCAGGTGCGGCTGTTGTTGGGCATTCAACATGGCGGCTGTCCATTCCTGCGTCTCGGCAGCGATCTCCTGCTGTTGCTAGAACCTCTCCGCCATCCAGTTCAGTAGCTCTCCTCGCTCCATCTCCGGTTGCTGAAATGACAAAAACAGAAGGCAAACACCTACTGCGGCTCTTACACAAGCAGCCCACTTTCCTCCAAGTTTATCAAGTACTGCAGTACCCCTCCCTTGCAGCAGTATCCAGATTAACCCCCTTCTATGGACGGGTTACCTGCTGAAAGTGTTGAGTCAAGCTTATCAGCACAGCCGGCACCAGCTGGATCATGAGCTCCGGTCCGTCCCTCTGCTGCTACTCCAGTCCGGGTCTTTCCTGCAGGCACTTGTATCTCCAGAGGACTTTTATGGAGGCTTCCTCTGTACAACTGTAAATCCTTTTATGCTTGGAGTATAGGATAGTAGATTATCCAACAACTACGCCAACTGTAGCACCCCCCCCTACGGGTTAGGCGGTTGCCTATGTGTAGTGAGCTTACCACTTTATGTCCTTTATCACCTTAATCCCTTTCACTGAGGCCTTTGAAGAATGTAGTTGTGTGGTAAGAACCAAAACACAGCCGAGGGTTTCCAAAAGGTAACAGGATTTTTATTTTCTACTTATCCATAGAACTTCTTGTCAGCAGTTCATATATTACCATAACATAAATAGGATACTTCCCCATGTAAAAGGAAACATAACTTTACTGCTCAGTCTCAGCATTAGTCATTCAAAACAGCTTGTTTTTAAACACAGCAAATAACCCTTGCTTTCAGCCAAGAATATACTCTCAAGTCCCAGCATTGTCACAGCACAAGCCTGTATCATTCAAGGCTCTGCACAGCACGTGGACTTCCAAGTTTACAAGCTGCTAAACTTTTGCATCATTCCTTTTACAGACATTAGGCTTCTTCATTTTCCAATTGCAAGCATTGGCTTTAACTTCCAGCATTCACAGCTTTTCTCTGAGCTTATCTGGCTAGCTCAACATTGGTGCTTCAATTAACCACTTCCAGCCGGTCATAAAACTCTTTATAAGCTTATGGCTTTTTTCAGTACTTTTAAAACCATACAGCTTTTCTACTTATGACTCACACAGTAAGAGCAATCCATTTCAAAGCCAGAACACTCATTTTCTGAAAGGCATTCCTCTACGTCCATGCTCTCTTCATCTGGTTCAATTAGCACCTGGCTGGCCTCAGCGTTTCTAACTGCAGGTTTTAATTGCTCTATCAATTTCCAAACCTGTCCCCACTGGGAATCCTCACTACGCTGAGTTGCAGGGGAAGGACATAGGAGATCTTTCTTTCTCAATAAACGCTTTGAAGCTTGCAAAGGGCTCACCTTATTCCCAGCAACCTGTCTTCCCTCAGGCTGTGCCTCAAGTTAAACCTTCTCCACAGACTCTCTCACAAAGATTCCTTTACCATGCTTTCCAGCAACATTTTCCCCAGAACCAACTCTCCTGTGTTCCCAACCAGCTGTACACTTCTTACCAGCTAGGCTGCCATCAGGGCTCGAGTTATCTGCCTGCTGCCTGCAATAGGGATCTTGTTTGAGGCTTCTGCTGGAGCACTTTTCCCTTGCACGTGTCCTCCTAATCTCTTTACTTCCTGTAGTTTCAAGAGATTCTCTGCTAGTGTCCAGCCTGCTAGGGGATGTTTCCTCCTCAGAGGATTTCCCTCCTGGACTCCACTCATGGACACGTTCTCCTCTTGCTTTCCTTCTTCCTCCTCGTCTCCCTGCTGTTCCTTTCCGTCCTGTGTCTCCTCCCTCTCTGGAAGACTCTCTCTGCTTAAATGACTGGGCCTGCCCTATAGCCTCAGACTCCACCCCCAGGCTTCCCTCGTCACCTCCCCTGGTCTCCATGGAGCTAGGGCATGGCTCATTCTCCCCATCTCTGTGCAGAGAGTTTTTTCCCTTGGTTTGAGTTTTAACCCTTAAATCCCCTGAACCTTCCTTCTGCTCAGAGGTAAAAGGCTGTTTTTCCATATTTTCTTTGGGCTCTAAACCTGTCTCGCCACCACAGTAGCAAAAAGGTCAAGAAAGATGAGGACTGAGTAAAGGCCTTTGGATTTTGCCCAAAACAGGTTGCTGGGAATTTTGCCAAGAGCCATTTCAGTTGAATGTAAAGGCTGAAAGTCAGATTGCGATAGATCCAGAAGAGAGAAAGTCAAGGAAACAGCAGTGAACCGCATGTTCAAGTAGTTTAGAAATGAAGGGGAGAAGGGAGATGGGTCAAGAATTAGAAAGACAGGTAGGGTCTAGTGAGGGTTTCTTGAGGACAGTGGTGACCAAAGGAGCTTGAAGGTTGCAGGAACAGTTGCAGTGGAGAGCAATAGGTTGAGGATATGAGAGATGGAAGGGATGGACAGTGGAGGATATGGAGCTTAGGAGAGGGGTGGGAATAGGATCAGAGGAGGAGGTAGTGAATTTGGAGAATATGTATGGCTTCCTCTTCAGAGATCTTGGAAAAGGAAGAAAGGGTGGCAGATGTTGAGGGGAAGAGTTGAGAGTGAAGAGGAGGAAGAGGGGATGGAGCTGATCCCCATACAATAAATAAATCAAGAAGGATAAACAATCACATTTCCTTGCCCTCATCATGAGGAGCAGAGACTTACCCGTGCAAGGAGCTACATAGAAATCAAAATTAGACACACACACACCCCTCAAAAAAAAAAGAGAAAAAAACACAAAAGGAATCCATTAATAAGGAAAATAGAGAGGTATCATGAACTCCAAGTCCTTATTTACCAACAAGGAAATTCTCCAGTTGCAAGGGTTCAACAAATATATAATATACGAGTACTTCTTGATAAGTAATTAAACATCTACAAGGAATACAAAGAAAGAAGGTCCCTCCAGCTGCCAACATACACTGCTTAAGCTGGAGGAAGGATTGTCTCCTAGCTTGAGTAAATCTCAAGACATCCGGAAAGACAGCGATCTTTTGACCACAATACAGTTGATCTTTCTTATGGAAATCAGCCTTCAAATCATTCACATTATCCCCATCAGTTAAGAATGGGACAGTTTCATTATCATTAGATGATTCCAGGAAATTAGTTAAATCCAAATTAATTTGTTCCTCAACCTGAGCTGCCTCAGCCCTATCTTGAGAGAAAACCCTAATAAGTAAATAGTATAAGTTAGACACAGCCAGGATATCTGCATCTTGCAATATCAAAATGTCTTTACAATATTTCTTCAAAAGAAACAAAGGAGATAACAGTCTTTGAACACAGTAACATACTAAATGATGGCAGATAAGACCAGCATGCTCCATCTAGTCTGCCCAGTAAGGTGCCAGAGTTTCAGAGTTGTACGTGCCGCTCCGGGCAGGTCACCCCTCTCTATTTAGAAGTTATTTACACTTTATTTTGATTCCATCCTCTTGTTATGTAGTCATCCTCTGTGTCTGTCCCATGCCTTTTTGAATTATGTCACTGTTTTTGCTCCCACCACATCTGAACCCAGATATTCAATGTTGGGGCCTATCTGGCCATCGGTGATGAATATCCAGGTTGGTTGGAGAGCGCTGTAGCTAACTGAGCAGTCACAAAATTCAGCTGCTGCCCAGTTAGCTAAAGCAGTGAAAGTTAGCAGAGCCTTTTAGGTGCCTGTCACGGTTATGGAAAAATCGGCTAGCGGCTGAATATCGTCGCTAGCCACTTATCCCTGGGTGTCACCTCTGCTCCATTCCTGAATGCCCTGGTGCTAGTTGACTAACATTGGAGTGATTAGTGGCCACATCCAAGGATATTCAGCGGCACTAACTGGTTAAGTAAACCACTTAAATGGCTTTAAAAATCCTCCCTACTTTGAAATATTAAACTTTGCTTTGTATGTCCTGTCCCTGCAGGTAAAAATGTGTGCTGATGGTCCTTTGAGTTTATGTAGCTGTCAGGATCTATTGTTTTGGATTTGCCTGCTGCTGCTTTTTGCTGTCCCTCAGAACCCTCTGCCCTAGGTGACCTCCTAGTCTTTTCTAATGGATGGGCCAACCCTGCCCACTGTAAATGCTGCAACTGGCACTGTAGGTATTTTAGAAAAGATTCAGAATTCAGAGAGCCTTTTATAAAGTGCTCTGCAAATTCTAAACATCTAGACTCAGCCATGTATTTCTGGACTTAAATGACGTATGGATAACATAGGGACATTACCTTATAGATGACACGTAAGCAAGCTTTTGTAGGGAAAATTTAAAAATCTAAGGTTCTTAGAACAAAAGGAATTCTCCAAAGACTTAACCTGTCTAGGTAAAATTAAATGATCTTTAATGCTCACTCGTACTCAGCACATTGTAGAGAATCCACCTGAATATTGATGTTTTCCAGTCCTTGAGTTATAGCAAATATCCTGACATCCTGGAACTGCAATTAACTAACTGCTCAAAAAGCTTTATTGTTTGGTCCATAAAATCTTGTAACATAGAATTAGGGGTATGTTTACTAAACCGTCTTAATGTTACCGGCGCTAGTTGCAGCGATAATGTGAAGGATGCCATATAAGGAGTGGGTGTTCCGGCGGCAAGTTAGCAAGAATCTGTATCGTGCGATAGTGGGCACCGTGAAATGTTAACGTGTGTTAACCCTAAGTTCATGCCAGCGCAGTGTTAGAAGCAATAATGATGTAGCCCACTGGTTACAGCAATGACTGTGGAGACAGAGATCATGGATTCGATTCCGCAGTGGTGTTATGTAAGAAAACTGTCTGAGGCATTTCCTTTTAATTTAAATCAGTGCTACCAGCAAAAACACCCTCACAGTGCCGTAACCTAAGGTGCCGCATAAGGCGCCCTATAAGGCACTCCATAGGATACATTATAAAGTGCCCTGTCCGCCAAGGCACCTTATAATGTGCCCTATAGGGCGCTTTATAGGGCACCTTATGAGGCACCGGCACCTTAGGCTACGGCACTGTGAGGGTGTTTTTGCTGGCAGCACTGATTTAAATTAAAAGGAAATTCCTCAGACAGCCTTATTAAATAACACCACTGTGGGATCAAACCCATGACCTCTGCCTTTGCAGTCATTGATGTAACCAGTGGACTACATCTCTATAATGTCTAACACACGGCTGGGTGGCTACAGAAAGACTGCTGGTCGCCACACAAATTGTCTGCTGTGGTTACCAGGATAGGGTAAACCCACCCGTACCCATGATGCACTGCACATGCAGATCAGCAGCCCACATCTTATCACAAGATGGGGTATGCGCCTCTATAGTACCCAGGCCTGGTAGGGGGAACTGACCGTGTGTGTTACTGGCACAGAGTAGCTACAGACCGTGACATTGTGCGGTTCCTGTGCTCACACTGAGGGTGAGGTGGGGCACCCAGCACCAGATCCGCAGCACCTGGCTTGGCTGAGGTAGGCTGCGCTGCAAGTCCCCCTCAGTGCCAGTGTGTGATGGGTAGTCCCTGCAGACACACCTAGGATACACCTGTGTCCATCTGTATTTCCCAGTCAAGTCTAGCCCTTGTGGACTATGATGCAGCCAGAATAGTGCATATTCTGTGTGGTTGCTATGGTCACATGTTATAAGAGAAGGGTGGTGGTTGGATCCAAAAGCGGATTATGTAGCACCACCCAACCTGCCCTCTGTGAGTCAGGGTGGGGAACAGCATCTCCCACCAACAGATCCACATTCTACATCTCTGCAATGGTGGCAGTAGAGGGGACCATCAAACCCAGTCCTGTTGGGAAATAGGCACCCTACAGGGCAGTCAATACGGATCTGTATGCAGCACATAGGGCACTTGCAGACAGGGAGTAGGCCTGGGAAAGCTCAGCTGCCCCCCACCACTATCTGACACTCACCAGCAGAGGGCACAGTCAATCTCCACCTGCTGCATCCTACAACATATGCCAGCCATACACATGCTAACTGCAGACAGTCTGCTAGCTAGTACATAGTGCATGTTCCTGGAGGAACTGTGTACACCCACAAATGGGATGTGAGCACACACACCAAGAAGGTTTGTCAGTGATTGGACCCCAGAAAAAAGTACTCAGAGATATCACTTGAGAGAAATACTGCATATCACTATGGGGGAACCTAACCATGCCATGGTCACTGTTCAGTCAGGGTGAGCGTGACCTCCCAGCATGACATGCCGTGGCCACCCTGTCCATGCAGGTGGTGTTCGGGCACTACAATATCCCAGCCATTGCCCTATGCCCTGTGCAGATGCATCCTGCCCAGGCCACCCTGTCCACGCCATACCCATAGTATCTTGCTCCTCATTATGCATATTGGCAGGCTAACACTGGAAACAGTGCAAGCAGTGTGGGCTCAGTAAGGTGTAGGCAGCCACAAAACACTGGATAGGCATACACACACTCCCACACCTATGCCAGCATTGTGCAAATAAAGAGGTTTTTGGCAGCCCTGGCCACCACACCAGTCCTGGGCACAGTGCAAGCATTGCTGTGGTACGCAATACTGTTGGGGTCACTCAACGGTAAACGGTGACGGTAAACACTGTCAGAAACCAAATCTGAAACACACTCCACAGATATCAGAAAGGTTGCTATGATGCATCTCTGTCAACAAATTGTGTTTAACTTAGGATTTGTTATCTGCCATTAATCATAACAACCTTTTGATATATGTGTAACATGTTCCCAAGTTTAGGACGGCATTGCTAAGGTATGCAGGTGCTAGTATTGGGAGATGCTGCTCAGCGCAGGGCCCAACAGCCTGACTCTCCATGAGGCTTTGGATAGTGGAGCCTATGGGTGTGGGTGTTTGTGCTCCTGTTGGCCGCTGCTCTAGGGCAGAGGTTCCCAACTCCGGTCCTGGTGGGCCAAACACGGTTCAGGTTTTCATGCTGTCCCTAATGAATATGCATGAGATACATTTGCATACAATGGGGGCGGTGCATACAAATGCAGCACAGGCATATTTATTAGGGACAGCATGAAACCTGAATGGAGTTTGGCCCTCCAGGACTGCAGTTGGGAAACTCTGCTGTAGGGATTGCACATGGTTATGGTGTCTGTGTCCTGTAGGGTAAAATATAGGCGTTTATGGCATGTTTATTTAAACTGCAATAAAGGTTCTGTCTTTATTACCACAGTTTAGTACTGGGTAAACTATAGGGACATGGTTTGCAGGACCCACAGCTGGGACTTGAACCTATGACCTTCTGCCCCTGAATACACTGGCTGTGTGTACTGCACCAAACTGTTGCCACAGAGGCAGATCATTCCCTGGAGATACCATGATTGTTCATCAGACAAACCTTGTCTGTTGCAGTGCAGGGCACCCACCTAAACAGGGCTTGGCCATGGTCTGCTGTGTATGTTATAAAAATACGTCGTTCACTTCTAACTCAAAAAATGGAAGTATAGAAAATACTTAATCTTTAACTATATCAAAAAAACGTAACAAACTCAGCTCATTTATGAAACAAGGTCTCAGACTTACGTCCTAGAAAGTGATATGCCTAATCGCATCAATGACCTTATGTAGATTCACAACAGGTGAGCCAGTCCAATACATTAACGTTTCCAACCACTTAGAAACTGCTACGTTCTACTTAATGGATATTCCAATTATAACATGACTGGACTCCTCCATTGTATAAAAGCTACTTTTGGTCTGCTGTGGGCAGATGCCACTGCCCCCTCCACCACCAGCACCCCTCTGCCAACATGCTGACATGCCCTTATGCCGATGGTGCTGTTGGTGTGCAGTCCCAGGCCATCCAGTGTGCCTGTAGGCGGCAGCCTATGGTGCGTGATATGGGGTAGGGGTGCCTGCCTAGACATCCACGCTTCCCCCCGGCACCACTTGCCAATGTTATGTGCCCTTTGGGGTACTTGCTGGGTACTGTTCCCTGGGACACTGTGGGACACACACTCGTGGCCATGTTTGCCCTTGGTCAGTTGCTGTCTTGCTGGTTTTCCGCTTCTACATTCCTATGTGTCACCTAGGCATCTGCCTAGCCCACCCCACTGCATGTCCCGCCTGCAGCCCCCTGTACCCCATTTGCAGCCTCACAGTAGTGCCCTCTCATATTTGGGCACTATGATGTTGCTGCACATGTATCACTACTATCACTTTTCTTGGTTTCCCTGCCTTTCCTACACACCCTACTTACTACGCAATTCAACACCCTTACCACTGGACTCGATAACATCAGACAGGGTTTCGCCCTCATCTTCCTGGACATCGCAGCCGCCTTTGACTCGGTTGACCACAAGATACTCCTATCTCGCCTTGCTGAGAAGGGCGTCCGGGGCAATGCTCTAGCATGGTGCGCCTCATACCTGAGTAACAGATGGCAACATGTCCGCTCCGGCCTCTCTTTATCAGACCCTTTCCAGCAAGAAAAAGGCGTCACACAAGGGTCATCCCTCTCAGCCCTCTTATTCAATATCTACATGCAACCCATCTGCAGCCTCATCCGGTCATTCAACATAAACTGCCTAGTATATGCTGACGATGTCCTAATGTTCACCCCAATAGACACTGACCATCCAAATCTCGACCAGCTGTCTTCCTGCTTCAACGCCGTCTCGGAATGGCTACACACTCAAATGCTCCGAATAAATCTAAAAAAGACAGACGTCCTATTCATCGGAAGAGACCAGTCATTCACCCCCCCTCCATCAATCAAGGTGGGCAACACAGAAATCATCTCCAAGACAACGATCAGATACCTAGGAGTAACACTGGACCAGTGCCTGGACATGCATGCCCACATAGATAATACCGTCAGGACAATCTACCATAAAATACAAACGCTATGCCTCATGAAGGACACCCTAGAACCAAATGACTTCCGAACAGTCTTCCAGGCCATCATAATGCCCCACTTCGATTACGCCAACTCCATCCTACTTGGCCCCCCAAAGAACTCGATAAATCCCTTGCAGTTAGCTATGAACACCGCAGCGAGAACCCTCTATGGAGCAGCTCGAAGAGACCATATTACCCCTATTCTGAAGCGCCTACACTGGCTCCCCGTACAATACCGGATCACATTTAAGATCTTAACCATGACATTTAAAGCAGTTAATAGAATCACCTCAACCACCTTGTCAGACCTGATACAACCTACCCCAGACAACAGATTAAGAAGGACCACGTCCTACAATACCATCCTTCTCCCAAAAGCTATCACTAAATGCAACAAATCAACGAGAAAACGTGCCTTTGCCCTGTTTGCCCCCTCAAGCTGGAATTCTCTCCCAGCAGAAATCAGGACCATAAACAACCTCCCCCAATTCAGAAAGGCCCTCAAACACCACCTATTTCAACAGCACTTCTATAACTCTGACAACATCACCTAGACAGCATTACACGACACAACAGTCTCTCAACCTAGAGCCGCTGAACCAATCCCCAATTTAATGTACATAGTGTATAAAGTTCACCTGTTATCCAAGTTGGAATTCCCTGTTACAGTCAAACCTCGGTTTTCATGATTAATCCGTTCTAAGAAGTCTGACTAAAACCGAAACGTACGAAAACCGAAGCAATATTTCCCATAGGAAATAATGTAAATTCAATTAATCTGTTCCAGACACCCAGCTCCTGTCACTTCTCTCACCTGCCCGATCGTCCACAGGACAGCAAACACACAGATATTGTACTGTACGGCACTGCAACATCTCCTGCTTACATTGAAAGCTACCCTGCTACCTCCGAGCCTGAGGGGGCGCTCCAGAGAACAGGCAGGCAGTGGAGAGATTGGGGCCTTCCTCTCTGTGCAATCCTTGCATCTCTAACTCTGGCTCGAGGATGTTGCTCAGCTGACTTTCGCTTCTCAACACGCGATCGGTGAGTCCGGGGGGTAGTGCTGCCGGGACTTCCGGGGGGTAGTGCTGCCGGGACTGGGCGGGCAGTGTATACAGACCAGCGCCATTCTTTACGAAAACCGAGGCGATATCCGATAACCGAGACAAAATCTCAGTCAGAAAATACGTCGAAAACCGAAACGTACGACAACCAGGGCAAACGAAAACCGAGGTTTGACTGTATATGTAAGTTCAATGTCTGAATGTTCCACATTGTACAAACCTGTTCATTGTAAACCGCGCTGATGCCGAATAGTGCGGTATAGAAAAACTAAAAATAAATAAATAAATAAACATTGCTGACTGCAAATTTGCCTCTAGCACAAGGTTTTCACAGGCGCTACTTTTCAGACCTTCATTTCACGGCGTTAGTGTGCATGGAGCCTCTCCCCGCCCACTCTCCGCCCATTGACCCCTTATCTTTGCCCCTGGGGAGCCTTACTCCACCCTCTGGGAAGCCTTAGTCCACCCTCTGCGCACCTTACCACCGCCGGAGACATTATTGGGCGATACGTGACGTTCTCACATGGTAATGCGCCATTATCACGCGATAACGTCACGTATCACGCGATAACTTTGCAGCTGCGCCGTTAGCGCCGTTTAGTAAACATACCACTTAGTCTGACAAACTACTTTCCAGATGTCTTCTGCCCTTCTAAGTCAGATCCTCGCCTACCTGCTTTAGCTATCGCACTCAGGACTTCAAACAACATCAGTGAGGTATCATAGAAACATAGAAACATGATGACAAAAAAAGACCACATAGTCTATCTAGTCTGTGCTTCCATATCAACCACTACAACAGTCCCCTTTTTTCCTTTAGAGATCCTCTGTGTATGTCCAATGCTTCTTTGAATTCAGATACTGTCCTCATCTTTACTACTTCCACTGGGAGACAATTCCATGGATCCACCACTCTTTCCGTAAAGAAATATTTCTGCATATCACTCCTGAATCTATCCACTTTCACCCTCATCCCATGTCCCCTCATAGCACGGAGGTATTTAAATGTCTCAATCATATCCCCTCTAACCCGCCTTTCCTCTACAGTGTACATATTAAGATCCTTAAGTCTGTCCTCATATGTTTTTTAGACCATTAACCATTTTAGTAGCCACCCTCTGTACTGACTCCAACCTGTTTATATCCTTTTGAAGGTGCAGTCTCCAGAATTGCACACAATACTCCAAATGAGGTTATACCAAAGACTTATACAGAGGCACTATCACCTCCTTTATTCTGCTGGCCATTCTTCTCCCTATGCACCCAAGCATCCTTCTAGCTTTTGCCGTCACCTTTTTTACCTGTTTAGCTACTTTAAGATCATCAGACACAATCGTGCCTAGGTCCCGTTCTTCTTTAGTGGACAAAAGTACTTCACCCCCTTTATTATATTGCTCTCTTGGATCACTGTAGCCCAAATGCAAGGCCTTGCATTTTTTAACATTAAATCTCAGCTGCAACATTCTAGACCATTCTTTAAGCTTAGCTAGCTGTCTCCTCATGTAATCTACACCTTCCTGAGTGTCTACTCTTGCAGATTTTGGTATCATCTGCAAAGAAGCAAACCTTACCTGACAGCCATTCCGCTATATCACTAGCAAAGATGTTAAAAAGAATCGGACAAAGGACAGATCCCTGCAGCACACCACTGGTAACCTCCTTCTCCTCAGAGTGAGCTCCATTTACCTGTACCCTTTATCGCCTCCCACGCAACCAATTTCTAACCCAAACCGTAACTTTAGGGTCCATCCACTGTTCCCTCTAAGTTGAGCATGTGTGCGCGCGCACACACCTCACCAAGTGAGTGCACATACTTTACAACAGAGCGCACAAAAATTATGTTTCTGATTCTGATAGAAAACAACACAGACATCTTAAAATTTAAAAGTTGTGATTGTAATTACTAGAAATTTTACGCTTCATTTAGTAATTGTCTATTTTCATTTAATTTGATTAAAATCAATGTGGTGTACATACTGTATTCTGACGTGTAGTCAAATTTTAAAGTAGATGACTCCGAGTGTCGTTATGTGGCGCACAAAAATTTAACCTTCCTTCAAAAGCTGTACAGCTGATATTTTATGCGCACACAGCCTACAGAAAATTAGAGGGAACATTGGATGAATCCCTAGGGTGCACAGTTTGTTTATAAGGTACCTGTGAGGAATGGTGTCAAAGGTTTCACTGAAATCTAAATATACCACATCTAGGGCTCTTTCTTGGTCCAACTCCCTGGTCACCCAGTCAAAGAAATCAATCAGATTTGACTGACAAGACCTGCCTCTGGTGAATCCATACTGCCTCGGATTCTGTAATCCGTTGGACTCCAGAAACCTCACTATTTTCTCTTTCAGCAACACTTCCAATAATTTACTCACCACCAAACTTAAACTAACCAGCCTGTAGTTTTCAACCACATCCTTAGGGGTATGTTTACTAAACTGCGTTAGTGTGATTCGCGTTAGGAGCCGCGTTAGTGGAAGAAATGCCAAAAAAGGACATGGGCGGTACATCGTTACCGATAACGCGCGTTATAAAGCGCCGCGCAGCAACGATCGTTACAGGGCGCGTTACTGCGCATTAAGCTTAAGAAGGCACACTGACACCCAAATACAGAAACAGAGCTGTAGCACAATGGTTACTACACAGACTGATGGTACAAGGGTCATGGGTTTGATTCCCCAGTGTGCCTAATGAATAAGGCTGGCTGAGCCATCATGTGTAACCCTTTGAAGGTCTACTATAATATTTTATTCCACATTCTGCAGCCAGGTTAAAGTTTGCATATGTCAGGAAAATTGTGCCTGTCTTATTCAATATGTTCCAATAGTGACGTTCCCTCTGCCATGGTCATGTATTATATACCATTTGATAGGAATATTTAGGCAGAAGTTTGGATCCCGAAAGTGTTGGGCTTGGCCTGGAAAGGGTTAAGTATTGGGCTGTGAGGAAGTTTAGTTGTACTTTAATAGTGCTGCCAGCAAACACACCCTCACAGTGGCATAACCTAAGGTGCCACATAAGACACCCTAGAAGGCACTCCATAGGGCATATTATAAAGTGAGCTGTCTGCCAAGGCACCCTATAATGTCCCCTATAGGACACCATATAAGGCACCTTATAAGGCGCTTTATAGGGCTGGTGGAGCTGGTGGTGCGCAGTCTCAGGCCATCCAGTGTGCAGGTAGGTGGCTGCCTATGGTGCGGGTTCTGGGGTAGGGGTGCCTGCATAGACTTTCATGCTCCCCCCCAGCCCCGCCTGCCAATGTTCCGTGCCCTTGGGGGTAGCTGTTGGGTACTATCCCCTGTGACACTTTGGGAAACACACTCGTGCCCATGTTGGGCCTTCAGCAGTTGCTGTCTGGATGCTCCACTGTTTCAGCATTCGTATGGGCCACCTAGGCATCACCCTAGTCCGCACTGTGGCCCAGCTCCACCACAGCATGTGCCGTCTGCAGCCTTCTGTATCCCCTTCTCCGGCATCTGTCCAGTTGCCGTTCCGACATGCCCGCCCTGATATTGTGGGACATGTGCACGCCATAGGAACCCTGTCCGATGGTGGGGAAAACCCTGAGCAGTGCTATTTCACTGTGGGCTCATTCACCTTGTATGGGGACGGCGTATAGACCCTTCCACGATTTATATCTGTTCTATGGAGCTTACTCGGTGGGGGGAGGGGTTGATGTTTCTCATTGATACCACTATTGGCCAGCTTGGTTATTGTTTTTTTCCAGTTTGTTGGGGTCATTTTCAGTGTTTCTGTGCCCTTTTGTTCTGTGCACATGTATCACACTTATCACTGTTTTTTGGTTTCCCTGCCTGGGCTGTACATTGCTGACACTGAAATGGTTTCTCTCCCCTGTTTAACGGCAGGTTTTCATTCGCGTTGGAATTCAGCTCTGAAAATCAGCGCGTTAGTGTGAGGGGAGCCTCTCCCCGCCCACTCTCTGCCCACTGACCCCTTCTCTCCGCCCTCTCTCCACCTTCTGCGGTGTTTTACCACGCCGCGGAGCATTACGATCGTTAGCGCATCATAACGCGCGTTATGTAACGTTAACGATCGTTAGTGCATCATAATGCGCGTTATGATGCACTACGATCGTTAGCGCATCATAACGCGCGTTATGTACGATTACCGCAGTTTAGTAAACATACCCCTTACTCCCACTTTTGTTTAAAGGGACCACATGAGCCTCTCTTCAGTCCTTTGGCACCACTCCCGACTCCAACGAGACATTGAAAAGGACAGTCAGTGGAGCTGTTAGATCGACCCCAAGTGCCCTCTGTATTCTAGAGTTTATCGCATCTGGTACCATCACTCTGTCTACTTTAGGTTTAGCTAGTTTCTCACGAACACAGTCTTCTGAAAATTGTTCAAGATGCCCCTCACTTCTGTTCCTGTTTGTGGGTGTTTTCTGAGGTCCTGCTCCTGATTCTTCATCCATAAACCAGAACAGAAATATTTGCCAAGAAATTCCACTTTATCCTCATCTTCATCTACATATTCATCCCCTTCACCCTTGAGTCTGACACTTTTGCCCTTCCTCTTCTCACTAACATATCTGAAAAATGTTGTATCCCCCCATTTTACTGCATTGGCTATTTCCTCCTCTTTTTGAATCTTTACTTTCTTGACTACTTTGCTAACTTCTCTAAGTTTTTCCAAATATAGATGCCTGTCTTCCTCTCTCTGTGATCTCTTGTATTTCATGAAGGCCTCCCTCTTTTTCTTCACCTTTTCAGTTACTTCTTTAGAAAACCATAGTGGTCTCCTTTTCCTTTTACCTTTATTTACCATTTTAAATAAGGTTGGTTGCCCTTAAAATATCCCCTTTCAGTTTTGCCCACTGTTTTTCTATATCCCCCAGCTGTTCCCATCCCACTAACGACTCCCTGAGTTATTGGCCCATGTTGGCAAAGTTAGTTTTCCTAAAGTCTAAGACCCTCACCTTTGAATGGATTCTAACAGCCCTAGTCCTAATACTGAACCACATCATCAGGTGCTCACTGGATGCAAAATTATCTCCCACTATAACATCAGAAACACTTTCACCATTGATAAGCACCAAGTTCAGTATGGCCCCTTCATGTGTGGGTTCTGTTAACAGTTGCCAGAATAGTTCTCCCTGTAGAGAGTCCAGGATCTCCTTACTTCTAGATGGAACTGCAGCAGGAATGTGCCAATCAACATCTGTCATATTGAAATCCCCCATCAGTAGCACTTTCCCTTTCCTAGTGGGAGAGCCAGAAGGGAAGGAGTTAACACAAAGAACATCTAAAATATGTCGAAATTGCTGGCATTTGCACTGCATGTGCATTGTGGGATGCTAGAGGTATTAGATGACATCAGATGGAAGAAATGTGAGAAAAAACACATTTAACTACAGAGCACAGGAGAGAGAAAGCATCAGTAGCATGGTTATGTCAGTTTGGCATGGGAGCTACTGAGGTCTAGTGTGGAAACTGTCAGAAGATCAGAGAACTAATAAGTTCTGTATTTTCTATATTTCTTGAAAATAGGGGATGGAAAGACAAACCAGGTGGAAAATTGAATAAGTGGGAAAAGGGTCAGATAGCAGGGAATAAATCTGACAAAAGGCCTGAGCACATGGTTATACACAAGGCCATAAGGGTCAACAGGTCAGCAGGAATGGGAGTGGAGATATGACAGGACAAAGGAAGGAATGAAAGAGAGAATCCAGATACCTGGAATCAAAAGCAAAGGGACTAATTGGAAAAGAAAACTATATAACAGGACAGAACTTTTAAAGATCGAGAATTTACACCCCATTTTCTGAAGAAGGTGGTTTGTAAATTTCTACTTAGGGTTGCCAACTTTTTGAAAGAGAAAAACCCACCACCTGTGGCTAGTCATGCTCCTCCCATGCCCACCCCAACCCCGCCTCTGCCCCCCCACCCTTGCTCCACCCCCTGTCCCCAAAAATATTGCAGAGAGGGCAATGTGCAAACTGAACGAGCAAGATTTCTACACATTCTTAAACAGAAATTCTATACTGACAGAATACGCAGCATTGGTTGTACACACACACACACACACAATACAGACAGGTCTTCATCAATAAATGAGCACAAAAAAAAGAGAAATATATAGACAAAAATTAAACTAAAACCCCAAGAAGACAGACTCTGCATGCAGTGCAATATCAGATAAATAAGAGATACAGTTCCCCATACTGTGTAAAATATTAAGATAGTACTAAGTCCAATCATTAAATTGAAAATAAAATTATTTTTTCTACCTTTGTTGTCTAACCATTTTATTCTCTGATCATGCTGGTTCCGATCTGAGGCTTCCATTTTCCTGTCTTTTCTTAGCTCATTTTCTATGGTCGATAGTTCATCTGTCATTTCTTATCTCTTCTTTTCTTTTCTTCACTTCCTTCCATCAGCCTATTTCCAGTCCCAGTAACCCCTCCATTAGCCCCCTTTCCAGAGTTCTTCTCCCATTACATTCCAATGCCAATCCCCTTGTGTTCCCAGGACTGCCAGTGGCATCCATTCCCTTCTAGTCCCCCTCCTTCCTCACTGTCCAGCCCCTTGTAGTCCAAACACCATCCCAGGTACCAGCTCACTTCCACTCCCAGTGCCTTCCCCTTGTCAACTCCCTTCCATTCACCCTACCCTCTGTCCATCCCTCTTCCAGTGCCATCCCCATGTTTCTGCTCCCTCCCAGTACCAGTGCCCCCTTTCTTCCAGCCTCCTCCCCATTACCCAGTCACTTACTAGTACCATTCCCAGGTGTCAGCTCCCTTTCAGCCACCTCCTCCCCACCTTTCAGCTCTCTTCCTGCCCTCACCTTCCAACTGTCAGTCCCTTTCAGCCACCTCTTTCCCCTTGTAGCCGCTGCTCCTGCGTCTTACAGGGCAGCGGCTGCAATAAAGTTAAGTTAAAAATAAATTTAAACCCATGTGGAGCCTTCCTCCCCCCCCCCCCAATGCAGCTTCACCCCCCCAGTGCAGCTTCATCTTCCCTCCCCAGTACAGCTTCATCCCACCTAGTAAAGCTTCACCTTCCCCTGTCCCCTCCAGTGCAGCTTCACCCCACCAATACAGTTTCACCCTTCCAGTATAGCTTCACCTTCCCTCCCCAGTGCAGCTTCACCTTCCCCCCCTAGTGCAGCTTAACCCCCCTCCTCAGTGCAGTTTAACCCCCCCCCCCCCCAGTGCAGCTTCACCCCCAGTGCAGTTTCACCCCTTGCAGCCACTGCTCTTGCTTTTTACAGAGCAGCGGCTGCAAAAAAGTTAATTTAAAAGAAAAGAGAACCTGTGAGGAGCCTTCTGATCCTAGGAAACTCTTTCTGCAGTGCCGGGGCTAGAAAGGAAGTGAAGTCAGAGGGGGCGGGCGCTGCAGAAGTTGTTTCATAGGATCGGAGGGCTCCTCACAGGTTCTCTTTCCTTTATTACACAGCCGGGATCGCAATCGCGATTGCAAAACCGGTTTTCTGCTCTGGCCGCTTCCAATCTCGCGGCTAGAGCAAAAAAACGGCTTTTCAAGGGCCGGTTTTGTATCTCTGCCGGCAACCGGCCTATCCACAGAAAAACCGGCCAGTTGGCAACCCTATTTCCACTGCCTGTCTGCTAATGAGTGAGTGGGTATGATTTTGATTCTCGTCTGTATGAAAGCTTTCTTAGTTTATCTGAGTGTAGCTAGGAACAATATATCCTTCTCTTTCACTGTGCTAGGATCTGTCGATGGACAGGAAAACTCTCAATTACTTTATAGCTGTAAACTTGTAAAAGAGGGTGAGGGAATTCTCCAAGTTACTTTGTATTTAGCTAGTTTTGGTTGCGCTTCCTGTATTCTTGTTTCTGTGATATAAGAAAGAAATAAAAGATTTATTTTGTAAGAAGAATCTGTGAGAATTTTGTGCCAGATACGAGTATAATCTGCATGAGGTGTGGTTTATTGGGAGGAGGTGGTAGGCCCTCCCTGTTTGTAAGGTTTTGTTCCCCTCTTTCACAGAAGAGGAGGGGTGGCATCCGCCTGGCCAACGGATTGCCCCCCCCCCCCCTCTGGTTCTATATACTAGCAATGCTGCGTATGTCTTCAATTAATTCTCCATCCACCTGTTCCTCCTGTGAGGGAGGTCTGCATATCACGCCAATGCAAATAGATTTCTCTTTCCCTCTTTCTAGTTTAACCCACAGTGCCTCCTTTCTCCCTTTTAAGCTCTGTAGTTACAAAGCTTTAATATTATTTTTTACATACAGTGCCACCCCTCCTCCCCTTCTTCCTACCCTGTCCTTTCTGAATAAAGTATAGCCTGGTACAGTTGCATCCCAGTCATGGTTTTCTGTGAACCATGTTTCTGTAGCTGCTACTAAATCCAAGTCAGTCTCTCCCATTAAAAGCTTCAACATCAGGGATCTTATTTCTCATGCTACGGGCATTTATGCACACCACTTTCCATATGCTGTCCCTTTTATCCATTTCCATAAAGGTATTTAATGTTTCACTTACTTGGGGGTTTTCATTTACCTGAGGACTTTCTTCACCCATTCCCAATGAAACTAGTTTAAAGCCCTCTTCAAGTAGATTAGCCAGTCTGCTACTGAAGACATGTCGACCTTTCTTGGACAGATGGATGCCATCTCTGCTCTGCAACCCTTGGAACAGCATACCATGGTCCAGGAAACCAAAACACTCTCTATGATACCATCCATGCAGCCATGCATTCATCTCCAGGATGCGAGCTTCTCTGCCTTGGCCTTTACCCTCAACAGGGAGGATTAAAGAGAACACCACTTGTGGCCCTATCTGCTTCACCCTCTATCCCAGAGCCATGAAGTCACTTTTGATATGCTCAGAGGGATACCTGGCAGTATCATTTGTGCCGACATGGATTAGCAACATTGGGTAATAGTCAGTGGGCTTGATAAGTCTCGGCAAACTCTCCATAACATCTTGGATTTTGGCACCTGGCAGATAGCATACCTCTCTAGACATCAAGTCTGGTTGGCAGATGGCTGCCTCAGTACCACTCAGAAAAGAGCCACCAACCACCACTACCCTTCGCTTCCTTGTGGTCACTGATTCTGCAACTTTGGGGTGCTCGAGCTCTGGTTCTTCCCTTTCCAGGGCTGCTTTCACCTCCTCCACTTCCAGGGCTGCATAATGGTTCTTCAATTCAAGGGTTGCAGAAGTTGGATTGGTGATTCTGCAGGCCCTGGTGACTTGTGTCCAACCTTCCTCATTCTGCAGGTTCCCATCTTCTCCTCTGCTGGAGAACTTGGATGTTGCAAGAAGCATCTCATCAATATACTTATCACTCTCTTGAATGCTCCTCAACCTCACCACCTCCTCTCTGAGTTCCTCCACTTGTTTCATCTCTCGGCTAGAGTTGCTTCTCACGCTGCAATCAAAGGGAAGCCTATCTCACTTCCTTCTCTGGTTTCAAGGTTCACGAAAGGGCTCATGAATACCAAGCTTCCAGTCAAGCTGTCCCTTCTGGTGTGGAACCTTAACATCATCTTATCAGAACTTGAAAGCCAACTACAAAAAAGTCAAGACTATTAAAAACTCATCTTTTTGAGCAGGCTTTTGGAACAGGAGTAGTCCAGGGATAAACAAATGGCCTGTCCTGTATATCTTTAGCTTCTACTAATTTAGTACTGTTTTGACACTGAGTGTCCTCTGTCTACAACCTTTTACCTAGTATGTGTTTTTGTTGTTGTTAAGTGCCGTCAAGTCAGTGTCGACTCATGGTGACCCTCTAGATCGTTATCCTAAATTGTGTTTGGTCTTCAATCAGGTGGCTCATTGTTGACAGACTGGCACCCATAGCCGCTGTTATTGTATCAATCCATCTCATTGCTTGCCTTTTGCATTGACCTTCTACCTTGCCAAGCATGATGTCTTTCTCTAATGATCTCTCTCTTCGCATGATGTGTCCAAAGTATGAAAGTCGAAGCCTTGTCATCTGAGCTTCTAATGAAAGCTTAGGTTTGATCTCCTCTACTACTGACTGGTTTGTTCTCCGGGCAGTCCATGGTATACATAGTATTCGTCGCCAGCACCATAATTCAAAGGCATCAATTTTCTTCCTGTCTGTCTTTTTCACTGTCCAACTTTCACATCCATATGATGTTATTGAAAATGCCATGACTTGAACAAGTTGAATCTTTGTATGGAGAGAGACATCTCTGCTCTTGAGAATCTTGTCTAGGTCCTTTATAGCCATTCTGCCAAGAGCAATGCGTCATTTGATTTCTTGACTGCTTGTTGCTTCTTTATTGATAGTTGATCCAAGTAGCTGCAAACCAAGTATGTGTTGCTTTTCTGTAATTATTGGAGTTCTTTTCTATTCTTTTTTTATTTGAATTCTTTGTAAACTGCTCTGAATGCCTCAAACAAAAGACGGTATAACAAATTCAGTACACAATAAACCTGAGAAGCAAAAGTTTCTGAGGAAAATTAAGGAGAAAGAGGCCTAAGAATTTGAATAGCTATTGGCAAAATATCTTCCAATGGGACTTGCGGTGGGGTCTGGACAGAGGAAGGCTCTATTGCCTCCCCAGACCCCATTAAAGGGGTAATATTACCCCCATCCATCAAGTCCTGCACACCCCCAGGTGGAGGAGATGGGGTTCTAACTATTGGGCTGAGAGATGCCGCAGACAAGGGAGACAAAGGGGGCTCCATTGATGAAGCAAGAACTCCTCTCATCTCTGTTGATCTAACCTGCACATGCCAGTCCATAGGCTCCATAGTTGCCTTAGGCGTAAATTATGTAGATGTCAGCTTCTTTTCCTTAGTTATTGTTTTCCTGGCTCCCTTGGGCATTATAAAAACAAAATTTCAGGGCCCAAGGGAACCAAAGTGGGAAGGGACACCAAGGGGGCATCCCTCTTTGGTAATGCATCCCTTCAATTTAAGCAGCAGCAGTTCTTTTGTAATGTCCCGTGGTGCAACAAGATGACATCACTGGGAGGGGCAGAGCTTCCTCCTAGTTGGATTCCACACATTGCTTACAGGGAAAGAGTACCTTCTCAAGCGCTATTCTGGGCACAGCCGCACTCCACACGCAGAGTCCTCCACTCCTCAAGAGTACTTCTCAGATGCCTGTTCATGCTTGGAGAAGGTCTAAACTTATACAAAGTTGGAAGTCTGGGACTTCTCTGATATCAGACGGGGACATCCAGGTTCCTGGGAATGCCCAGCTAAGCCTCCATCATGTTTCCGTTCAAACTTGGACATCCTTATGCTGGGAATGTCCACAGACTCAGCTTCTGAAATGGCTCTGGAGACATCTCTTTGTTTTGGACGTCTCTATACAGTACCTGTTTTTGGACGTCCAAAGTGCAAATAGGGCTTCCAAAATGACACCTAAGTATCCAGGCTCTAGCTGACCACCCAGATGCCCTCTGATGAAGAACAAAGTGTGTATTTTTATCACTGTCTTCTTTCTATTTCTCATCATTCCATAAGAGATGGTTACTTCAGAGTGCAGAGACTTTTACAACTGTTTCCAACCCTTAGCCACCTGTATTATTTCAGCAATCAACAGTGGTAGGCTGGTAGTGTCCGTTCACTGTGCCAGATTTGGTTTCTGTTGGACTCAGATGGATGGAATTAGCATATCAAAGTGGGTGGCAGATATCCCAAAGAGGCATTTAATAATAAATCAAAGGCACCCACAAAGGTGAAGAGCAGGAGGAGGATGAAGCGTGACCCAGAAAAAGTCACAGCACACTGGCGACAGAGCACGCAGCAAGAAGGGTGTCATGAACCTACCAAATCAGAAGAGCAGCAAAGCAAGCTGTGAAAGTAATGCCATCAGAGTGACGCAAAGAGCAAGCAAGCTGAGGTCTGTCTTCAGAAACACTAGCTTTTCTAACAACTTTGGTGTCAACCGTGAATAATGAGGAGCCATGATTGCCCCTGCCATGGAGAATATATGTTCATTGGGCAGGGCAGGAAATGCTGCAAAACCTTGGTAGGTCTGGCCAGACTGCTAGCTTGTATGCCCAATATGCCAAGGGATCTGTGTGCACGGCCTTGACGGGCTCTGCAAGGAAGCGTATTACTGAAATCCGTGCAGGATTCTGACTTGTGGTAGGTTCATCTCTGCAGCTTAGCACTGTAGCTAGAACTTCAGTCACCAAAAATGGGCCAGTGGCATGTAAAGCCAGGGGGAGAGTGGAAGGCAGCAGGCTGGTGTACATTGTATCAGAACTGCTTGCCAATGCACCTTGCAGTTTAGCCTATTGCTTCACCATTGCTTCCCCCCCTCCCCCCCCCCCCCCCCCCCCCCCCCCCCACACACACCTCTGGTGCACCCTTTCCTCCAGTTCTCTTTCAGGAAGGAGTTTTAGGCATTGGAAGGATGGCATGTCTGCAGTTGAAAAGCTTTTGTGTGGGATGCCACAGAGACTGGTATTGTCCCCGGTTCTTTTTAACATCTTGACAAGCCCACTGGGACAGATCATAAGGAATCACAGTTTTCGGAGATTTCTGTATGCAGACAATATCTATAATAGTTTGTGATGATCCTTGAGCAGGATGTGGAAAGTGTTTGTTTAGAGGAGGTTTTGGAGTGGTTGGGAGCAAATCAGTTGGTGCTTAATGCTGAAAAGTCAGAGTTCTTGCTGTGTAGGAAGGGTTATGATTGAGGGAATTAAATTAGAAAGGAAGAAGGAAATTTAGGGGTTTTTTGGATGCAGAGTTGATGTTACAGGCACAGGGGTCAAAGGTTGCCTGCACATCCCATGACGAATTAAGATTGAAGACAGCTGCAGCCTTTTTTGGATGGGAAGGCAATGTGTTTTCTTATGCAGGAAATGGTAGTTTCAGTTTTGAATTACTGTAACATACTATTTGTGGGTTTGTTGTGGTATTTGATGAAAAAATTGCAGGTACTTTAAAATGCAGCCACATGAGTGCTTTCTGATCATAGTAAGAGAGCATCAGTGTGTGTTGTGTTATATCAATTACTACTACTACTTATCATTAGAATAGTGCTACAAGGCGTATACAGCGCTGTAAATGTACGAGACCGTCCCTGCTAAAACTAGAGGGCATACGATGGAGCTGTAAGGTAGAAAACTTAAAAGCAACATCAGGAAATACTTTTTTACTAAAAGGGTGGTGGAGAACGCTTGGAATGCTCTCCTGATGGAGGTGGTGCGGGAAAATATAGTGATGGAATTCAAAATGGCATGGGACAGACACAGTGAGTCCCTTCATAGCAAGAGGATAAAATCAAAGCAAATTTCAATATCTTTTATACTTTAATAAATAGGGAGGAGGAGGGGTTAACCTGCATGGAGTGGGGAGTACAACTCTAAACAAAGACATAGAGTGGGTGGGGGGGGGGTGACTTGCACGGGACAGTGGTTACAACTACTCTAACCACCTTACTGGCAGACTAGATGGACCATACTGGTCTTTATCTGCTGACTTATGTAATCAAGACAGACCACACAATGACTGAAGGGGAATTCAGGGGGAATGTCAAGTTCCCAGTAAAACCTCTCCTACTGACCTATAAGTGCCCTCATTCTGCTCCTCCTCACTACCTTTTCTCTCTCCTCTCTCCCTACATCTCTCCTCGGGTGCTCCAATCTTCTGGCAGATCCTTTCTATCTGTGCCGTTCACTTCTACTGCCAACTCCAGACTTCGATCCTTTCATCTTGCTGCTTCTTATGCGTGGAAGAAACTACCAGAGTCTGTGCATCAGTCTTCATCTCTGACCCTTTTCAAATCCAGGCTGAAAATTGACCTCTTCAAGTCTGTTTTTGGATCCTGATCCACTTGGTCTTCTATGTGTCTCCTTTCCACTCCCCTAGATGTGTCCTTGTCCTCAGCTATTGTGTTGTCTGTCTTGACTAGATTATAAGCTCTATTGAGCAGGGACCATCTTTTTAGATGTGTCTGTGCAGCACTGCGTATGTCTTGTAGCGCTATACAAATGAGAAGTAATAGTAGCAGCTGTGTGGTCTGTATTTTGTGGAGAGAGAGAGAACATTTGCAATAGCAGCAGCCACTTGCGAGAATAAAGTCCCTGAAAGGTTGAGGAAAGAACAAAATTTGATGACTTTTTCAAAAATTAAAAATTTTTTTTGTTCCCAAGATAGGCAGGATATGGGTACAGCAGGTATCAACAGAAAGGCGATTTAGTGAGAACGGTTTTATATATATATATATTTTATATATCTCCAACATGTATTTTCTAGAAATATAAATGATTTCCCTGTTTACTTCCATGTTAATTTTCCTGTTACTTGTAATAGGTCTGTTATATCTGACCAATTGTTGTATTGTTTCAATGTAAACCACACTGATGACAAATAGCGCGGTATATAAGAAAATTAAATAAATAAACGGTATAAGCGGTTCAGATTTTTGTCATATGTGTGTGTTTTAGATATGGTTGTACACATATGGTGCTATAGGAATGTTTTAAATAACATAAAGCCTTAGTCACTAGCTTCTCCTTCCAGTCAGTCTGTGAGTCGCACTGCAGAGCCTTTCAGGTGCGGTCACAGAGACCAGCTAGCATATAAGGACCCTCCTTCATTAGAGCTTCCAAACATGTTCCCTGCTTCGCCATGCAAGTATCACCCCATTATCAAATCTCTGCTGTGAATCCCTGCCATTGGTGAAAACTCTCTAACTTTCAGGCCGATGCAAGAAACTAGCACGGCCTTTAAGCACAGAAAACGGCACGTTTAAGCACACTTTAAGCACATTTAACCTAATGTCAAGTGCAGAAAAGAGATGGACACGCACATAAACAGCGACAGAAAAATTAGCGTACAATTAACGCCAAGAGTATTTAAATGTAGACAAATGAGCCGCATATACTAAAGTGGTGTGCAAAAAATGGCTGTGCCCGATGCATAGACAGTCATAGAGGATTTCGCAACCAGCTTTAGCACTAATATCTCTAGGCCTGTGTCTGAGGTGGCTTAAACCGCTAGCCACGTGCCCCCAACAGTATTTTGATGTCATTGGGTGCTTTCCCCGATGCCTTGATCATCTTCACCTCAGATGACCCAGTCATCGGGAAGGTCCGTCAATGCCATCAAAATTCAGAAAGTATGTCCCTGGTGCCCTGCGGCCCCTACAGAAAGTGACTCATTGGTGGCCTAGTGGCCCGATTCCCCCACCAGACAGTATTTTGATGGCTTCGGGAGTGACCGCGGTATCAGGAAAAGCTCTCAATGCCGTCAAAATACTTTCCGTGGCTAGTGCCCAACAGTAAGTGACTCCCTGGTGGTCTAGCAGTCCTTTAACCCCCCATCCCCTTACCTGGTACCTTTCAAAGTGGAAGCACTGCGTATGCGTTTCCACTCTTGGTGCACCATCTTGAAAAATGGCAGCACCTGGCCCCCTGGTGGTGCATCCTGGGATGTTTTGGGTGTGGTTAGACTGCCATATAAGGTAGAATATGCCTTATATGGCTGTCTGACCCTGCATAATACATCCCAGGATGCAGCACGCAGGACCAGGATCATTACAAACACTGCAAGAAGTGAACACATCACACCAATACTTCACAGCTTTATTGCCTACCTATCCACTCACAGATAAGTTATAAAGAAACCTTAAACATCTTCGAAATCTTTCATAAACTCTCAGCCTCTGCACTACAGCACATTATAACCAAGGACTCCAGCTCAAGACCCAGACGAAGCAACATGACAAACAAAATCATCACTCCACCCGGCTTCCAACATGCCAACCAATCCACCACCAAAAGAGCCCCTTCTCTCGCTTCACCTCCCCAAACCAATGCACTTGACAAAAGACCTTAAGGATTTCAGGAAGATGCTCAAGACACCACTGTTTGTTGAACACTATGGCTCCATCAACCAATAATCCAAACACTCTATTACCTTACAGCATTGTTTATTGTTCTGTATTGTTTTCCTCTCCCTCCCTCAAATGTCCCCTCTAACCCACCCTTTTTTGGAACCACTTTGATTAAAGGTAAAGGTGGTATATAAAACTTGATAAATAAATAAATTAAATAAATAAGATGGCGGACCATAAGCGGGAGTATGTAGGTAGTGCTCCCGCTTTGAAAGGTACTGGGTAGGGGGATTCAGGGGCCACTAGACCACCAGGTTAAAGTCAGGTGGGGTTGGGAGTGGGGGGTTTAGAGGCCACTAGACCACCAAGTTAACTTTCTTAAAGTCAGGTGGGGGATCAGGCCGCTAGGCCACCAGGGAGTCACTTTCTGTTGGGGCACTGGCCTCCGACAGTATTTTGATGGCATCATGGGCTTTTTCCGATGCTGCAATCACCACCAATGCCATTACAATACTGTTGGGTGCCAATATGCAAATTAGACACACGGTGGCCGTTTCTCTGGGAGAGCATGTCAAACCAGCACCAACGTCTGGTGCGCATGTGTTTGGCTTACTTTCCCGGTTTAACGCTGCTATTTTGTGTCCAGTTTAAGGGGTGGCTCATTTGTATGTGCACAGTTTAACGAGTGGCTAATTTGCATGTTTGTTATTTTCTGCATGGTTGCGCTGAAGTCATGCGCTATCGGTGTGCTATCAGTGCGCTGCAAAGAGGCGTAAAAAGCTGCTAGAATGAGACTTCAGTGCCTGTTTTCTGCATCGGCCTGTTTGTCTATAAATATTCATTACTGGGATGAGAAGACTCTGAGTAGCCCATGTAGAACTCAGCAGCTCCATGACATTTATTTATTTATTTTATTTATTTAACTGTATTTATATCCCGCTTTTCACCGGGTCAAAGCGGCGTTACATAAAGGGGTGGGGAAATTAAGTATAAGGGTGGGGCCATCACCAAGGAGGCAACATTGATGATTTTGACATGAGACAGACTTTGGACATGGACAGATTAGTACTGCTTTGAATCAGAGGTTCATGGTGGGCGAGGTCAGGGGTTAGTGCATTTTTTGGTGGGAGTCGTATTGAAGTATTCTTGGAAAAGGATGGTTTTTAGTTGTTTTCTGAAAGATAGTAGATCAGCATTGTTTCTGAGACAGCTAGGTAGAGAATTCCATAGGGATGGGGCATAAAGTTCAAAGGCTCGATTGCATGTCCGTTGAGAGCATTTGGTTCTTTTGTGAGGGACGGTGAGGGAATTGCTGGAGGCTTGTCTGGTAGTTCTGCCGTGGGATGGATGAGACAGTAGGGTGCGAAGCTGGGTGTTGTGTGTTTGATGGATGGCTTTGTGGGTGAGTAGGATGGTTTTGTATTTAGTTCTTGCTTCGAGGGGAAGTATGTGTAGGTCTTACAGAATTGGGGTGATGTGGTCGGTTTTCTTTGCGCTCTGAATGATTCTTGCTGTGGTGTTCAATGCTGTTCGGAGGGGGTTGGTCTGTGTGGCTGGAAGGCCATGGTAGATTATGTTGCAGTAGTCCAGATGTGGGATTGTCATAGCTTGCATTACCATCTGGAAGTCTTGATGTTCGAGAAGGGGTCTGAGACGTTGCACTGTTCTTGCTTTGTGGAATATAATTCCGGAGGTTTTGGTAATTTGTTGCTTTAAGGTGAGGGCTTGGTCGATAATAATGCCCAGGTATCTTATTTGTGGCTGTATTTGGATGTTTGTGGTTCCTACGTTGAGGTGAGTAGGTGGTGTGAAGTCTGGGTCCTTTGTCACTGTGAGGGCTTCAGTTTTCTTTATGTTGATGGATAGGTTATTTTCTTGCAACCAGTCGGACACCTCGGAGAAGCATGCTGATAGATGGGTGTTTGTTGGGTTTGTGGTCATAATAGGGGCGTAGAGCATGATATCAGCATATATGTGGAAGCTGATGTTGTGAGTGCGTATGACTGAGCAGAGGGGTTGAAGGTAAATGTTGAAGAGCATGGCGGACAGTGTGGATCCTTGAGGTACTCCTTGGTGTTGCTGGAAGGGGGGGGAGGTCGAGGTGCTGGTACGGATTAATTGTTGTCTGTTAGTTAGGTAGGATTGGAACCACTTTAGTACGGTGTCTTTGATCCCAATTGTCTGTAGTCTGCGTATGAGGATGTTGTGGGAGATGGTGTCGAAAGCTGCAGATATATCGAGGAAGATCATGGCATATCCAGAGTGTTTTTCTTGTGTTCCTAGGAGGAGGGTGTTCATCAGCGTGGTCATGAGGGTCTCAACTCCATGTAGTGGGCGGAAGCCATGTTGCTGTGGGTCGAGTATGTTGTTGATATCCAGGTGTTCTTGAAGCTGCTGCTGGACAATCTTCTCGATTATCTTGGCAGTGAAAGGTAGGCTTGCTATGGGTCTGTAGGACGTTGGGTCTAGGGGATTGAGGTTTTGCTTTTTTAAGGATGGTCGGATGATTGTAGTTTTGAGGGCGTCTGGCATGTACCCTTGGGAGAAGGATTCATTGATGATATGGGCTAATGGCGTGCTCAGTTCGTCTTTGGATTTCTTTATCCAGTCAGTGGGGCAGGGGTCCAGCGGGGAGGTGGTGGTGTTTAGGCGGGAGATGGTGGATGATATTTCATCTGTAGAGGTTTCTTTGAAGGTGGTCCAGTCACTGTGTAAGTTGGGGTGGTGGTTTATTGCAGTTGTCTCTATGTTCGGCTGTGGGTTTTGCGGTCGTTGTAGTTGTTTGTATTGACGGGCCAGTAGCTCTGGTGGGATCTTTGGTAATTGGTCAGAGTTATTGGGTGCTTTTGTCAGTTTTTTGACAATCTGAAAGAGTTCACGAGGTTTGTTTATGGATGTGTTTATGATTTTCATGTGGTAGGTTTTCTTCGCTTTGTCGGTCTCGTAGTGATACGCGTTGAGTTCATATAGGTATTTTGTTTTGTCATTGTCGTCTTTGGTTTTTCTCCATTTTCTTTTGGTTCTTCTGAGTTTTGTTTTTAGCTTTCAGAGACTGGGAGTAAACCATCTGGCCTTTGTGGAAGGGGGTCTGGTGATGGCTTTGTTTGTCAATGCTTCGGATGCTGTGGAGATCATGGTGTTTCAGTTGTGTATCAGGTCATTGATGTTACTGGAGTTTGCTTGCAGTTTGGGTAGAGTTTGTGCTAAGAAGTCCACTTTGTTAAAAGTTTTAAATCTTCTTATGTGGTGTCCATCTTCCTTGTTGGTCATATGTTAGTAGGTGTAGGATATGGTGATGAGGTGGTGGTCAGACCAAGGTACCGGCGAGATCTGTGGGTTCTTTCCTGAGGAGGCAGTTATGGAGTTTAGGAATATGAGGTCTAGTGTGTTGCCTTTTTCATGTGTGGGTTCTTGGATGATCTGTATCAGATTTATTGCCTTCATGGCGGTGCGGAAGGTTGCTGCTTGTTCTTCTTGAAGTGATGGGAGGTTGAAGTCTCCTAGGATGATTTGTTCCTTTGTCGAACTGGTGCTCTCTGATATGAATTGTAGTAGCCTTGGTAGGTCAGTGGTTGTGGTAGGTGCACGGTAGATTAGACATATTGAGAGGTGCTTATTGGTGAGGGTGAGGAGATCAGCTTCATTGGTGGTTTCTGAAGAAAGGATCCTGAGGTGGAGGTCCGTTTTTGCTATGACAGCGACACCCCCTCCTTTGTTGTGTGCCCGGGAGCAGTGATGGAGGGTGTATCCTTCTGGGGTTAGCTGGTTCATTAGCACTGTGTCGGTATCTGTTAGCCAGGTTTCTGTTATACATAGGAGGTCTATCTGCTCATTTGTGATTAGGTCTTGGAGCATGTGGTATTTATTTCAAACAGAGCATGCGTTTATTAGTGAGATGGTGATGTGGTGATAGGTTGGGGGGTTGGGGGTGTGGGTAGGCATATGCTGTGTGTGGGAGTGGTTTTGTTTCGGTTTTTAGGTGTGTGTGGGTTGTGCTGCTGTGAAGGTAGGCCAGAGTAGATTATTGAGTGTGCTGGGAGGGGGGGGTAGAGTGTCAAGAGGGGGGTGAGGAGGTAGATGGGGGCTAAGAAAGGTGGCATGATCAGTGAGAGTACCTGGTGTTTAGGGGCCAAGCTGGGTTTCAGTGTCGATTCCTCGGAGCGGTGAGGTCTTTGGTCGCCGTTGTTGTGTTTTTACTGCTGTAGTGGGTCGTAGTATTTTCCGTTGTTGTGGTTGTTGCTGTGATGTTTCTTTCGCCATTTCTGTGCTTCGAAGTTCCCGTCGAGTAAGGTCTGGTTGTCCCTTTTGGTCCTTTTGTTTGCGCCTCTGTGCCGCGCCTAAGGGCCATGCCAAAGGGCCCTCTGGTGAGGCCCTCAGGCATGGGCCCGCCAGGCGCGGGTGCACCCTGCAGGGACGCCGCTTTTGAGCGGATTTGGCTGCCGCGGGTTTTGTCTCCCACTGCCCCGATTGGGCAGGAGTTAGCTGGTGGACGGGCAGGCAGCGGCTCCCTCGGTGCAGGGACGCTGCTTTTGAGCGGATTTGGCTGCCGTGGGTTTTGTCTCCCACTGCCCCGATTGGGCAGGAGTTAGCTGGTTGGCGGGCAGGCAGCGGCTCCCTCGGTGCAGGGACGCCGCTTTTGAGCGGATTTGGCTGCCGCGGGTTTTATCTCCCACTGCCCCGATTGGGCAGGAGTTAGCTGGTGGGCGGGCAGGCAGTAGCTCCCTCGGTGCAGGGACGCCGCTTTTGAGTGGATTTAGCTGCCGCGGGTTTTGTCTCCCACTGCCCCGATTGGACAGGAGTTAGCACTTCTAGGACGTTAGCACTTCGATCACTTGCTTGATATTTAGGGATGTGCTATCCTTTAATAAACATGGGAAATGTCACCAAGGTTTCCTATATCATTTCTTGTGATTTTTGAATGAAAACGGAAGAAAAAAACTCAAATTTCGTCATGTCCCATCTGTTAATAGTATGCACTATCTCTCAACTGCACGCTCTATTACCCAATAAAGCAGTATTTGCCCATAATGCATGCTATTGCTCGATAATGCTCACTGTTAACGACATTTCCCAGAAACAAATTTAAAAAGCAAAACAAAAATATTCTGCAATGACATGAGAAACTAAACAAAATGAAAATTTTTGACCGATCTTGGCAGCCCTGGGTCCTGTTGGGGCTGATCTCAGTCTCCAATGACATCAGATACAGGGCTGCCCATTGCTTCAGTAACTTCTGCAGCATTTCATAAGTTGAATTCCACCTGATACCAACATCCTGCTTGAGCTGGTGGGCAGGTGCCCCTGTTGATTTCTGCTTCTCACACAGCTCACACCCACAATTCACACTCCGGTGAAAATACCATGCTATTTTTCACATCTCGATCAGTTGCCTAAAGACAGGGCTACCACTTCCCTTGCTGCCCAGACCCAGGGAATCTCTGACAACCAGGTGCGGCAAGCATGCAAAGCATCTGATCCCATGAATGCCCCCCTCCTTCCTTGGCCATGTTCATCCCATCATCTGTTACAAAAAAAACCTGGAAGCACAGTTCTCTGTTTGTGCTCTATGTGCCAGTCCTGCAATATTGCTCTTATTTCTGCTAAACGTGGAGTCCAAATATGACTGTCATCCATGAATTGGCTGTGCAGCACAGCCCACCAGCATCCTTTTCCTGTTGTTCCCCTGTTATACCTACATGTGAAGCATTCTGACTCATCCCAGATGTCACTGGTGTAATGCATGCTACTACCAGCTGTTGCTTTTGCCAGCTCTGAATGCTAAAAAACTACTCCTTGAGCACCCTCTTCGGCCGGAACACTTTCAGTAGCTGATGATTGAGATGCAAATCCCACCCATGTGCGTCCATCAGATTCTGTATCTGCAAAGACCACCGCCATACACGTTTCAGCAGAGAATATAGTGTGCCCCACTGCTCTGCTCGGTTATGTATTTTATTTAACAGTTTTTCTATATTTATTTATTATTTACTTATTTATTTATTTACAGTCTCTTTTATACCGCGCTATTTGACACCAGTGCGGTTTACAATGAACATTAAACTACACATCTCAGTTTAGTGATTTGTGCTTACAGTGAACAGGTATAACAACTTGGGTTATTATATATATATTATATTATATATATATATATATATATATATATATATATATATATATCACTCTATCCTTCAATATATTATATTATATTATATATATATATATATATATATATATTATATATATATATATATATATATATATATCACTCTATCCTTCAATCAGAGCGGTTTACATTGAACATTAAACTTATGCAAGCAACAAAAGGTAAACATTAAACAAAGCTAGAACATGGTAACTAATTTGCATATTCAGCTTGTGTAGGGGGTGGGGAAATCTATGTACAAGATGGTATATAGAGTGAGTTTGTCCATTGGGTTGGCATGCGTCTGAAGGTTTATGTATGGTTTAAGTGATGTGTCCAAAGTATTCAGAGTACAATTAAGTCTTTAGTTTTTTGCAGAAGTCCTTGATATCCATGGTTGATCAGATGTCTTCCGGTGGGGTGTTCCATAGTGCTGGTGCAGAGAGCGAAAAAGCTCTGGTGGAGGTTGTCTAGTTGGATTTCTTGTATTACAGATGTGTGACAATCATACTTTTGTTGCTTGTTCTTCTGGGGCATATGCTGGTGTCTTGGTTATCGCTTATCATTTATTGGTTTTTGATATTCCTTTGTGGGCATACAGAGAAGTTTACAAAATCAATTGAACCAGGAAAAACAGAAAGGAACTCCCACATAGTCCAGGAAAGAAGGGAAACACAAGAGACTAACATTCTTATAGGTAGAGAAGCAATACATCTTATGCTTCTGCAGTACTCCTAGCCCGACCCCAGGTTGAAGACCTGCTCAAATAAATAGGTTTTCAGGAGGGATTTAAATTTAGGGAATGAGAGCGTGAGGCAGATATAGGAAGTTAAACAATTCCAAAGGGTTGGGGCCACAAAGAAGAAAGCAGTCCGCTTAGTGGACTCGTTCTCGGCCCAGGATGGTGAAGGTTGCACTAGTCTGTTCTCATGGAGGCAGCAGGGGGGAACATATGGGATGATGAGAGATGAAAGATACTGGGCAGCATTATTATGCAGGTCATTCTGAGTCCAGATTTTATACCAGATACGCTGAGGAAGTGGGAGCCAGTGGTGCTGAATGAAGAGAGGAGTCACATGGTCAAATTTCTTGGCATGAGCTAGTGCACAGATGACAACATTATGAATTGATTGAAGCTTCTTCAACTAATGGAAAGAGAGACGGTGAAAACGATATTACAATGGTCGAGACGTGCAATTACAGTGCTAAGGAGGATGGAAATTTGCCTTCACCTGATTGTTCTCTCATGTCCCCCGACCCTGCACTATGCCAACCTCCATTTGCACTTCTGTGAAGATAAGAACAGACACCTGCTATTTCACAATTGCATTGGAAGCTGCAACTCTTTCTACTCCCCTTGTGAAGACATCTACATAAGAACATAACAAATGTCATACTGGGGTAGATTAAGGTCCATCAAGCCAGTATCCTGTGTCCAACAGTGGCCAATCCAGGTCACAAGTACCAGGCAGATTCCCAAAAGGGCACATAAGTTCCACAATGCTTATCCTGGGGTAAGCCATAGATTTTCTGAGCCCTCTAATGGTTTATGAATCTTTCCTCCAGGAATTTCTCCAAATCTTTTTTAATCCCAGGTACACTAACAGCTTTTACTACATCCTCCGGTAACAAATTCCAGAGTTTGATTACGCATTCAGTGAAAAAATATTTTCTCTTATTAGTCTTAAATGGGTTGCATTGCAGCTTCATTGTGTGTCCCCTAGGATTTTCACTTTTTCATGGAGTAAACAATCAATCTACATTTATCTGTTCTGCTTCATTCATTAATTTATAGACCTCTATCATATCTACCCTCAGCTGGCTCTTTTCCAAGATGAAAAGACCTAACCTTTTAAACCTCTCCTCAAAGGGGTATCCTTCCATCCCCTTTACCATTTTGGTGGCTCTTCTCTATACCTTTTCTAATTCCGCTATAATTATTTTAAGATATGGCTTCCAGAATTGTACACAATATTCAAGGTGTGGTCACACTATGGAACAATACAGAGGCATTATAATATCCTTTGATTTTTTCTCCATTCCTTTCCTTATGAGTCCTAGCATACTATTTGCTTTATTGGCCGCCTCTGCACATTGGGCAGAGAGTTTCAATGTATTGTCCATTATAACCCCTAAATCCTTTTCCTGGATGGTGGTTCCTAATGTGGAACCTTGCATCATGTAACCATAGTTTGGGTTTTTCTTTCCTAGGTGCATAACTTTGCACTTATCCACATTAAATTTCATCTGCCATTTGGAGTCCAGTCTTCCAATTTATCAAGATCCTTTCGCAATTTTTCACAATCCACTTCTGTTTTAACAACTTTGAATAATTTGGTGTCACCTGCAAATTTGATCATATCACTCATTATTACCATTTCCAGGTCATTTATGAATTTATTGAAAAGCAGTGGGCCTCGCACAGATCCCAGGGACAATCTACAATTTACCTTTCTCCACTGAAAAAATGGGCCATTAAGCCCTACTCTCTGCTTTCTATCTTGCAACCAGTTCCTGATCCACAATAGTGGACTGCCTCCTATCCCATGATGTGTTAGTTTGGCCAGAGGTTTCTCATGAGGGACCTTTTCAAAGGATTTCAGAAAATCCAGATATTCTAAGAACATAAGATGGCATCCATCTGTCCAAGAAAGGTCAACGCGTCTTCAGTAGTAGACTGGCTAATCTACTGAAGAGGGCTTTAAACTAGATTCGTTGGGGATGGGTGAAGAAAGCCCCCAGGTAAGTGAAAGCCCCCAGGTAGGTGATACATTAAATACCTTTATGGAAATGGGTAACAGGGGTAACATATGGAAAGCAGTGTGTATAAATGCCAGTAGCATGGGAAATAAGATCCCTGATGTTGAAGCTTTGGTGGGAGTGGCTGACTTGGATTTAGTGGCAGTTACAGAAACATGGTTCACAGAAAACCATGATTAGGATGTAACTATACCTGGCTATACTTTATTCAGAAAGGACAGGGTAGGAAGAAGGGGAGGAGGAGTGGCACTATATGTAAAAACTACTATTAAAGCTTTGGAATTACAGAGCTTAACCCTTTGAAGGCCTACTTTAAATTTTTAATCCACATTCTGCCGCCGGGTTAATTTTTTGCATATTTCAGGAAAATTGTACCCGTCTTATTCAATATCTTCTAATAGTGATTTTCCTTCTGCTATGGTCATGTATTATATACCATTTGATAGAAATATTTAGTCAGAATTTTGGATCCCGAGAGTTTTGGGCTCGGCCTGGAAAGGGTTAAAAGGGAGAGAGGAGGCATTGTGGGTTAAACTAGAAAGAGGGAAAGAGAAATCTATTTGCATTGGTGTGATATACAGACCTCCCTCACAAGAGGAAGAGGTGGATAGAGAGTTAATTAAAGACATACGCAGCATTGCTAGGAAAGGGGAAGTGCTACTGATAGGAGATTTCAATATGCCAGATGTTGATTGGCACATTCCTGCTGCAGTATCATCTAGAAGTAAGGAGATCCTGGATTCTCTACAGGGAGAACTATTCAGGCAATTGGTAACAGACCCCACACGTGAAGGGACCATACAGGACTTGATGCTTACCAATGGTGAAAGTGTTTCTGATGTTGTAGTGGGAGATCATTTTGCATCTAGTGATCACCAGATGGTGTGGTTCAGTATTAGGACTAGGCCTGTTAGAATCCATTCCAAGGTGAGGATCTTAGACTTTAGGAAGACTAACTTTGCGAAGATGGGCCAATACCTCAGGGAGTCGTTAGTGGGATGGGAACAGCTGGGGGATGTAGAAAAAAAGTGGGCAAAACTGAAAGGGGATATTTTAAGGACAACCAACCTTTTTGTTAAAATGGTAAATAAAGGCAAAAGGAAAAGGAGACCGCTATGGTTTTCTAAGGAAGTAGCTGAAAAAGTGAAGAAAAAGAGGGAGGCCTTCATGAAATACAAGAGATCACAGAGAGAGGAAGACAGGCATCTGTATTTGGAAAAACTTAGAGAAGCTAGCAAAGTAGTCAAGAAGGCAAAGATTCAAAAGGAGGAGGAAATAGCCAATGCAATAAAATGGGGGGATAAGACATTTTTCAGATATATTAGTGAGAAGAGGAAGGGCAAAAGTGGTATTGTCAGACTCAAGGGTGCAGGGGGGGAATATGTAGAAGCTGATAAGGATAAAGCGAAATTGCTTAACAAATATTTTTAGAACATAAGAACATAAGATATGCCATACTGGGGATTAGTCGTCTTCTGGAGGTGTTGGAGCCCAGTCACCGGCTCAGGAAGCTGCCGTGCCGTCTGTTTGAGAGGATTTCCTACTCCCCCCCTTGCCATCGGGCAGGCACTGTTGGGGCAGCCCTCCCTGCGGGGTCTTCTGTGTTATTTCTTTGGGTTCTCTCTTGGACGCGGAGCGTGCAGGCGGGGTGTGCGTCGAAGGGGAGTGGTGAAAGGGGTTTGACCTGCCCCTTAGACGCCCCTTCGACGCTACTGAGACATTTTATTTCTATTATATTGTATAACATGTGTTAGTTAGTTGGAAGTACTAGTGATTATTTCTATTTGTATAGTTTTCATTCTAGTTAGTACCCGCTAGTATGGGGAAGCGTAAGGCCAAGTCTGGGGCTAAGGCCTCTGTGACCGTTACCGGTGATGTTAAACCGGTTGGTCCGATTGACAAGCACTTCGCTCCCCTTCCCCAAGCTCAATCGTCTCCTGAAGGTGTGTCTCTCAGCCCCGATATCAGACTTCCACCGGTTTCTCCAGCTCCAGGTAATTTTTCAGTTCTTTCTAAAGTTGTATCAAGTACGGCGTCTAAATTATCGCCTTTCTTTACCAGCCCCCGTACCATTGTTGGAAGCAGGTAACTCTTCGGAGTTTCCTGCTCCTTCTATGGAGTCGGAGATTACATTGAGGGATATTTGGACTGCTTTACAGTCCATAGATAGGAAGATGTTGATTTCGATGAATTCTTTGTGCACTTACTCACAGGCTGCCACTGTAGCTTTTGGGCAGCTTGATGAGAAAATTGCGCAGGTTGATGTATTTGCTACTAAGTTAGAATCGCAAGTTTGTTCTTTACGTGCTATGAGCATTGCGGCTATTAAGGATTCCTTGTCTTTACATGTTAAAAAAGAGGCACTGGAAAATTCGTATCGTAACTGTAACTTGAGGTTCCTTAACTTTCCTCAATCAACTTTACTTTCACATAGGATTTTGCTTGAAAAATTTTTTAAGGAAATATTAGCTTTTTCTGATTCTGTGAATGTTTCTCATTTGTATTATATTCCCTCTACCAATGTTCCCTCTAATTTTCTGTAGGCTGTGTGCGTATAAAATATCAGCTGTGCAGCTTTTGAAGGAAGGTTAAATTTTTGTGCGCCACATAACAACACTCGGAGTTATATACTTTAAAATTTGACTACACGTCAGAATACAGTATGTACACCACATTGATTGCACTAGAAAATATTGTAGAACTTGTGAAAACCATAAATACACAACAACTTTTCAATTTTAAGAACGTCTGTGTTGTTTTCTATCAGAATCAGAACTGTAATTTTTGTGCGCTCTGTTGTAAAGTATGTGCGCTCACTCGGCGAGGTGTGTGCGTGCGCACACACGCACAGCTTAGAGGGAACAGTGCCCTCTACTGTTAAAAATATTAATGTGGTTGAAGAGGGCTTAGATCAAATTGCTCCTACAATGGATAATTTGACAGCTTTCCTTGAAGATTCACAGGATAACATCTCTACCCGTGCCACCTTGTTGGTTACCTTTCCCTCTGTTGAGGTTAAGCAACGCATCCTTAGGGCTTTGTTATAAAACTAAATCCATTAAATTTTGTGGACAAACGGTTAGCATTTTTCCTGATGTTTCACGAAATACCCAGCTGTGGCGGAGGCAATTTTTACAGCTTAAGCCCCGTGTATTGGCGCTGGGTGCTTCCTTTTTTCTCCGTTTCCCCTGCAAATGTTTGGTTGGCCTGGAGGATGCTTTGTATACCTTTACAGAGGTATCTTATCTTGAAAAATTTCTTAAAGATAGGCAAGTGGTAGTTAGAACAAAATAGAGTATAAGAAATCAAGAGAAACAATATCTCAAAAAATGGAGGCCACATTTTACTAATTATAATTACAACTATACAACTATACAAATTACACAAATTTTACAAATTATAATTACAACTATACAACTATACAAATATCTCAAAAAATGGAGGCCACATTTTACTAATTATAATTACAACTATACAACTATACAAATTACACAAATTTTACAAATTATAATTACAACTATACAACTATACAAATATCTCAAAAAATGGAGGCCACATTTTACTAATTATAATTAGTAAAATGTGGCCTCCATTTTTTGAGATATTGTTGCTCTTGATTTCTTATACTCTATTTTGTTCTTATGAATGGACATTGCTGATCCCATAACGTAGACTTTATCCTGGTTGTATTTACCTTGTTTTTTTCTTCTGATTTAACCTATGTTAATATTTGGATTGTCCTTTCACTATATTTTGGTTTTTGTATAGACTGAAAATGCAATAAAAAAAAAAAAAGATATGCCATACTGGGTCAGACCAAGATCCATCAAGCCCAGTATTCTGTTTCCAACAGTGGCCAATCTAGGTCATATGTACCTAGCAGTTTCCCCAAGAGACCCAAGTTCCACAATGCTTGTACTGGGTCAAGCATTGATATCTTCGGTCACTTCTTAATAATGGTTTATGGACCTTTCCTCCAGGAACTAGTCCAAACCTTTTTTAAACCCAGCTACACTAACAGCCTTTACTACATCCTCCGGTAACAAATTCCAGAGTTTGATTACACGTTGAGTGAAAAAATATTTTCTTTTATTAATCTTAAATAGTTTACCCTGTAGCTTCATTGCATGTCCCCTAGTCTTTCTATATTCTATATTTCTATAACATTTTGTTCTGTGTTCACAGATGAAGAACCAGGAGCAGGACCTCAGAAAACACCCACAAATAGGAACAGAAGCGAGGGACATCTTGAACAATTTTCAGAAGACTGTGTTCATGAGAAACTACCTCAACTTAAAGTAGACAAAGCGATGGGACCGGATGGGATACACCCTAGAATACTGAGGGAACTTGGGGACGTTCTAGCAACTCCACTGACTGACCTTTTCAATGCCTCGTTGGAGTCGGGAGTGGTGCCAAAGGACTGGAGAGAGGCTCATGTGGTGCCTTTACACAAAAGCGGAAGTAAGGATGTGGTTGAAAACTACAGGCCGGTTAGTTTAACTTCGGTGGTGAGTAAATTATTGGAAACGCTGCTGAAAGAGAAAATAGTGAGGTTTCTGGAGTCCAGCAGATTACAGGATCCGAGGCAGCATGGATTCACCAGAGGCAGGTCTTGTCAGACAAATCTGATTGATTTCTTTGACTGGGTGACCAGGGAGTTGGACCGAGGGAGAGCTCTAGATGTGGTGTATTTAGATTTCAGTAAAGCCTTTGACACTGTTCCTCACAGGCGACTTATAAACAAACTGAGCACCCTAGGGATGGACCCTAAAGTTACTGCTTGGGTTAGAAATTGGTTGGGTGGGAGGCGACAAAGAGTACAAGTAAATGGAGCTCACTCTGAGGAGAAGGATGTTACCAGTGGTGTGCCCCAGGGATCTGTCCTTGGTCCGATTCTTTTTAACATCTTTGTTAGTGATATAGCGGAAGGGCTGTCGGGTAAGGTTTGCCTCTTTGCGGATGATACCAAAATCTGTAATAGAGTAGACACCCAGGAAGGTGTAGATAACATGAGGAGGGATCTAGCTAAGCTTGAAGAATGGTCTAGAATTTGGCAGCTGGGATTTAATGTTAAAAAATGTAAGGTCATGCATTTGGGCTGCAGCAATCCAAGGGAGCAATACAGTATAGGAGGTGAAGTACTTTTGTCCACTAAAGAAGAGCAGGACCTAGGCATGGTTGTGTCTGATGATCTTAAAGTAGCTAAACAGGTAGAAAAGGCGACAGCAAAAGCTAGAAGGATGCTTGGGTGCATACGGAGAGGAATGGCTAGCAGAAAAAAGGAGGTGATAATGCCTCTGTATAAGTCTTTGGTGCGACCTCATTTGGAGTATAGTGTGCAATTCTGGAGACCGCACCTTCAAAAGGATGTGAACAGGATGGAGTCAGTGCAGAGGGTGGCTACTAAAATGATTACATAAGAACATAAGATATGCCATACTGGGTCAGACCAAGGTCCATCAAGCCCAGTAGTGGGCTTCATTATAAAGCATATGAGGACAGACGTAAGGATCTTAATATGTACACCTTAGAGGAAAGGCGGGATAGAGGTGATATGATTGAGATGTTTAAATACCTCCGTGGCATAAATGTTCAGGGAGGGAGCCTCTTTCAATTGAAAGCAAGTTCTGCTATGAGGGGACATGGGATGAGGGTGAAGGGAGATAGATTCAGGAGTGATATGCGGAAATATTTCTTTACGGAAAGAGTAGTGGATCCATGGAATAGTCTCCCAGTGGAGGTGGTAGAGATGAGGACAGTAACTGAATTCAAAAAAGCATGGGACCAACACAGAGGGTCTCTAAAGGTAAAAAATGGACTGTTGTAGTTGTTGATATGGAAGGACAGACTAAATAGGCCATGTGGTCTTTTTCTGTCATCATGTTTCTATGTTTCTATGATATGCCATACTGGGTCAAACCAAGGTCCATCAAGCCCAGTATCCTGTTTCCTACAGTGGCCAGTCTAGGTCATACGTACCTAGCAGTTTCCCCAAAAGACACAGGTTCCGCAATGCTTGTACTGGGTCAAGCATTGATATCCTGGGTCCCTTCTTAATAATGGTTTATGGACCTCTCCTCCAGGAACCTGTCCAAACCTTTTTTAAACCCAGCTATACTAACAGCCTTTACTACATCCTCAGGTAACAAATTCCAGAGTTTGATTACACATTGAGTGAAAAAATATTTTCTCTTATAAGTCCTAAATAGTTTACCCTGTAGCTTCATTGCATGTCCCCTAGTCTTTCTATATTCTGATAATGTCAACAATCGATCTACGATTACCCGTTCCACTCCATTCATTAATTTATAGACTTCTATCATATCTCCCCTCAGCCGTCTCTTTTCCAGGTTAAAGAGCCCTAACCTTTTTAGCCTTTCTTCATAGGAATATCCTTCCATCCCCTTTACCATTTTGGTGGCTCTTCTCTGAACCTTTTCTAATAACGCTATATCCTTTTTAAGATACGGCGACCAGAATTGCACACAATATTCAAGGTGCGGTCTCACCATGGAACAGTATAGCGGCATTATAATATCTTTTGTTTTATTTTCCATTCTTTTCCTTATGATACCTAGCATTCTATTTGCTCTCTTGGCTGCCGCTGCACACTGGGCCGAGGGTTTTAACGTGTTATCCACAATGACGCCTAAATCTTTTTCCTGGGTGGTGGTTCCTAATGTGGAACCTTGCATTGTGTAACCATAGTTTGGGTTGTTCTTCCCTAGGTGCATAACTTTGCACTTGTCCACATTAAATTTCATCTGCCATTTTGATGCCCAGGCTTCCAATTTATCAAGATCCTCTTGCAATTTTCCACAATCCTCTTGGGTTTTAACAACTTTAAATAGTTTTGTGTCATCTGAAAATTTGATAACCTCACTCGTTATTCCACTTTCCAAGTCATATATGAATATGTCAAAAAGCAGCGGACCCAGCACAGATCCTTGGGGTACACTACTATTCACCTTTCTCCATTGGGAAAATTGGCCATTTAGCCCAACCCTCTGCTTTCTGCTTTTAACCAGTTCCTGATCCACAGTAGTACACTGCCTCCTATCCCATGACCGTTCAACCTCTGCTTTCTGCTTTTAACCAGTTCCTGATCCACAGTAGTACACTGCCTCCTATCTCATGACTCTTAAGTTTTGCCAAACGTCTCTGATGAGGGACCTTGTCAAAGGCTTTCTGAAAGTCCAGATACACTATATCAACTGACTCACCTTTGTCCACCTGTTTATTCACACTTTCAAAAAAACATAACAGATTAGTAAGACAAGATCTTCCTTGTCTAAAGCTATGTTGGCTGTCTCCCATTAGGCCATGACTATCTACATGCTGAATAATTTTATTCTTTATGATGGTTTCTACCATTTTTCCCGGTACTGACGTCAGGCTCACCGGTCTGTAGTTTCCCGGATCACCCCTGGAACCCTTTTTCAAAATTGGTGTTACATTGGCGATCCTCCAATCTTCAGGTATTAGAGATGATTTTAATGATAGTTCACAGATTACTAATAGCAGGTCTGCAATCTTATATTTATTTATTTTTATTTATTTATTTATTACAATCTTTTATATAACGCGCTATTTGTTATCAGCACGGTTTACATGCAACAAAATAACCAGAACAAACTATTCTGATTTTACAGAGAACAGGTATACAAACTTGGGTAACATGGGGAACTATATACAAAAATTATTTACATACAGTCATTATGGTAATGACAATGGACACTGATCATGATATCACACTGAGAAAGTTGATAAGACTGACTGATAATTATAGTGTATTTCAGTTCTTTCAACACCCTTGGATGTATACCATCCGGCCCAGATGATTTGCTACTCTTCAGTTTATATAATAGTTGTAATACATCTTCCCGATGTATTGATATTTCCTTCAATTCTTCCGCACCTTTTAATACCACTTCAGTCATGGGTAACATCCCTACATCTTCCTCAGTAAAGACCGAAGCAAAGAATTCATTCAGTCTCTCCGCTATCGCCTTGTCGCCTCTTAGTGCCCCTTTAACTCCTCTATCATCTAATGGTCCAACCGACTCTCTCACAGGTTTTTTGCTATGAATGTACTTGAAAAAATCTTTATTTCACGTTTTTGCTTCGGCAGCAAGCTTCTTCTCACCCTTTGCCTTCTTTATCAATCCCTTGCATTTGACCTGCCAGTGCTTGTGCTGTTTCCAGGTTTCGTCGTTTGGCTCTTTTTTCCATTTCCTGAAAGATGCTTTTTTGGCAACAACAGCCTCTCTGACCTCACCTTTAAACCATGCTGGCAGTTTTTTGGACTTCCTTCCACTTTTCTTAAAGAGTGGAATACAGCTGGTCTGGGCTTCCAAGATAGTATTTTTCAACAACACCCAAGCTTGATGTAAGTCTTTAACCTTTGCAACTGCTCCTTTTAGTTTTTTCTTAACTATTTTCCTCATTTTATCATAGTCTGCCTTTCGAAAGTTAAAAGGTAGTACTGTGGATTTCCTTACTATCCCTCCTCCACTAATTAGAACAAATAGAACTCAAACAGTAAGAATTCTTAACCAAACATCTAACACTTTCAACCAAACACAAGGCCTCCCACAGGGATCTGCACTATCAGCATTATTATTTAATATTTACCTTCAACCAATCAGCAACATCTTTAAACGTCACGGTGTCTATTACCATATTTACGCCGACGATATAATGTTCTATCTCCCATTTAAAATCCCACATCCTCCACTACAACAAATAACGGAATGCTTTAAAGAAATAACATTATGGCTCAAAGACCAGAACCTACACATAAATTTTTCTAAAACGGATGTACTATATATTACTAAAAACCAAACCTACAAACCTCCAACTACTATCACCCTAGATAACCATGAGATCAACACAAAAAAAGAAATAAAATACCTAGGTGTGATACTTGACAACAAACTTAACATGGACTCACACATAAAATACCTAACAAAAAACATACACTACAAACTTAAGACACTGAGACAACTAAGACCTTTAATTCACTTGCAAGACTTCATAGCTATAATTCAAGCTATTATAACTCCACACTTCGATTTTGCAAACTTAATCCTTAATGGCATCACAAAGCAAAATATTAAAAAGATACAACTAACCCAGAACATCGCAGCAAGGATAATAAGGAACTTAAGCTCAACAGAACATATCACACCGATCCTAGCTGAACTCCATTGGCTACCCATAGACAGCAGAATAAAATACAAGATTCTTCTAACAACATTTAAAACTATAAACAACTTAGCCCCGTCTGTACTCAATACTCTCATCAAAGTAGAAAATGATAAACGAACACAAAGGAGTCGAAACTCAAATACTATAACAGTACCAAAGGATTACACAAAAGCTACAAAACAAACTAACAAGAGAGCATTCTCACACTCAGCTCCCACCCTCTGGAATAACCTTCCTGACCACATTCGCCAACTGTCAGACATAAAGGAATTTAAAAAACAACTAAAAACCCATTTATTCTCTCTATACTACAACAAAGGAGCAGAATTCACCCAGACCACTCAAAGAGACACAGGTTAACAATCATAATACAAATCATAGCTACATGTTCTCTGAAGTATAAATTAAAATACAACCCAAGTGATATATACCACAATTTATAATTCATGACATAATTTGTAAATATCAACAATGTAAATATGTTCTAACAGTTTAATGTTCTAATAATTATAATGTTAATACTTTATATTGTTACCTGTAAATAGTTCAATATGTTCTATGTAAACTGACTTGGTATGATACCACCCTTACCATATAACATACTGTTCATTGTAAACCGCACTTGATACTTGTGAAAGAGCGGTATAGAAATAATTGCTAAATAAAATAAAATAAAATAATTAAATCAAAGGCGATCATCCTATGATCACTATTGCCAAGTGGCCCCAACACCCTTATCTCTTGCACTAGATCTGGTGTTCCACTAAGGACTAGGTCTAATATGGCTTCCCCTCTGGTCGGTTCATGAACCAGCTGCTCCAAGAAGCAGTCATTTATGTCATCTAGGAACTTTATCTCCCTAGCATGTCCTGCCGTGACACTGACCCAGTCGATACCGGGGTAATTGAAATCACCCATTATTATTACCGAGCTGTAACTTTTGTTAGCTTCCTTGATTTCTTTGAGCATTTCATCATCCATTTGTCCATTCTGGCCAGGCGGTCGATAATACACCCCCACTGCCATCGTCTTCCCCTTTTTACATGGAATTTCAATCCATAGAGATTCTACATCAAATTTTGTTTCCTGCAAAACTTTAATCCTTTCTGACTCAATTCCCTCTCTAACACAGAGCGCAACCCCTCCACCAATTTGATCAGCTCTATCATTACGATATAGATATTCTATTTCAGCCGACTCACCTTGGTCTACCTGTTAATTTGCACCTTCAAAAAAATATAACAGATTAGTAAGACAAGACTTTCCATGTTGAATTTCTCCCATTAAACCATGACTATCTACATATTCAATAATTTTAGTCTTTTTAATGGTGTCTACCATTTTGCCCAGAATTGATAACATGCTCACTGGTCTGTAGTTTCCCAGATCACCCCTGGAACCCTTTTTAAAAATTGGCGTTACATTGACCATCCTCCAATCTTCAGGTACTACAGATTATGTTAAATGATAGTTCACAGATTACTAATAGTAGGTCTGCAATCTCATATCTCAGTTCTTTCGTCACCCTTGGATGTATACCACCGATCCAAGTGATTTGCTACTCTTTAGTTTATCAAATAGTTGTAATTCATCTTCCCGGTTCATCAAAATGTGTTTCAATTCTTCTGATACATCACCTTTAAATATTATTTCAGTCATGGGTAACTTCCCTACATTTTCTTAATAAAGACTGAAGCAAAGAATTGCCTGCCTTATCAATGCCCTGTATCTAACTTGCCAGTGCTTATGCTGCCTCCTGCTTTTGTCATTTGGCTCCTCTTTCCATTTCCTGAATGATGCATTTTTGGCAACAACAGCCTCTCTGACCTCACCTTTAAACCATACTGGCAGTTTTTTTGGACTTCCTTCCACCTTTCTTAAAGCATGGAATACATGCGGTCTGGGCTTCCTAGATAGTACCTTTTAAACAACCCCCCATGCTTGATGTAAACCTTTAACCTTTGCAGATGCTCCTTTCAGTTTTCTTAACTATTTTCCTCATTTTTATCATAGTCTTCCTTTTGAAAGTTAAAAGTATTGTGGATTTCCTTGCTGTCCTCCCTCTATTTATAAAATCAAATGTGATCATGCTATTATAACTATTGCCAGGTGGCTGTAACACTATTATCTCTTGTACCATATCTTATGTTCCACCAAAGACTAGGTCCAAAACAGTTTCCCCTCTTGTCAATTCATGAACTAGCTGCTCCAAGAGCCATTTAGTTCACCTAGAAACTTTATCTCCCTAGCGTATCTTGCTGAGACATTGATCCAGCCATACTGGGTAATTGAAATCACTTATACTGTGCTGTAATCTTTTTTTTACCTTTCCTGATTTCTTTTAGCATTTTATCATCAATCTGTTTATGCTGGCCAGGCAGATGATAGTATGCCCCCACCGGCATTCCCTTCCTTTTTTTACATGGAATTTCTATCCAGAGAGATTCTACAATGTTTTTTGTTTCCTACCAAACTTTTAACCTGTGTGACTCAATGCCCTCTCTAACATATGGTGCAACCCTTCCTCCAATTTAATTTATCCTGTCATTGCCATATAATTTGTATCCAGGAATCACAGTGTCACATTGGTTGTCCTTGCTTCGCCAAGTCTCAGGGATAATAAATCTATCTAAGATGGGAGAGCTATATATTCTAGCTCTGCAATCTTATTTTTTAGACTTCTAGCATTTGCATAAAGGTATTTTAGAGATCGTATTTTATTCATATCAGCAATCTGGTTATCAATTGACAAGTGTAATTTGGAATCTTTCAGGTCTGTCTGCTCTACATTTAAGTCATCTAGGCTACTTTTATCTTTATTGAAACCTCCCTTTCAAGATGCCTTAACTTCCCTCTTTGCTAATATACTTCAAGGATACATCTTTCCGAACTATACACGCTTGGGTGACTTTCGACTTCCCCCATTATCTAGTTTAAAAGCTGCTTTCTCTCCCCTTTTTAAGAGTTAATGCCAGCAGCCTGGTTCCACCCCAGTTAAGGTGGAGCCCATCCTTTTGGAAAAGCCCCCCACCATCCTTAGAATGTTGCCCAGTTCCTAACAAATCCAAAATCCTTTTCCTTGCACCATTGTCTCATCCATGCATTGAGACTCTGGAATTCTGCCTGCCTTTTGGCTCTTGCGCATGGAACAGGAAGCATTTCTGAGAATGCTACCCTGGAAGTTCTGAATTTCAACTTTCTACCTAAAAGCCTAAATTTGGCCATCAGAACCTCCCTCCAACACTTTCCTATGTCATTGGTACCAACGTGTACCAAGACAGCAGGCTCCTCCCCAGCACTATCTAAAACTTGTCTAGGTGGCACATGAGGTTTGCTACCTTTGCACCAGGAAGACATGTTACCAGACAAACCTCACATCCACCAGCCACCCATCTATCTACATGCTTAATGATCAAATCAACAACCATAATGGCCATTCTAACCCTTCCCTCATGGCACATGGCCCTAGAGAAACCACCTTGGTGCATGAGGATTTTACATCACTTGGTGGACATGTCCTAACTACAGGATCACTTTATGCCACACCAAGGTGATGCTCTCCTTTCACATGACCCCTCTCCACCATGGCAACAGAGAGACTGCCAGACTGGAGATGGGACTTCAGTACTATGTTCCGATAGGTCTCATCTATATACTTCTCTGTCTTCCTTAGCTCCTCCAAGTCTTTTTTTTTTTATTGAAATTTTAAACATACTTACAAGAAAGTACACAAGCAATCAAGATGCCAATTTCGTTCCAGAAACATAAAAAAAAAAGGAGAAACCCTCCAAATAGTAATAAGAAATAATAAACACATCAGCATATCATATTCTTAGCCCACTATAAAGGGGAGAAATAAAAAGCAATTAGTATAACCATACATTCAGGAACCCAAATCCTACTACTAAGACAGCTCAACCCCATTATCCCCACTTCTCCTAACAAAGTGTGCACATTTATTTATTATCCAAAAATAACTGCAATTGAGAAGGATCAACAAAGGTATATTTAGACCCTTCAAATGTAATTAAACACTTACAGGGGTAACGAAGAAAAAAACTTGCTGAAAGAGCCAATACCTTAGGTTTCAAAGCTAAAAAAGCCTGTCTCCTAAGTTGAGTGGCCTTACAGACATCAGGAAACATCTGCACCTTAGCACCACAGAACGGAACAGATGACTTTTTAAAGTACAATTTAAACACAGCGGATTTATCATACTCAGATACAAAAGTGACTACCAACGTAGCCCGAGTAATAATAGTATCCTGAGAATCCTCTAAGAATTTGGTAAGGTCAATGTCAGTGCCACCTTGGAGAGTATCACACTCACCAGGTGCGCCAGCAGATACCTTCCTCCCAGTCAAATAATACAACTTAGAAACCAAAATAGAGTCGGCAGACGCCAGACCCAAAGACTCTTTTAAATACTTCCGAAATAATATATCTGCAGATAACAAATGACATATAGGAAAGTTTAACAAACGAATATTTTTAGCTCTAAACAAATTGTCATACATTTCCATCCTATGATGAACATACAAACTCTCCTTAATACTTGAAACACTAGTAGCTTTAAGAGTTGCACACTGACTTTCACATTTAATAAGCTGAGAAGACATATTCCCTAAACGCTCTTCCACGTCAGACAGCTTAGCTCCTCCAAGTCTGACACTCTAACCTCCAGAAATTAGACCCATTCCCTGTGAGCAAAGAGCTCTTTGCACCTAGTGCACATGCAAGACCTCTCACCAACTGGGAGAAAATTGTGCATGTGAACTTAATGCAAAAGACTGGATAGCCCCATCTCGCTGCTACATGCTGTCTGCAGCTTAGTTTTAAGGATTTTTTTTAGATATATAAGATTTTAACTTATTTAAAGCTGCTAGGGATACCTGTACCAATAAAACTATACCTAATAATATTATGGGAATTTGTTCATCTCAAGGTTCATTAATTGCAGGGCCTTAATTATTCTTTGTCTGATGAGGATAAGCAGCTGAACCTGAAATTGAATCTGACCACCTCTTTCCGTTTCATAGGTTTAAAAGTCTGTAAGTCTAAGATTATGCATGGGATGGATGGTAGTCAGGTTGGGTGAGCGTGAAAGAAACACTTAGTAAAAGCTGGCTTGCTACACAGTGCCCTGACCTCTGCTTCTTAACAATTTACTGGTTGATTCACACAGCCCTTGGTTTGATAGAGGGAGCCTTTCAAATTTCCCCTTTGATCTGTCACTTGGCTTTAACACCTATTTAAAACAATTTCACATGTCTCTTGCCTCCCAACTGGAAGGTCTCTTTGTAAAGGTCTCTAGAAACAATTTCTTTCTTTCTACTGAAAGAAAATGTACCCTATTCTACCTTCTATGCTAAGCTTTACTCTGATTTTGAATTAAATGAAATGCTCTCTGGTGGCACTAAGCCCTGACTAACTTAAAAACATTGAATTCTAAAATACACAGATTTATCAGCTTTAAACTAAAAAAAAAATTTCCTTTTCTCCAAGATTTAGATAATTTCCCAGCAGGTAAATACTAACAAGTGCAGATTTCTTTACAGCAGTAGCTGTCCCTTTTGGTAGTCCTTCAAGATTCCCTTTAGCTTCATGGCAGACTAGAGAAGCACTTAAGGAAACACTGAGAATGACTCTTTTCCTTTTGTGCACTTGTGTGAATGCTATTCTCATCTTCCCTTTCCTCGTTCCTTCTATGACCATTTAATTTTTCTAACATACCTTTTGAAAGAATTATGATAGGTTTGGACTGGATTCCCAGCTCTTTTGGGCAGGAACTACCTGTTTATCACACCCTGCCCAACCCAATAAACCTATGCTACTATAAAGTACCACTACCCCCAACTCTGCTGCCTCAGAAACTGGCCCCAGGATCACCCTCCTAGCTTGGGGTAGGCCCTGCAGTACCCAGTTACCTTGCCTAACCACTCACTTTCTTCAACATACTTGGGAGAGGGGGTTGTGTTTTCTCAGATAATGGGTATTTTTTTACTGGATTCACATGTATTTGAGGCAGGGATTGTCTGTCTTTTAGTGCCCTGCCCCTCCTAGCAGGTCGGTGCTGCTCTAGAGTATAGCCATTATAAGTCCTTAAATAGTGGCCCTGCGGTTTAGCCCCTGGTCATCGGTAATGAATATCCAGGTTGGCTAGGTAGCACTGCAGCTAACTGAGCAGTCACAATATGCAGCTGCTGCCCAGTTAGCTAAAGTAGTGAAAGTCAGCCGAGCCTTTTAGTTGCCTAACTGGCATGGCTATGTGATAATCATCTTAGAAGACCCTGCCAGACACTACTGGTAGCTTAGCTCTCAGCATCACTGATGCACACAAATCCTCGCAGCAGATAAATGTACAGACATGAAGTACATGCTTACATGTACATTTTATAAACATGGGGTTTGTTTACTAAAGGGTGTTAAGGGAGCTAGTGTGCCGTTAGCACTGCGAAAAAGCTGCTTTTACAGGCGTTCCTGCAGTGTTAAGGGTGCAGTAGGCGGAGAGTAGGTGTTAACCTCTCTGTCTTTTGGGAAGAGAAGTGCCCTTCTTACAAGCTCTGCTGGAAAGATGAATTTTTCATGCTTCTTGTGAGTGAATTTGCTGGCTTTCTATGAGTCCTGTCTGTCTCTCTCTACATATTTATTTATTTCCCATTGTTAGTGTGCTCCCTTACCTTATTGCCCCCTTTTTTGCATTTTTGTTCAGCTTTTCTCAGCTGAATAAATTATACCCCATCCACCCTCCCCTCTAACCACCCACCCCATGGCATTCAGTCTCTTTTAGCTGTCATCTGCTCATTACTTCACTTACTCACAGGTGTACCTGTGCATTAGTCCCTGTTTCCTCAGCTCGCAACCTTGGAGTTGTCTTGGACTCCTCTCTCTCCTTCTACACACACATCCATCTGATAGTTAATACCTGCCGTTTCTTCCTTTCCAACATCAAAAAAATCCACCCATTCCTTTCTGAACACACTACTAAAACACTTATTCACTCCTTAATCACCTCCCCTTCTTGACTACTGTAACTTACTTCTTGATGGTCTCCCTTTGAATCATCTCTCTCCCCTTCAATCTGTTCAGCACTCTGCTGCATGGCTAATCTTTCGCCAGTCTCATCATGCCCATATTACTCCTTTTCGCAAGTCACTTCATTGGCTCCCTATCCATATCTGCATCCATTGAAAACGTCTCCTGCTGTCCTATAAGTGCACTCACTCTGCATCTCCTCACTACCTTTCTTCTCTGATCTCTCCTTACACCCCTGTCTACCTTCAGGAACTCCACTTTTCTGGCAAATTGCTTCTATCTGTGCCCTTCTCTTCTATTGCTAACTCCAGACTTCTCTCCTTTCACCTTGCTGCACCTTACGCCTGGAACAAATTACCTTTGTCTGTACACCAGGCACCTTCTCTGACCCTCTTCAAATCCAGGCTGAAAACTCACTTCTTCGCTGCTTTTGGATCTTGACTCACCTGATCTCCTTGTTTCTTTACCATTCCCCCCCCCCCCTTGTTTTATCCCTGTCTATACCTTCTGTGTTGTCTGTATTGACTAGATTGTAAGCTCTGATGAGCAGGGACTTCTCTTACATGTCTGTGCTGCGCTGCGTACATCTAGTAGTAGTAGATAACGGGATGGAGAGTGGACATTGCAGCATGTTCTCCCTTAACACCTGTTGCACATGTGTGTAAAAGCCCTTTAACCCTGGGAATCCTACCATGTAAAACCTCATGGAAAGAGTGTATTTTGAGGGGTTGATAGCTTATTTAAATTTTTGCAATGTGATGCAATGACAGGGGAGCCCCAGACAGTGATAGTAGTGCTCCATTAGCAGCAACAGCACAGTGTCCAAGTACGAAAGGGTACTATGTTGATGGTGCAAATTGGGCAAAGGAAGTGGTATGTGGGTCATACAGTGGGAGTTGTTGGTGCACAAGGCAGACCAGGCAGCTGCCCAGGTGGCACATAACAACACAATAACATAAGATCATAAGATATGCCCAGGGGCGGCTCAAGGCAATCTGCTGCCTGAGGCGAAGTATGAAAAGGTGCCCCCCCCCCAACCTTAGAGGGGGGCAGGGCTTTTTCAGAAAGCCAATCAGAGACTGAACCAAACCAAAAGGCCTATTAGATTATATGGAGGAAATGCAAGATGTTTGCACACAAGGCCATATCGAGATGCAATCACACCCTGTGAGACTTGCTGCTCGGGTGCACGCCCCCCCCCCCCCATACCTCCGTCCAGTGCTGCCTGCTCTTCCTCTGCTGCTGCTGCCCTCTGTTTTTTTCACTGAGGCGCCAGCAGCAGGGAAAGAGCAGGCAGCGCTGGATGGAGGTATGGGGAGGAGAAGGGGGCATGCGCCCGATTTGAAAGGCACCGGCACTGTAAGCAGATCTGTCCCTCCTTGACATCGAGTCGGAGAAGGGAGGGACCAGACCTGCTTAAAGTGCTGCGAAAAGGCTTGGGGCGCGCATTTCAGCTACCTGCTATTGTCCTGCCAGTGGCGGCAGGGCGACAGCAGACAGCCGAAATACGCCTCTCAAGCCTTTCCACCCTGTGCAGCTGCACCGCTTGCACAGGGCTAGGTATGGTCCCATTTGCACACCAAGGAACTAAAAGACAGCAAGAACTAACAGCACAGTTTATAAAACTAAATTATAATTCATTTTTATTTTGCTGTTATAAACTGCGTTATGATTCTTGCTTTTTCTTTTTCAACATATATTTTGCATCCACAGTAGGTGCAGAGCAGAACCAGGACATTCACCTACAGAACTCAATATTTTTAAAAAAAATCTGATTCTGATCATCTCACTAACAACAACAACAACCACCGCTATTCTCCGAAACCCTACAACAAAGAGCAAGCCTACCATATCAGCACAAACTTCCAAAACTCACATAAGGAGCCCATCCAAAAAAGGCATCCCTGTAAATACTAGAGTGGGCCCTGGAACATCCATACACCTATTTGAAAAGCTGAACAAGTCAAATTACTACAGTACAGTATAGATCTTTATGTACAAACTCCATGTTATCAGAACACCTGACCTCAGTCACACACTCACAACATCGACCCTCACCGAGTACAGAATAAGTAACCACAATCTAAAGTAAAAATAATAATATGTAGACTAAATTTAAATTGAAACCCCAAGAAGCCAGAGTCCACATGCAGTGCAACATCAGTTAAATACGAGATGCAGTTCCCCAATACTGTGTAAAATATAAAAATAGCACAAAGTCCAATCAATAAAATTAAATACAATTATTTTTTCTACCTTTGCTGTCTGACTATGTTATTCTCTGATCATGCTGGTCCCGATCTGAGGCTTCTGCTTTTCTGTCTTCTCTTAGCTCTCTTTCTGTGGTCTATGGTCCATCTGCCATTTCTTATCTCTTCTTTTGTTTTCTTCACTTCCTTCCATCAACCCATTTCCAGTTCCAGTAACCCTCCCCAGTATCAGCCCCCCTTCCAGTCCTTCCCACCCTGTACCTTCCAATGTCAACTGCCTTGCATTTCCACGACTGCATCTGGTGTCCATTCTCTTCCAATCCCACTCCTTCCCCACTGTTCAGCCCCTTCTAGTCCAAATACCATCCCAGATATTAGCTCATGTCCACTCTCAGTACCATCCCCCCCCCCAGTCAGCTCCCTTCCAGTCACCCTACCCTCTGTCCATCCCCCTTCCAGTGCCATTTGCATGTCAGCTCCCTTCCAGCCTCCTCCCCATTACCCAAACACCTACCACTCCCATCCCCAAGTGTCAGCTCCCTTCCAGTCCCTGTTCAGTACATCCCAGGTGTCGGCTCCTTTCCAGCCCCCTCCTTCCCCTGTGTCAGTTCCCTTTGTGCCCCCTCCTTCCCCTGGCAGACCCTCCCATTATCCGCTCCCTTCCAGTCCCATTCTACCATCCTCCCGCATCAGCCCATTTGTAGCCCTAGCCCCTAGTTTTCTTCCAGGGCCAGCAGCACTCTCCTCCCCTCCCCCATTAGCCCATTTCCAGTCCTATCCCCTTATCAGCCTACCTCCAGTCCTAACCCCCCCCATCAGCCCACTTCCAGTTCTAACCCATCAGCCTATTCTAACCCATCAGCCTATTTCCAGTCCTAAACCCCCCATCAGCCCATTTCCAGTCCTAGCCCCCCCATCAGCCCATTTCCAGTCCTCGCCCTCCCATAGCCCATTACCAGTCTTAACCCCCCATCCGCCCATTTCTAATCCTAGCCCCCCATAGTCCATTACCAGTTCTACCCCCCCATCAGCCCATTTCCAGTCCTCGCTCCCCATAGCCCAATTACCAGTCCTAACCCCCCATCAGCCCATTTTCAATCCTAGCCCCCCCATAGCCCATTACCAGTCCTAAACCCCCCATCAGCCCATTTCCAGTCCTAGCCCCCCATAGCCCATTAACAGTCCTAAACACCCCCCATCAGCCCACCTCGTCCTAACCCCCCATCAGCCCACTTCCAGTCCTAGCCCCCCCCCATAGCCCATTACCAGTCCTAGCCCCCCATCAGCCTATTTCCATTCCTAGCCCCCCCCCATAGCCCATTACCAGTCCCTATCCCCCATCAGCCCACTTCCAGTCCTAACCCCCCCCATCAGCCCATTTCCAGTCCTAGCCCCCCATAGCCCATTACAAGTCCTAACCCCTCCCCCCTTCAGCCCATTTCCAGTCCTAGCCCCCCATAGCCCATTACCAGTCCTAACCCCCCACATCAGCCCATTTCCATTCCTACCCCCCTATAGACCATTACCAGTCCTAAACACCCCCCATCTGCCCATTTACATTCCTAGCCCCCTCATAGCCCATTACAATTCCTAACCCCCATCAGCCCATATTCAGTCCTAGCCCCCCCCCCATAGCCCATTATCAGTCCTACCCCCCCATCAGCCCATTTCCAATCCTAACCCCCCCATTAGCCCATTACAAGTCCTACCCCCTCCCCCCCGTAAATAAAAAAAAAAGAACCTGGCTGCTGAAGCCGCTGCCCTCGCAGCAGCAGGAAGTGACCTGGGGCCTCCCCAGCAGAGCCCTCCTGTCTCCCTCAGTTTTAAATAGAAACAAAACCAGTGCGGAGCCTTCCCGCATCTGTGAAGGACCGACCCTGTGTACAGTAGCTTTGTCCCGCCCCCAAAGGAAGTGAGAAGGCTCCGCACCGGTTTCATTTCTATTTAAAACTGCAGATCACAGCACAGCCGTGGTTCTCTAAGAGGCAGGGAGCTGCGGCTGCCAGGAAAAGGAGGGTGAGTTTGCCGCTGCCAAGAAGCGGACTCGGCATCGGCAGCAACTTGTGCACTTGTTTTTTTTGGGGGGGGTTAACTTTTGAAGGTGAAGTGAGGCGGCTTTTTTGGGGGCATTTTTTGCCACCCTCAAGACTTTGCCACCTGAGGCAGCCACCTCACTTTGCCTCATTATAGAGCTGCCCCTGGATATGCCATACTGAGTCAGACCAAGGTCCATCAAGCCCAGTATCCTGTTTCCAGCAGTAGACAATCTAGGTCACAAGTACCTAACAGTTTCCCCAAATGAAACACAGGTTCCACAATGCCTGTATTGGGGCAAGCAGTGGATTCCTGGATCCCCTCTGGTTTATGGACCTTTCCTCCAGGAAATTGTCCAAAACATTTTTAAACCCAACTACACGAACAGCTGTTACTACATCCCCTGGTAATGAATTCCAGAGTTTAATTACACATTGACTGAAAAAATATTTTCCATATTTGTCTTAAATGGGTTGCACTGCAGCTTCATTGCATGTCCCCTAGTCTTTCTACATTTTGATGGTGTAAGCAATCAACTTTTCAGAGTAAATCCAGCATTTACGATGTGGTTGGACCAAAGACCTTGGGACATGAGATTGCTGATGTAGCTGTGCATGAAATGAGAGTCAGAAGCTGTAAAGATGTCTTACATATTGGAACATGGAATGTAGGAACCATGAACCAAGGGAAGCTGGAGGTTGTCAAGAATGAAATGGAATGTGTACAACTTGATCTGTTGGGTGTCAGTGAACTGAAATGGACTGGCATCGGGCACTTTGCATCAGATGATCACATGGTCTACTATACTGGAAATGAAAGACAAAGAAGAAATGGTGTTGCATTTATAATAAAGAAGAAACTTGCAAGAACCATAATGAAATACAATGCAGTCCGTGAACGCTTAATCTCTATTCATCTACAAGGAATGCCTATCAATGCAACTATAATTCAAGTATATGCCCCAACAACAGCTGCAGAAGAGGCTGAAATCGAAGAGTTCTATGAACAAGTTCAAGCTGAAATTGACAGAAAATGCAAACAGAATATCCTGATAGTCATGGGTGACTGGAACGCAAAAGTTGGCAACAAAGAAGAAGGCAAAGTGATTGGAAAATATGGACGGCAACAGAAATGAAGCTGGAGAAAGACTGATAGAATTCTGCAATACCAACAATCTATTCATCTCAAACACCTTCTTCCAGCAACACAAGCAGCGACTGTACACATCGACTTCACCCAATGGATTGTACAAAAATCAAATTGACTACATCTGTGGAAGTCAACGATGGAAAAGCTCTATAACATCAACAAAGACAAAACCTGGAGCTGACTGTGGTACAGATCATCAACTACTAGTATGCAAACTCAAGCTAAAGTTGAAAAAGAGCAAACCACTCATGAATGCAGCAAAATATGACCTTGAGAATATACTACTTGAATTTAAAGATTGCCTGCAAAATCGATTTGCTGCTTTAGATACAAATGACAGAGCTCTAGAAGAGTTATGGAATGGCATCAAGAAGGTTGTTTTGGAAGAAAGTGAGAAGTCTCTACAAAAGGTGAAAAAGCAAAAATGGCCAAAATAGATGACAGAAAAAACTCTGAAAATTTCCCAGAAACGCAGAGACGCTAAAGCCAGAGGAGAAAGAAAGACAATTGCAGAACTCAACAGAGATTTCCAACGTGCAGCAAGACAGAACAAGGAAAAGTACTACAATGACACAAGTAAAGAAATACAAGCTGAAACTATAAGAGGAAGAAGAAGATCGGCTTTCCTAAAGCTACGAGAGTTAAAGAAAAAAGTCCAACCTTGAATTGGAATGTTACAAGATGCTCAAGGTTCTATGTTGAATGATGCTGAGAAGATCAAGAAATGGTGGAAAGAATATACAGAGTTTTTTGTTTTTTTTTTTAATTCTTTATTTTCGTTTTATAACAACAAAGGAAAAGGAAGACATACAGCTAAAGGACAGATACATAAAGTGTAATACATACACCAAAGTAAACCCCTGCCACCCCCCTCCCCCCTGCTTCTTCTCTAGAAAACTAATCATTCCCGAAGCGGGCGTGTATTTACATTATTGTGTTACAAAACCTAATGGTGATCTGAAACATGATGAGTGCACATTAAACAGGCATATCGGAACAATGAGCAGATTGTACATAATCCTTGAGCAACTGCCATTTAGACAAGCGAGAGTGAGCTTGGGCATGGGGAATAGCTCTCCGAGGTATCTGCTCATATTTACTATATAAGCAGACGAGGTTCCACCATTCATTGACAGTAAGTCGAGAGCTATCCTTCCAATTCCTCGTGATTAAGCATATGGCTATACCCAGCATGAAATCAAGGAGAAAGCGACCCTTCTTAGGAAGAGAGGGGACCTCCGCCACAGAGCGGAGTCCCACGATCTTCCATGAGAGAGGTTCGTGAAGGTGTAAGATAAATTGAATACAACCCCAAACCCGCCCCCAATAAACCTGTAGTTGAGGACATTCATAAATAACATGAGCGAGGGTTCCCACGGCAGTATGGCAAGACCAACACTGGTCCCCAGCAGTTGTGTTCCATTTGGCTATTTTTTCTGGGGTATAAAAGCATCTGTGTGCAAAAAAGAAGAGAGTAGAAAGAAGTCTATGCGAGACTGGGATTTGTGAGGGGAAGAGAAGAAGGTGAAGTCAAGCTCATTGGGGTGTAGTAACCTCCATAGATCAACTAAAGCAAGATCTTTGATCAAAGAGGTAAGCGTGGTGTGACTCTTGGGGGGACCACTTGTCCTAGGCGGCTGTTTGTCAATCAGGGGATCAAGGACTAAATTGAAATCCCCCCCAATTATCAATGAAGTATTAGCAGAGGCCTACGCAACCTGAGCAATGGTAGCAAAAAAGGCAGGGTCATCCACATTAGGAGCGTAAAGGCATATACATGTAACTTCAAGGCTACCTATCTTGAGGTGAACTCTGGACCATCTACCTTCTGTATCTGAGCTAGTCGCAATAATAGTAGCATGCAAAGATTTCCTAACCAGTATGGCAACCCCACATTTCTTAGAAACGGCTGGGGAATAGGCGGCCACCATGTAAGGTTCAATATTGACTTTAAGAGTTTCCTTCGAATTTAAATGCGTTTCTTGGAGAAAAATCAGATCCGCAGCTTCCTGACTTAGGTAGCTTAGGATTTTCTTCCGTTTTATCGGATTATTGATTCCTTTTATAGGAGGCAGTGTACTACTGTGGATCAGGAACTGGTTAAAAGATAGAAAGCAGAGGGTAGGACTAAATGGCCAATTTTCCCAATGGAGAAAGGTGAATAGTGGTGTACCCCAGGGATCTGTGCTGGGTCCGCTGCTTTTTGACATATTCATAAATGACCTGGAAAGTGGAATAACGAGTGAGGTTATCAAATTTGCTGATGACACAAAACTATTTAAAGTTGTTAAAACCCAGGAGGATTGTGGAAAATTGCAAGAGGATCTTGATAAATTGGAAGACTGGGCATCAAAATGGCAGATGAAATTTAATGTGGAGAAGTGCAAGGTTATGCACCTAGGGAAGAACAACCCAAACTATGGTTACACGATGCAAGGTTCCACATTAGGAACCACCACCCAAGAAAAAGATTTAGGCGTCCTTGTGGATACCATGTTAAAACCCTCGGCCCAGTGTGCAGCGGCGGCCAAGAGAGCAAATAGAATGCTAGGTATGATAAGGAAAGGAATGGAAAATAAAACAAAAGATATTATAATGCCTCTATATCGTTCCATGGTGAGACCGCACCTTGAATATTGTGTGCAATTCTGGTCGCCATATCTTAAAAAGGATATAGCAATTTTAGAAAAGGTTCAGAGAAGAGCCACCAAAATGGTAAAGGGGATGGAAGGCTACTCCTATGAAGAAAGGCTAAAAAGGTTGGGGCTCTTTAACCTGGAAAAGAGACGGCTGAGGGGAGATATGATAGAAGTCTATAAATTAATGAACGGAGTGGAACGGGTAAACGTAGATCGATTGTTTACCTTATCAGAATATAGAAAGACTAGGGGACATGCAATGAAGCTACAGGGTAAACTATTTAAGACTAATAAAAGAAAATATTTTTCACTCAACGTGTAATCAAACTCTGGAATTTGTTACCGGAGGATGTAGTAAAGGCTGTTAGTGTAGCTGGGTTTAAAAAAGGTTTGGAAAAGTTCCTGGAGGAAAGGTCCATAAACCATTATTAAGAAGGGACCCAGGATATCAATGCTTGAATCAATACAAGCATTGTGGAACCTGTGTCCCTTGGGGAAACTGCTAGGTACGTATGACCTAGATTGGCCACTGTTGGAAACAGAATACTGGGCTTGATGGACCTTGGTCTGACCCAGTATGGCATATCTTATGTTCTTATGTTTTACGTTCAATGAGAAAATCTTACATGGTGCCATCAATCGGTAATAGACATTTTAGGTAAGGGCGCTTGAAAACATACAACATAATCAGAATCTGTGCAACAATGACATAATCACCGAGTATGCTGGCTAATACACCCCAAATTGAAAAGTATGTACCAAAGTATCTTAGAGAAGAAGCAAAACCCCCAATGAATATGGCGACCATATGTCTGCGGGAGGAGGCCCTAGAGAGGAAATAGAAAGACATAAAAAAAAAGAGAAGAAACACCAGAGTCCATAATTAACACTGTCTCTGATACTCATCGAGGCTACTGTGGGTAGATGGAGTCGGGTCACAGATATCATCAAAAGTAAGGCAAAGAAACTGCCCTCGCCTGACTCTTTGCTGGGCTGCGGCAGATCCAGTATGGCAAGTACAGCGGATATGAGAATGCTTGCAGGAATATTCTGGAAGTCAGCGCATCAAGTCGGCTTCTTTGGAATCCAAAAACTCCGCTAGTAGATCAGGGTCCTCAAATGTTCTTGTCTGATTGTGAAGCGTGACTCGGAGCTTGGCCGGGTACATCAGGCCATAGCGTGCTTGCAGTTGTTGAAGCCTCGGCCGGAATTCCAGAAAGCGCTTTCGGCGGTCGACCGTGGGTTTAGCCAAGTCAGGATAGAAGGAGATCTTGTGGCTCTCAAACTCCATATGGCCCTTTGCCCGAGAGGCACTGAGAATTTGCTCCACGTGTTGATATCTCAAAAGTCGAAAAATGATAGGCCGCGGGGTCTTTCTGTTGAGCGTTATGCTTGTGGGTACACGATGAGCGCGATCGATCTCCAAATCTTTGGTAAAGGTGATTTGGAGCAGGGAAGGGAGGATTTTGCATAAAAACTCTTTCATGTCTCCCGATTCCGCTCCCTCCGGTATGCCCACGAGTCGTATGTTATTGCGGCGCGCTCTATTATTGCCATCTTCCACTTCTTTCTGCAAGGCCCGTACCTGACGTTCAACTTTGTCGAGTTTGGACAACCGGGCCGCATGGGAGTCCAATATGCTCTCCATTTTGTCCTGACGCGAAGAGAGCCCCTCTAACTTGCCCTGCAGCACACCAAGATCTTCCCGCAGCGCTCGGAGTGCTTCACCGTTTGACTGCACGAGGTCCTTGACCCCTCTAATCTCTGCGAGGATTTCCTGCTGCATTTCAGGGCCCTCGCGCAAGGCCAGCCCCTTCTGCGGGGATGGGGGTTCAGTTTTGGAACGTTTGCCGTGAGAAGCCGCTGGAGATCCAAATTCCAGGCGCGTGGGTTTGGTCCCCGCCATCTCACCAATGTGCCCCGGCAAGATCAGAATAGAAGTTCCAAGTATGTACGGTGTTAATTCAGGATTCTGAGTAGGCCTCTCGGGAGCCTCAGCGTTATGCGACCATCCCGCTGGACATCAGGCTCCGCACCCCCCCAATATACAGAGTTTTTATATGAGAAAGATCAAGTGGACCAACAGCCATTTCAACCTGTACCTTATGATCTGGAACCATTGGTGATGAAAGAAGAAGTTGAAGCAGCATTGAAAGCCTTATCAAAGAACAAAGCACCACGCATTGATGGCATTCCCAAAGAAGTAGTACATCAATCTAATGCAGCTGTTACCATACTTACAAGGCTCTCTTGCACAGTCTGTACATTGATCAAGAAGCAACAGTTTGAACGGAACAAGGAGAAACAGAATGGTTTGAAATAAGCAAAGGTGTAAGACAAGGCTGCAAACCTTTCCACTACCTGTTTAATTTATATGCAGAACAAATCATCAGAGAAGCAGGATTGTTTGAAGACAACAGAGGTGTGAAGATTGGTGGAAGACTCATCAACAACCTTTGCTATGCTGATGATACCACATTACTGACTGAAAGTGAAGATGATCTGAAACATTTGCTTCTCACGATCAAAGAACATAGTCTCAAAATGGGCCTGCACCTTAATGTAAAGAAGACAAAGATCATGACAACTGGCAAAATCAACAAGTTCATCATTGAATGAGAAGAAATTGAAATTGTGGACAACTTTAACCTACTTGGATCAACTATAAAGAAGCAACAAGCAGTCAAGAAATCAGACGACACATTGCTCTTTGGCAGAATGGCTATGAAAGAACTAGACAAGATTCTCAAGAGTAGAGATGTCTCTCTCCATATAAAGATTTGACTTGTTCGAGCCATGGTATTTTCAATAACATCATACGGATGTGAAAGCTGAACAGTGAAAAAGATAGACAGGAAGAAAATTGATGCCTTTGAAATATGGTGCTGGCAGCGAATACTGCATATACCATGGATTGCCCGAAGAATAAACCAGTCAGTACTAGAGGAGATCAAAACTAAGCTTTCTTTAGAAGCTCAGATGACAAGACTTCAACTTTCATACTTTGGACACATCATGCGAAGAGAGAGATCATTAGAGAAAGACATCATGCTTGGCAAGATAGAAGGTCAACATAAAAGAGGAAGGCCAGCAATGAGATGGATCAATACATTAACAGCAGCTACAGGTACCAGTCTGTCAACAATGAGCCACCTGACTGAAGACGAAACACAATTTAGGACAACCTTCCAGAGGGTCGCCAGGAGTCGAAACCGACTCGACGGCACTTAACAACAACAACAAACAATTGATCTACGTTTATCCATTCCACTTCATTTACTAATTTATAGACCTCTATCATATCTCCCCTCAGTTGTCTCTTTTCCAGGTTGAAGAGCTCTAAACTTTTAAGCCTCTCCTCATTGAGGTATCCTTCCATCCCCTTTACCATTTGTGATGTCCATCATGATCCCACAGTGACAGTTGCAGTACACAAATATGGTGCTGCTGCGGAAAGGTGATGTGCCACATGGGGCTGTACAAAGGTCCTTGCATTGTAGGTAGTGATTCCAGCTGACTCACCTCCTGCTGCCACTGAAGCCAGCCCCAGAGGAAGAGGCCGATAGTGCCAGCAGCTGTAGCCCTCCAGGTAGCTGCAAAATGCAGGTGCCTGGGGAAGCACCACAGATGTGGCTGTCACCCTCCCCCAGAGTCATATCGGTGGCAGGTGGGAATGGGGTCCCTGCAGAGGCAGATGATTGGGGGACTGCATGGCCTCTGCCCCGCCCCCCCAATCTGGACCCTGCACCATAGGCACCATGTTGTACAGGCTGGGACTGTGCACCACTACTGACAGCATGCGGTCATGTCAGCGTGGTGTGGGGGTGTTTGTAGTGGGTGCAACAGCACCCGCCTGCTGCAGACCAAAGCCATGTCCTGGTCCTGAGTGATGTGGGCATTGCAATATGTGCCAAGGTCTGTCTGATAGGAAAAATGTCAGCCCTATGGACTGCGGTGCTCATCTGGCAGCATTTTGGCTCTACACATACTGTCAGTGTAAATATACATGGAGGATCACAGGTTGTGGATCATGTATTGCATGTCCCTGTGGCTAAACTGTAGCCTACAGTGAAAATACAGCACCAACATGTTCAACCCCCAATGAGTCGGCCAGCAAAGGTACAGACACCAAACAGCTACATAGACAGGCTCCACTATCCACAGCTGGATGGAGAGGCAGGCTGATAGCACTGGCACACTGAGGAGGCATTAACAACCTATATAATTGTCAGAGCACGCTACTAGTGCCTGAATGTTGTGCACACATTAACCATCCCCACCTTTACACATCACAGCGATATATATGTGTGTGTGTGTGTGTGTGTTTGTGTGTGTGTCTCTCCATTGTTCTGTGGCTTTCTGCACTTCACTGGGCCTCGCATTGCCTACGTTGTTCCCACCGTTAGTCTGCAAATGTGCATGATGAAGAGCAGAGGATTGAGGGTATAGTCTGAAAAAGAGCAGACTGTCCAGGATGTATCTGCATTGGAGGTAGGGTCAATGGCTAAGTCATCATAGTGCCTCTCTGACACGTACACTGCCTGGGTGGCCACATGGGTGTCATGCTGACAGCGCACTTTCACTCTGTGCAATTACCATGGCAGGGCTATATATCCACATAGTGCTATATAATGCCTGACTCCAGTGGTATGGGTCCAAGCTTTGTTCTGGGAGCGTAACCACTGAGCCAAATGCTGGGGGTCCATGCTATTTATCCTAAGCCAGGGTTCACATGGTTGCTCTGTGCACATTTATTGTGTGCTGACCAGAAGATAGGCTACAGTTGGTATGTACATGGCTGAAACAGCCAAGTGATGCGTAGCAGGTGCGGTCTGACTATGCTTGATGTGGTGGATTGTTAGTCTTAGATGGTTAACACAGCAGTTGTTCATGGCCCACTCACTGTGGTCATGGCAGGCCCAGCAAGACAGCAGCAGCAGCCCCATGAAAGCCTAGAAGCCCCCCACTGCATTTGGCATCAGCTATTTATCACTGGGCACTGACATGCACTGTTCTAGGAGAGTCCCTGTCCAACAAGGGCAGGACACAGGGCCCAGATGTGACTGGTGCCTACAGCATATCGCAATTGTGCAAGAAACAAGGTGACTAGTCTAACACACAGCAGACAATAGCCACCACACACTGGCAGTGATGTGGATGTGCAGCACAGCCGGCAGAGACCATCTCTAGCAGTGCAAGTTCTGGGGACCATTGCACCCTTTTACGTTGGCACCCCCCAGTGCATAGGTACAGCTTCCTCCCACAGGCTCTTCCAAATTACTGGCTGCTAGATAGGATGCCTACAGATCTGTCAGGTCCATTAGCTCCAACCTGTCCTTCCATACATCTCCTTTGCATTGACTTTCCTTTCTGCTCCCTTATCCAGCGTTAGGATTACAGCCATTTTTGGACGTTAAGGTGCATACTTGACACCTTAATGCCTGATGTCCAGTTAACGCACATTAACTGGCCCATAGCACCCTTAATGCCAGAACGCCTTAACGCCCTTTAGTAAACATACCCTATGTGTGTAGCCCACGACATGCCTACATGTGTGTCACATGAAAGTATGCACACTCTTATTACCATACATAATTTTGCATGCATTTGTTATTGGGTAATTTTATAAGAGACCTTTTACATAAGTAACCCCAGTTTTATGCATTTATTTATTTATTTATTTACTTATTTCTTCTATACCGCCCCTTCCAGTGATCAAGGGCGGTTTACATGGAACAAATTATGTATACTAATTGTATACTTTACATGGAACAGGAAACTTTCTAACTTTTTACATGGAATAACTTAACAAATTAAGTGTATTACAGTATACATTGCATTGAAACAGAGAAACTTTTTAAAGTGGGGACAGGTGTAATAAGCTGTCCAAACTATTTACATACGTTATTTACAAGTGATTCTATACAGTGGTTTATAAGATAATCGTGCATCGTGTGTGAGTGTGTAGTGGAATTTATTTCCATTTTTTTCTTTTTTGTGTGTGTGAGAGGGGACTGTGTAAGAATATCTAGTTGTGGTGTTGGGGGGTTCTGAGATAGTGTGTCTGCGGATGTTGCGGGACAGGGCTAGGGGGGTAGGAGATTTGGAAATGTTCGGAGAAAAGATATGTTTTGAGTTCCTTCCGAAATTGGGCAAGGTCCTTTATGGTGCGGAGGTCTAGTGGGAGAGCATTCCAGAGCATGGGGGCAATGAACGAGAAGGCTCTATCACTTGTGGATTTTTTGGACTTCTTAAATGATTTTGGTATGTGAAGTGAGTGGACTGCATTTTGTCTGCGAGCTCTCGATTCAGGTGGGGTCTGAAGTAATGTTGTTAGATGTGATGGGGCGAGGTCATGAAAATCCTTTATAAAATTACTAGCATAGAGTTTTCACCTGCATCTTTACACTTTTTTGTAACAGATGAAAATTTGTGGGTGAGCATTTGCGTGTTATCACGGCTGGTTCTGGGAACTTATTTTATAAAGGCGTATAGATGTCTATGTTGCTTTCATAAAATAGACTTATAACAGGCACATTTTGGGTTTCTCACTTAGGCTTCCTGTTATAAAATGACTCCTCACATTATTTGGGATGCAATAAAGGCCATTGAGCTAACAAATGAGCAAGGAGTTGCTGAATTGCTAAGAGTTGTCTAAAAGAGATCTAAGGGGTCTAAGGGGACATTTTACTTACCAGTTAATATTCTTTCCTTGAGTCCTGCTAGACCAGTCCAGACAAGTGGACTGTGCTTCCCTACCAGCAGATTAGTGGAGACAAAGAACCAGTGAAAAGTCCTGATTTGAATGACATCACTCCCATGCCTCTATCTGCCTCAGCCACCAGAGGTCTCTTTAGTATTAGTCCCAAAGCATATAGGAGAAACATGGCAAGCCTCACACAACCTCAATCATGGGCAACAATGAGTAATCAACAGTATTTATTTTATTTATTTATTTGCTTTTATATACCGCACTATTTCAAAATCAGCGCAGTTTACATAGAAAATGAACAATCGTAATCAGTTCTATGTCATTCACCTGTAGGGAAGTTGGTGGGGTAAATGTTTGGTCTCTGGTTATAAATAAACTTCCATCTTCTTGCAGTTAACTTTAAGGTTATGTGTGGAGAGCCAATCTGAGACAACATTGAAACATTCTGTAATAATGGAGAAGTTAGGACTATCTGTGGAGAACGGAGTATATAGTAAGACATCATCGGCATAGATGTGATATAGAATGTTGTATGACTGTATTATTGCTCAAATCAGCTGGATATAGATGTCGAAGAGCAGGGCAGAAAGAGATGACCCCCGCGGGACTCCTTGCGTTTGCTGGAATGTGTTTGATGTCTGCGCTCCTATGCGTACCTGTTGCTGGCGACCAGTCAAGTAAGATCTACACCAATCAAGGGCTGTGCTCTGTATGTACAGGAAAGCATAAACAGAAAGCTGTCAATCGAAGATGAACCTGCAGAGCCAAGTATAAAAATCATAGCAAACCCATGGGGACCGCAGCAGAAGCACAGAGCAAATATAGTTTCAGGGGCGGGCCCTGGACTGGTCAAGCATGACTCAAGGAGAGGACATTAACTGGTGAGTAAAATGTCACCTTCTATATAGTACTGCCAGACAAGTCCAGACAAGTGTGACTACCTCAGCTATGACTCCACTGGGTGGGATAGACCAGCGTTTTTCAACCACTGTGCCGCGGCACACTAGTGTGCCGTGAGATATTGTCTGGTGTGCCGTGGGAAAAATTCCAATTTCATCCGTAACATGTGGCCTCGGCTCACAAATTAGGGTTGCCAACCGGCTGGTTTTCAGCCGGCCTGGCCGGTTTTTCCATGGCCAGGCCGGCTGCCAGCACAGTTGTAAAACCGGCCATTGAAAAGCCGGTTTTTTGCTCTGGCCGCAAGATCGGGAGTGGCCAGAGCAAAAAACCGGCTTTTGTGCCGAAGTCCGTGGCGCGAACGCGATCGCGATTCCCTATAGCAGTGCAGCCGCTGGTTCTGCTTTGTACAGAGCAGCGGCTGCACTACACTTACATTGAAAAGTAAAGAGAAACTGTGTCAGGAGCCCTCCGATCATGCAGAGCCCGAGGAAGTGATGTCATGGGGGCGGGCTCCTCACAGGCTGTCTTTCCTTTTCAAATTAACTTTAGCTGCAATAAAGTTAATTTGAAAAGGAAAGACAGCCTGTGAGGAGCCCGCCCCCATGACATCACTTCCTCGGGCTCTGCGATGACCGGAGGGCTCCTGACACAGTTTCTCTTTACTTTTCAATGTAAGTGTAGTGCAGCCGCTGCTCTGTACAAAGCAGAAGCAGCGGCTTGGGCAGAGGGGGGGGGGGTGTATGTGTGTGAGTGAACCAGCAAGGGGGGGGGGAGTGTGAGTGAACCAGCAAAGGGGGGGGGGTGGTGTGAACCAGCAGGGGAGGGGGGTTGGTGTGAGTGTTTGATTCCTATTCAAGAGAATTACTTTATATATAGTCAATATAGGCACAGAGGTAAATTTTTTTAACATTTTCTAATGGTGGTGTGCCTCGTGATTTTTTTCATGAAAAAAGTGTGCCTTTGCACAAAAAAGGTTGAAAAACACTGGGATAGACAACACATCAGCTCACAAAAGCTCTTGCGACAAAGGCCATGTTCACTCGAATGTGGACATCCAAGCAGTAACGCTTGACAAGAGTGGAAGGCGATGCCCACGATGCCATCCGACAAATGTTTGATGGGGTTACTGAGCTCCGCTCTACCCACGAGCACGCTTACGCTTATGCTTATGCTAGAAAGGGCATGCTAACCCTCTGGAACTGGCTGGTCCCACCACAGATACACTGAGGCAATGGCCTCCTTAATCCAGCACCACAAAGTTGGCTTAGCCACCGTGTCACCCTTACACGGGCCAGAAAACAGCACAAAAAAGATGGTCGGACTTACAAAAAGAAGGATTACAGGGCGCTGGGAATTGTGGTACTATGTTTGGCTCAAACATTAGACTTCTCTCCACTAAGATTTGTCGAACTACAAAAATCAATTGTTCAATCAGAATTAACATCACAATGGTTAATAACAGGAAGAATTAATGTCCTTTCAAAAGGAGACCAGACTAGCATCGCAAAAACTACCATCCAATACGAATACCACTGCTGACTGCCAGTACATATAGACTAATACAGCAATTGCTGTGCTTTATATAAACCCAGTCACTATTTGGTTTCTTTGCCAGAGCTTGTTCTGCACTTCTTGGTGTTGACTTGTGCCTTGACTCTGGATCCTGATTCTCTTCACTGACTGCCCCGTAATCCTGCACCAGTCCCTGCTGAGCCTCAGCTTTCTTTCTGCATCAAACTTCCTTGGTGAGTGCCCTATGCTCATGTCTTGTTTCTTGCTCCATGGTTTCTGGAACTCACCTCATGTTCTGGTTCAGGGAGCAAAGACTTGGCAGCTACCAGATCAACCCGAAGGAAAAGTGGCTGCTGCATATAGAAGACCCGCTCTATCTCCCCTGGACCTGGGATGCCACGTCCTGTGGGGAACCTACCTGCTCACTGTTCCTGGGTCTTCCCTACTGGCGAAAACCATCCCATCTAAGTGTGGCCAGAATGGACCATGCTGAGCAGACTATAGTCTTAGCTGCTCAAGGAAAGCATCTGGAAGAATTAAACAAATGTTGGAACAAATGATACTGCCAGGTATACCTCGGAACGTATCAAAAGTGACTTCATGGCTCTGGGACAGAGGGGGAAGCAATTAGATGCACAGGTGGTGTTCTCTTCAATCCTCCCTGTTGAGGGTAAAAGCCAAGGCAGAGAGGCTCGCATCCTGGAGATGAATGCATGGCTGCGTGGATGGTGTCATCGAGAGCGTTTGGAAAGCAGTGTGTATAAATGCCCATAGCATGGGAAATAAGATCCCTCATGTTGAAGCTTTGGTGGGAATGGCTGACTTGGATTTAGTGGCAGTTACAGAAACACAGATCACAGAAAACCATGACTGGGATGTAACTATACTTGGCTATACTTTATTCAGAAAGGACAGGGTAGGAAGAAGGGGAGGAGGAGTGGCACTATATGTAAAAACTACTATTAAAGCTTTGGAATTACAGAGCTTAAAAGGGAGAGAGGAGGCATAGTGGGTTAAACTAGAAAGAGGGAAAGAGAAATCTATTTGCATTGGTGTGATATACAGACCTCCCTCACAAGAGAAAGAGGTGGACAAAGAGTTAATTGAAGACATACGCAGCATTGCTAGGAAAGGGAAAGTGCTACTGATAGGAGATTTCAATATGCCAGATGTTGATTGGCACATTCCTGCTGCAGTATCATCTAGAAGTAAGGAGATCCTGGATTCCCTACAGGGAGAACTATTCAGGCAATTGGTAACAGACCCCGTACGTGAAGGGACCATACTGGACTTGGTGCTTATCAATGGTGAAAGTGTTTCTGATGTTGTAGTGGGAGATCATTTTGCATCCAGTGATCACCAGATGGTGTGGTTCAGTATTAGGACTAGGCCTGTTAGAATCCATTCCAAGGTGAGGATCTTAGACTTTAGGAAGACTAACTTTGCGAAGATGGGCCAATACCTCAGGGAGTCGTTAGTGGGATGGGAACACCTGGGGGATGTAGAAAAACAGTGAGCAAAACTGAAAGGGGATATTTTAAGGGCAACCAACCTTTTTGTTAAAATGGTAAATAAAGGCAAAAGGAAAAGGAGACCGCTATGGTTTTCTAAGGAAGTAGCTGAAAAAGTGAAGAAAAAGAGGGAGGCCTTCATGAAATACAAGAGATCACAGAGAGAGGAAGACAGGCATCTGTATTTGGAAAAACTTAGAGAAGCTAGCAAAGTAGTCAAGAAGGCAAAGATTCAAAAGGAGGAGGAAATAGCCAATGCAATAAAATGGGGGGATAAGACATTTTTCAGATATATTAGTGAGAAGAGGAAGGGCAAAAGTGGTATTGTCAGACCCAAGGGTGTAGGGGGGGAATATGTAGAAGCTGATAAGGATAAAGCGGAATTGCTTAACAAATATTTTTGTTCTGTGCCGTCGCCTTTTCTACCTGTTTAGCTACTTTAAGATCATCAGACACAACCACGCCTAGGTCCCGCTCTTCTTTAGTAGACAAAAGTACTTCACTTCCTATACTGTATTGCTCCCTTGGATTGCTGCAGCCCAAATGCATGACCTTACATTTTTTAACATTAAATCCCAGCTGCCAAATTCTAGACCATTCTTCAAGCTTAGCTAGATCCCTCCTCATGTTATCTACACCTTCCTGGGTGTCTACTCTATTGCAGATTTTGGTATCATCCACAAAGAGGCAAACCTTACCCGACAGCCCTTCCGCTATATCACTAACAAAGATGTTAAAAAGAATCGGACCAAGGACATATCCCTGGGGCACACCACTGGTAACATCCTTCTCCTCAGAGTGAGCTCCAATTACTTGTACTCTTTGTCGCCTCCCACCCAACCAATTTCTAACCCAAGCAGTAACTTTAGGGTCCATCCCTAGGGTGCTCAGTTTGTTTATAAGTCGCCTATGAGGAACAGTGTCAAAGGCTTTACTGAAATCTAAATACACCACATCTAGAGCTCTCCCTCGGTCCAACTCCCTTTTCACCCAGTCAAAGAAATCAATCAGATTTGTCTGACAAGACCTGCCTCTGGTGAATCCATGCTGCCTCGGATCCTGTAATCCGCCGGACTCCAGGAACCTCACTATTTTCTCTTTCAGCAGCGTTTCCAATAATTTACTCACCACTGAAGTTAAACTAACCGGCCTGTAGATTTCAACCACATCCTTACTTCCGCTTTTGTGTAAAGGCACCACATGAGCCTCTCTCCAGTCCTTTGGCACCACTCCCGACTCCAACGAGGCATTGAAAAGGTCAGTCAGTAGAGTTGCTAGAACGTCCCCAAGTTCCCTCAGTATTCTAGGGTGTATCCCATCCGGTCCCATCGCTTTGTCTACTTTAAGTTGAGCTAGTTTCTCACGAACACAGTCTTCTGAAAATTGTTCTGAATGTCCCTCGCTTCTGTTCTTATTTGTGGGTGTTTTCTGAGGTCCTGCTCCTGGTTCTTCATCTGTGAACACAGAACAAAAATATTTGTTAAGCAATTCCGCTTTATCCTTATCAGCTTCTACATATTCCCCCCCTGCACCCTTGAGTCTGACAATACCACTTTTGCCCTTCCTCTTCTCACTAATATATCTGAAGAATGTCTTATCCCCCCATTTTATTGCATTGGCTATTTCCTCCTCCTTTTGAATCTTTGCCTTCTTGACTACTTTGCTAGCTTCTCTAAGTTTTTCCAAATACAGATGCCTGTCTTCCTCTCTCTGTGATCTCTTGTATTTCATGAAGGCCTCCCTCTTTTTCTTCACTTTTTCAGCTACTTCCTTCAAAAACATAGCGATCTCCTGTTCCTTTTGCCTTTATTTACCATTTTAACAAAAAGGTTGGTTGCCTTTAAAATACCCCCTTTCAGTTTTGCCCACTGTTTTTCTACATCCCCCAGCTGTTCCCATCCCACTAACGACTCCCTGAGGTATTGACCCATCTTCGCAAAGTTAGTCTTCCTAAAGTCTAAGATCTTCACCTTGGAATGGATTCTAACAGCCCTAGTCCTAATACTGAACCACACCATCTGGTGATCACTGGATGCAAAATGATCTCCCACTACAACATCAGAAACACTTTCACCATTGGTAAGCACCAAGTCCAGTATGGCCCCTTCACGTGTGGGGTCTGTTACCAATTGCCTGAATAGTTCTCCCTGTAGAGAATCCAGGATCTCCTTACTTCTAGATGATACTGCAGCGGGAATGTGCCAATCAACATCTGGCATATTGAAATCTCCTAGCAGTAGCACTTCCCCTTTCCTAGCAATGCTGCGTATGTCTTCAATTAACTCTCTGTCCACCTCTTCCTCTTGTGAGGGAGGTCTGTATATCACACCAATGCAAATAGATTTCTCTTTCCCTCTTTCTAGTTTAACCCACAATGCCTCCTCTCTCCCTTTTAAGCTCTGTAATTCCAAAGCTTTAATAGTCGTTTTTACATATAGTGCCACTCCTCCTCCCCTTCTTCCTACCCTGTCCTTTCTGAATAAAGTATAGCCAGGTATAGTTACATCCCAGTCATGGTTTTCTGTGAACCATGTTTCTCTAACTGCCACTAAATCCAAGTCAGCCACTCCCACCAAAGCTTCAACTTCAGGGATCTTATTTCCCATGCTACGGGCATTAATACACACTGCTTTCCATATGTTACTCCTGTTACCCATTTCCATAAAGGTATTTAATGTATCACCTACCTGGGGGCTTTCTTCACCCATCCCTGGAGATGAGAATGACCAACCCCATTAGGAAATTCAGCAAACTCAACGAGGAACACCTCATAAGCACCATTGCATCCCACATAAACCTAGAGTCCACAGACCTAGACGAACTAACTAACAAATGGAACACACACATCCAAAATACATCTAACCCAACTCTGAAACACACATCAAACCCACATAAGATCAACTCGGAACCCTGGTACACAGGAACTCTAATAAAATCAAAAAGGGAGCTCCGTAAAATAGAGAGAAAATGGAGACAAACCAAATCCTCCGATCTCAAAACTAAATACATGGCCCATCTCGCAAAATACAAAGACGACGTGAACAATGCAAAAAAATTACATCACACCAACATCCTAAACAAGGCAATCAATCGCCCATGAGAGTTATTTGAACTTGTCAAATCACTAACCAAAACCGACCAAAATGCCAACCTCAACAAATCCATCAAGGTCCAAACACTGGCAAACCACTACGCGACCAAACTGACGGCCCCTGGTCCTCCACCCCCCCCCCCCCACCAACACCACAAATCAGAAGTGAGAACAACACAACGCAAAACCAGTTATGGGAGCACTTCCACAAAATAGGAACCAAGCAAATCACAGCCATTGTCACAAGCCTGAAAAGCACCACCTCCCCACTAGATCCCTGTCCTGCATCCTGGATCAAGGCAGTGAAACAAGACATAGCACCTCACATAGCACACATAGTTAACCTATCCCTACAACAAGGAATCATGCCCTCAGAACTAAAGAAATCAGTCATTAGACCGATCCTAAAAAACACTACACTCAACGGAGAAGACCCAGCCTCCTACCGTCCCATATCAAGTATCTCATTCCTGGCAAAGATCATAGAAAAAACGGTCCTTCTACAACTCCAAGACCATCTGACTGACAGTGCTCCTCTTGATGACCAGCAATATGGCTTCAGTCAACATCATGGAGTTGAAACCCTGTTACTAGTTCTACTTAACAACCTCCTAAAGGGCCTTGAAAACAAAAAGAAAATGTACATTCTTGTATTCATTGACATCTCAGCTGCCTTTGATACAGTTAATCATGGGACCCTCATAAATAGGATAAAATCAATAGGAATAACAGGAACCCCACTAAAATGGTTCTCATCCTACATCTCAAATCGAACACAACAGGTTCAATTCAACGGAGAAAAAGCAGAATCTTTCTCACAAACACAGGGAATCCCCCAAGGCTCTGCTCTCTCAGCACTTCTGTTTAACATATATATGCAGCCACTATGCAAACTTTTCTCACGAAATTAATTACCACATCTATGCCGATGATATCATGCTATACACACAACTAGACACTAAAAACCCAGACTACAACCCACTGGAGACATGTATCGGAGAGATGCAAGACTGGTTACAACAAAGTAGTATGTCAATTAATCACAAAAAAACCGAAGTAATGTATATCTCCAAAGAACCGAATTTTGACCCTCCCACATCAATAACACTATGTAACAACACTTACCAAACAAAAAAAGAAATAAAGTATCTAGGAATCACATTTGACTGTGACCTAAAGATGGAAAAACACCTCCGAAAGACCAACAGAGCAGTTTTCCACAAGCTTAGAGTGCTCCAACCCATTCGGAATATTATTGATCCCCAAGACTTCAGAACAGTGGCCCAAGCACTCATCATGCCACATTTTGACTACTGCAACGCCATCCTACAAGGTTTACCTAAAAAAACCCTAAACATATTACAAATGGCACAAAATGTAGCTGCCAGGGTCATAATGAAGAAAAATCTAAGTGACCACATCACACCAGTACTAATTCAATTACACTGGCTACCCATAACAGCTCGCACACAAGACCAAATCCTAACAACCACCTTCAAACTCATCCACAACTTAGCACCTTCCTTCCTCAACAACCTAGTAAGATTGCAACCTCCTACCCGAAACAGAAGAACCCACAATTCCAACATCCTTCACACTCCAACAGATATAAGATCTGCCAAAGCTAACACCAGCCACAGGGCTTTCTCATATGCGGCGCCAACACTGTGGAACCAACTCCCACCAGAACTACGAGCTAGCAATGACCTTCTAGACTTCAGAAAGAAACTCAAAACGCACATTTTCCAATCACATTTCAACCTGAACTAAATCCACAGATGGAGCAGCCCCTGACCACTGTGTCCAAGAAGATTATCCTGTATATATGTATTTATGTATATATGTAAATGAACTCCCCCATAGCTAAGAAGTGTTAACTCTGTATGATGTGCTTTTCTGACAATCTGTATGTAAACAAAATTTGTACCTGCCTTGATTCGGCAGTTTCACAATAGTAATCCTACCCGCTTCTGATCGCTGGAAGGAGCGGGCTACAAATGCTTGCTAAATAAAATAAAATAAATAAATAAAATAAATAAATAAATCCCCAACGAATCTAGTTTAAAGCCCTCTTCAGTAGATTAGCCAGTCTACTACCAAAGATGCGTTGACCTTTCTTGGACAGATGGATGCCATCTCTGCTCTGCAACCCTTGGAACAGCATCCCATGGTCTAGGAAACCAAAACGCTCTCGAAGACACCATCCACGCAGCCATGCATTCATCTCCAGGATGCGAGCCTCTCTGCTTTGGCCTTTACCCTCAACAGAGAGGATTGAAGAGAACACCACCTGTGCACCTACCTGCTTCACCCTCTGTCCCAGAGCCATGAAGTCACTTTTGATACTTTCCGAGGTATATCTGGCAGTATCATTTGTTCCAACATGGATTAGCAACATTGGGTAATAGTCAGTGGGCTTGATGAGTCTCCGCAAACTCTCCGTAACATCTTGGATTTTGGCACCAGGCAGACAGCATACCTTTCTGGACATCAAGTCTGGTCGGCAGATGGACGCCTCAGTACCCCTCAGAAGAGTCTCCAACCACCACTACCCTTTGTTTCCTTCTGGTCACTGATTCCGCAACTATGGGGTACTTGAACTCTGGTTATTCCCTTTCCAGGGATGCTTTCACCTCCTCCACTTCCAGGGCTGCATAATGGTTCTTCAATTCAAGGGCTGGAGAAGTTGGATTGGTGATTTTGCAGGCTCTGGTGACTTTTGTCCAACCATCGACATTCTGTTGGCACCCATCTTCTCCTGTGCTGGAGAGCCTGGTTGCTGCAAGAAGCATCTCATCAATGTACTTCTCACTGTCTTGAATGCTCCTCAGCCTCGCCACCTCCTCTCTGAGTTCCTCCACTTGTTTCCTCAGAGCTTCAGCATGCAGGCACCCTGCACATGGAACCGGTTCTTCAACTGGCATTAGGACCTCTGTCTGGACCGAGGCAGAAGCTGTAACGGGGGCAACAGCTTTAGCAATACGATTTTTCCCAGCCATTGTTCTGTTTGTGGAGCTTAGGTATCTGTTAAAGCAAAAGAGAGAGATCTACCAAGTACCAGCTGGTTTTGCAGCTGTCCTTTCAGAGAAAAAGCAGTTAAATCTCTTTAATTATATTCAAAATGTGCTGGTCCAATTCACTGTGATTTGTTAAAGGGGGAGGTGCCCTATAAAGCAAGACTGCTCACTAGGGATGGGTGGGAGTCGGGGTGGGTAGGGAGGGAACTAACACCTGATTAGGTGTTAGCAGTTTCTGAACCTGAGGAGGTTACAGAGTTCAGCAACCTACTGTGCTCAAGTAAAGTTCCCCTAAAACAGCAAAAATGAAAGTAACCTTGCTTTAAAAAATATACACAAAAACCCTTTTAAGAGCTCCCAGTCAGAGAGCTAGCAATGTAATAAAAAAACCAAACAAAGAAACCCTCAAGTCCTTACTGTTCCTCAGAGGCGACTTATAAACAAACTGAGCACCCTAGGGATGGACCCTAAAGTTACTGCTTGGGTTAGAAATTGGTTGGGTGGGAGGCGACAAAGAGTACAAGTAAATGGAGCTCACTCTGAGGAGAAGGATGTTACCAGTGGTGTGCCCCAGGGATCTGTCCTTGGTCCAATTCTTTTTAACATCTTTGTTAGTGATATAGCGGAAGGGCTGTCGGGTAAGGTTTGCCTCTTTGCGGATGATACCAAAATCTGCAATAGAGTAGACACCCAGGAAGGGGTAGATAACATGAGGAGGGATCTAGCTAAGCTTGAAGAATGGTCTAGAATTTGGCAGCTGGGATTTAATGTTAAAAAATGTAAGGTCATGCATTTGGGCTGCAGCAATCCAAGGGAGCAATACAGTATAGGAGGTGAAGTACTTTTGTCCACTAAAGAAGAGCGGGACCTAGGCGTGGTTGTGTCTGATGATCTTAAAGTAGCTAAACAGGTGGAAAAGGCGACAGCAAAAGCTAGAAGGATGCTTGGGTGCATACGGAGAGGAATGGCTAGCAGAAAAAAGGAGGTGATAATGCCTCTGTATAAGTCTTTGGTGCGACCTCATTTGGAGTATGGTGTGCAATTCTGGAGACCGCACCTTCAAAAGGATGTGAACAGGATGGAGTCGGTGCAGAGGGTTGCTACCAAAATGATTAATGGGCTTCATTATAAAGCATATGAGGACAGACTTAAGGATCTTAATATGTACACCTTAGAGGAAAGGCGGGATAGAGGTGATATGATTGAGATGTTTAAATACCTCCGTGGCATAAATGTTCAGGGAGAGAGCCTCTTTCAATTGAAAGCAAGTTCTGCTACGAGGGGACATGGGATGAGGGTGAAGGGAGATAGATTCAGGAGTGATATGCGGAAATATTTCTTTACGGAAAGAGTAGTGGATCCGTGGAATAGTCTCCCAGTGGAGGTGGTAGAGATGAGGACAGTAACTGAATTCAAGAAAGCATGGGACCAACACAGAGGATCTCTAAAGGCAAAAAGTGGACTGTTGTAGTTGTTATGGAAGGACAGACTAGATAGGCCATGTGGTCTTTTTCTGTCGTCATGTTTCTATGTTTCTATGTTTCTACTTACTGTTTGATGTGTGGAGTCATTGATGTAACCAAGTAGATTAAAAAACAGATGCTCATTCACCTCTCCCACTTCGCCATTGGACTCCTTGTTGAAAGAAAGCTTTCTCTCTTTCTGGATTACCATGGAGGAAGACCCTGGGAGCTAGCTGTTTATACTTTCCTCAAAAGCAAAGATGACTAATCCTGTCTGACCAACTGACAGGGAGGCCATCCTGCATTACATTGTCCTCTCCAGAGACTTTCTGAGGAGAGGGAAGTCCACAATGTTCCTTATCTGTAATATAGAGGATACATAATTTATTTATCTCACAGTAGCAGTTCAAGATAAATTACAAACACATGCAGCAGGTTTTACCCATGGGGATTACAATCTTTATTTGTACCTGAGATAAGTGACTTGCCCCAAGCCACCAAGATCACTAGTGGGATTTGGATAGAGGTGTTATTGGTCACCAGGCTGCTGCTCTAACCACTAGGCTACTCCTCTTCTCCTGAGCATGTATGCCTATAGCCTTCCAGCAATGTTTTAACAGCTTGCTTATCTTCTGGATACCTTCACCCCTGGTTTCTTCTTCTATTTTACTGCTGATGAGTGAATTAAGATGATTGTTTTGCCTTCTCAACCATCATGATACTTTTGCTGGAGCTGTACTGAACCCACTCTCTTCCATCTATCACTTACATGCATGTCTACATATTGTTTGATTTTCTCAGATAGGATCCCTTTTCCTGACAGAGAATGACATAGTCCATTTTCACAATGCAACCTTTTGTTCCATCTAATTCCCAAGCCACCTATATGTTAAAGACCTTCATATTTACTTTAGCTTTGGAACCATGTGTTGAAGTTGGCTGTATGACCCAGCCTTTCTTCTCCCTTACTACAAATAAATAGGACTTAAGTTTCTCTCCCAATCTTTGGAAATCTTTGTACTATAGAAGTTCTGTTTCTAGTCCGGTCATTTGATCCCATCAGTTTGTTTGAATCCTATCTTCTTTAATTTAACTGATTGTTTAGTTTTAGTTCGTGTTCCCACAAGCTAAGGATCCTGGGAGGCATTTAGCAATTGTGTCCCTTGAACCATGTTCCCAAGTTAATGCCTCTGACAAGAGTCTTCTAACAGCAGGAGTTTTCTTTTTCAAAACTGCCTTGGGGATTTAGAGTGTATTGGGTGTAGATACTCTTATAAAGCTTCTTTTTACCTCACACATTGGTTGGGAGCCTTGAGAACAACCAGAACAGCAGTAAAAAAGAAAAAAAAATACAGCCACTGGAGAGAACATTTTAAGTTAAAATTTTGTTGGTATCACATTCAAAATTACTCAAAAAGTCTCTGGAAGTGAAGGAGGGTAAAGTAACTTGCCCAAAGAGAATTGAACCCTTGATCTTCTGAGTACTTGACAAATGTTCTAAGCACTAGGCTACTTCTACCAGCCAATGCTACACTTATAGGAAAAGAAAATTGTCACTCTCATGGTTAAATTGGTACTTTATTTTAATTGGTTATACAGAAAGAGACCCCCCTCTATCCTCTTTCAGTGCCATTTTCTTTTTCTGCATTATTCTGAGAGTATTTTGGCAGTAAGCGGCAGTAAGGATTTCTACAGGAAACCAGACGTTGTTTATCTGCAGTCTCCGAATTCAGCAGCTTGCTTACGGAAACCAATTTGAGGACACACATTGTCTTAAGGAAGATATCTTTGCTCCAGCATTTGAAAAATGTAAGTATTTAATAGATTTTTAGCAACACTAGCGCTGGGTTATACTTTCTGAGCTGGTACCAAACTCCTGATTGTAGTGGGTTTCCGCTTCATGTAACACTGATTCTGTTCAAGCAATAGGCTGGAAGCCAATGAATCTGCTGTACAAAGACTAGTGGAACTCCAAGTCTGCAAAAAACTCTTTCAAGGGCCCAGTTTTAAACTATTGCTGTCCTATGGGTTTTGATATACTGTAAATTGTGTTGAAAGAAATAGTGATAAGTTTTAGCAAAGTGAAAGAGAAAACAAGAAATAACATTTTAAAATACAATAACGTTAGATAGTAAAGCTAACATTTTGTTGAATACATCTATTTTTATATTTATTTATTTATTACATTTTCTATCACACCATCTATATACAGTCTGGTCAGTTCACAATCTTGAATATGCAACAAATAGTTTAAATAACACTGTTGTACAAATTTTCAAAAATTGTTTGCTTCAGAAATTAAATGTGCTATTTCTTAATGAATTTGATATGCTGAATTCAAATATGATAGTGAAATTGGTCAATTAGCTCCTGTTTCTATGATATGTGAAGAATTTACATTTTACTACTATGTATGGTGAAAATCGAACCTAAATCCTTAGATGTACAGTAAATCAAAATCTTATTAGAAATGAAACTTTGCACAATAACAAGCAAGTTTTTATAAAATAAAGTTCATAAATGTACTTAGAAGAAACAGAGGAGTAATTATGTGTGCAATTTAACTTTCATTAAGAACATTTGTAAGTACATTCTAGTAAGTTTTGTTATTTATTTATTTATTTATTTATTTAATGCTTTTAAATACCACACTTTTTAAAATCATTTTGTGCAGAGTAGGAAGAGCGTACTTTGCACTTACAATGAACAGGTAGTACAACTTGGATTGATAACAGGGGAAAGCATATGCATGATATATACGGATTATATACATGATTTATAATTATTTGTAATTATTTGTATTATTTTATTATTATTGTATTATTTGTATTATTTGTAATTTATAATTATCTGTTCTATGTAAAATGTCCTGGTATATCTCATACCAATTAACCTACTGTTACATGTAAACCGCACTTGAAACATGGGAAAGAGCAGTATATAAATAACTGTTAAATAAATAAATAAATAAATGATATATAAGGATTATATACAATGGTAGGGAGGACGCTATGTGGCTGTAGCAACATGGCTTGTCCAGAGGGCTATATACAAGGATGTGAAATTATTTATTAGGTTGACTGTAAGGTAAGGCCAGGTGAGGATGTGTTGTTGGCTTGGGCATAGTGTAGGAGAAAGAGGTGGTGCTTTAGTGCTTTTCTAAATTGGGCAAGGTCAGTGATCGTGCGGATGGTCACTGGGAGATCGTTCCAGCAGGTAGGTGTGTAGAACCTAAACGCTCTGTTTCTTGTGGCGTTGGTGCATTTTATTACTTCACTGGGGGTTACTAGAATGTTGGTGGCGGCAGACCTTCTTGTTCTAGATGCTGGTGTGAGGAGGATAAGGTTAGTCAAGGTGCTGGCAGTTCTTTTTATTTATTTATTTATTTACATTCTCTTATATATCTCGCTATTCTGCATCAGTGCGGTTTACATTGAACAAACTGAAATTAATGGCCTTGAAAGTTAAGAGGGCAACTTTGTATATGATCCGGCAGTAAATTGGCAACCAGTGCAGATCCTTTAGGATTGGAGTGATGTGCTCCCTTCTAGAGGCCCCGTGTAGGAAACGAGTGGCAGCATTCATTGCTAGCTGTAGTGGGTTGAGTGTGTTCTTGGGGAGTCCCTGAAGGATTACATTGGTGTAGTCAAAGTGAGGGGTTACTAGTGCCTGGAAAACTGTTCGGAAGTCCTCTGGTTGCAGCAGGGGTCGGAGATGTCGAATTTTCCTCATCTTATGGTAGACCTTCTTTACAGTATTGCCTATGTGTGCTTTCATATCGAGGTGCTGGTCCAGCATGTCTCCTAGGTAGCAGATGGTGGGATGGCTCGGGAGTTCGGTGTATCTTGTTTCCAGTGTTGCCGGTGGGGAGAAGCTTTGGTTTCTCGTGATGAATAGCACTTCAGTCTTGCTGAAGTTTATCTTGAGACTCTGTGAGTGAAGCCAGTCCGTGACGGCGTCAAAGCATTTTACTAGTGGGGAGAAGTCTGGTTGATCAATGGTGAATGGGGTGAAAGGTAGTACGTCATCTGCATAAATCAGGCAGGATATGTTGAAGGAGCGGATGATTGCACATATGGGTTGCATGTATATATTGAATAGTAGGGCAGATAGCGAGGAGGAAATATCAATACATCGGGAAGATAAACTGAAGAGTAGCAAATCACCTGGGCCGGATGGTATACATCCAAGGGTGTTGAAAGAACTGAAATATGAGATTGCAGACCTGCTATTAGTGATCTGTGAACATTAATTAAAATCATCTCTAACCTGAAGATTGGAGGATCGCCAATGTAACGCCAATTTTTTAAAAGGGTTCCGGGGTGATCCAGGAAACTACAGACCGGTGAGCCAGACATCGGTACTGGGAAAAATGGTAGAAACCATCATAAAGAACAAAATTACTCAGCATGTAGATAGTCATGGCCTAATGGGAGACAACCAACATGGCTTTAGACAAGGAAGATCTTGTCTTAGTAATCTGTTATGTTTTTTTGAAGGTGTGAATAAACAGGGGGACAAAGGTGAGTCAGTTGATATAGTGTATCTGGACTTTCAGAAAGCCTTTGACAAGGTCCCTCATAAGAGACTTTTGGCAAAACTAAAGAGTCATGGGATAGATGGCAGTGTACTATTGTGGATCAGGAACTGGTTAAAAGATAGAAAGCAGAGGGTAGGGCTAAATGGCCAATTTTCCCAATGGAAAAAGGTGAATAGTGGTGTACCCCAGGGATCGGTGCTGGGTCCGCTGCTTTTTGACATATTCATAAATGATCTGGAAAAGGGAATAACGAGTGAGGTTATCAAATTTGCAGATGACACAAAACTATTTAAAGTTGTTAAAACCCAAGAGAATTGTGGAAAATTGCAAGAGGATCTTGATAAATTGGAAGACTGGGCATCAAAATGGCAGATGAAATTTAATGTGAACAAGTGCAAAGTTATGCACCTAGGAAAGAACAACCCAAACTATGGTTACACGATGCAAGGTTCCACATTAAGAAGCACCACCCAGTAAAAAGATTTAGGCATCATTGTGGATAACATGTTAAAATCCTTGGCCCAGTTTGCAGCGGCGGCCAAGAGAGCAAATAGAATGCTAGGTATCATAAGGAAAGGAATGGAAAATAAAACAAAAGATATTATAATGCCTCTATATCATTCCATGGTGAGACCGCACCTTGAATATTATGTGCAATTCTGGTCGCCGTATCTTAAAAAGGATATAGCGTTGTTAGAAAAGGTTCAGAGAAGAGTCACCAAAATGGTAAAGGGGATGGAAGGATACTCCTATGAAGAAAGGCTAGAAAGGTTAGGGCTCTTTAACCTGGAAAAGAGACAGCTGAGGGGAGGTATGATAGAAGTCTATAAATTAATGAACGGAGTGGAACAGATAAACGCAGATCGATTGTTTACGTTATCAGAATATAGAAAGATTAGGAGAATGCAATGAAGCTACAGGGTAAACTATTTAAGACTAATAAAAGAAAATATTTTTTCACTCAACGTGTAATCAAACTCTGGAATTTGTTACCGGAGGATGTAGTAAAGGCTGTTAGTGTAGCTGGGTTTAAAAAAGGTTTGACAAGTTCCTGGAGGAAAGGTCCATAAACCATTATTAAGAAGGGACCCAGGATATCAATGCTTGACCCAGTACAAGCATTGTGGAACCTGTGTCTTTTGGGGAAACTGCTAGGTACGTATGACCTAGATTGGCCACTGTTGGAAACAGGATACTGGGCTTGATGGACCTTGGTCTGACCCAGTATGGCATATCTTATGTTCTTATGTTCATACCTACTGTTAAACACACTCAGTAGCTTCCATTCTATCACAAACATCAACATTTTAATGTAAATAAGTTACAACTAAATTCTAAATTAATTAATTAACCTATGTTCTTCTAAATCTATATCCACATTGTTCCATGTTAATTGTTCATTGTAATACTTGTTCATTGTAATTCTTAAAATTTGTTACATGTAAACCACATTCACCTTAGGAAATGCAATATATAAAACATGTTAAATAAAATAAATAAAATATCTTGTAGATAGGCCAACAAAGATGGTACCTTGGCCGCTCAGAAGCCAACTCCTGAGTGCAGCACCATTGCTCAAAGAGGCACCCAATCCGCATATATGCTAGCTTGGTACACCCCCTCTGGTTCTGAGCAGAGTGAAGACCACCACTGGAGAGTACCCTTATGTGCTAGCCATCTCCTTTTAAGAGCCAAGCTGTAAGCAAGAAGGGAACCTGGTCCTCCAGGATGATCGGTCCCTGTCGCAGTAGGCCCAAGATGGGGACAACCAAAGAGAAGGCACCTATAGGAGTCACATCAGGTCTCCAAACCACACTCTCCTAGGACAATCCAGTGCCATAAGAACAATTCTGCCTGAGAAGCGTTCTATACACTGAATCACATGTCCCACCAGAGGTCATGGAGGAAACATGTACAGCAGATGGAAATACACCTCAGCCAGATCCAGAGAAGCCAAGTACTCCCCTCGGCGCACTGCTTAAATCACGGAGCGCAAGGTTTCCATCCAGAAGTGCAGGATCCACAAGTGCTCATTGACCACCTTAAGGTCCAGAATGGGCTAGAAGGAGCCGTCCTTTTTGGGCACCATGAAATAGATGGAGCATCTGCCTTTGCCCCGCTCATCTAGCAGGACAGTGCAACTAGCTTTAGGTGCAGCAACTAGTCCAAACTGGTCCACACAGTGGCACCTTTGATTGCAGACACACAAGGGGAGATGACGAAGGCATCTAGGATTGGCTTTTTGCATTCCAGGACATAACCGAATTGAATGGAATTTAGCACCCAGTGATCCTTGGTAACCTAGGCACATTCCTGATAGAAAAGGCAAGGCCTGCCTGCAACTGGAGGAACCAGGGAATGGGCCTCCCCCAAACATTCTTTGCACAGCCAGGGAGGGTCTTCCTCTGGAAGGGACCAAGTCCCTGTTCCCATGTGCTCCATGAAAGGACTGAGAACAAGCCTAAAGCCTGGAAGCAGAGGTGAAGAAAGGCTTTCCAGTTCGGTAACAACTAAAGTCCCAAGACTTGTGAGAATCCAGCTAGAGTACTCTCTGTGGAATGGTGGAGGCTGACGAGAAAGGGGCACCAGCCTGCTTCACAGATCCCCCTGGACCTGTCTTTCAAAAGATGGTAAGACTTCATCTTGCTCTGATCCTTCACCAGTTTCTCCAAATCAGTTCCAAAAAGAAGCTTCCCCTTAAAAGCCAGTTGGGCCAATGGGGCTTTGGAAGATGGGTTCACTGCCCAGTGCCAGAGCCAAATCCAGTGCCATAATACCTTTGTCAGAGCAACATCCCAGGCCTCCAAAAATACCAAGTCATACATGGCATCAGAAAGGAAGGCCATAACTGACTCCAAAAGAGTGGTCGTATTATCTGGACTCCACTGGAGCAGGGTTCAAGAAGTTAGGCTGGTACATATTGCCAGATGCAGAATAGCAGCTGCCACGGCAAACTGGCTCCTCAACAAGGAATCCACCTTGTTGTGCTGTTAAGTGCCGTCGAGTCAGTATCGACTCCTAGTGACCCTCTGGATAATTGACCTAAACTTTGTTTGGTCTTCAGACAAGTGGCTCATTGTTGATATAGTGATATCCATAGCAGCTGTTATTGTATCGATCTATCTCATTGTCAGCCTTCCTGTTTTACAGTAAGCTTCTACCTTGCCAAGCATTATGTGTTTCTCCAGTGATCTCTCTCTTCTTATGATGTGTCTAAAGTATGAAAGTCGAAGTCTTGTCATCTGAGCTTCTAAGGAAAGATTAGGTTTGAACTCCTCTAGTACTGACTGGTTTGTTCTTTGGGCATTCCATAATATACACAGTATTTGTCGCCAACACCATAATTCAAAGGCATCAATTTTTTCCTATCTATCTTTTTCACTGTCCAACTTTCGCATCCATTTGATGTTATTGAAAATACCATGGCCTGGACAAGTTGAATCTTTGTATGGAGAGAGACATCTCTGTTCTTGAGAATCTTGTCTTGGTCCTTCATAGCCATTCTACCAAGAGCAATATGTCGTCGGATTTCTTGACTGCTAGTCCTTTCTTTTTTGATTATTGATCGAAGTAAGTTAAAGTTGTCAACTATTTCAATTTGCTCTCCATCAATGATGAACTTATTGATTTTTCCCAGTTGTCATTATCTTTGTCTACTTCACATTAAGATGCAGCCCCATTTTAAGACTATATTCCTTAATCTTGAGAAGAAAATGTTTCAGATCATCTTCACTGTCAGCCAATAATTTGGTATCATCAGTATAGCAAAGGTTGTTGACGAGTCTTCCAAAAGTCTTCACACCTCGGTTGTCTTCATACAGTCTTGCTTCTCTAATGATTTGTTCTGCATATAAATTAAAGAGGTGAGGAAAAGTATGCAGCCTTGTCATATGCCTTTGATGATTTTAAATAATTCTGTTTCTCCTAGTTCCGTTCGAACTGTTGCTTCTTGATCAATGTAAAGGTCGTGCAAGAGATGTTCTGGTATACCCATGCTTCTTAACGTGGCCCAGAGTTTCTCATGGTTTACATAGTCAAAAGCCTTGCTGTAGTCAATAAAACACATATGGATATCCTTTTGGTATTCTTTTGTCTTTTCAAGGATCCATCTCACATCTGGATGATGTCTCCCGTTCCTCACCCTTTCCTGAACCCTGCTTGCACTTCAGGTAGTTCTCGACCCAGGTATGGTTATAGTCTGTGATGAATGATCTTGAGTAGAATCTTGCCGGCATGTGAGCTTCTGCACTCTTCCATATCCTTCTAATTTCTAGCTGCTCAACAGGCTCTTATCATAAGAGCTTGGAGTTGAACCAATTTTCCCTCCTCCTATGGCTACTAAAAAGACCTCAGTCTAGTGGAGCCTCCCACATCATGCTTAGTAGTAGACTGGCTAATCTACTGAAGAGGGCTTTAAACTAGATTCGTTGGGGATGGGTGAAGAAAGCTCCCAGGTAGGTGATACATTAAATACCTTTATGGAAATGGGTAACAGGGGTAACATATGGAAAGCAGTGTGTATAAATGCCCGTAGAATGGGAAATAAGATCCCTGATGTTGAAGCTTTGGTGGGAGTGGCTGACTTGGATTTAGTGGCAGTTACAGAA